>OV121073.1:64807201-66007201 GCA_921293005.1 Nemoura dubitans | reverse complement strand
CTGCATGTGGTGAGATGAACGCACGGTCACGAACCTTCTGTGTACATGCACTCGCGTAACAACTCGAACATGCATCGCCTTTGTGATGCGCCAAAGTGCATTGACTGACCAATTGACATGACCATCACTCATCCTAATGTACCTAGAGTATATATGCTTTGTCATCGCATTACGTTTCTAATGCATTTATTACTGACATTGCCTCTAGAATTTGCATTTATATGTAGCGATCTGTGGGGGATCATGTATAGTATGTTTTCTTTACGAAGAGAGAAAGAAGAAGGATTTCGACCAAAAGGGAGCCACAGTCTGCCAGTGTTCTTATTGGGCGAAACATGTTTCTTTAAGTGCCAAAATTCACTAAAACACATTAAAAATTGTGAATGATATTGAAAAGCAAATCGTCCTCAATTTAAGCACGATGTCATGATTTGTTTAAAGTCTTCAATTCCTTTGATTTTTGAACTGTCGGTCTATATCCTGAAAACTAGTACCTTTCTTTCAGTATAACTATTTTGAATTCGAATGAACTATTTTGCCGACAAACACAAACAGCCCGTAAAAGGAGCACAAACTATTGCATAACATTACGATCACCATACTCTAGGCAAATACGCTGTGTTCTATAACGTATAATACTCCGTACACTCTTGGGTGGGGTTCCGATTTCAATTTTTTTTCTTTTCACCGACTTGGCGACAATATTTTATAACGTTGTGGGAATGATCTATTTCTTGCACCACAGTCAGAGGTAGACAATGAAGGCCATGAGTGCATGCATATGAAGATGTATTAGCGAACCGTTGCACTCCATTGATGCAGTTGTGCAGTTGTGCATCATGTTTTGATCGAGTGCAACAGAAGTGACCAGGATGGCACGGCGACAGCGCAGGTGATTTGCGATGCAAGCAGACCAAATCAGGTGAGTGCAGAACGAATGCAAAAGTGATAACGAATTTTTTTCAAATTAAATGTCAATAAAACAGAATAACGATATAACGTATAACAGAATTATACGTCGCGATGTATTGGGAATTTGTTTGGTCTGATTGGAGCTTGTAATTTATTAATTTCGAAAGTAGTTGCGGCCTATGGAGATTCACTATAAATCTCTCTGTTCTTAAGTGATAAACTAGGTGCTAGACGCACCACCTGTTCCGTGCGATAGGGTGGCATCTGTAGGTGTGCTAACTGCTAACTGTGGACCCCGCCTTTAATCCTTATTGGCACATGCGAGTAAAGTGAGCGATCACTTTATTATGAAACACACGAAGTGCTGTATATCAATTATCAAATCAAATTATGTGATTGTCGTGGTGCAAACAATTATTCTTCAAGTGATGTGTCAAGCATGTCTCCCAGCATATACAACGTACGCTAGCTGACTGCATTTTCGGAAATTTGCATGCAAATTAATTGCTTTTTAAATTGATATTAGACAGGTATTTAAGAAAACTCCGAGCTGTTTTAGTCAGCGTAGTTCATTTTTCATATATGATACACCAACTTCAACCAAAACCAAATTACATAAACCAATCTATTATTAATCGTTGACAAACTTTAGAAGGCAGGTATATGGTGGTTTAAGTGATAAACAACCAAAACTCATTATACCTACGTCCATAACTTCTAAATATAATCCGTCCTGGGCATACATAATATTATAACAGAAGTGCAATAAAAGCTTGCTGAATAAAAGTCATCTTTTTTAAACGGTATACCTATACGCACTGTCAAACGCTCTCTGACGATCGGTTCGATAGATCCTTGGCTACTTTTTAATTAATTTTGTGCATTGATATTATTGCATTACCATTTCGGGTTCCAAAGCTGTACGCTGGCATTTTCTTTGTTTACGAAAGAAGTTCTAGGCTTGTGAAGCGAATTTCAAACAGTAATAACTCAATGGTCTTAGTCGTACTAAAAATTAATACGTAACTTCCCATTGACAGCTCCAAACGATTACTTAAACAAAGTAAAACACAATCAATCAATAAATATCGCCTTTAAACTTTCAATAAACACTTTGAAAACTTTACATTGAAACAAAATCATGAAATATGTATACTGGTTCATTGCCGCCTCTGTAGTTTGTAAATTTAGGAAAATACTGTGGCAAGTGCTATGTGGCAAGACACTGCATTTAATAATATACGTATACGCTATATATAGCGTAAGAATGTTCGTTTATAACATTGATTTACTGGATTTGTTTCTATAGATGAAGTATTCAGATATTTTTTAAGTTGGCAAAGGTAAAGAAGTACAGCTGTAGTAAATTGTGTCGAACTGATTGAGATGCACGGAAATAAGTCTTTAAACTGAGTACAATAGAAAGCCTAGAGGGAAATTCATGGTTTTCGATGTGTTCGTAACATTTTCGATTCACTTGTAATAAATAATTTCCTGAGATGAAAATTGAGTTGTGCAAAATGAAGAAATCAACTACAATTGGAAATATCTAGGAGCATAATAAATCATTTCTTGACTTGTTTATGCCTTCCTGTGTTTAATTAATATTCATTCTGAAGCTGTGGTATTCACTTGTCGATTGGCATTTTGTTATCAAAAATCGTGAAGTTAATTAGGTACCTACCTATGTTGGAAAGTTGGAAGAGTGAGTTCTTCGTGCGTATTCGTGCGTTTGCTGTAACACATGGTCAACATGGTAGTCGATAGGTAAATGAAATTAATTAGCGACCACATAATATATCAATTGATTTCAATCTTCATGTGTTTTTCGGGTCTGCTAATAAATCGCTCGACGGAATTTGGAAGAAAAAAAAGATAAATTGAGTTGCTTTATAAATTAAAAACTTGTCAACCCATATATGAAAGAGGACAAACTAGCACAAAAACAAGGGAAATCAATCAAAATTGCACGAAAATGCGTATAAAACATGGTGCGTGTACATTCGGCTCTTCAGTGTATGATATTTCACTTTTCAATTACTGTTCATCGTCTCATATCAATACATCGTGTAGATATTATTTTCGTGTATATAGGTATGTTCGTTTTTATTATAATTTGAGCGCACTCCTAAAAGACAGATATGGAACACTTGAGGCACAATCGATGAATTTCAAAAACGCTATACAGCAGTCTCAAGGGTTCAAACACACCTGAACTTTACCACAATTAAAGTCAACAGCCGCTTGATCAAAAGAGCGGGAACAAACACAAATATCATATATTTTCTCAACATTCGAAATAAATTACCGCACATCCAAAAGGGAATATTCTAAATTGACTACGGAGGGACCCGCATCTTTCTAAAAATCATGGACTTCGGCTCTAGTCCCATGCAAACCATTAGAGGCATTTCCCTATTTCTGCATTAACAATCCAATCGCCCCAGGCGGCAGGCATCTTTCTTCAGCAGCGCAGTCACTAATCAGAACCACTTTGATAACTGATGAGGACACCTTTTCCTTCTAGAAACGAGTTAGCGCCGAGTTATACGAGCGGCAAATTCATTATAATCTTCTGAATCCCGCTAGTTTCTCTCAGCTCCTGATTGTGAGGAAAACTTTTCTGTCTCCTCGTTCTCTGTAGTCTGCATTCACCGCGACCGGCCGCTCTTCTGTTCCTGACTCCTGTGGCAATTTTGTCTGCCTTTCATCCGCCGCATCTGTCCAGATCACCTGTTGCTCTCAACTACGTCGTGGCTTATCACCTCCCGTGCAATTAGCACCACGTTAAGTGGCGTCGTTAAGAAAATGACAAGCAATAATAATAGTAATGAAGCAAATAGTTTTTTAAGCGATATGTAATTTTCAGTTTCTGTGTATGTGATGTGTTTGAGTGATACAACGGTGATTTTAATAGATTTTGGCGTTCTAAATTAAGGACATGTTAAGTTCGTTCATGCATTTGGTGCTTAAACGACATTTGTTGGGATTCGGTGAATACGCAAGCGGCAAGCGTGAGAAATAGGTTCGTCGTCGGTGTATTTGAACAGCTGAACGGTTTTCTATATAATTCATGCTGTCTATATGGTTAGTCAATAAATCACTTGAAAAGTCTCGATATTTTCGCCATATTTTAGCTCATACCGATTAGCCCATTAATATGCACAACATTTTAAAACTGGCCTGGATAAAACTAAAAGTAAAAACAAAGTACTGTCGTGAGCCTGCCCAACATTGAGTAGCCAAATATTTCATTGAAATTGATAGCCAATAATTATGAAATATACTTGTTATAAACTGGGTTAGACCTATCCAACAACTACCCTCGGGCGAACTACCTTTGCATCAATGACCAGGCACTTAAACTTGTAACAATCATTAGCGACAAGACGTTGTGTTACAATACACCGCATTACACTTTATTATTATCCAGGTAACTTTAAACTCAAAAATAAATTACATTACCATATTGCGCTTCAATGGAACAAAGCATTAAGTTTCAAGCAGACACTTTAATTTTTCCACATGCTTCAGATGCATCGTAATTCGAAAAAACGGCAGAATAGTTATTTGAAAAAAGGCCCAGAATTTCAACTGAGGGTTTCACCTATAAATACCACTCGAAACTGACGACATTTTCAATAATTTCAAACACCAAAAAAATGTTGACAAATTTCAAATTTCTCCTGTTGTTGGCTGAGTGGCGTGAAAAGCTGATTCATTGCTCACTATTACTAGCTAATTGACGTGGGAATAGGTTCTCTCATAGCCTCTTCGCTGTGTATTTGCTCTGACATGTGTAATATGATATTTGCATATTGATGTCTGCAAGCTAAAGCTGCTAAGTCTGGCGGAGGTATACCAATGGCGGAGGGGAGAGAGGTATTAGCTACAAGAAGTTGAGACAGGTGATCTGCAGTGAACGATCAAGAAGGAACTACCACTCTGTACTACGTCTAGTGAAGAACCTCTGTGAGCTGGTATCGCCTTATAAGGACACTAGTGTTGATCTATATAAGGACACCGTGGAAATAAGATCCCGCACGGAAGAACGATATACAAGATCAACTCGGAACCTTGCTTTCAGAGCAGTAATGCATGCGATGTATACCGAAAATTGGACCAACTTCTCTTACTGGCTATTTGTCTTTGTCGATTTTTTAAAAATATATATGCTTTTCTAGTGTTGGCCAAACAATTTTACGTGATTCAAAGCCAAATTGAAATGTTGAATTCATGGCCGTGAGAGAACATTCCCATCATTTACAATAAAAGTAATAAATGTGTTTCTCCATTAATATCACTGAAATAAAATTCGTCAATTTAGAAATCATGCACACCTAGTACTTCAATCACGCAGTCTTTGTCAGCCGCTTGGCGAGAGCGTGTTATAAAGTACAAGACATCAAATGGCCAACGCTGAGATAATTAAGATGTCCAACTAACTAACTTATGTGTTCTTGTAAACTGCAACACCAAACATTACAACGCCGGGGAACATTGATGGATGTCAGATTGAAATACTGACATTACTCATCAAGTTCGATTAGACGCGCGGCTTATAGTTTGGAAGTTCACAATTAAATGAGGTATTGCTGTCCGGTTGGTATGACTGATGGGATTATACGCACAGCAAAGATTTCTTCTTGCAACTTTTCGTCACTGTTGCAACGTACATACGTAATCATAATCCATAACATGAGGGGTGCTGGCTTTTTGCCATATTAATACTAATTTTTGTGATTGCATGAAAAGGTAATCTAGTTAAAATTTGCATTTTGATTTCCGCAACGTATAGAGATTAGTTGTCATCTAGAGAAAATTGTGTTTTGGTTGAATTCTATTCATCTTTTCTCCAAACTATACATATCGTTCATTTTCTGGGCACGTGCTCGGCGTTTTTTCTGTTTAATACGTGTTTGCTCGCCGCTAAGGAGATTTTTTAATGGCCGATTTTGGTGAAGTCCCATGGACTTCCAGGGAACCTCTGAAGTCTGAAGCTTTGAAATGGTTTTAGCAGATGATAAACGCAATTCCATTTCGAACTTGAACTGTCTTAGATCTTTGAAGTAGTTCAATTTGAAGAATACATTATATATTGGCGATGTCCGAAAAATAAATTGAACATTGTACTTAGAGTAGGTAGGTATATATAGATTGTAGCAAAGTTGTAGGTTTGATTCTGATTTTGTGGTTGTTAAATCGACGCACAGTTTTGACAACTGTCCCTGTGGCACCGGTATTCTGGCGTCAGTGGCGTCGGTGATGATGAGGATGCTGATGAACCTATTCTAGCCTAGCCAAGAGAAGGGGGGGGGGACCCGACATGGCACGTAGCCTACGTACATATTCCTGTCGAAAAGCGCCAAATGGGACGTTGGAATAACGTTCTTTCATTTTTAAATCCCTCCAACTTCTCTCCCGAGCAAAGCTGGCCACGAATATGTTGGTCACCCATCCAATACCTGGCTCAGTGCAATGTTGCTTAACTCATAAAGCTGGGTTTACACTTTACAGCTGGCAATGTCAGAGACACGATGTCTTCAACAATGGGCTCTAGACCAATCGGAGACTCTTGATGTGCAGGACGTCATGTTCGCGACTCAGTCCCGGAGTTTCTGATTGGTCCAGAGCCAATGTTCGTGACATCGTGTCACTGACGTTGCCAGCTGTAAAACCAGCTTTATGCTCATCATCATGCTTCACACTGCTTATGGACACTTTATCATTGATTTTCTATAAGCTCACTCAAAGTAAAATTTGATCAAAAATGTATGTTCAAAGTGATACAATTGCTATACTGAGTTCTGGCTGGTTTCCCATCGATAGTGACAACAGTAAAAATGCATTTGAAAGAAAGATGGCGTCAGAATAGTAGTTTTGTTGTCTCTGTAGACCCTGAATCGAACCCACTTTTAATGATATATACACATTTGATCGACTCTTTAAAAGAGTCTTACCTTTTTATATCTCTCGATTTGCTAGCTCTCTTCAATGCTGCACTGCTTGCACTGCAGCGTTTTCAAAATACAAAATGTTTATTCAAAATTTTTATAAGATACAATTTATGAATTAAAATATCATTACGAATTGAATGCAATTCAACGTTGTACGTGACATGTATATTATACCGTTATACGTCATTTTTGATCATTTACAATTTTTCCGTTCGAAATCTGAATGCACGACAGGGAAACCTATTTCCATCTTCGACTGAAAAGTGCAATAACGTCTCTGCAGTTTTGCTTTTCAAAGACACGAAGCTTGCACTTTCCAATAGATTAGCGCACGTTGCAGTGTATTAATAGGGCTATCGCTTGACCTATTCAAGCCAATCGACGCCTCGTAATAATACATCTGAGAAATTTATAGCATAATCGATGGTATAATAACGTCAAATTCATTATATTTGGAAATAAGTAGAGACATTTACTCCAATGTAAATTTATGATATATACTGATAGCTACTACTTGGAATCTATAACATCGTGAAACTGCAATTTAAGAGTTATATTATAACATACGTAACATCATATCCAGCATTACGTTATCCGAATCTAAAAAATAAAAATAATATATTAGAACACAGCTATACAGCAATGACCGCAGGGTAACATGCTTATAATCTAACAATAGAATGTCATTACCTCTTAGTGGTTTCTTTGCAGACATTTCTTTTTCTAAAAGTCTATTTGGACTACCGAACTAATGACTAATGCCTTGCATGAATGCGTATATCAACTGACGAGTCGCTAACTTATATACCTATAGTGTCTATACCCCATACCCAATTCCATGCTCGTACCATAGGTACTATACACAACTACGGATCATTAGAACCACTAGCAAATTACACCTTTTTGTGTCTGTCGTTCAATTAAATACCGAATAGCCTTTCTCTCTTCATGTCTCGTATAACAGTAGAATGGGGAGTCAGCAAAACGCACACGACAATTGAGTGATGAAATGATTATCACGTGAGGTAATCGTCATTAAGAGCCCCTCGACGTGGCGAGGAGCTTTCAGACAACCAGTGCACCATGCAGCACCTCAAAGATCTTGAAAGTTGTATACCGTATGTTACCTTGGCATAGAATCCACTTTAAGCAAGGGTGTCTATAATATCGAATCCACCTGTGCATGGAATGCGCTACAAGCATTGCTCGTTTAATCGCGGGAACAACACTTAATTATAGTATGGCGATTTTTTGCGTACGATTTCCCACGATTTATCGAGGTTTTTTGATGGTATTTAGCCCAAATCAATTATCATCATCCGTACAAAATGAAATTACGTTAAAATTTTACGTGTTGCATCGTTAAATTGTGTGGTGTGTTGGTTAACTTTTGCATGTAATTAGGTACTACCTATCCCATTAGCCAAGACGTTTTTCCTAGGAAACTTTCATCGGTGTTGATGCGGACAGCGTCCCTAGAAGATGAGTAATTGAAATGTGGTGTCCCTTTTTTTTGTGCTTGAGAAGGTGCTGGAAGAGAATTTTCTCAGACATCCATGTATACGTGCTTGTCTACGTCTTTTTACAATATATTATCATGGACAGTTTTGAGATTTCGAAAAAAATGTAATTCGAATAGGCTGTTTCATTGGTACCTATGGCTTATACGCAACCGATATAGCATCATGGCCTATTGCATAACAATGCGTAAATCATGCCGCCCTTGGATTTCGAGCAGAGCAAAAGCACTCTTGCCGGTGTAATCGAGACATTCGTCTTGATCCAATGGTAGGTATACTTATTTATATATATGTATACACACACACACACACACACACATATATATATATATATATATATATATATATATATATATATATATATATATATATATATATATATATATATATATATATATATATATATATATAAATTATACTGAATTCTTTACACCATGGTTCTTGTCTTACTTCTTGTCTTTAAATTCGAGAAGATGCCAGAAAATTCGACAGTCAAAAGGGATGTCAAAACGGTTGATGGGGGGTACAGCGACCTTATAAAGATACAAATAGACGAGTTCAATGTATACATTGTAAACAAATAAACGCTTTTCGGATACATTTTAAGGAGGTCTTGAAATCTTGTAAGTACCCATGGAGAAAATCTGTGCGACGGAGATTTAAAAAATACGAACAGGCTGCTAAAAATTGTTCAATTAAAACACTAGACTCAGCTGCTATCGTCGGCAGAATTGCGGCAATCAGTTGCAACTTGCACTGCATTTTCGCAGTGACATGTGTGAAGACAACAAAGAGCCTGCTTTTTAGCGCATCATGCAAACGGCAATAACGTTTTGTGTCGCGCAATAAAACTGTGACAACGGACCATTCTGGGGCCCCCAAGGCGCGCCTACGCATTTGCGGGTATACTTTATATTTTGTAGTGCAACATAATATGATATATTGTCTTCGAGAACGACGTTCCAAATATTTGTACCAACAGCCACTTTAGAGATCCGAGCAATCGCACCTACAGTCGTGTTAACCTTACTTTGAAGTAAAATGTCGTTTGACTCTTTACCATTTGTTAAGTGTAAAATGGTAAATAACGGTTATGATAGATACCATTAAAAATGGTAATGATAAAAACTTAATCATTTGACTCTATCACATGATACTCTATGATATGAGATCCCCAAACAGTGGCAAACTCAAATAAAATCTAGTGTACAGCATGCTCGAGTGTCATGGCGCCCGCACTGAGGGACAGGCACCAGTGGCATTGAACGTGCCGCAGGCCATGGATAATTTGTGATACCGATAGGAAACCAAGCGCCAAAATTGGATGTTTGTATTGATGTTGCGGTGGTGTTCAGAAAGCGCCACACTACAAATTAAATTTCTTATAAGTAAAATAGGTAAATCCATGTAATGCAATAGGGGAACATTCTTCCTACATATATTATGCATTGTGATGCCATTTGTGACCGAAATGTCCAACCACCATTGCTATATACAATAATTTATATTCGCAAAGTACCTTCAATTTTCTCAGTTCATCAAAATAGGAGGAATGCTTACCGCCGCCAATTATGACCTCACCTATAATCACTAAATCTGTTTGTATGTGCTTGTTCATCTTCCATACACTCTGTCCCACGAGAGAACAACCTTCCGCTGCAGTGCTGGTTGCCCTTCACACGCCATTCGGCCCTTTCTGTGACAAACGCCATGCAAAATTGTGACATTACCGCTGCAGCGGAAAGTATTAATGCCCTCAACGGACAGTGTACCGTTGTGCTAAACTGTGTGGTTTGTTGACTATTTCATTTCCCCATTGTTGCAGAGCTTAGCACCCCAGGCCCGCATGTTGTGTGTCCCTTCCGTCCGTGAGCATGCGCTCATAACGCTCAGCTAACACAACGCACAATGGTGGAGTCCGAGGCGGCCATTCCGGGAAACGAGGCGACCGTGCCGGAAAATGACTCGGTCTCTGCGGAGATGGACGTCTCGAATTCGCTAGGGGAAGAGGAGACTGCAAGCCTGTCGGTGACGCTCGACGATGGAATGGACGAGTTTTTGGATTCGCTAGAGAATAGCACGACCACGGAGATCGAGGAGGATGCGTCGACTTTGTTTCCCGAGGAGGAGGAAATGACTTGTATCGATGAGCACACCAATGGTAAGTCGGAAAATTGTGGTTTTGCTATGACAAAAGTCTTTGTTTATTGTTATTTATTTGTTTGCGGTATTTTCTAAAGGGATTCTATTATCGGTTTGTGGTTCTCCCCATAACATTTTATTTTATGCTATATATACCTATACAAAGATTAATATTTTATTTCAGTTTATTATTGTATTATTGACTTATTGTTCTTCTGTCGCTATGTGTATGTGCTGTGTGCGTTTTTTGTTTCTTATTGTTTTGCTATACCCATATACTACAGAGTACTGCACCTATCCCAGGTGTCATGTCTTAATTTTCTCTCCAAACAAGTTTACTCCGGGGACCATAACACTGGCATCGTGTTCGAATTATTCCGTCCGTCTGGGATCCTGCCAGTCCATTTTTATGGGGTGGCATTTGCAATGATGGTGCGTTTCGCCATTGTCTCTTGCAATTGTTCAAGAAAGTGAAGGGCATGCGAAAGGAAGACTCGAGACAGATAGATCAGATCTTTGTAAATGTTAGCCATAGTGTGATATTGCATTTTGTCTCCCTTGGCTTTATTAAATCATTTTATTAGGTTACCAATCTTGTTTAGCGCTTCATTAAAAATCTCACGAAAAAACTAGACAGTCTGACGAAAAATTGAGTGTCGTTTTAACTTTTAATTCGAAAGGTGTTCATTCGAAGAGAAATGCCCCCATTCATGCTTTCATAAAAGTAATTTTAGAAAAATCATGCTCTTAGACTTTTTGAATTAAATATTACTACATCTTCGTCGGTTGCTTAACAATTGTAATAACTAATAACACTTAATCACGAACCTAATAAAACACCTTCATGCTATTCAAAGAATAATATAATTGCTATTTTTACAAGGCTCGTGGTGTATAGCCTGTATGGCAATTTGATTGCATTGGGTGAAAGTGGCATGTTATCTTCAAAAAACAAAGAAATTCGATTTATTTTCATTGTTGTCCTACGTCGTGACGGACCAAGAGTGTGCGTCGAGGAAATTAGTTCTTAGTAAACTTCAAAGACAAACTATAGGACGAACTGAGAAGAACAAAATGACATATTTTGCCTGTAGCTTCGTCTAAGTATACGCAGAACGTTCGAGAATATTGCTTATTGCTCGTTGTTTTTAATATCTTTCTGAAGGGTGAGCAATAAAACACGTCGTGTGTCATCTTCAAACATCTTGCAAACAATTGCCAAGTTCCCAGGAATATCGGCTCATGACAATTGAGTGATTATAGAGGTCAATCATAACAGATAGAAAGCCAGCTAGCAAAATATCTCAATAGCGTACAGATCATGACATTTGGATGATATTGTTAAAAATCGCAGTGAATATCGACTGGTAACGACGATAAGGTAATCGTAATTGCACGATTGAAATTCGTGGTAAATGCTGCGGCGCCTGTGCACATGTCTTCATAATGATCAATTGAATCTTTGTGATTGAAGCAAGCGCCATGCATGTGTACACCGCTGCACACAATTTGTGTCATGCAAGGTTATTGCGCCGTGAAGCCGGCAATGATTCGCTGAAAGTTCGTTACAAATAAAGCAAAGAGAATCAAAGATTGTAACTCCTTACTGTGGTCGAATGCTTCACTTTTTGTGCTCGCCAATGGATGAGTCACTGCGGCAGACGCCGGGAGGCAGGTGACTCGAGAATGGTTCCACTCTTCTCTGTCGACTTGTTGAAATGAGATCTGATACTTATGCAGAAACCGCAAAACCAGCAACTGTTTTAGAGTTACAGGTGTGTTACATTTGAAGCAGTGACGAAAGAGATCGCGATAGGATCTACGCGGCGTCAAATTAAATTTTATTCAAATTGGCAAGAAATAAAACGTGCGATGTATCACATTTTTTGTCTCGATATTTTTCTTGCTCAAAGCACGCGACGTCACGGTGGATTTGACACAAATTGAAGACACTGAGATTACGTTACAATCGACTTGCTTCCAAAATTGCGCGATCGTTTTCATTGCTAGCTCCCCGTGGAGGAATCTGCTTTTAAATAACACGACAGGTGACTGCGATGAACCATAACTGAAGTTAATCGAAAGGAGATTGCACTTTGAATGTTGCACAGTTCTCTTGAAAGGGCTGATGTTTAGATTATATTGAATCGTTGATCCGTGAATTGGATTGAAACACAAACGTCCATTTATGAGACTACGAACCGGGACGAAGAAGCAACGCCTTCCTTACAAGTTGCAGTATTTTATTCGAAGTCATCGAAGTTGATCCTCACGACAGAACTATAAGGTTTATGTCGACACTTTGGCACTAGAAATTATCGTGGAGGTGCCGGGGTTTAAAACATATTATCTACGCCTCATGGTCAAAGAAAGGCCAAATAAATGCTGCTCCAAATATCAGCGGGCAGTTTGCTTCCTTATACGTTCTCTAAACTAACTCAAAACGTTCATTTACCATTATTTTCACTTATTCAGGGTAATACTATTGTATATTTTGGCAAGAGCCACAGCGGAACAATGCGACCGTCGTGCGCAATCTACATTCTAAACTAAACTGAGCGACATAACATTATTATTGTTTTCAGTTAATGGTTACTGGTTAGTATGATTTTATGAGAGCAGAGGGTTGGGTTCAATATTATGGTTCGTTTGTTATCTGATCTACAGCATGACCCCCAAATCACCTTTTCTTCCTTTGCAATAAAACCAAAATGCATGCCTATACCTTAGATGAAGTAATGCTATACCTACCTTAACAAATACACACAAATCAATTCCAACATCATTTTATCGCACTACTACCGCAAAAAGCTAATCGCCGAACAGCTTTGTTTTTCGGCAAGAAGTCACAAAAAACGTCGCATCTGAAGTCAGCAAAGGCTTGCAATCATCCTTGGTCCATGGGATGGGAGATTTAACTGCCAGTCGACTCCTTGGCCATGTTTAAACGAATCAGATAAGCCAGTAAACATTGACTGCAAATCAACAACAGCAGTTACATGTTAGCTGCTAGGTAAAACAATTGGATGCAGCTAAATAGATAACAAATCAATTTGAAATAAATTAGGTGTGGTCACGTGATGCTTCATATATCGTATGAGCTAACCTAACTCGAGGAATAGCTTGACGTCGTTAAAAACGCACAGAGATATTAACTGCAAAGTGCAGAACTATAAAATCGTTATAGGTCCACCACAGGAGATCTGTACGTGGTTAGTTCTGATTCTCACCTTTGTTCACACAATTTCAGAATCATCTTTGCACTCGACTAAAGTTACTTCCAAACCCAGCATCATCGTTCAATAATCGTGCGCCTTTCATTACTGTTATAAATTTGAACATGTCGCTGAATAACAGCATGATAAAAATTTCTTTTTTCAGTTCCCACCAACTATACAACCTAGGAGAAGTGCGTTCAGATACGGAACTTTTATTCAACCATTACGCATTTTGTCCTAACTATTTAAGTGGTATACTTATGTTTTTTTAACCCTTAATAATATATGATCATCTCACAACAAAATATCAATTTGCTTTTATTTCTCCCTGTCGCTAACGATAGTTTCGTTTCGACCGATTTTTTGTCGAGTGCTCAGTTTTGTCACGTACCAATTCAACTTGCTTGAGCCTGGTTCGCTCCTGTATTGCCATAAAGTTTCGAGACAAAATATCCTAAAAAGGAGAATCGAGTTCCTCCCTTTGTTTGACTAGTCTGTCTTTGCCATCGACGGTGCATTCACGTTGGTCTACTTCGGAACTCAAGTCTGCTCTAAGATTTCCTGTCCTTTCCCCGACAATAAGGCTTCGGTGTCTTCGTCTTGACTTTTCAAGTCCCAATTCTTGAGTATTTACCGAAGTGAATCAATTCATTATCGGTGATTGTTTGCACAGTTCTTGATTGAGGACAGGAAGTGCCATTATGAAAAACATTCAACCAATTTTGTATGTATATGAAGGATGGTGTTGACAAGAAAATCTCTGGCAAAATATGCCGGTTTACATTTCGTTTCTCTCTCTTTTTCATGCTTGTATAGTACTGCTGCAAAACTACGTTAGTTGAGTACAAAAAATATTTTCATTGCCACCCTTCAAATTTGTCTCTCCATTAAAAAACACAAGTTCTCTAACAACAGAACTCTTTTCCAGCCAACGATAAAAAGCAAAACAAAGCTCAGAAAATGTTTCAATAAGATGCTACCACGATGCAACGGCTAGATCAAGTATGTTTTTCAATGCATTGCTATTGACTATAGAATATTGAGAATGCTGCACAGTGCACACAACTACCAGCTGAATCACTATTTAAATTTAAACTCTAACAAAAATCAAACAAAAGTCCGTATCGTCTCCTTCTAGGGAAGTCGATCTCTTGTGCGTGGATGCGGCGTTTCCAAGCTAAACGTATTGAAGTCGAAATGAAAATGTGATCGGAATCGTTGATATTTTCGCTCGTTGCACTTTTTCAAATCTCCCATCTATTACGGTTGGTTGATACACATCAAAAGCCGATTTTCTCGGACTTTTCTGGTTTATAGAATGCAAAAGTGTAATATACCGATCAGAAAACCATGGCCGTCTATCGATACACTTTATCATCATCATTAAACCCTTTCATTTTCACTTTAATTGATTTATCTTCAAAGAATAGGATCATGTCTTATACATTAAATCGATATGCCTTCGTAAACCGCTAGCAATAATTTTATGATCTTCAATCTAATCGAACTGCCATAAAGGTATCTCTAAAGTATGTACACCGACAAAATTCCTGCGAGTTATATATAGGTAACATTCACCTACTATCGTAATTTCAAACGTTCGGTGTCTGTCTGCGATCTCATCTACTTATCTAAGAAATCCATCGTGAATTTAATACGCTTGATATTATATATTATCCAACACATAACTAATTACCTCCGAGTAACGACCGAGGGCACCAAGACGCCAGACAGATTCCATTCATGCGTCAAATTTTAATGGAACTGGTTAAACTTATTTATCATCATTTCATCTGTGAACCAACCCCATGGTTACCACACTCTATACGAATTACATTCGTCAAATGCGTTTCCACCGTGACCTATGTCCGCTCCTGAAGAAGTGAAGACTATGTGCATGTGGCTGCAACCTTCAGGCTCTTTGCAACTCATAAACATCACAAACAGCAGCAGATGATGGCTTGTATCACCTTCGACACAAAGATAGTCATTCGGTGCAAATGCACTGCAATTTTAATTTCACATGTATTATGAAATTGATGGCTAATCTTTACATCATTTTCTGAGATCTATTAGATATGCATGACCGTAGCCCTTAGGAGCGAACTGAATCTATAAATCTCTGCTGAGCTCTTGTATCTGATTCCACCCACATGCTCCACTGCAGGGCGGCTGGATCGAAATACGATTTTAAGATTTTTTTAATGCGTGACGATTATTTTCGTGCTAAATTGATCAGTTTGTGAGATTTCGCAGAATAAATATGTGGGGTGGCGAAATCGGGACGGAAATTAATGAATTTCAACCCGAATTTTCATCTTCACGAGATTTCCATCTGCTTTTGAGTTTCTGTCATTTGGAGCGCAGTCACATTTCAAACTGGTTTGACATGATTTTTTATGGCACTTTGGATTTTCAAAAATCTCTTATAGTGTATAAAAATCTCAAAAGCAGCCATCGGTCAATTTGAAACGAGCCATTTTTCAAATTCCAAGACAACACAGATTTTATGACAACTACAACTAGGCCATCAAGATTAATAATGAGATGAATGCACGAAGATCACTGATCAGGGCGTACAGAGCTGCATTTTAAGCGCAAGACACAGCGCGGTGAAGGTGTGCAAAGGGCACCCAGGACTCATGAGTATGCGAGAAAAATTATTCTAATAAAACATTGCCTTGGACAAGATTTGGTAACGTAAAGTAGGCCGGCGGGCCGACGTATTCCACCTTTATACCTGTAACCACCTGAGCACCTCTAACCACTGCTAAACGAGTTGCTAGATAACTCGAAAAAAATGTTTTGTTTGGTATTTCGTTTTCTTGTTCGGCTGCAACCTACGGTTACCTGTCGCTTGCTGGTATACCAAGCGCATTGGTGTCGAGCGGATGCCAATTCGAGTTGCAATTGATTCTTTTATCTTCGATCTTTATGCTAATTATAAAAGCACTACTTGATTATTTATTACACCCAGACTTACCTTTATCGCTCGCCTGCACTTAGTATATAGGTACACTTTACAGAAACTGTCAAACGCTGGTTTACGAACTGAAGTTCATTTTGGGCTGATCAAGCCTTTGCGCGTATATATTCTCCATTTCATTTTGAAGAAGTTTGGTCTTTCTTGCACATTCGATGAGGCTGCTGCAAGAATTGGGTACTATTAGCAGAAATCAACGTACTCTACTGTCCAAGATGTACTCTGTTCACAATCTCAGATCATGGCTGAATTGGCATGGCTTCGCGGTCATTGAAATTAAAAATTGATATTTTTCGGCCATTAGTAAACAAAAGCCCTCTCCTCATTCATATACGTTTTCACAACGAAATGTGCAAAGACTTTATACGATGAATACTGAAACGGACAGTGAGATATCCTATGGGATTTTTTGCCGGGAAAATTGGTTCACTATTTTCCGTATAGAGGGCGCTTGCATTAGTGTGGATACGCGGAGAACTACCCCTGTGTACGCGTCCACCCTAACAACCCCTGTGTAGGTACGGAAGCATTACTCAGGCTTTGTAAGTGAACAGAAACAAACACTTTGTGATAGTAAATTATTATTAAGCATTTCTCGTATACTTACAGCTAATTGGGGCATTTTCATCCTCACAAGACTTCGTTAATTCCTTTACTTGACTCCAATCCAGTGCATATACTATGTTTTATCGATGGTCTTTTTATCAGTCATACGGAAAGTCGAAAACTCATCTGCACGAAACGTTTGTCGTCTAAAACACAGAAAGAATTTATGTCAACAGCGTTGACGTTAACATTGGTCAATAAAGATTGTTTCATAATAATTATAAGTATAGCCACACAAATGCTTTTTAAGAGTAAATTATACTTTGCATGCAAACTACAAAGAAACCTTCCTGAACCAGCAGGCCAATGCAGATTCATCATGCAACATGTTCGAGCATCAGCTAGCGGTTACCGTATCTGCATGCCGTGCCTTCTCGCTAAGTTAACTAACAATTTAATATCATTTAAATTCAATTAACAAAATAAGAAAATGTTTAATTGGGGGGTTCCATCATTCTATTACCCTGTAAGCTTGCAAGCTGTTTACTATCATCAAGACTTTTGCTCGGTTACTATGTAATTTAGAGACCATTCCCGTCCTCCTACACAACCATACCCTGTTCTTGAATCTTGCATGCAAATAGGATGCCACCCAGTAAACTAATACCACTTTATTAATTGAAAATATATAATAATGTCGTCAATATCAAACGGCAAACCCTATATATGAGCACATGGATATATTTTAAACGAAGGTCATCCTGGGCGATGGAATAAATTAGTAACTGATAGATCAATCGAATTTTGATTACTTAATTATGAAGTGTAAAAGAAGATCATCAGATTGCCGTCATAATATGAGATACACTTGGGAGTTGGGAGGCATAAAATTTGTAAATTGTAGGGAGGTCTCTGAAAAATCATAGCGAATTTGACTATAAAATTAATTCGTTGGCCCTGAGTATGGTGTATAAGGTTTACTTTCAAATTATTACTATTCATATCACGAGTTCCAAAAAAAGCTGTCAAGTACAGATCATCGCACAGTCGTTTGAATAAAACGGGATGCTGCACGGTCCATTGCACGTGTGGTTGCAGAAGCAATAAGATTTAAAGGTTACGTGATAAGCGTAAAATAATGTAAATGTTGCATGGATTTTTGTTTTGATGGAATGTGCTGCATGGCTAGACAGAAAGGGCATGCAGGCGAGTCTGCATGTTGTTATGATACACCTCTGCAGTGCAATTGCATTTAATGTAGTAACACAATAAAATACAATTATAACACGTGTTCAGCAAAAATAATAAAACAAATACTCCATTTTGTAGTCACATTTTAGTTTCTTCGAACCCTTACTCGTCTATTCTGCAGTTCTTACGTCGCATATTTTACGATACACTCTTTGTATTAAAGTGGTGTAAATCATTTCTTAGTGCACTGCGGCTGCATAGAGTGTGCATAGGTTCAGTACTTATTATTTGGTACAGTTCAGCTAACTCGCTATGGATGTGTATGGTATTTCATAACTTGCACATTTAGTACGCATGATGGACAGACTGTTAGTGCTACATTTTCTGTTACCTTGACGAGACAACAATTTTTTTATAAATGCATTTTCGTATATTCCACACTAGCTGAGTAATTTACGAAGATGATCATGTTCCAAGACATTTTCCCAGAAAGAATTATGCAAGGAACACCGGAAGAGTACTTACACACAAAAATTAGGATCGGCACCTCCATTTCTCGAAAACATTTTTAACAAATCATAATATATCTAATAAAATGTTTCAGATACGATAGGCCATTGAAAGACAATCCACAATGATACTTTTGTACTAGGTATAGCGACACAATTTGTTTCAGAAGTGATAATCAACTGATTGTATATAATTCGCATTTTGTTATCCATTACACCTCCTACAAAACTGCATATTATTATTCATTATGCACTCGAATAATGCACACGTGCAATTCGTGATTCGCCTCCGGCAACACTCTTGATATTTCTAAGAAATACTGTTATTTCATTGTGCACTTTTCAGATAAACAGCATAGAAACTAGATTAAGAAATAGTAATTTATAAAGTTGTAAACAGAGTTTAGTATACCTCTTTATTATGTCGCACTACATAGCATGGTAATGAAAAAGTATGTTCCCATTGCTCAGAGTTAGAAAACTATAACGGTGTCTGCGCTACACAATGCAGGTCAGTGAAATAAAACAGAATTGTAGGGTCGCTTTTGCTGTGCAAAATTGTGACTATACTTTGAACAGGTGACGAAGGACGATAGCTCAAGAAATGGTAGCCAATAAAATTATTCTTCATCTTGGGAGATTATTCTAAATTGACTCTTGACTGACTTCAACGTTACACAATTTTTACACCTAAACTCCATTTCACGTTAAGAATGAAAGTAGATTTGCATCGTCTTCGAGGACCCACTGCTGCTAGACACGAGCTATGAGTTGCAAAACTTACAAGCCATGTCTTCAGCCGGATTAAACGTTCTGAAGATGCACACCCTCTCGCCTTCTTAACTTGATAGGAGTTTTCATCCTTTAGCGTGGAACTTGGAAGTTTGATTGTTTGTTTCGCAGTATCTGTCTTTCAAAGAAGCTGATGACTTTCTTCAGATATAAAGGGACAATTGTTGGGTGACCAAACATCATTCTAAAAATAACAGAGTAGATTTAAGTATGTGCTATACATGATGCAAACTGCATGATGCACAGTCCTAATCCTTCTATCTCTCTCTCCATCAAACTTTTTATTTGCACTTCCATTTTATCAGCTTATCAATCGATTCCAATTCACCTATCATTACTGGCGCCAACCATTAAGCCTCTTATCACACCTCCTCTGTGCCTTTATCAGCCGTAGACTGCATCTTAACAATTATTGTCTCTGAATGCACCGAAAGCGATCCACGCCCAAGTCAAACAATCTCGTCCTATTTTTAGGACGAACAACATATATTTGCTTATTGCTAGCAATTATTAAGTGGGCCAGTCCACGATTACTCTAACGTCCACGTTACCGCCCCTGGTTTGTCACCCTGTATCCAAATATTTCTTGCAGGTCCTATCTTCTTATCTACTTGCAGAGATTAGGGGGAACCAGGACCACGAGGGTGAAGCTAAGCCAGTATAAATGTATCACTTTCAAAAACATTGTTACATTTGAACTCGACAATGGACGAATTAATCTTTTCTAAGTCACGGACATCTGATTACCATAGCGAAATGCTTCGTCAGGTTTAGTTAGATGCTCCGATTACAGTGGTGCATAAAAATGCAATGAATATGATAATACATTGTATTGTTGCACTCTGAAAGAGATAGTGAGGGCGATGTACCCCACTCTTGCTATAGTTCTAGTCCGTTGTAGCCATGGCTGCAGCTTGACTAGCTAGCGGTTAGCTACGAATTCCACGCTAGAGGTGCCTTACTAGAGCTAGGTGGGGGAGAGGCGGTTCTTTGACTGGGACTAGCGCCAGCCGCCGCACACTCTCTAGCCGGCAAGTGGAGTTTTCAGCCAGTAGCGTCCAGGCTCCCGATGTGTGCGCGTGGGACGTGCACTCGTCGGCCTTTTAATTGATACATCTTACAATCATTTGCATTAGTAATTATTTAAACTTGTTAGAAGCGTGCCGGACCAACTTTGATTTGAACTGCTGTAATTTAATACGGTGTGCGTGAAGAGAAATAAAAGTGGTTATTTTTCATTGGTTTCATCGTATTTGAAATACTGGATAAAAGCCAATTACGAACGTAATGCTCTTTTCGTGTTGTTTATTGTTTTCAGTGTAAATAACACTTATTTGTTTTGTTTTTTCTCTACAAATTGCGTACTGTATAAACAAAGTGAACGGGAATGTGGTAACGAGCGCACATCCAAACAAATATTTTGAAAAATCACGTACTACCTGGTCTAGTGTTATTTCTTTCAAAGAGAGAATTTTCTCAAGTGAAGTTACTGTTTACTCAAGGAGTAGTCCACAATCCTCACGTGTGAAGTGCCTTATCTTTTGATTAAGACCTCAACAGTGCAGTAAGACAGTGGTACAGCCACAACCATGTGAAAAATGTTACATATTAATTAGTTTGACATTTACGCTAGTAAATGAGTGCTGAGAATTGTTGCTTCATTGACATGTTTGGTTTTACCGAGTTCTACTTATCGGATTAATCGCATGTGATTAAAAATCACGAGAAATGCCAATTGGATCTTTATCTATCAGCGAAGGAGCCGAGCCTGGATGGGTCAAGTCGACGAAAGGAGGTGAGATGAACGCACTACTAGCAGCGTGGCTATACTTACGGCCTATTTTTAGATTCGAACGTCTTTGTATCTTTGAATCATGTTTGAATTTTGCGCTGAAGCAGTCCCTTCTGATCTGAAGTCAAAAGCAACATATAATTTTACGAATTGTATACGGAATTAAATGCTAAGTAGAATGTAAGCGGTATAAGCCATGCTTATGCCATAATCCATACTTTATGGAAGCTATGAACTCGGTACCTACCTACCTACCTACCTACCTACCTACCTGTAACATCTATGGAAGCTGGCTGAGCGAACTGTCACTTATGTGGAGTGGCAGCAAAATGAGATACGAACAAAGACAAGATGTGTGTCTTTCCACAATGTATCTTGACATACAACACCCCATTACAATCTAGGAGCATATCAAATTCGTATGTTTTATTACCTGTTTTTGAAATGCATTTATGTTAATCGTTATGTATTATAATAGACCGTACATATTTTAATATATCGTTTCATAATTGTGTCCAATTGAAAGGTATCTTTTAATAATATATTATAAATTCCATCGCGGCTTCTGTAAACGGTTGGTGAGGATGTTTATGTTACGCCTTGTGTTTTTTCTTTCGAAAACGCATCCGTTCTGTTCGAGCTCGAAGTCAAATGCGTGTGCTGGTTGTGGGATACGCATTCCTGTAAAATAACCAATGTGAATGCCCCGTGGTATCTGATTACATGTATCAGTTGGTACTTGGCAGTTGCCACTTGGCGCTGTTATTGACGGCGGCATCCGCGCGGAGATGTCTTACAAGATTATGCCAATAATTATGATAAATATCGGCTTAACGGTCAAGCGATCAAATCGACAGGACAGGCATTTTTATTTTTATTTCTTGAAAGAAACACAAGAATAGTAAAGTTGAACTTTCGTCGATAAACGTGCGAATGGTTGAAACTTGTAATCGAATGCCGCTTGATAAGTAGGTCACAACTAATAAAATATCAGATATCCTATACAAGCAAACAAAAATGTAATGTACATAGCGGCGGCGCAGCTATCAAATATTTCCTAGAGGTCCGATCGATGCCTTCAAAAGGCTGATCAAATACCGTCTGGAAGGCATACGAATTTGGAATGAACTGCATAGTAAGGTTTCATTTGTGGTTTCATTTGTTGGTTTGACAACGTAGTTTGTCCGATTCCGCGGATTTTTTGACTTAGATGCAGATGACATCGCATTTCCTAATTAGAGCCATCAATTTATCCGCATTCCAAGATGCTGTAGGAGCGAGAAGAATCTAATCAGCAATGCAAATGCAGCCACTAGTATCCGAGTACGTCACCTTCCACATGACATTAAAACCTGTGTAATGGTATGCTATCATCGACAGAAATGGCTGCCGTATTTGTCATGAGCAGCCTCCCGCACCCTCTTTACATGATCATGATCTTTGGTTTACGACGATCAAGGTGTTGTGTTTCGATATGCCGTTTGGTTATGCTAAGTGGCTGGTAATTTTGCATAACTGCAAGTACTTTATGTAAGTGTATGACTAAAAAATGATTGCATGCACGTGATATGTGCTAAAAATAATACTATATTTAAGTTTTAATTGCAATTTTTTTTCAAAACGCTCGTTTAATAATGTAATTATAATTGCACGCAACGTCTTCGTATCACGTTCCTCGGAGAGTAAAACAGATCTTCAAGTAATTACTCGTTTGCAATTAGATGTGAAATTATCATTATTTTATGTAAGGTCGTTGACACTTCTAGCATCATCTCGCTATAAAATTAATGCTATTGTTCTACAGCTGCATTAATGCACCGTATAGCAAATTAGCCACATGTTGAAGATCACACTTCACGCTTTATCTTCTTCACTATCTACTAACAAGCAAAACGTTTGGCCCATTTTCGGTCAGTTAGATTCTTGTGTTACAGTGGCGCCTTCTGCAAAGGTCCCAAAGATTTAGCCACCCTCGCCTCTAGATATTTGCACCCCTGTGTCGGTCACTCTCCAAAGCCACCCAAACCCATTGTCAAGCTTGTGGGAAAGCGCTCATAAGCCCTGACCAATGGGCCGCAACGAAACCGTCACAAACTCAATTTTGATATTTTACTTTCAAGCCCACGCACAGGTTTCTGTTAGGAAAAATCGAACATCCATTATTAGCATTGTAAAACCAGTAAAACCGAATGTGTGTTCGGATTTTGAAAAGAACTTTTCGTTCTAGTGCTTCCATTCTGTTCCGACATACAAGAGGTAAACTACCTGTAGGTAGCCACTTGCTTGGAGGCACTGCCCTGTCATTGTTAGAAGCGGCTCAATTGTTACCATAAAAGCATGGTGGCCGCCGTATTCGAAACGGTGTGGGCCATATTTTACGCAACGATGGATGTGAAAATTTTGATACCACTGCAGGCCATTCTCGATTTCAGTCGTGGATAAATGTTTCTCTCTTTGTGAGTGAACACTTTAATTGCTTAATTAGCTTTTTTTCTCGAAAAGGTGTGCTGTAAGCGTTAGTGAGACGTCTGTGTTGAGGCTGGCTTGGTGGGGAAAAATGCAACTGCATCCAAACTTGCATGCATTGCTGGATTTCTGCACTGCAGTTTGCTTTGCAGCTGACCTTACAATCCTGTCATAGGTCAACATTAGTTTGAGTCAAGAAGTTATTGCTGCTCGATCATAAAGGCGTGTGAAAAAAAAGTAGTACAGAAATGCTGAGCATGATTTCTTGTCGAAATTAAATCTAAATTAGCGGTGAATGAAATTTAGTTCCATTGTTTTGTTCTGTCCGTGCTGTAAATTATACTCCTGGTGGCATTTTTCTTCTACGCTTGTGAACCGGAAGGGAGCGTCTATGCTAAAGTCCGTTTCATGTTGAAAACCGGAGAGACGTGTTCCCTCTGGGGAATACAGTTGCATTACTTACAAAAACACATTTTTGCAATTTCTCAAAATGAAATTTAGAATGAAGAAACACTCTAAAAATGCTACCGTGCAACGAAGCAGGCAACGAAGCAGGCTAGTTTATTTCTAAATTTCGTCAAAAAGTGTAATACTAATTTGGAACTCCACCTAAGAATAGGCTTGGGGATCATCATTTTGACCCCCGAGCGAATTTTCGAGTATGCGATGAAATTTCTAACACATTTACGACGATCACGATTCCTGAGGGAGAAAATCACGACTGGAATTTAACGGTGCAACATTTTTTTAGCACTCTTAACCTAACAGTAATCGCACAATTAGACTGGACTTTACGGATAGGCACGAGGAAATTTAATAAAACAGTGTTTATAAACAATGAGTTTTACACTTACTTAAATGCAAAATGATATATGGTCAATAATATTTAAAATCGTGATTGTATAATAATTTCTATTCGCAGGCTGGCACTTTAGCTACTTGCTATACACATGAATGATTTCTGTCGACACAAGGTTGACTTGATTGAAGAAGATGATATCAAATTGTCGTGATTGTATTAATAATAACAATAATAATAATAAGCTGTACATTGCATGACCGCAGATTGTCATCTTGTGCACGTATCGTACAATGCCAAATTATCCGAACTACACGAGTGTATAGGTATACGATACGGGTTGAAATTCTTGCACAGGCGCCACCTACTAAATAAAATAAAGGCGTTTCTTTTTATCTCATAAGATGAAGCAGTAAAACGTTGAAAAACAACACTGCAAAACAAATTATTTTCTTTGAAACAATAGAAATAGCAATATTTGATAAAGGTATAGATTGTTAGTACCAAAAGAGACATTCCAGCCTACACGTACCAGCATTTCTTTCTATATTGCTTTAGGATTATCAACGCAGTACAGACATACACATACCTAGGTACATACTTATCTGCATCAAATTTCAAACTGGAATAAAAAAGCAGGCTACATTCTCTGCCCGAGCGCTAAATTCACGATCCGCGAGGTCACAATCACGTCAGTGTCACAGGTCACCAGGTTTCAGGCTAAGCCAACAAGTTCTCGCTAGTGATCGAAGAGCGAAAGAAAGGAAGGATAGGATGTTGATCTCTCAGAAAGCGGTCTCTCTGGAGCGTGACTGACCAGATAGTACCGGGCCAGGCCAGGACTAACGTCGATCCGGTCGGGTACATGGTCCGGAAATGTGCAGATATCGAACCGGGCCGCGACCGGTTCTGGCGCTCGGGCTCTTGCATAGAGCTGCTCGGGAGAGGTGGTAGGGGGTGTTATGGAACGGTGTTATTAGACTCTGATCTTGCAGAAAACTAATAGGCCCCTAGCACGAGCTACTCGGCGTTATTTGGATTTGTATCGCGAGTTTTGAATCGAGTCCGAGTCTGTTCGAGCCCCACTTTCCTTGCATAAACGCTGTCGTGCCACGATAGTTTAGTTTAATGTAGGTAAATGTCAAATTCGACCGGAAAGCAGTTCAGCTTTTGCTTGGTACCTGTCTATAATAAATGTTTGCACCAAAAAAATGTTACAGGTCTTGTTTTGTTTTGAGTTTTTGGTCAGTCTAGCCTCCGCAAACCATGTAATATGCTAATTTTCGTCGAACTCTTATTTACATACCTTTGTATTGACTCATGTTTGGCAAATTTTCTAGGCCATTCACAATTATTTGATTATATGGTTTTCGTGGGTAGTTGATTTCATTGACGTCTATCATTGAGCATCGAAAGTGGCTTGCTAAATGCATTGTTAGCAAGTCCTCTAATACTGACAAAGGCGGCCACAGCGGGGGAAGGCAATTGAGTCCGGACTCTGTCAAATACAACCACAATAATGTCAAATTTCTCTGTCTGTACACCCTGAAATACATAATGCGTTAGATGTACACAACGGTATGCTTTAAAAAAAATCAACCAAAGATTAAACATAACTGTGGGTGTGCTTGAAAATGCGTTACTAAACAATAAAAATGTATCCTTTCAATCTTGATTCTTGACCTTTCTAGACATGTGATAGCCTACAATTCATGTTGGCGATTCTTTACAGATTCGTCTCCTGAGGTGTGGATTCAATGGCATTAAGGGCTTGGTCTTACAGACAAATTAGATTCACATTTCAGCCGATTAAACATGCAGCTTACAAATATTTATGGGCAGGGTTCGGTGCAATCGTCCTTGCTTGCATAGTTACAGCGAGTCCGCATCAGGTCGTCATCATCCTGAAGTCGTGTTATTTTGTTCAAATGTCGTGGTGCATGGTAAATGTCGTGTCGAACACACTGTACACAGCTTGACCAACCGAGTGCATCGAACGGAGGCCGAAGCTTCCATCGGGGCAGCCAGGTGGATATCATTATGCGCGGTCGCTCGTTAACGACGCCGTCCATACACCCACCCACCCAAATTAAATTAATTATTGTGTTAGTCTGCTTCGCACACCTAGTTATTAGCCCACCCATTTTAAACGATCGAATTAGGATTTGTGTGCATTGTATGAGGTTCTATTATTAGCTTGTTTATTTCGTTGATTTGTGTACACGTCGAGATTAAGTTAAACTGTATTTTGATTTGGTGAGGGGTCACAAATTCTAGCAAAAATATAGAATACAAATATCACAAAAGATGGGTGGCATTTTCTTTGTCTATGATGTAGCCTTTACTTTTTGCGACGATCCATCCCCATCCATCCTCTTTGGACCACATATTTCCGTCTCTTCTTTCTATTATAAATCCAATAACCTTTCGATTACTATTTTCTCCGGACTTGCCAGAAATTGGGATCAATCTGGTAAATATTGTCAGCCAAATAATATTCTTCTTGGAAGGATTTCTTGTGGCTCAATAACTTAATATGATCCATCCTCGTTCGTTTAATGTTTGTGGCCAGCTCCACATATGCACTTATTTGCTGCGGTGACTCCAGTCACTAGTGGGTGAGACTTCGCAGAAATATACCTTGCAAATAATGTACCTTCGTTCATTGAAATCTCAATTACTATGTCTGAGTTTGCCGCTAAAGAACGCGTTGGTAAATATTCTGAGTGAGCAACGTAGAAAGCTCACTCACCGACGGTACGATAACCACAAATGCAACATCATTTATGAGTCTGCAGTTTACCCTAGGCAAACTTGACGTCGGCCAAATCTCGTAGTTTCAAGATATTTGCGAGTGCTGTTAGTTTTTTTGCTAGGACAATCTTGTCGGTATGGCATTGTATGGTTTGGTATGGTATGGTCTCACTATGCGCATTACAAAAATAATTATGAAGTCATTATTCATTCATTAGCAGGTATGGAAATATCACTGAATGCGGCATCTTTGCCAATCATGGCCAAGAAAAATTGCAGTATAAATATATAAGAGCGCATTTCTCACTCTGTGTAATTATTTCTTCTGCGTGGCACGAGACAAAGACTAACACTTGACAATTTATTGAGCAAATAAGTAAACATGACATTTAATGCAGCTAATATACAGTCCGAAGAACAAGAAAAGAAGATGTATTCGACGATTGCGATTTACTGCGTTGAAAGGGCGTGGCACTTGCTCAGGAAATGGAAGTCTGCAAAGAAACAGTGTCGCGTTCTTCTTAGAATGACCAAGTATGAGCTGGAAGAGGGGGAGGGTTTTCTTTGACAGCCATTTGAGCGACTTAATATACGCAAAGAAGCCCATTCTTTCCTCACTCGACTTACAACTTCCCAGAAATGTCTGCCGGTTTCGTGAATGGACCATTTAGGAGTCTTCGTAGGGGGGAGGGTTTTTGTAAGTTGTCTTAGTTTCATTCTTACATTTCGGAAGGCACGTCAGCTCCTATTCGACTTTGAGTTACTCCTTGAAACGAAAACTTACGCTCTATGCTTGGGGATCAACGAAAGAAGTGTTAATTTATTATATTGAAACTTGATACTGCGGTTTAGACATAGGTAGCCAATCCCAACAGCGCCTTGTTCGCGTCAACTAATTTCTATCTCGCAGGCACAATTTAGAAAAAATGTGTCATTGATTACAACCGGCTAGAAGTAATCAGTGAAAACCTTGAGGATACCAGCTTTCAGTGGACACAAATAAAAGCCATCTACGATTGCGATGGTCGCTCGGCTCGAGATGAGAGGAGTAAAACGCACAGCGTAAAGGTATCTCTTGCAGTATAATAATCGCATGCAAAACAGAATTACACTCGTTAGAAATTTACAGAAGAAAAAAGTTATTATGTATCAACCTTGAAATTGCCGCAAACTAGTACTTTTCATACAACGCCCACAGCTGTTTAAAATCACTCAGTTCTGGTATAAAAGTTCACCATACAGCGTACAAATTACATGAGATGCTATCACATTTCGCATCTTGCATTTGGGAGGGCGATTTCGTATGAAGTGCTATTCATAAACATGCTATGTGGATCTGTTCGAATCTCTCGGCCAGGAATGATCTCAGCCGATTCTCTGTTTTGACTGGCTGTTGGGGATATATGGGGTAGACTACACAAAGGAGCGGATCTTCCCACAAGGGCGCCGTTTGATTCATTCGACCCATTAACAAGCCCCATGGCCCATGTCATGGTTCACAACGAGCCCCTTGCCTCCCGAATGTGTTATTAGGGTGAAATGTTGAAAGATGAGGCGCATACCGACACATCACTAAACACTTGCTTTTATAAAACACTTTTTGAACCTGCTTAGTACAAGGATAGCAGTGTGGGGTTAACTTGTATAAAAAGCAAAGCGCACACAGTTTAAAACCCCTTTGAAAAGAGATTTTTAAAATACAAAAAGTGTTTTAAAAACATTGCGCAATCTCATCGGTGATGCATACGACCGACAGCTAATACATTATTCTTAGCGACAACTAGAAAGTTTTCTATGGGGTCAAAGCCCAATCGGTCATACCTGTGTACAAATTATTTCGAACATGTCTGCCGATTCCCCTCTTCGAATAAATCATGTACGATTCGTTATCGAGCATGTCAGTGGGTCTAGTGCGATCAGCACTCCGGGATTGTAACAAGTAGACCGTTACTGCAACAGCTCTACGTGTCTAACCTACCTGAGACCCACGCAAACGCCAGACCATTGTAACATGGATGGACACGAGCTGCAAATACGACGCTTTCATCCACTTTAAATTAATAGGGACAATTAAGCGTATTCCATTTAGGAGGCTTCTGCTATACCATTGAGTTGAGAATACATCCATTGATATAGTTATATGGCAGTAATTCTGATGTAGGTGGGAGAAAACACAGCCATGTCAAAATAATAACGATCTTTTATAATTCTGTTCATTTTTGAAATCGTAAACGTGTTTTACTTGCGTTGGTATAAATAACAATTGGTTGTTCTTTCGTATTAGCAGGACTTATATTGAGATCTTTACAATCTACTGCCAGTAAAACACAATATTTCTTAAAGTGC
Source organism: Nemoura dubitans (assembly GCA_921293005.1). Lineage (NCBI taxonomy): Eukaryota > Metazoa > Arthropoda > Insecta > Plecoptera > Nemouridae > Nemoura > Nemoura dubitans. The sequence goes on along the minus strand of OV121073.1, from coordinate 65,977,274 downwards.
CTTTTTAAGAATTGGCGTTGGCGACATAAAACGAACCTAGCCTACACAGTTTTGATGTCTAGACATTGCCACCTGTCTTCGAAAATCGAGCAATGCAATTTATATGTCGATAACAGGTGAACCGACATCCATTTTGGCAAGATTTCTGAGACCTGCTGCTACCTGTTGCGTATAGATTGCATACGAGTTGCCTTCTAAGATGCAAATGCGATGCGTGCAAGGTTTGTTGCATTATTATGCATCCGGTGTCTTCTTGTCAAGTGTTGATAATTATCTGCGCAGGAAACGAACTTTTGTTGTTTGATACCATGTTGTGAGACCAGTTTCGATCGTCAACGATGCATGACAATATATGAGGCACTTATTTTTAAGGGAAGACTTCTATTGTGTGTTGATACAATAGACGAACCACCACGAAATCATGGTCTGTCTAATTATGTTAAAGACATGTCAACTCAGTAAATTATATTAATCTAAATAAATACTCTCTCGTGTTATTTTTCCCCCCATTGTCAAACATCATTTCTAAATTTCGGGTATGTTTTTATTTTGCAAATGGTTTCGGTTTGCCAGTATATTTATTTTAATTAGCGTTTCAAGACAACGCAAAATACTATTTGGCAAATTATTTGGTAGATTTAAGGTTTGCAAATGAATTATGGGTCTTTTCTACTACAAGCAAAACAAATTTGCAGAGAGACCATAAAGTATTTCGCCTCCTTTTTTTGTCAACCGCTGACAAAGTGTTTTGGTTTATTTTCTTGCTAGGTGCGTATGCCCTTTCTTTTCTCTATCCCTGTGCTCTTCTCCTTCAGTTAGTTGAGTTGCTACAAAATAACCTGCTTCTGTAACTCATGACTCTTGCTACGTTTGGATTTGGTCAACGCCTTTTATGGACATACAACTATGCTATTAATTCAGTTCAAAACATAAATAAACAATCCGAAACGTGCACCATTGGAACTTCTTGCGTGAAAATATACGCAAAGAAAAACTCAGTCGATACATCTGGTTTTCTTACGTGGATGTTTTTAACCCATTTAATTGTTTTGTTATTAATGTGTATTTTTTGTGTAGATTTGCTGTAGTCATGTCATTGTACGTAACAAATGAAGACATGCACTAAAGCTCTACCCATCTTCAAAAGTCATAAACCTCAGACAAAAATAAAAAACTAAGAAACGCAACCATTACTGTGAATCCACTCGAACTTCAATTGACATTTCATTTTGGGTTTTGTATGTATAATATATGCATACCATAATATCATACCACCGAAATAGGTACCTGTATTGCCTTATTAGTACAGGTGTTACTCTTGAAACTAACTAAGATGCAGCTTTATACGAACGACGTGACATCACAAGAAACAAAGGTGACGTCATTCGCGCGTTTAGCGGGGTTTCGTATCGCCAAGGTGACGATTTTTGTAATTAGACTCGATCATAGCCATTCATAGGTTCCATCGAGCGGCCGATGGCGGTGCAGAGGTGGGCATTGTTTCACTTCGTGGGGGAACGCGTCTACTTGTAAATTGTACACTGTGTGATCAGCAATCGCCATGGTGGGAGGTTGTTTAGGTGTACAGCGAACTCAATTAAATCTTTGCGATATTGGCATTGGATTTATCTTGCGGTTTTATTGCACCCTGCTTTAGGTGTGGCTTGCGTTAGTTGCTTTCTTTTTGGCGGGGTTGGTTTGCATTGTGCACATTTCACTCATTTGGAAGGATTTGACGTGGAAAAGTGATGAAAGTTGCGACTGATTTTATTGTAATGGGATCGTTATAATAATGTTTAAGATAATGCGGATGTCATGAAAGTGATTGATTTTCTTTGCACTCGCTGACCTTTTGTTGAGGTCAGTATCACAGGTCGATTTGAATCCTATATATATATCACTCAATTCATTGATAAAGTCGCTTACACCATTGAGTTTCAAAATGCTTGACTTCTGTTATCAGAAAGAATAATTCCAACTCCACACCAGACAGAAATATCAATTCATTTAAAAGACAGATAATGATAAAGATTTGATAATTATCATTATTTCCGGCTACAAGGGCAAAATATTTCAGGAAGTATAAATCGAATCAGTTTATGCATGGCTCAAATGTATAATCTGTCCGATTCATATGATATATGATAATTTATACGCGGTTACTTCCTAAATATAGCACATGGAGATTGAGTAGCCATATAAGGTAGTCACATGAATTACCGACTTGAAACCGAAAATTACATGCCATTACGTCACTTACAGACTTACAGTACACATTTTTTCACTGAAGCCTATATATAGCACGGCGCTATGAGTGATACCTATTTTCCTTACATTACTTTTCTTTATTGTGTCTTTATTGTGTTCACAGTCCAACCAAGAAGAAATGTACAATAATGATCTAGGCTGGGGCAGTAATTCTTCACCACAAGTGAAGCCAATGTTTATTTTGTTCGCCATATTGAAACAATGCTTTCAAAATCAGCCTGCATCAAAGAATGGGTCTAAAATTTCCATACTCCTGGAGCAGGACCTCCTGATGGGGCCAACAGACCTGAGAACAAAACTGTGATAATAATGTTAATGTTTTATATCTTGTCTCGTATAGTAATTTACAACTACCGAGTGATTTGCTCGCTTGAATTTCAGCCAGCGGCGCTCAGGAAACAATTTTATAACCTGTAAAAAGCATAAAGCTCTCCGACGTAGTAATTGTCAGAAAAGTAAAGAAGATGAATTTATCGCGATAAAAACAAACGTTTCCCAGTAATACTAGTATATGGTACTAATATCACAATTCACAACCTGTGATTTTATTTATTACCTTTAACAAATTCCTCCTTTTTTGACGTGATTTTTAACATTTTTTTACGACTCTTCATGTCTTGCTGAGAGCAAACAATGTTAAATTAGCCATACTATTATTTGCAATTACAAGACTAACTACATGTAACGAGCCAGAGATATCAGCATTAATAAGAACCCTAAAGCACATCTGGCTAAGGGAAAGACGAAGGCGTTTCACCACCATCGTTTAATCGACGATTAATTGATAATCCAACTAGGCTAAGCTAATTACCTACGATATAATAATCGAACACGTACCACGTTTTAATAATTCTGAACTTTGTAGCCCATAAAACCGGCACAGCGTCTAGTCAAACGCTTAGCTGCAGCACACAATTTCATCACATCCACCATCACAACATTAATTGGCTTTTAAACTGGAAATCGTACTAGCAGCAAACAGAGAAGGGGTTGCATTGCAGCCGAAGTTGCTGTCTCTACTCGATTCGATGCCTATAAATGGGCATCGGCAGGTTTTGGTCAAGTACTGCGCTGATCAGCCTCTTGCGGAACTTGAACCAGCCAGGCCAGCCACTGGCAGACACTATGCGAAAAGAATAGTAATCTAGCGAGTTCGATAAAAGCGATCGAATTGCTTTTCATCTAGTTTCTTGTTGTAAAGCTAACAATTCGCTGTTGTTGTTTCCAGTGTGTGCATATACAGTCTTTCTACTGTAACGGAATGACCTGAGATTAATAGAGACCGCAAATACGCGTGGAGAACAATAGAGATGGTGGTTGTAGACTGCTATAGTGTCTCTTAGAGTTGATAGTCGCAACGGATGAATCACAGCAAAAGCCAAGCAGAGGCAAAGTGAGAAAAAAGGTATAACCAAAAAAATGAGTATCTTGGTCGTTGGTTTCAAGGGCAAAGAGGACGTTGTCTTCGTCTTGACTCTGGGAGGAATCCATCAGCTAGTGCCGCCTGCATTGCATCCTTGGTCTCTGGGGCTCAGTAATTATACGGTAGATGGTTGAACAGGGTACGATCCTTCTCAGTTCTCGGCGTAACCCCGGGCAGTCGAAATCTTGTGAGCGCGATAAAATAAGATCCAAGGGATTGATTTTACAGATAGCTAACACTTTCAACGGTCGTTACTAATTTTGATGAACCCAATAATCGCTTTATTTATGGGGATCACGTTACAATAGAGATTTTTTCATTTTCCTAATGAGTAATCTTTGGTTTGTCTTCGTGTCTATAATGATAGCAATTTCCCGCTATCAATGGCCAAAAAATGCGCCAAAATTGATTTATTTACGTGTAAGAATCATAACTTAGGCGAAAACAAAGAGATGTAACGTGTTATGGTATGGTTAGCATGATCATGTATCAAGGATTTCTTCAAAATCAGATGCAGTGCCTAAAGGCCTGGGCCAATGCCATTTAAGAGGTACAAATTTTGTTTTTGCATATCGCGTAATCAAATAGACAGACTGACTGCAGTGGGTTTGCCAGGTATACGCATGAACATAGACAAAGCAATAGCGCCCATGTGCTTTCACTGACGTCTCTTATTATGCTACACGATTAGAGTAGTGGGTTTGATATAGAAAATCTAATGCCAGACTGTTACTCCGACTGGCTCGCGGCGTGTCATGCTAATTTCAAATCTCCCTTAGTTGCATGTCACCTAGAAATCGTGTCACCTTACGGAGATCCATGTGGGTAGACCTGTCACCTTCGTCGACTGTTTAGTACTTGCAACATTTTGCAATTCTTTTGTTCCGTCCACCAGAGGACCATCTAACAAATGTAGTTAAATTCCGACTGCATATATAACTTATCTGTGATCTTGATTCGAATTGTTTCGCACCTTCTGCGTTTGTACAGATATTTATCTCGACTAGAATTTGAATCGATAGGTCGCGTCGGCAGTTTGAAATGCGCAGAATTTTTACGATGCATGAAGTTAAATAATACACAAAGCATACGTACTCTGAACGTCCGTTCCAGACTCCTTCTTTGGGTCTATACACAAAATGCTGTGTTCATATTATATATTTTTTGATGAGTCATAAAAACAGTTTTTCTTATTTTTGGCCATGTTTCTGTGTAAGGAAATGCACAAAAGATCCCACCTCATAAATTCACAAGAGATAGTTACAAACCATGCGAAATTTGTATGCATACACGAACATAGAGGCGAGTATATCAATTGTATAAGGTCCCAAATGCGAACGGGTTATGGTTGGCAGGGGGTAACGGTCAGTTGTGACGCGGGGTGCGTAGGAGTCCGTGTGTGGGAAGCCGAAGCAGACTGGATGTAGGGCGAAGTGCCCTCTGACCTGGCAGCCAGTCAGTGACCGACGTGGGGGTGTCAATGAGGGACACACCTAGTTGCTACGTCATTTGCAGACGCTCTGACGTTCGTTTCCTCTCTATGTTTCCTAGAATTGCGTCATGCCCACAAATGGGGTGCTGCTGCTGTGAAGGAACCCTTGTCTCTTCTCAACACCAAACTTTATGGTGTTTAGCTACGTGAAAGAACATAATAGGGTAAAAACCTTCACGGGCTCGGTTATTATAAATCTAATATGATTGGTGGGGGCTATCAATTTAGATTATAATTGGATAAGCGCCATTGGGTGCATGTATATTTATGGTGGATGCATTTCAGTTTCACAACAGTGTTGTGATCAGATCAAGTGAAATGACCGAAACACATTTTTTTATCGTGTAGAACTGTCCATACAGATAGTATCATCTCAAGCATGAAGCATGTACCACTTTTTCTTATTAACAGACTAATGGTCAGTGAATAATCTAATTCGGGTGTTTCCAATCAGGGCAATAAGATAATGATTGACCTGGAGCGCCGAGGACGCGTTCACCTCGTTTATTTTCCGTGACTAATCATCAAAATGATGGTCAACAACCTGTCAAAGACCAATCATCAAGGCGTTAACTTGGAACTATTTTTAAAAACACCACACCTGAAAATTTCGAGAATTCAATTTGTTTTCGAACAAAACCTCTCATGTGATCAGTTCAATTTTTTCTACGGGGCAAGTTTTTGCTTTCGTTCTGTTTGGTCTACTCTAGATGAGAGAACCCAACGGCGGCGGCACAACCTTTTTTCCCTCCCACTGCATCTTCCCCCAAATCGGATGCCCCTTAAATTCAGGGTTACTGGCTACGTCGAGGGGCAAAAGATCAGGTGGATGCTTTGAATTCCTACTCAATACCATTTTATGGCTTCTCTTTCACGGGCTTCATGTTTGAGCCTGCATGTTGCTTCTGGGCCGCTACCTGCTGCAAAAGATTCAAGCTTTGGTTTTGTACAACGCTTATAAAAGTTTGAACCAAGACGAAATAAGTTTTCACGCTCTATTTACATAGATTATCTAGTTGATTAGTGCGCACAGTACAATTACTTAAAAGGCAATAACTTTCATGCATCTTTTAGCCTAAGGTTTGCCTTCGCCGCTAGAAATGGAATACGGCTTGACTTCCAAATCCAATTAAGCAAATGAACACAATCACACGCACCCCTGCAGATAGGGAAGCCTTGCAAATAGCTGTTACTCAGTTTAGCGATTTTTGTTTGCGAAATGACACCCCGTGGCGCCTAGTGGGGTCATGTCCCCTTCTCGTCTTGTCAGCACTCAGCAGTCAGCAGTCAGCACTCAACACTTAACAGGATGCACTGCATATCTTGCGACGATGCGACGATGCACTGATGCAGTTGCTGCACATTTCAACATCCTTCCAGCGATCTCATCTCTCCATAACAACGCTTTCAATCAGTTCAAAATTGATATAACGGCCAATTATGTGGATATTCATGTTGCTAATGGTCACGGTTGTTGAACATTAATCGGCATTTAATAGTTGACAAATTTTGTTTTCACGCCTCGCATTATATATGATTATAGAAGTGTGTAATTTTATAATCGTTGTGTTGGGTACGAACAATATCCTTTGCCCACGCCAAAACACTGGAAGCCGTGGGTGTTTATAGGCGGAAAAAGGCTTTGCACATTTTGATCATGATCGTCACAAGTTGATTTTTAACGATTGCATACCGAAACGCGCAAAAGTAAATAGGTTTTATGTTTGTACAAACTCATTAATGTGGTCAATTATATGGCTATCGGCACATACTAAATCTAAATCACACGCCACATGCAATAATTGAAAGTTTATTTTAGAATGGGAAAAGCAATCCCCAGTAAACTTTTACGAGCCACTTTTTTTGGCTATATGCTATGATACTAATTAAAAAATCAGGCTTCCAGTTCCAGGATGCCTCTATTCTATTTAATGACGACTGAATTTGCCATCTGCGTTATTGCTTGATTCCATCCTGATACCTTGTGGAAGATTTTAAAATCCCAATCAATTAATCGCTGATATAATTAGGCGTTGAATCTAAGTGATATTTAATCGACTAATTCGTTGGATTATGAATGATGATTTAAATGAATTGCGAATTAGTCCTTGAATCGTGTGCGAAACCTTCCTTGTTTTATGTAACTATAAACGTGTCTATAACTCTAAGAAAATTTATTTGCAATTGCAATTAAACAATCGTCATTAATTATTATTATTTTACAACGCAAATTGTCTGCAGTTCAATGATTTACATGCTGGACTATAAAACCGAACGTGTCCTATAATTATTGCTTGTTTCAAAGCTTTTATTATCATGTGAATTAAAAATTCAAATAGCCTTGAACGCATCAAACTGACGCGTACATAAGTATTTAAATATTTATTAAAAAAACAATGGTTCCTTCCTATACATTTTATAGCGCCACACTTTCAGGGTTGATTGTGGTGGCTGTGTAATTAAATAAAATGCCTTTAATCTTTGACTGCACAATTTGGAGCTTTTTCTGTCGGTGGTGGTTGTGCTATTATCGACTCTCGATTCGGTTGCTTTACAGTTTAATGTTATAAGTGGTCATCTATCAAAAGTGCAGTGTATGGTAAAGTAGCGCTAATTGCATATTGCCTGACAGGTCAACTCCGACCAAATTCATTTTATCTAGAATTGGGACCCACAAATCTTATACACTGTATAACATTACGCGATTTATACTTTACTATGACTTGTAAACCTTACCTCCAATTACCCAATCAATTACCTATAGGTTACAAATAGGTTTTTCTCCGAGAAAATAGATACACTCTTCAACCACGCAAAATTCCTGGAAAATAGTTGAAAATTATTGAGAACATGCTTGTTGTCATGAGAGTATAAGAAATGTTTTAATTTGAAATCTCACAAGTTATAAGTATTAGTAATTACCGGAGATATGCATAATATTTCTTCGACCTATTTAGCAGCAATTATCCAGTACACGATCGAAGAATGTCGTTAAGTCATGCCTCCGAGATGTTATGATATGCTGGTAGCAAATAGAAATGCGCGAAAACTCACTAAACACCTAGCGTGCCTAAAAAATTGTTTACAACAAGAAACAACTCCTAATTACTTTACGCATACGTAAATTCATAAATTGGTGTCACAACTTCATGATGAAAAAAAAATCCCGTTAAAAAAATCAATACATTATACATACGACACTCGATACCATCAATGAATTATACTAATCAGTTAATTGATAAATGGAGATAAAATCATAATGCCATTATAAATAATCCGGCAAATACCTACCGGTACAGCGATCTACGGTTATACCAGTTATTGGCAAGCCAGAATTCTCGTAGCTGTCCGACTCCGGTCACAGCTGGTTCAGTGCAAGTCTTGCAGCCTCCGCCGGTGCAGCCGGCAGATCTGTCGTGTCGGCGTGGGCTCCGTTTCACCGCGCGTCTTTGCCTCGCGATTCCTCCGCAGTCGTCAACGTCTCTCCCACTAAGCAGGATCAGTCACACCTGTGTCACTGCCGCTAAATACTAATCGGAGCTAGCATCTGTGATCGGCAATAGCTTAACAACGGATTTCATTTTAGTCAAGTGAATAAATCTATACGTTGTGATTGTGATCTCTAAAAGAGTTAATCTGTAAATTTGTGCGAATAACCGTTTGGGTATGTTTTTTTTTTTGCAAAAGCCTACGCGTTTTTATCTGGTTCCAATTTCGGTATGCGAGTTTTTTTATTTAGATTTTTGCAAGACTGATTTTTAATGAGTTTTAGTCAATCGGAATGAAAATGTGTTTAAGTAGTCAGTGAATTGACATGAAGAGGTCACGGTGACTGCGTTATCAACAGAGTGCAAGTGATTTTGCAGATATGTCCGTCTACCAAAGACCCGGAAGTGGGTTGAGCCTAAGTGTTCTAGGTACGTTGGCGGTTTGCATCACATTTCTTGGCGATTTCTCGAGTTCTTATGTATTGAGTGTGAGTGTGGTACATGTTGAGGTAATGCTAGCATCTGCCCACTCTATTGCCTGCTCTATGAGGTGGTTTCCTTGCGAGGCCGAGCTAGGAATCATGAATGGACAAGCGACTATCGAATGGTGTGAATGAGTTGGAAGTGTGAACGACGAAAGGGGTCATTTTTAATGTCGTTGTTTCGCCCACTCAAATTTTATAGTAATACTTGTTGACGGCGTGAGCGGAGCAAGCTAATTGAGTCCATTCAAGTCGGAGTTCTAAAGTTATTTGCTTTTTTAGCGATTAGATTTACAAGTAATTGTGACGTGATGGCAGAGCAAAAAATATTTACAAAACATTTAGAACTACAAGAGATTATTTTTTTAGTTGTGAGCATACCTTACGTAAAAGTGCGTGCTGGTATAGGTAAACAAAAGTTGTGCTGTCACCAACAGTCCAGTCCTAGTTTCCCGCTTTTTTTCTTCTAAGTTTAAATTTTGTCAGTTACAAAGCAAGCGTTTTTTGTTATAATTTTCCTTCTAAGTTTCATTTTTGTCAGATACAAAAAAAGTTTTTTGTTTGAATTTTCACACAATTATTTCCGAACTGGTTTCAGAAGGGAATTCTAAATCAAACAAACAACTCTCCATGTTATCCAATTTTCGACCCTCCGAATCGCATTCCTCCTCAACTTCCAAGAGGACCAATCCCTCGCATCTACACGTATCTGATGCTGATGCATCATGCTCACTAACAATGAACAGAACAATGAAACATTCACGCATACATTTATTCATTTATGCATGGAATTCTCATATTCTTAGCACTCAAATGGCTCATCATTTATGCATTCTATAATTTGTAATTTTTCTCACACCTAAGCGACAGTATTTTCCTCATGTACGATTGGGTTCGTAATTGGCCCATGTGGGTTGTCAAATATCCAACTAAGAAATGATCAGTGTAGACTTGAATGCAATCAGAATGACAAATCTTGGCAGTTCATTCTTATAACGTACACGTTTGACGGCTGATGGACTTCTTTGATAGTCCGTCGGGCGATCCTGGAGGGTCCTGGAGGGGCTACTTTTTTCGAGATGGCTTCTAAGAAAAGTGCAAAACTTTTATTGTCAGCTTAATTAACCGAGCTCCAGCGTGCGTTCCAAAGGATAGGTGCAGAAAGTGAATGGTCCTTGAATCAAGTAGCACAAAATGTATAGTGTATAATTATTATCTATTGAATGTATAAAGGTACAGAAGCCAGTATACGAAAGCAATTCGAAGATTATAATGATTAGCATGATCGATCTTTTAAGATAAGCAATCTAAATTCTTGTAACAAACTTTTTGACCACTTGAAGCAAAGGAATACATAATGTTTTGTAAAATGAGTAATTTCTCGTTAGATTTTAAAGCTAGGCGCTGAACGTGCAATTACGGTCCTGTCGATCTAGTTCAAATATTGGTCGCATTTTCTCTTCAACAATTACACCATAACACTCGGTGTACGTACGCAAAGGTTTGGTCTGCACATACTGATTGAGAGGGCGAAGGACCTTGCGCAAGTCAAAACAAATGATATTTTTTGTTTCCACTTTTTGTAAGTTTGAGTGTTTGGGAACTCTTTGCACCCAGAACAAAAAGTCCAGCGAGTCAATTTTTTTTTCATTTGGAAGTACTGGATTTTTTAAATAATTTCAATTATTTTTGCAAAATTTGTGATTTAAGTAAGAATGGGCGCTCATCAGGCGCGTAGGAACGCTTTTCAAGTTGGGGGGGGGGGGGGGGGGGGGGGGGCAAGCTGCAAGACAGACAGTGGTGAAACCCGGTCTGTGGGGGGGGGGGGGGGGGGGCTATATTTTTTAAAGCAAATCTGAGGGTTTGAGATAAAATTGCAGCCTGGGAACATGGGGGTAAGAAATATACATTTAGAATACTTAATGTAAAGATATCAAATTAACGCATTACGAAAATTATTATCACGTTTTCTGTGATGCCTGTAAATATCGCACATCGAATACAGCAGAGCGTCTTGCCGTGGCGAATTCCAGCTCTACACTAGCAATACAAAATTCTTCATCTCCCTCTCCAAGTCTGGGTGCATGTATGACTCAGACTATAACATAAACAGTGTTAGTCTGCATTTCTGCTACTGCTATAGTCATATTCCTGGAAGTGATTTGTTTTTACGAGTCAAAAGATTTCGTTCAACATCAGCTAAGCAGAAACACTAGGTATACTCAACTCTGAGCAGCAGACAAAATGAATGATTTCAACTATAAAATTTGCCCCCCAGTTGCCCCCCTATGCCTAAAAGTTGGGGGAGGGGGCATTGCCCCCCTTGCCCCCCCCCCCCCTGTTCCTACGCCAGTGGCGCTCATTATCTCTTGAAAAAGAGCGCCACGATGATCCCTGTTGCATTACCACTAAAGGGTTATTCGCGAAAGTCTTCGTGGCTTTCGTAGCCCACTTCACAAATTGATGCAAAAGACAATACGGCAGATTCCAATTAATCTGAAAACGTTGCATGCACACGTATATTAGCATTGCGAGTGGGATTCACATTCGGGGGCATGCACGCACCAGCTAGGGCGTCTTGTTCATTATGCAAATAATTGGGACGAACCATTTTTACAGCCTCTGATACTTCACTTTTGTCTCGCGTGGTCTAGAATTAAATTCATTTCAGGCGTAAGACGTTATATTCGCGCTTAAATGACGCCAGCGTCCTTGTAAGGATCGGTTCAGGATTGGACGCAAGTGCCCTCGTCCGGGTTCGCGAAATTAGCGTTTCCCGCGGGACAAATCAAGCTCGCAATTTTGAAGCTAACCTCACACCTTGGATGTATAATGTGGTTTTTGGCAAGAATCACTCAAATTGTAATTACTGCTTTTGGGTGAATTTAAACGTAGGCGATTTTTGTATAAATCTGCTCATTTCATGGCTGTTTTATGGCATTGTATGACAACGGCATGATATCTAGAACATGGAATGGCAAACAAGTTAAAAGGTACATGGTTAATTTTTAATTTAATATATTTTTATTCAAATCGGAGCTTGGGCGAATGGGAACTGTTCACTGGTAGCCGTCTCACGAAATGTTGCGTGGGCGGACCTGGAATTCTTTGCATTCGTCGCCAGCAAAACCTGCAAAGAATGAAAGGAATTGCAATATAGATTAATTCACTTATATTGCTCATTCAAATGCTTGGAACCATTTTCGAGTTCGTCGCGGGTCTCGAAGAATGCCCGCGCTTCTGTGTTCAGTTTCACTCTTCTATCTCAAATCAAGTTCCATGGACAAAGAATTTAAATAATAATAAATAATTCAGAATGGAATTCAGTCTCGCATTCTATCACATTTCCGACTATATTTTATTCAGCGCTGTGAACTTTTTCGTTACTCGAAAAATAAAATGCCTATACATAATTCTGTTTCCACGTGATGCTCTTTGATAAGAGCGACAGATCGTTGGGCAACTCTTGCGAAATCTCGCGCCACATCTCGTCCGGTTTTTGCGCAACATTCCCCCAGCATGGATGAGGGCCGAAATTTCTCAGGGGCAATGTCGGACCCCGTCGCCGACCAGTGGCCACTGGCCGGAAAGATACGGGCGCGATGCTACGTTTTTGAGCGTCTACAGGAGCATGCATTCCGTGGGAACACCGCGTTCTTTCAAAACGACTCTGTTCAAATGACTTGACTGCTCTTTCACGACTATCTAATTAGCCACGTGTAAAGAGAGAACATATCATCAGCTTGAATCATGCGTTTGGTATGTACGTGATGTGACATCTCCCAAAATAATTTGCGAATGAGTAGGCACGTCGTATTTCCAGAAGTCATACAATTCTTATCTTATAAAATATCTGTTTTATCAGCAATTAGAAAATACCGTCGCCAAGAATGTGCTATCTCTTATTGAACAGTACAAGCTTCAATTAAAGTGCAGCTTCCGGCAATGAAGAGGACTTCTATATTTATATTCATTATTGACTTCTGGCTTCTAGGCTTCGTCAATATTCAAACAAAAACAAATAGGTTGTATTGAAACAATCTGTGTACCAGCTTAATCTGAATCAGAGCGCTCGCGATAGCGGATCCTTTGACTAAGCTATGCACAGCCAAAAGGCAAAAGACATCGCAGATGACCGATCATCGTTATGATGATAAGGTGTTAAGAATTAGCACTTAAATCGCGATCAACATGATCATCCATGGTCCCCTCCGGCCGCGAAAAGTAAATCTACTAAACAATAATGAGTTTATTAAATTATCCTACCAGCATGATTCCAACACCTTGATAATAAGCATATTTCCTTTTATTGAATGAAATGCACAACTGGGCAACGTTTTCATTGAAGATTGCGTGTGAAAGTCTCTTGTGTGTAGGCCCGAGTTGCCGTTGACCTTGCCGGCTCTGCGCTGCGGGCCCAGGGGAGTTCTGTGGTGGAGAGATGATGCTGATGGTAACTGGTCTCTCTCTTAAGATGCTGGCATGGACCACTCCCCGTCGTCTCAGCAGCCGCGCACCCCACGCAAGAAGCAGCGCCTACACACATTCAACATCCTACACACACTCATTACACTTACACCTGGGTTACCTTAAAGCAAATAACCTGTTTGAATATTATGCTATAAACTGGTAGACAGAGTGGGCCCAAGCAACGGTCATTCATAGAAACGACATCCAAACGTAGATGAGGAGAGATTTTTTTTTGGAAATCGCCATTGCTCTGGACTCGCAAGGCAATTTCCCGCAATTGAGTGATGCATTTTGACGTGGGGAGAACTAGAAATTTACGATTGCGAAATTGAAAGTAAAAGCACATGTGGCGTAGCCTCATTTTTTTCTGGTAGCGATCAAGGCATTTTTAATGCATTATTCAAATGCGCTTCATGACGGCTCATTATTATTGTTGTATTTTTTTTCTTTTATTGATCGCCCAGAAGCTAAAAGGACCTGTAACCTTTTTCGAAAAGCACTAGAGTTTTATAAGTTTTGTTTCGTCATCGCTTTTGTTTCGAAGGGCATGCCCCGAGATATGAAAAGTGGTACAGAACAAATAAATTTCCATAATCTTTCGAGTTCGTACCAAAAATTCGTCTATTATAATTAGTTTTTTTCGCCTGATACACGCGACGGAGACGCACCTAAAGCTGATGAAGAACAATCAAGAATAATGCCCAATGAAATCAGGTTTCTCCAGAAGCACTTTAGGTATAGAGCTGAGCTGCGATGCGGCGGGGACTTGTCTTTGAAAACGTGGAACCGTGCTAATGGATCACGATTAGGAGATCTTTGTATAGACACGAATAATATAATAACAAATTAAAATGGCTGGAAGTGAAAATTGAAGATGCTATTATATCCCCGTGATTTTAGCTGGCTGGGAGGCGTCAGTCTGTAAGACAGATCACGGAAGTTCTTACAAACACATATACAGTTCGCTAGAGATGAGGAGAGGTCAGAAGTTAGAGGTCAACGTGAGGTGAAAAGCATTAGCCGAGGAAAGAAAATGTTTGTCAAAGGTATGGCTAACTTTGCTCATCACTTGACTTTTCGGGCTGGACTGGTTGTTAGTTTTGTTCATTACTCAGTCTGGGCATAAAATGGATACCTTGCAGTGCAGATGCTTCACTTTCTATAGTGCACCAATCAATCATCATTCGCCTTCGCAATTATTTTGGCACGTGGTCCATACAAGAAAACACGGTCGGTTGCACCCACCTCCACTAGTTTACCATATTATTATTTCGCTCGCGTGTTTAGGAGAAGAACCGCGCGCTATACCATACCTCAGTCACGAGTACCCTTAGTCGTTACCATTATACGATTTAAAAAAAAAACAGTAAAATAAACTGAACTTAAACAATTGGCACTAAGTTTATTACT
This sequence comes from Nemoura dubitans, assembly GCA_921293005.1. Classification (NCBI taxonomy): domain Eukaryota; kingdom Metazoa; phylum Arthropoda; class Insecta; order Plecoptera; family Nemouridae; genus Nemoura; species Nemoura dubitans. The sequence goes on along the minus strand of OV121073.1, from coordinate 65,962,241 downwards.
CATACAAGCAGATAGCAATCCCAATGGCCACTTTCCGATTGCCCTAAACTCCCTGGACGCTGGGCGAGATTAATGTGTTGTTGATTTTTGAAACAGAAGCTCGGGCGTTGGTCGGTTTTGTCGACTGCTAGCGCGGCGAGATGATGTTGGCTGGAGGCTCTTATTAATTGGTCCAACTCTCTTGACGTGGTGGTTACCTTTTCAGATAGGATGCCACTGATAAACTTGTTACACACTTACAGAGAAACAGATCCGGTAAACTACATTGTTTTCTTCACGACATGTTTGTTCGGGAATCTCTGACGTCGTTTGTAACTGTAGTTCGACAGTTCATCTTGACACCGGTCAACCGCCTGATCTTCTACTAGTTATGCTCTGTCTGCTATGACTTATGAGTCATACCCACAGACAGGTAATTGATTACCGACTCAGCCGCAACCGCATGTGATTTATACTTATGATGGTGCAACACTCGAGGCTGTGCTCTAATTATATTTGGACATTTCGAATTGTTCAATTTGGTAAGACCAACCGTTAATTATGTAAGAATTACTGAATGCCCTCGGTAAAAATTAAAAGCGTGGAGTTATTGCTAATTAAGATTCGCTGATCTATAACTATATTTTAATCCGTTTTAATGTCACATATCGATGGACAATCATTTAATCCCAAATTGCTTCGAAAGTTGGTTCATGTCATGTGGATTGGATTCGTCATGTATGCCACGTGCTTGTCTTTATGATATTTTCTACGCTGTCTCCAAATAAGGAATCAGTCAATGGAAAACTCGTTGTGGGACATTTTTTCACAAATTACCAGTTCGACGTGTACTCGCGACGTAACGTACGAAATTACCCAGTATCTAGGTACCCACCGTTGTAAAATATCGATTCCGGTGAGACTTGCAGGACGAGTATTTCAATTGTCAACTGTATTTGTCAACTTGACTTCAATCTCCAGCTTGTTTGAAGCTTTAACTTCTCTGAATGTGCATGATCTGGTTAAAATAACTGGGGAACTCGTCTAATATCTGTAACAAGTGGCCTCTTTCAGATCCAAAATGAATCAGATCACGATCCACTCAAATATGAAATGGGTCACGTCTTGGGTATAACATAAGATCTGACAACCAGCCTGCGTCCGTCCAGTAGCTCAGCGACTCCGCGTAATAAAGTTACAAAGTTGCAAAATCTAATGTCATTATAATCAAAGTAAGGAGATGCAGACATGTCTGCCAACGCACCCTGCTGTGGCGATCTTGAATCAGCCTCCCTCGCAAAGGGCGAGCCGTATACTCGCCTGCAGACCTTTCTATGGAGTTCGAAACCACCGATGCAGTGTTTTATCTGCAGCACGATGTTCCACTGGGCAGATGCTTGGACTTACTTGGATCGTGCTTTATCGAGGGCAGTAAATGATCGAGTGCTACGCCCAACTCGTCATCGTTGTATGTTGGGTGCATCCTGATCCGAGATGCAAGTGATCATACTGCATGTGGCGAAGGCCTCGTCTTGATTGCATATTGCACGCAGTCTGATCTCGTTTAATTTTTTTTATGTCGCGAGTCAATTCGAACAAGTTTGGACAATTCTCACTCAGTATCGTGATGTCAAAATTGGAGTAATAACATCAGAATTGACTGCCCGAACTAGAGCAACATAAACATATTGCCATTCTCATCTCTTAACACTGTTTGAATGCGGACAGGTTAATTTCAATTGTAAGCCCTATGCAGGTCACTTTGGCATTTACACCGACTTACGACGAAAACAGGTCGGAATTTTCAAACTGAGGCATGAAATGTTGTTTGGGAGCGAGGAGTGGGCAAGGGTATACGATTCCCATCTATCCTTAACTATCTGCTAACTTCCACCCAAAATTAATTGAATAGGCTTGGATTCCATAAAGATAATCAATCTCGCTTGTGCTTGTCTACAGCATTTGGTATTTATACAATAATTCAGTGTAGGTATTTTATAAACTGAGACATCTTAATTTTATGCTCCACCATTAGTCTCCCTTCAAATCTTTGTTTGAAACTGCACTCAATCAATCTGTTTTCTGTCTGTGTGTACCCTTTGGTCATTTGTCAGAACGTTAAAAGAGGTCGTCAAAGAAAGTATAATTACGCTATGCAGACAGGAATGTATATATATATGCCCCTTGACCCTATAAAGATCACATGAACAATGGCAATAATAACATTGTCATTTTGGCACCATTGGGGCGTCAACACTTCATGTCCTTCACCTTCACGCCACGGTGCTAAATAATTGAGTAACATATCTGCATTGGCCGGGTTATTGTCGCCACGTTTCCGGCCTTGTGGAGGACGAATGTCTTCTGACATCGTGGCCAGTTTTGCTGACTCCTTGGAGGAGTTTGCAGACGGTTGGACATGTTGAGAAGTGGCCGTTAGGGTGGAGTATTCCAGAGCCCACGTTCAAGTGAATCCCACGATCTTGCCATTTGCATAACGGTCGCGTTTTGAGCGGGAAAATTAGTTGAGAAGACGCCCGTTTTATCATCTCGTGATCAAATAAATGTATGGTACGTGTTTTGTTTGATTTCGATTTGCTTTGACTTCAGGACTATAAATTTTAATTCGTGTAAATCAATAGTTTAAGTTCCAAGCACTCTCACTTACCGAACAGTTAAATAATTGACAGTCCATCACATTGAATCTTCAGGACTGCAAGTAATTAACGAAATAACGAACTGTTTATTACTTAAGCCTTTGAAAAAGAGAGCCTGGCTATGAGTTATGAGTACCTAAAATGAAAATACAGAAATGTTCTCATTTTAGACTTTTAGAGTGTAGGTATATAGTGAACTACGATATTTCGCGTTTTTTATGGTTATCTTTGAAAAGTCCATGAGAAAATGTTGGCGAAAATGCGTGACTAAAAATTTCTCGCTTTCATCGGTATAACTCTATTCACCATCAATAACCTAAAACATTGAACAGAAATGCAACTCGCTATATTCTTGGTGTATAATTTACAGTTTTCCACGATCTTCTCGTGTTCGAAGACGAGGCACATAGAAAAGCGATTTAAATTAAGATCGCTAATAAATTATCAGAGAAAGCGCAGTCACTACTCATTTATTATTAGATTTATAATATCACGGTATCTGATTGTATATTTTTATAATAAATAGACCATAACGTTTAGCCTGTTGTTATTTGAAATCGATACATCATTTTTCTGTCGGTAAATCCACCTCTCACGAGGTTGTATGGTAACAAGGCTCTGGATGGAACACTGAACGTAATTCATTCATCGAGTGGTGCAGTATACGGAGTACGGACTATGGTGCCTCGCCTATTTGAGATGCGCCCCCCACAGATGCATCCATTCACCGACGCCAGATACCATCAGAACGAAGCCTGCAGGGCATACCATGGATCTGGCACAAGTGAAAGGATCGGTGCACACAAATGCACACAAATGCATCTACAACCTGAATTCACCTGCTTTATTGTGGGGTGCAATTCAGAAATGCATAAAAATCATCTTTAACTGCACACCTTAGCACCATGTAATTTGCAGGTAAATGTGTGGTATGAATTCGTTTCAATTCCATTCCGATTCAATTTTAGTTCTATTTGAACCTAGTCAAGCGTCTAAGCATTTGCTATTCATGGAATAAGTACTCACTTACACTTAAATACCATGCCTGCATCTTATTATAAAGTGATAATTTAGTGCAGCTGAGATTTCAACAGATACTTCGTGACTTGATGATACAGTTGAGGCAATCGGATAACATCTCAAACCAGAACGAGAATAACAATTATTTCTGCACTGAGTGCAGTGCCATCACACTGGGGCAGGGGAAACATGGCGAGAGCTGAAATATATCGACAACATCTTTGAGCTGTTAATCGATTTGATTTTGTTCCTGTAAAAGCTTGTAAGTCGTGGGATTCACGATCATTTGGATTTCATGCTAAATGTCCATCATAGAAATTTGTATATAGAGGTTAAAAAGGTGGCAAAATGGATTGCAAAGTCGATGCAAAATATACTTTCGTTTCATTACATTTATCATGCATAAAGTGAGACACGTCTTTGGTAAATTGCAATTTTTATTTCCTGTTATCATGTTGAGATGTTGTCGAGCCGCGAGACGCATCCCGTGAGATGCAACGGAGTTGGGATAGATGCTGCTGCTGTGGCAATGGCCAGCAATGTGCATGCACTCGTCTCGGTCCAGACGCTGAGGAAGGATGAAGTCGGCGAACGCGCGCGGACTGTAAATGCTTCTCCGCTGGACGCCATTGTAACAAGCAGCACTGGTCACTTCTCTTGAAATTAACGCATAATTTGCCAAATTGCCGAGTTACAAAATCTGTATAAAACAAATTGATATATTTTCTTTTCAATGGCCGCTGACCGTTGTCAGTATTTTAGATTTTCTATTTCCTCAAATCCTTTTTAGAATGTAAAATGAAGTTGTAGAGATAGAAATTATAAAATTACCATTGTGTCCCCGATGACTATAAGTTGCTGCATCCCAAGTCATGCATCCTTCGGTCATTGCTAGCTATGATCGAAGATGCATCATGGTGCTGTGAGCCATTACTACTTCGATGGTTATACCACCGATGGTTGCACGGGCCGCGGCCGTTCAAATCGCGGAAAACTGCATCGGATGATCGATTGGACACGCCTAGCGTATAGTCTTCAAAGATGCGGATTAGCAAAGACATAGCAAATCCACCGTCGTGATTGCAAAATTATAACAGATGTTTCTTACTTTCGCGCGTTGCAAGGATCTCGATTCTGGTGGAATGTCGTTCTAGTCTGTACCGTGGTTTCATAAAATATGTTATTAATGTAGACAAGTTAAGGCTGCTGCACTTGATTTTTGCCGGCGTTGGTCAGCTAAAGTTTATGACACGACAGATCTACTTTTCAACCGGAAGGAATGTGATTTTTTATTACGATTTTAATTAAGCTAAACGAGATTTTGTTGCACGCCTTTCAGTTCGCTGTTCCTTGATATAAACGAACCGAGTAAATCCAGTGCAAATCCAGCTCCTCCACTGCATCTTGCTGAAATCTTTGCTTGCTGTCCTCCCTCGAAAGAGAACGGCACTCGTCGTACCTCTATACCAAAACTTCTTGTTACCTACTTTGAAGATTGGTTTTATTGATGATGGACGTGAAAATCTAAACCGTGTATTGCGCGAAAACCGAAAAAATGTTGTTCTGGTTACATGAGAGCCCCGCTTCTTCACGTGGAGTTGCGATCATCTCTTGGCAGGAAGTTGATTTTGTCGTTCCCATGGCGGTATGAACATGCCTCCATCAAAGTTACGGGCAGTGCCCATCGCGATTGATACTCATTTTCTGATTGAATGCTCTTTTTATTCAAGCATGTCATTTTCGTATAAGACGAGCATTAACCTTTAACCGTAATATGCAAGTACTACGTATCTATTATAACAGCTATGGAACATGAGTTGTGAATTCTCCAAGACATGTCAGGGAACCACATGTTTTGCTGTTCATTCTTTCAAGGTGGTTTCGAACGCTATGATTTCGACTTGAATTCAGATAGAAAAACTAAAACTTGTTTTGAGCGTCGTCCTACTTACTATCTCATGGGGTAAGTCATAATATCGAGGTGAAGCTAATTGTGATCATTTCTATGGATTATTGACGCGTTGCAAATTGAATGTAGTGCCATATCCATGCATGCGATGAGCATTTTAAAGACAGCATCAATAATGAGCTGAATGAAATGTGTATGGACTATGGATTTAATCTTAAACTACAATAATGGGTGGGGTTTTGGGGTTTTTGGGGCAACTTACAATCACTCTTTGGCTGAATGCACCCATTTTCAAAGCTTTTCGAAAATGTATTTCAATAATAATTGTCAGTTGCAAACAACCATTTAATAGTTATAAGCAATTGTGACATACTTCGAATCTAGTGCTACCAATTACTAGACGCTGTAATGCATTTATAAGAGTTTAAGTATGAGCATAGTATGATGGTTCAATTACACTTTGAAACTGCATTTCTCGAATGTTTATGACATCTTTTCCAACCGAGTGTACAGCCAAGATTTTTAATCTTGGAGCTCGAATGCCACAGAGAGTTATGAAAACATGAAACTGCATGACCAAACTGCAATCCAGGGATTGTTACAGTCGACTAAATAAAATGCGTCGCATGCACCTGCACACGTAATATAAAACAAACGTGCCTTTCTGCAGCGAGAAAAATTCGTGTCCAGACATTACTTATTTTAATGGAATACAACGTAGACTTTACAACTTGTTGCTGGTGACGGCCGAAGGCTCAAATGTATATAACGGATAATGTATTTGAAAAGTGGATTATTACTAGCATTGTAATTTTCCCCAGTGTATATAGCTACAGGAAATATGTGATTTGACTGTAATAAGATTGGATTCGACTTAGGAAGCCAAGCTACGTTATGCTTCTCATCATTCAATTAGGCAAATTTTTTAAGAACAGTTAGAGAAACAAAGTTAGAGCAAAGAATTTTTTTCCATGTGTCAACTTTTTCTTCCTATGCGGGCCAGAACACTATTTTGTTTTGCATGCGGATGCTGTTATTCTAAGTGGTTCACTTCTGAACCCTAAGGGTTCCATCCAAAATGACGTGATGCTAAATTATCATGTCGGATATATGCACTCGAGTTTTCTCCACTCAAGAGTACCCACTCACATGATATTTATATTTATGAAACAGATCTGGGTAAAATTATTAGTGACTTATTCGATTTTCTTGTCTTATGTGGTTGCAGATCTTGCCGCTATCCGCAAGCTCCTTGAAGTTGAGGCTTGTGGCGGGACCTGTCCGAGTTGTAGCATGCCGTTCGACAAGGGCAAGAAGAGAAAACTGATCGACACTTGTGGACATGAACGCTGCTACTCCTGCATGTTCAGAAACGAGGCATGCCCGCTTTGCTCAGCCAACAACTGTAAGTACCTATATAGATCATACATAGAAAAAAGATTCCGACTTTCGTCAAGGAATCTACAGGATCGTCATTTTATGTTGTGTCCTACGATTTGTCCACTATTTATCTAGGATTAATAAACTGCTTACTATGAATCCATGGTCTTTCAAAAAAGATCTTTGCATAATTTTCGTGCATCGTTTGAAACATAATTTTATAGTTTGTAGGTTTTCAGAGCCATGGCATGATGGTAGTTGTGGTTTTTCGGATTAACAGGTCTTTTTCAGGACCACAATCCTTTCAAAAAAGAGCACAAACCAAAAAACCACAACTACCATGATTAGGATTAACACTAAATTCCCTCTTTTGCCATTCCATGGCAAATTTTCCTTTCAAATCCCAAATTTGGGATGACTTCTTACGTGATGGTGTAAACCAACGAAGATGCTGAGCATGCAGAGCTTGAGAAACAATTACAAAAGTGCAGATGTCATGGACGCTGCGCCCTGAATGGACACTTATTTGAGCGTGCAATTGCAGCTCACCCCACCAAAAAAGCGCTGGGCTCCTCTTGTCGCGGGCTCCAGGGATCCGAGACAAATCTCTATGGCGAAATCAAGGGGACCGTCGGCGCCCAGGCGAGGACGAAGGTCAAAACGAACGGTCACTTCACTACGTACATGCAGGTAATTAACGTAACCCCCCACATGCTAACATTCTCGAGATTCTTGACTATTTGATAGGTCAAATGTCAAATCATCCAGATGGATGACTCAAGAGGTTTACTCGAGAGTAAACTAACTCGTTGATTGTCTTGCAGTCTCGACAAGATCAAGGTCTCTCGTCGGCGTTGACCCCGGAATGGCCGTCGCCGAGCCGGCTGCCCAAAACAAGACCCCCGCCGTCGAGGGCCCTGCGCAACACCGACTCTTGTTGTGGGGGATCGAACAGCAACATCATGTCACAAAGTAAACAAACACCTTGTTTTATGAATCTTTGCTATGGTTGTGTATGTTGGAATGTAAACGCATTGGTCTAACATGCACTGAGCCAGTTTATGAAATCAAGATAGACATTGTATTGTATGGCAGCGCACATATGATTGAACAACAGCTTAAGCCTGGTACTTGAATCCACATAATCTTTTGAGGACCATTCCTTCTACCTTCTCAAGGGTCTTTGGCTAAATGTGTATAAAATGGTCTCAAGGGTGCTTGTGACTCATTTTGAATTTATTTTTTCGAAACTAAACTCCATTTCACATTAAGAAGGAGAGTGGATTTGCATCTTCCTCAAGGACCCTGCTTCTAGACACGAACCAAGAGTTTCAAAACTTACAAGCCTTGTCTTGAACCAGACATAATGCTATGCTATGGGCAGTTTTAAACTTTTAGCTCGTGTCTAGCAGCAGTGGGTCCTCGAGGAATATACAAATCCACTCTCCTTCTCAACGTGAAATGGAGTTTAGACTTTGATTGAGAAATCCGACGAGAAAATATATGATTTAGGTACTAGCTTAGTGGTATCCTATGCCATATATTGTTTATTCAAGAAGTAATTCCACCTTCAAACTCTATGGTGCTGTGATGAACATATCCTAACTGCAATTTAATCGTTTCCTAGGCTGCCCCACACCGCCTCAAAACCGGCGTCGGTTCTTCCTCAGCCCCAAAGCGCTGCGTAGCCCGTGGGGCCAACGCAGCAGCAGCCCCCGGCCACCGGTCGACTCCGCTGAGAATCCGTCGGCACTCTCAGGTAAGTCAATTCGGTTCCTCTAGTGCAAATCACTCTGCAGCGTCAGTCGGTTCGATGCTTTCTTCAAGTTTTTTAAAAATTAGTTTCTTCGGGAATGAAGTTGTTTTGCGCAATTTCAGTTGTCAAATTGCTGATTTAATTTTACGATGTTTTCCACAGCGGGACACGGTGTAGGAGCCTTGTTCATTTTTTACATTTGGTAATAATTACAAGCCACAGATACACTAAACTGTGCAGGTGCTTCTCCACACTCAGTGAATAATTTATTTAATGACAAAGTTGTTTTCGTTATTTGCATAATTAGAGAGGCTCATGGGTCTGCTCTCGTGCTACCTACTAGAGAAGTTCAAACCAAATGAATACAGCAAAGTGTTATTTTGTGTTTGGATTTTTTTTATCATTTCATAATATTATGATTATTTGAGTAAATAGTGTATATTTTGCCCTACATTTATATATATGCTATGTTCTTCTTTACAACAACTTGTGGTATAGTAGAATTGCAATTTTATAATTTATAGGATATAGTGTTGAAATGATGTTAATACAGTTTTGTTTTGTAAATTACCTGGAAAGCAAATCAATTGATGGATTATGATTGGTTTGTAGCTTCGATGACATCATCTCAGGAAGCGCGCTATTGGCCAAGTATGGTCCTCGGAAAGATCAAGTCCCTCTGGTCAATGGGCGGAAGCATCGTCGGCCTTAATCAACTCGCAGGCACGCCAAATTGATACTTGGCAACCAACCGCTTGATCGCTGCACTTATCGCTAGAATGAGCATGTGCCAGATTCGATTGATATTAATGTTTCCCGGCCTGGCCAAGATCCCTGCCATGGCTCTGATTGAATAATTTGACAGTTCAGTTTTTTGGTCTCTTGAAATATACATAGTTAGTTCATTTGGAAATTGCTGTAGAGACAAGTTTACTAATGTTTTCGTGTTTTAGAACTTGATATTGCATGATGTTTGTTTTGAGTTCGAGTTCAATTTGGTAGTTTTACAGATTTGATTACGCGTTTTTGACTTTCAGTGATCTTTAGATGGAGTTGGAGAGTAATATCGGTGTGCTTATTGACCTACGGCAAATTTCAGAACGTTTCCCCCTTTCGTTGCATTGTTCTTAATGGCGATTTTGACAGTTTATTACAAAATATGGCGTAACTGGCTCATGAAATAACCTCCAGGAAAAGGTGAAATCCTTAAATATAATATGAGGCAGCCAGTGACGGAGAAAAGCGTTCTGTAATTCGCCTGCCGACTTGTAATTTGCGTGCTGCGTTCGCATTCTATACCTACCCTTAACTTTCCTGAACAGCAACGGTCCCTAAAACTAACGAGCAATCCCGTTGCAGACGATGAAGGTGGCTCGATTCGACCGGTGTGCAACGCGAAGAAGTCGTCGCAGAACGACTTGTACATGCGACTGGGCTTGCTGCTTGGGGACAACGCGAGGCGGGCGTCCCGTACGGCGCAGTCTCCCACGAGGCGGCCGGGGTCGGTGGCCGCCAATCGGATATCGCAGAGCAACGAGTCCTGCACGTCCTTCTCGTCGCTCGCCAGTCTGGAGGCACACACGCTCGCGTCGACCAACACCAGCCCGGTGTCTACTCTGACGGGTACGTGGTGATTTTTTTTAAATGTTTGTTCATTTGTAAGGAAGCTATTTCGGTGGCATTTATGCCTCATGCCAGTCATGTCACAGTGGCTAACTATGAAGTGAATAAACTGATTACTTCCTTTGAAATGTAAATGCACGGTAGACTAATAGTTCGTTAATTGATTGACATGATTGATAAATGCCTGGCATCTTAATAATTTTATAATAAGCCTAAATTTTATGTCGCAGAAAGTAATCGGATTGGCTTCACCGAGAAAACCAACATTTGCATGACATTGTTTTACCAGCCCTTTCATGATTAAGGACATTATTTTCATGTTTTTTTATTTTTCTTAAGAGTTCATTTTATTCCAGGTTCGTCGGAAGCAGACGCTCGAAGCGTGGCGTTGAAAGAACCGTCGTCAGACAGTGTGGCTTCATTGATGTCCGTGTCCGGTGCAAGTAATTGCTCGAACAGCCCGGTGTCGAGAAGGCATTCAGTTACGAGTGAGTTATTTTCCTCTGACCATTAAATTCGCAAAATACTTCAGAACAAGCGATTGACCAAAAAACTTATATTCTTGCAGCTACGCAACCTGGAAACATAGAAGACTTGAACATGTTCAAAAATAGACGGTCTTCTATTCGTCGATCGGCAAGATCCGGTTCCGTGAAGGGGCCGATCGATCCAAAAGTACGATTTGCCCAGTATAGAGCCCCACAGCTCACTCTGAAGCCCCTTTTCTTCGAGGTTCCTCTCCAAGAGTCAGACCCTCTTTTCCTGGGACGCCATTGGCTGATCAGGGAGATGGAAGAAGCGCTAGGATCGGCAAGTCCGGGAGTCGTGCTCTCGGGAAATCCGGGAACAGGGAAGTCTGCGCTGATGCTGCAGCTGGTCGAATATAGCTGCTTCGGGCGTAGGCGAGACCCAACGTATCAGCAAGGTCAGTCATCGACGGGCAGTAGACGTGCGCTACTTTGGTTGGCAGGTGGGCGACAGACCCACTGAAGTTGTTAGGAAATATATTAATGTAAGGTACCCCACGCCTTCTGAATATAGATTAAATTGCAATAATAATAGTTTAGCTATTATAATATGTGTAGGCATCTGCAAGTTTTAGCAAGCACATCACACCGTGACACCATATGACAGCACACTATAAATTGTTGATGCAGAAAAATGCATACCTACTGATCTAGCCATAAATTTGAGCTTCTTATGTGGGTTTGATGAAGCTCTTGAAATAAGAATAAAAAACTTCTTACTGTAGTCAACACACAATATCTTTTGGTTAGTTACTCAGAGGTTTTGTAAAAGTAATTCATAAAAGTAATTTCATAAAATAAGTTTTATTTGAATAATTATTCCATAAAAATTATATAAAAAAACCCTTTTCACTCAGCATACTAAATCACGCTCTGATCTTCTCTTTCCGCAGATACGTACGTGTGCAATAGCGGAAAGGACAGGACTGGCGGCTCTCAAAGTATTTACTGTCAAATCAATCTAGTCTCGGAACGAATCCGCCACTTGGCATCGCATGTCGTGGCGTACCACTTCTGCCAAGCCGACAACAATAACACGTGCCTTGTGCCCGACTTCATTCATTCGCTCGCCGCTCAGCTTTGTCAGGCCAAGCAGCTCGCTGCGTATAGAGAATATCTTCTCTCCGAACCGCATCTGCAGGTAAGTTGGAGTTATGGTTCATTCAACTCCATACTAGTTTAGAAGTCAAAAGACCCTTTATGTTTAACTGTCAGTAACTTGTCAAGGCTTAGAAGTCCCTTATATTTTGGGACAACACAGCTAAGAGGCAGATTACCTCTCTTTAGCCATGCAATGCCATGGCCTATGAATTAGAAAGTTGATTATGGCTGATGTGAGCATAGCTCACACTCGATGCTTATTATTAAATTCACCACTCTGATATTGTGATACAATTAATGTACCAATTTTCATCTCCAACTGCTAGTTTTGACATTCATTCCTGGGTCAATTGGAACAAAATTTGATATCAGCTTGTTGACAAATCATTTATAAGCCATGATCATCCCATTTTTATGTCAAAGATTTTGTTCACCCTAACATCAGAACCACATGTATCAATAGCTGTCATCAAACTTGACAAAGTACAAATTTGTCCTTTTCCAGGGAGCCGTGTCGATGAAAGAGTGCATCACTAACCCAGACCTTGCCTTCGCTCGGGGAGTCCTCGAGCCTCTGAGCTCGCTGCGCCGAGTGAACAAAATCCCCAACGACAACTGCATCATCTTGATAGATGCAGTTTGCGAGGCTGAATACCACCGGCCCGACCATGGCGACACACTTTGCGGCTTTCTGTCGAGACACATCGAAGACTTCCCTCCATGGTTGAAGCTTGTGGTTACCGTCAGATCACAACTGCAGGAGGTCACCAGTCTTCTGCCATTTCATCGAATCAGGTTTGTGAATATTCAGTTTATTTCCCCACAGTATATAATTTAGTGCATATCTATATATTTAATACTAACATCATAAGATATTTTCAATACCTTTACCTACTAGTACCTACTTTTATTGTAGACAACATATTTTGTTCCTTACACTTTTCTCAACCGTAATTAATAAGGTATTAATTAATAACAATCATTAAGAAACTATAGGAGTGTAATCTGAACAGCCAATTTTATCTTTTTAGCCTGGACAAGTTCTGTTCCAACGACAACTTGCAGAAAGACCTACTCGACTACATCAACTTCCGTCTGAGTAACAGTCCAAGCATTCAATCAAATGTGGCTTCGACGACAGGAAAGCTGGACGGCAGCTCGAGTTCGCAGTTCCGATTCTCGCAGCACCTACTAGGTCTCAGCCGAGGATCATTCCTCTTCGCTAAATTGACGCTGGACCTTTTGGAAAGAGGTCATCTGGTTGCTAAATCGTCAGGATACAAGGTGACTATTCCAAGAGAGAAAAGCAAAATTTACAAATTCTGTAAAATATAATTGCACCATCAATTAATTTCATTGTTTTGTGTGTTTCTCTCTTAGGTCCTGCCAGTGTCTTTGGCTCAGATATTCCTGCTGCACTTCAACCTCCGATTTCCGACGATTCGATCGTTTGAGCAAGTCGCGTCCATCCTTTCGGTCTGCCTGGCTGCGCTCTACCCCCTCACTCTCCTCGAGATCTACTACTCGGTCAACGCCCTACACACGGACAAATTCCTGCCGTGGGAGGACTTCCTTCAAAGATTTAAGGTAGGTTCATCAATCAATGTTTCATCTCGTGTGAAGAAATCGGAGAAATCGTTCAATTAGGGTACCTACATTATTTTATCTGTAAAAAATCAAGGTAGGCAGTTGTTTTGGTACTACCTACTAACAAAGGTAACTTGAATCCAATGCATTCATGTGTAAGTATGGTGTGGGATTCTTCAGCAATACTTAATGTCATGTTGTTTCAGTCAACAACTTTGTGTATTTAACACTGCAAAATTGAAATTACTTCATTGAATTTTGTTTTGGTACCTAGTTAAAATGTCATGTTTGACATGGTATATTTGCTTTCGAATGTTATAACAATTTGTAGGCAAAAGTAGGTATTGGGAAGTTTTTAAAGAAAGTTGTCGATACTTTTAAAAGTTCCAGACTGTGCACATAAATAAACTCAACAATTTTTCTTTTCCCACAGTTGCTGTCAGGCTTCCTAATAAAGCGCCAAGACAACACGTTCATGTTCTTCCACCCGTCGTTCAGAGAGTGGCTGATCCGGCGCGACGATGGCGAGAGCATGAAATTCCTCTGCGACCTCCGTTCGGGCCACGCCGGAATCGCGTTTCGACTCTCGCGCGTCCAATCCCCGCTCGACGCTGACAAAACCCTCGAACTCGGCCATCACATCCTCAAAGCACACCTCTACAAGAACATGACCCTGCACGTTTACTCGTCGCGAGACCTGCAGGCGCACTGGGTCGCGAGTAGCGCCGAAGACATCAGGTCTGCACTGTGTACCCTGAGAAACATCTACAGTCCGAACGTGAAGGTCTCGCGACTGTTGCTGCTCGCGGGGGCATCTGCCGATCATCTCACAGAGTTTTTGGGCAACGCGCCAGCTCTGTGCATGTACGCCAACGAGGGGGTCTCCGATATGGTGGCGCTACTTCTTGAGTTTGGCGCCGACGTGGAACTTGCCAACAGTCAAGGGTGCACGCCTTTGTCGCTGGCTTCGGGCAGGGGACATTGCGAGGTAACGGTCAACTTGGACAACTATATTGCCAGTTAGTCAGTCTTAGGTTGCTCTCCAGGATTTGCTAAGCATATTCTAACATTGCCAGTTTCTATGGAGTATTTTTAGGAAATTAAAATTGAAATATTTTATTTTATCGTTAACAATCATTCAACACCGTTTAGCTCAAAGTTACACATGCTTCATTTCACTGCCTAGCAAGTGCTTTGATCCTATTGGTTGTTAAATTGTCTAAAAGTAATTAAAACGTTTGGTCTAATCGTTCCCTTGCTTTTTCCGCCAGGTGGTCCGACAGCTGGTGTCTGCGGGAGCGAGCCTGGGTCACACGGACACAGCTGGCCAATGCCCGCTGGTGCACGCTGCCCGCAACGGGCGGCTCAACGTCGTCGGGTACCTGCTGGCATGCGACTGGGTGCTCAAGCGACCCGACATCGAGGTCGAGCTCTACGAGGCGGCGCAGCAGGCGCTGGTGGCGGCAGCCGCACAAGGACACACGGAGGTAAGTGCGGAAAAGTGCCGTGATTTAACTTAAGATTCTTTCGGTTCGGTGTTCCTGGAAATTAAGACTCGCAGTAGAAGCATGCATTGTTTTCCTTCTTTACCTTCAGTCCGATGTTTATGAGCAGAAAAAATCTACTGTATGTCGGAGTGTTTCAGTTGACATCCATTCTGCTTAATTTGCAAAGGACTAATTGAATTGGATAACTTGTGGCCATTGGCCAATATTGGCCAGTGGAAGGTTATTTCAAATATTTATATGTAAGAGTATATTATGTACATGTCCCTGATTTTTTTTTGCATTGCAGATTGTCCAGTATCTCCTGGACATGGCCGAAGTGAAGCCGGACGCTTGCGACTCTTTGACGGGTGAAACCGCATTAACAGTAGCGGCAGCCAATGGCTGCCACAACACGTGTGTGGCATTACTGGTCCGTGGGGCCAGCATATCTGCCATCAACATCAAGGTGAGGCCAATGGCAACACTCATGGTTTCCTTACCACAAAGATGTTTCTGCCCGTTCTTAGATTGCATACCTTTTGTTATTTGATCCTTCGATCATTCGTTGAGGTGTCGACACGTCACCAGTTTCTTAATTTGTCATACTTTCGATCACTGCTCCGGTACAGGATAGGCAACTAGCATGCCGTGCCAGAATTCCCATTAATTATTTCTTAACCCAAACAATTGTTTGTTTCCGCAGGAACTGGCGCCGCTGCTAGTAGCAGTGAGGGAGGGCCATTGGGCCGTGGCAGAGAGACTGCTGCAATACCATGCGCCACTAGAGCAGAGAGATCTCTCAGGCCGGTCAGCACTGATGATGGCCGCCTCCGAAGGCCACGTTGGGCTCATCGACTTGCTCCTCGACAAAGGTGAGAGGAGTCAACCGTCACTCTTACCCGGCGTGGTAAAGCTGAGATAATATAATAGAGATCTAGTAATCTTGTCAACACGAGCTAGAATCTACTGAATCTTTCAACGGGAACCTAATTTTCCAACCTACGTGATCTTCCTAAGTAGTGGCTATCCCCGAACCTTATGCTCAGTGTATATCTGAATGTAAACCACTAAAAGCAACGCAACTAAACACCGGCATCTTCCCCCAGGAGCGTCAATGACCCAAGAAGACGTGGAGGGCGTCACTGCACTGGGCCTAGCGTGCCTACGTGGCCGCGTCCAGGCCGCGCAATGCCTCCTGGACCGCGGCGCCAGCGTGAATCACGCAGACAAGACCGGCCGGACGCCGCTTGATCTCGCCGCCTTCCAAGGCAACCCCGCGCTGGTGCAGCTGCTCATCGACAGGGGCGCCATGATCGAGCACGTAGACATCAACGGCATGCGGCCACTGGACCGAGCGATCAGCCACAAGAACGCTCAGGTGGTGCACTGCTTTCTGAGAAAAGGAGCGAAGCTGGGACCGGCTACGTGGGCAATGGCCACCGGAAAACCCGAGATCATGTAAGTTTCACGTTTGGTTTGTATATCAAGCAATTCTTCCCCTTGCCTCATTTAATTTCACTTAAGGAGATTGTCAGTAATATAAATACAAACATTTATTGAGCATCTAATGAAATCTTTTTTTGGTTCCTATTTGCAGGCTGATTCTCTTAAACAAACTGCTTGAAGATGGCAATGTATTATATCGCAAGAGTCGATTGAAAGAAGCTTCTCACCGTTACCAATACGCCTTGAGAAAGTTCCCATCGGACGAATCTACCAGCTCTGAGCATCTGGCCACGTTTAAACAACTCCGAGCAAACTTTCTGCTCAATCAGGCACGGTGCAAAAGGAAAATGAAGGTAATTTATCAATTTATATTAAGTAATTTTTTAAGTTCATTGATTAACATTTAATTTATCAAAAAAATTTGCCAGTAATAACAATTTCAATGTTTTTATTTATTGTTTTAGGAATGCCCAGAAGCAATCGAATTGGCCAATCAAGTATTAAAGCTAAAGCCTGACTCCTATGAAGCATTCTACGCACGCGCCAAAGCTCGCGTTGACCTCAAGCTTTACGAAGACTCACTGGAAGACATCAAAGAAGCGCTGCGAGTGGCTCCAGCAAGAAACCGTGAAGTTTTGCGCGTGCTTCTCAAACTCCAAGAGGAAATACGGAGCGTGATTGCAACACCACACCTTTCAGCCAGCAGTCGATGCATGGCCGCTGCCACTTCGGTCGACATGCTGCACGAAATGGCTTAGTACCGAGTTTGACCAGATATCGGCTATCAAACGAACTTGGAAGGAGTTACAACGATACATTTCCTTTTTACTGGAAGATATGCAAACTAAAGGAAGTAATATACATATATCAGCTGTTATTAAGTGATGTATCAGGTTTGGTTTGGTGGGTAGGCCTAGGCAGAAAAATTGCTTTAAATATCATTTCAGTATGCCACATATGCAATTTAAAGATCAACACTCAAAGAGTGCTAGATTAAACACGCTAGAAGTCTTAAGCCCCTTTAATCACATTGGCTAAAAAATGTGTACTCATCTGGATACAAATATCTACTGACTACCTGTAAATATCTATTCAAAATAAAACCATAACACTGTTTTGGATAACTTAGCATACTTGAAATTAATTTTTTTTACCTATCAAAATGCATGGATATTCTAGAAACCTAATATAGCCAAGGCTTTTGAGTGCCATTTAGTAACGAGAATACAACAACAGAAGGAATCTACCTGGTTTTACGCTAAAACGGCATCTCCATCCATTGCTGTGAAGAAAGCGTAGATCTTCTTGCTTAGCTCAGGACCCACTCTTCGTACAGAAGAGAGCGTTCCTACGCCTCGACGAATCTGCACAGAATTCAATCATCAGCATTACAATCAGTTCTTCTACAACAATGTAGGTTCAACACAACTATCCCGGTCTTGAAAGGAACCTACCTGTATATCTTGCAAAAGTTTTTCACCTTCTCCTTGAGATGAACACAAATCGTACGCCTGCAAATATTCAATGTATTGATACAAAATTCAGCATCCATTGAAAAATGTGCATTTTCTACAATACATCTGGTAGGTAGGTACAAGGACTAATATAATAGTATCTTTGGTAGGTAGGTAGTAATTTCATGACTGATAGATACGGTTATTTTCATGATGATCATAACGCCAAAGAAGTAACAAGGGTGGCGGAGGGTAGCAAAATTGAAAACGAATGTGTATGATCTTGTAAGACAATCAATCTGCAGTCATTGTCAATCATAGACAATATTGTTTAGAGCCTGTCTTTACCTGAAAGAGTGATTGAGGAGAAGGGTACACAGCTGTAATTGCTTCCGCAATTTCCAGTCCAGCCAGATTAAACTCGCATAGTTGCTGCTGCCACAAGCGAGCAAGTCCAAGCCCGTTCTTGTCGACGCGCACGCAATCTTTGTTGTCGCTCTCCCCAAACCAATCTAACTTCAAGTCATCCTTCTGGGCCTTTTCCAATCTGTAAACACACAATGCTACAGTTAAAAATGGATACACATTTATTATGTACCTACCTAGGTAATATCACTTACCTACTAGTTAGATATATACTGAACAAAATCACTTACTTTAAATCTTAACTCAAAACCAAATTTAAAGCTGTTTTTTGTTTTGAAAAAACTATTTCAAACTGGGATTTGAATGCTAAATAACAGTCTCACTGGTTTCCTGATGTTTAGTAACATACCTATACTTGCTACTTTTTCAAGGGTGATAGCTCGACTGACGTTAGAAACATGAAAAAGTTCAAAACATTAAAAGTTCACGTTTTTAACGTCAGTCGAGCTATCACCCTTCAAAAAGTAGCAAGTATATGTTACGAAACAAAGGGAAACTAGCGAGACTTTTATTCAGCATTCAAACCCCAATTTGAATTAGTTTTTTTCAAAACTAGCGCTAAAGATAGGAAATAGTAGCATAGAGTTTCATTACTCTATGATAGAAGACATGAGTCTAAGAAATTTAATAGGTTTTTTGTTTATTGTTAATCAAAAGTTTGGCTTTTGATTTTCTTGTGAACATTGCATCATGTACTGCATTCCACTGTTCTTGTCAATGGTGCATAACTCTGAATTACTGTCTCAAGTTGAGAACTCACCTGTAAGGAATCTCAGCTACAGCCTTGGTGAACTGTGCAATCAGGGTTGCCAGTTCTAGAGAGCTCTCTACTAGTCTATGGTCACAGCCAGTGAAGAGTTGCACTTCGACCAAAGCTTCTAGAAGTTCTTCTCGAGTCACCCGCTCACTTGCTTTCCCCTTTTTAGTCCTATATTTGGAATAACCATGCCACTTTACGAACATTCAAATGTGTGCTGAACTTAAACCTATAGCTTCATTGCCTAGTGTATTTGATTGCAAGTTAATTTAATGTCATGCTGCATAACATGTCAAACTGAGATCAGACAATAGTGAATCGTGATTTTTCAATGGACACACCTGAAATACTTCTCTGTACCATGAATTACAAGTGCAAGCTTTTGTTTATTGATAACATCTTTAACCATTTGAACTTCACAATAAAGACCTCGGGCTTTAACTAACGTAATAGCCTGTTCCATCGGTATCACACATAATGCAAGATCTTCTTCCTGAAAATATAACAGAGTTTAACATGTGTTTTTAGCTATTTTCATTAGAAGCATGAAAGGCAAGTAAAGAAATACCTACTAACATTTATTCTTGTATTGTGGTTAATTGTAAATTTCCGAACCCAGGTTATTGTCAAAGGTATAATCTGTGTTTGCTGGTCGTACAATACTTCAACTTCTTTTAACGATGCTTTGAAATCACCACCGAAATCCTCTTCAAAAAATTTTGGGTCTAAGATAGCAGTCAGGTACTGAAAATAAATTATAAAAGTTAGATCTAGGTATTATTTAACTGTAGAAGTCAGTGTTAGTCTATCATTTTGAATAAAAATTGTGTTACTTTGATACATTCTTCAGGCTTATAAACCTTTTGAGCCTGTGTTGACGCATGTTTCTTTGCTTTTAAATCGGCCTTATCAGCCAATTTCTGCAGTCGTTCAGCTTTTTTCCTCTCTTGTACAGCCTTGGCAGCATTCCGTTGCTCTTCAACCATAGCTTTTTTACTAGCTGGATTTTTAGATGCCGGTTCATTTTTACGTTTCTTATGTATGGTATTTTCTCTTTTCTTGGTATTAACATTCACTTTCTGTGAATTTTCATCAGAACTGTCACTGAGGGAATGGACTGGCCTGTGAGACACCGTTTGGGATGATGAAGCTGTTCCCAAGTCCAGACTTGAAAGAGAGCTAAAGCTAAGGTCTAAATTTAGTGTACGGTTACAGCTCCCATAAACTCCATCTCCAACAGCATCGTCATCTTCATCCTGTGAGTTATTATTGCCGAGAATATCTCCATCATGAATATCTGGCAGAAGAGCTCTGCAAACATTATTATTGAAGTGTCCACTTCTTGAGCCAATAGGAGAAGAATGAATATCAGAGGTATTAGACCTACTGTAATTGCCACCAAATAGTGCATTATCATTGGGCTCTAGAACCACAGGTTCTGTTGCTGATGATGCTGGTGAGGACGGATTGCTGGAATCACTTGAAATAACTAATATTAAGCTATCCTCTTTCCGTTCCATGGTATGAAACAATCAATTAATACAAAAGTGTAGCATATAAGATGATTTTGCTAAAAAAAATTATGTCTCAAAGAAATTATACTCAAAACTTAAAAGCTTCAACAGCTGACAAGTGATTCCAATCCACCATAACTTAACCTCAAATCTCACACATTTTGCAACAACATTACTCTCAGTGTCAACAAATTAAACGAGAGATGGCAGGATCAGCGGAAGGCAAGTTGGTTAACCTTACAGCATAGATTAGGTTTTATTACTCTATGCTTACAGCATTAATTATTTTTACGATTGCTCTGTGACTTTATGCCAGCAAGATAATACTATTTAAATAAATTTAGTTTAATTAAGTTTGATTTCGATTATTTTTTCCCCCTTAATATATACATTCTTTCTTGTTATGATTTGGTTGCAATACATGAACGTTGGTAATAAAGTCCTTGTAGCAAAGCAAAAACTCATGGCCGACGTGTGTTTTGACAAGAAGATTTGGTTTGGTTTGGTTTTAGAGCGGCGGTACTCTTTCACTGGATTTGTGAGTTGATATAAAAATTAGGGTTGTCTTAAAAAGTATCGCATTGAAGTATTAAGCCCTCGTTAAAGTTTATGAACTCTAAGGCTTGCATTTAAATATCTTTACTTATTATCAATTGGTTATTCTATACATTATGGATGTGAGCAAAGAAGTTGATACAAATAAAGATATAACGAAGGAAATTACTGACGGAGCAGGTAAAATCAATATTGGCAAGGCTGCTCTTGATGAGAATTATGTTGATTCCACTGGAAAAATGGAAGAGGACGAGGTCGAGATGATTGAGGAAGATGAAGACATTTCAGGGGCCGACAAGCCCGGAGGTCCTGAAGAAAATGAGGAAGAATCCACTAATGATCCAGACTATTGCAGATATGGGGATCCTCAAGATTTAGAATTAAATGATCAATCAAGCAGTTCTAGCTCTGACTCTGATGATGAATTACAATATGGATCCAACAGAGTTGGACCTCCTCCTCCTGACGAATCAAGCAGCTGCAGTAACAGTTCTATGAATGAATTTGAAAACCAAGATAGAAGTCAAGAAGACAGTAGTTCCAGAAGTTTCTACTCCAAGGTACCTAATTCTAGATGTTAATTGGAATTGGCATACTGTTAATTAAGTCGAGGGCACAGCGATGACCCAAGCGGCTTTTTAATTGACTCCTCCACATACCTAGTTCAATGGCATAAATGTGAGGTAATATCAAAATGTACCTACAGAACTTCATGCATTTTTATCAAATGTCTAAACTCATATCTACTTGTCCTATCTTGTGCACTAGTTTTGAAATGTATCTCCATATCAAATGGGGTGTTGATTGCTAAATAAAAATCACACTATAGTTAGGTAGGTACCTACTTCTGCATCCATGCTACTTCATTGTGCACCAAGAAGATTTGAAGGAACTTAATTTTTGTTTTAATATTTTCCAAAGGAAATTGCTACAATGAATTTAGAGATTTCTGTACCATTTTTTGACATATATTATTATTTTTGTAATTTTGGCCTCAGGATTTTGTGTTGGGTACCTAGGTATTTTGCAACTTGTTGTGTAGGATGTTGAAATCCAAAACAGTTTTTCCATGAAAGTCCAAATTAGTGGCAAATGTTCAACATGGAAACACTTTGTAAATTTCATACTCACAATGAATTACGTACAACGTTCCCAAATTTCCATTGCATTGCAGTTATTAATCGATGTTTATCTTTTTGCAGCGTACCACTCAACAATCTATCCCATATAATTTTAAATTGATGACTCAAGAGCTTTCTAATGGTCAATCAAAGTTCATGGAAAACTTTGACCCAGAGAGAAGTAATCGAGAGAAACGAAAACTCACCCGAAAGATATCTACCAAGAAGGCTACGTTGTACGATGATGCTGGCTTGATGGGAATTGCTCAGTTAGACATTTGTGATTGTATGAGTGAGGAATGCCCTGGATGTCATTTTCCATGCCCCAAATGTTTTTCAAACAAATGTGGGCATGAGTGTCGCCAGAATCGCAGATGGATGTATGAAGAAATAAACATTGAAGGTACTGACTTGGTTATACGCAACTCGGCATATTATTCAGTTTCAACCGAGCCACGTGAATAAACACCTGCAGCTGTATAGCAATTTGTTTTGGTGAGGGATTTGTACCTAAAGCTAACTTACTTGGTTTGTACTTTGTGCTAGGTATGTATTAAGAAATTGAAATCCTTTAATTATGTGAGATGTCAGAATTGTGCTAGCACCTTCAGCCACATCCACACCTCAATCTGCTAGCATATTTTATAATAGCCTGTCTTTCTTTTATTTTGTGTCACACTGTCTCCTGGATTCTGCTTACTCCGAGTGAATTTATTTGGAAGGGTATTTTTTAAATTTGCAATGATTACTGTATGATTACCTACTGTACAAACATAAATATAATTTTACTAATTATGAGCAATCAAAATTTTCAAATCAATAATATGGAAGATGTCCACTCCATTACGTTTTCTGCACTGATTGCACAGGGTAGGTCGGATAAGTTTTATCTGTACATTGTTTTCGGAACCCGTGGTTAGCTGTAGTAGTCGAGCAGAATGTAGCCAATGTAGGTACTAAGGTACATGTATGGAACTTTGACTGGATGGTTTTCTGCAAAGAGTCTCGATTTCTGGTTGATATATAATTTGTTTATTGGAAGTTAATTGTTAATAGGTATTTTGTTTCAACACCATTCACATGCAGTGATGCCTGTTGAAACTTGCTGCCAGGGAAATGTATTTTTCTTTGTAGTGGATGGCTTTAATTAATTGCAGCCAATCATAGAAATTAGCTTTTGCTGCCTATGTCCATAGACTGAATATAATTTATCCTGCAAAAGAGATGTTTACAAGGGCACATTTTTTTTAAATTCTCATGCCTAAATGAATTTATGAGTTATATTTTTATGATTTTCATTATTCTGTATAGATACATTAAATTATCTATGACAGATAGATTTTTTTTCCAAAATATAAATACTTAAAATTGATTAGTCACATTTTATCATATGTTGCCCCATGTGCATTTCTTGCTCCTGACCAAAATTGTGAGATTTCCCTTTTTCATTATTTTACTATTGTACGTAGGTATGTGCCAAGTTTTCAACATACAAATCTTATTTTATTACCTATCTCACGTAGAGTTAAAAAGGGATAGATTGTAGATAGGTACCTGCCCCAACTATGATATCTCCCCTTTCATGAAAGTGGCCAGAAACACACCTACCCTGTCAGAGGGTTCTTCTGATGTCACTTCTGTTGGGGTTGCACCCTATTTGCTGTTGTAAGAAACACTGGAAACACCATTACTTGACACGGCAAGGACTGACATGCAACATAATGTTCGAATGTATATTCTTTAGGGGACGGGATTTCTGGAACCCCTTCAATTTGGAACAAAATGTAAGATATATTTAATTGCATGTCAAGCATGACACAAATCAACCCCCACTAGAATTTGATCTAGCTCATGTAGTCAAGAGTTTGTAGTAATGAGTTTATTGATTTGTATGACTTAGTGATTTCACTATAAAATTCCATGCATTTCATAGAAAGAGTTGTAGGCAATTTTATTACTTTACCTTTACTCAACCAATGCCCCCTTTGATTTGAACTACCAAGTCATCCTGCTGTGTATTTGGGAACTATTGTACTTTTCAAAATTTCAATTTGAACATGTGAAAGCACTTTTGTTCCCAATAAATAAAGATACACCTGCTCAGTCCAGTTAGCATTTTTTATGTTCCCATAGGGGTCACAGTTTTAGATTATGAAGCCTGTATATTATTGATTTTTTCATAAGAGGGGGAATTTGTTGCAAAGATCTATAATATTAATAACATTCATGTTTAGGTTTCCCCATTTATTTTTATAAAATAGAAAAAATACATATGATACAGTTTGTTCAAACACATGGACGATTAACTTTTCTTTGTTCTTTTAAAACGTTTTGGAAGTTGGAACGCTCTCTCTAATAATGTGGGCGAGGAGGGGATTTCTTGATGGAATATTGATGGAATGGAAGTGTGAGGTGGTGAGGGTGGCCAGTGGAATAGCCTTTTAAATAGTAACTAGCAACCAGGTGTAAGGGTTAGTTGGCAGGTGGAGTTTGACTGGCATGCAACTACTGTTTTTGTTAGGAAAGCTACCTTAGATCTACCAATGCCCTTACAGTTATAGCTTGTCAACAGTTAAAGTTCTTATATATCAGCGTATGTATAATTGAATTCAATGAGTCTGTAATCAATATTTATTTTTAATTCTTATTATTTGCTACCTATATTGAAATGTTTATATTTCAATGGTTTATATTGCATTTGTTGCAGGATGAGCTAAGTTTATTAATGTCAACAAAACACTTTGCTTGAAATCATGGATAATTGTAAATCAAAATGCAGCCGACCACC
Source organism: Nemoura dubitans (assembly GCA_921293005.1). NCBI lineage: Eukaryota > Metazoa > Arthropoda > Insecta > Plecoptera > Nemouridae > Nemoura > Nemoura dubitans. Next base: position 65,937,154 of record OV121073.1, on the reverse strand, counting down.
AAAACTTTTAAAAAGCAATGGTAAGTTAAATTTAAAATTGCAATATTACATTACAATTTCATGTAGTATCTAGACAAATAACTTGACTTTAAACAAATGTTCTTCTGGTGCCAGCATATCAACCAGTGTCGAACACTCTTGCTGGACAAACACTCATCTTCATGCAAATGTCAAATCATTATCGCCGAGTGGAAAATGCCAAAAGTATCGTAGATTCAGGTCTACACAGTCACGCGCCAAAGTCTCGACTTAGTAGCTATTACGATACTGGTACCAGCAAGAATTATAACGCTCCAAATCCTTGTGAGTACAGCTCCTCTCGGCGTTCTAACCTGTACTCTGCATCGAGCACCCGAACTAACCTGAATGACAGCAGCCTGTACTCGCCCTCTCCATCGGACATGGAACTCGTCAACCAGATCATCTATGACGACAAACATAAACCGAATGTGTTTTTCAAGTAAATGCCCACAAAGTATACTAATGTTATGAAAAGTCTCTTTTCTAATGTCATTTTTAGTGATAAATTATGTTTGTTGAATTTCATAGAGATGCAAATGGCTTGGTTTATGCACCAACAAGTCACATGCAATGCATAAAAGCACGCGATACAAAAAATAAAAGAACTCCTTCGAAACCCAGACCGAAATCGTGCTCTCGGAGTCCAGAAAAACCAATCGCCAAGAAGGTTAGTGCTTTTTTATTTCTAAGTATCTACGGCATTCTGTTTTCGGTGACCAGTTTCTGCAGTTTTAAGATATCAATTTCAAAATAAAGTGCTTGCTTGAAGTAGGTAATGAGAGACATGCAAATGGAGATTTTCCATCGAACCATGTCCTTTGAATTTTGTTGGTTGAGGATCCTCCCCTACTCCCTAGCCTAAACAATAATTTAAACTATGAAGTTTGATCATCAATTTGAATAAAGGATTTCAAGACTGTGGAAAATCTAGGGGTGAAGGAGTAAAGAAAAAATTGTACAATGTGTACCTATACCTATATAAAATGCGACTTTGTTTATAACATTCCCGTTCGTCATTTTCATGAAGAACTGAAGAATCATCCTTTTAAAAGTCCGTACCTGAACTCTGTTGTTGGGAATGAAATGTTATGTATTTAGTTTCAGAAACAGATTGTGCCGAAGGACATCATTGATCACCATCCGAAACAGTTTGTGCCGTGTAAAAACTTCCAGCCTCGTATTCTCAAGTCGACTGCCCAGTCCCGCGTTCAAGACCTTTCCGTGTACCATGCCCCACGCAGGAGACAGTTACCGCAACAAGAGTGTGATCCACAAGAGAAGATTTGGCTCACCGATTCACAGATTCAGCTACTGGACCAGGTGAGCCTGAACCTATCAATGCTCCTGTGGTGGCAAATATATTCATTTGGCAACTTCGGCTGGGCGGTTTAATGGTTTTTGCAATCATCGACAGTTTTTCATTTTATTTAAAGTGCCGTTTCCAGCTCAATATTTGTGTTTTATCAAGTAAATGCTTTGGATTTTTGCCTGGATTTTTGTTTTGAGACCAGAGAAAAAACTGTTGGCTGTTGCACAGGATGTTGATATTTGGGAATATTTATCTGCCAAAAACATACTGAGTGTTTTTTAATGTAAAAAGCAGTAATTCATAATATTATACCATTGGAAAAACTTGATGAGATGTTTTATGTTTCTATAGGCCAAGACAGCACAAAGCCACAATGTCCATTACAAAAACCCATGGAATTTTGAAGAGTCGGAAATCAAGCACAGCGAAATGGACAAACGCCCTAGTAGCAAGGTATCTATTCACGAACGTACCAGCAGCAAGGAACCTATTGACTTAAAAACGTCCCAGTAGCAATTCACTTAAGTTTCAGCTAAACTCCAATTCAATGCAAGCCAGTCATCACTGAAATCTTTAAAATTCAGAACATTTCATAGCATGATATTAATTGAAGCACTGGGCTCGTATGTTTACACAGATTGGCAAACTAATGGACACTCTAAAAACAAAACAATCTGCAATCATTGAGACTCATGCCTTTTAAACTTTTGAGAAGCCTATAGCAACAATGCTTTCAAATTTTTTCAAACCCAATGTTCAAACCCAACATAGATATTTATATTTTTTAAATCATTTTCATTAGTATTGTAGTTCTCTACCATTGACTCTGCATAAACGTGCTATCGATGCCCCATATTTACATGCTCAGTCTACAAGACATGCTCTTAGGGTCCACCAGGTCTGTGTTTTGAAAGTGTTTTTGCTTCTTCAGGATTCATCTCGGAGCTATGGGTGTGATTCTGCGTACTGCGGAGGCGTGTCATCGGGGGGCGGAAGCCGGGGCTCGACACCTGAACGGTGTCCAGCGATAAAAAATATGCCGTCACTGAAACCTGAATTGACGTTCAATGAAGAAACCTATTCCAGTGCAGACAGTCAAGATTTTCCGATGTCAGTGGATCGACCAAGGAATTGGGAAGTTGAATTTACCGAAAGCGGAGTTGCAGGAAAGAGGTAAAAAGTGTATTAAACTTGATAAAATAGTGTAAGAAGAGGCACTATTTACGCACTATGTTATATCGTTGCGACTAACTTGAAAATGGCCTCATGCCACATCATGCTTGTTGCCTAAAATCAAACAAATGTAAATATTTTGATGGTGGCTGCATCTTGATTTACTCTTTTGGTTTGCAGCAGGAACCAAGAAGCCGCTTATGCAACATTTCTCCGTAAAATAACAGAAGACATTTTGGAGAGAGGAATCTTCACGGACAAAGGAATAAACTCCATATTTCAGCGACATGTTGAAGAAAACAAGTACGAACTGGACCAGGTACTTTTCCAACTTCTAATCAAATTTTTAAACCAATATTTGTATATTGGTCAATATTTTGTCTTTTTCTGCTATGTTTTGGCGAATATTGTCATAATCCGTTAATTGTGAGCGACACTGATACACATATAGCACATGTATTATATATTTATGTGACTCTTGTTTCACCTTGCTGACGTTATTTATAGTTGATTTGACCAAAATTAGGTAGTAGAAAATTGTCAAATTTGCACGCTTTAAAATAACATATGCAGAGTGAGAATAGGGAATTCTCTTTAAATTTCAAAACATGTTATTATAGTTTTGCATGGAAAATTAAATTAAATTTTATAGAAGATACAACTATTTAAAAAGTTGGTCTGTGGACCTTGCGCAAAAAAAAGGACTGGCCTGTTCCCTGGCAACTCGAGAGTAGTGACGTCGGTTCCTGGATACGATTGCATGTCCAGCATGGGCAGATCCCTCAAATTACCTGAATTCTGACGTCAGAGTTGACTTGTGTCGTTTTTGCCCTGACTCATAAACTCGTATTTTAGTCATTATCAAATCAGATTTAAATCGAAGAGTAATTATCCGATCAGGAATGTAAAAAATATGTAGTGTTTTAAATTAAAATTGCAAGCTAGAAAAATGGTTGGATAATAGATTAACATTTAAGGAGAATTCCCTATTCTGTTCTAGACGTCTCCCTTTTGAATGACCAATTTTTATGAAATTTTTACGTTATATCACAGATATAAGGTTACCCAAATATTCTTCCATACCAAGCTATATGGCTACCACAAAAATTTGATGCTATAATTTCGCCGGCAATCACTGGGGTGCGTTGGCAACCTGTTTTTACCAAGGTCCGTACATTTTGCCGCCTAACAGTAAGTTGCTAAAGCTCGCGTTCACTTCGCCGCTGCTAGGCGATCTAAGGACCTTGGTTTTAACATCATCCACAAGGCCATGGCACATGGTCAATATAGTCAATGAACCCATTTTCCATACAGGTGGTTACAGTTGCATTGGTTACAGGTGATATAACAACAATGCCAGTAAAATTATTACTGCGGGCAGAGGCCTTTTGCTTAACTGCTTAAGTATAGGAGTGGAAAACCTGGGTAACCTTATATCTGTGGTTATGCTTACTATGGCCACATAAAGATTTAAATATCTGAAAATTACCATATTTTCTTTAATATTTTCAGGACAGGATGTGGTTGGAGGTTTCAAACCTCCGGAAACAACTAGGAATTGCGGATGATGTTGAAAATGCTTATTTTGAGCGCGGCGAGGCTAAGACGTTACTTCCCCGAGATCCCAATCTAAATCAAATAAAATTCCATGAAACCCAACGTAATTCAGTGTGTTGTACCTCAGGCTGTAAAACACTACCATTGGAAAAAGCGCTCCTCGAAGACATGCTCCGCCACAAGAGTGCAAATAACCCTGGAATAGAAGACATAATTAATGACATGGAACATTGTGTGAAAATAGATGCTCATTCAGTTGAACCATCTTGTTGTTGTCCGAACTTTGTGAATACAAACGAATTAGGATGTGGATGTGGTAAGACTTGCACGGAAGGTAAAACCTTTGAAAAATCAATTGCGGAGGATCAAACAAGATTTGGAAATATGCTTTACATGGCAGAGCAAGCTAGTAATAAAAATTATTGTATGGCGGAACCAAACGAGAATGAATATTATGCCGAGCCGGAAAGTGTAAGATCTTATGATGATATAATACAAACTGACCAGGAATCTCCTGATGGATATCAAGATGAAAGAATGTCCGATATAGACACAGACGAAGACATTAAAACGAAATCCTCAAAATCTTGTTCAAGAAGTTCTAGAGGTCAAGGAAGCAGTCGAATGTTATATGATGAGATGAATAAAAGTAAGACATCTTCATCTGAGAATGAAGATGAAGTGTCCGTACGTGACTCTGATGTAGAGAAAGACTCAACTGGGACGGCTCATGAAGAAAGCCTGTGTTCTCACATAAAAACAAAAAGTAGTGACGACTTCTTGCTCGAAAAATTGGCTCTGGCTGATTTAATGGATTCTAATTCTCACAATGAGCGAGAAATTAGTAAACCCGATATATTAAATACAAAAAGTGACGATTCTGATGATAAACTATTTGAAAATTCAAGGGAACCTAGTTCTGGTGACAGTGAAGTGGAATCGGACGAATTGGATAGTGATTTAGAAGTTGAAAAACTGCAGCAAGATGACACTGGCGATGGGAGGACAGTTTTTTTCAACAAATCTCCGGAACGTGAAAGCAGCATGGAAACACTTGAAGATTCGAAAGGAAATAAATTTGACAGAGTGGTGAAGGGAACACTACCAGAAGTTGAAGATGAGCTAGAAAGCTCCTCGCGCACGTTTTCCTCTAAAGCGTTGGTCACTTTCGCAAGCGATAAAAATACCCCGTCAGATTCCGCTGACCTTTCTGGGAATTCTGAAAATCCTAAGAAGACTAGCAGTGATAAACGCACAAATCCGGATGGGCTTAGACGCGACCAACATCCAAGCACGGAGAAGAAAGGATGCTTTGGTCCTTGCATGAAAAAGAAGAAGGTATCCGCCGAAGCACCACCGCCATTGAAGTCTGCTCTAAAAGGCCAGAAAGTGAATGGAGATTAAAAACAGTGAAATTAATATTATTCAGGGAGCAAAATTTTATTGTATAGTGTAAATACTTGCATTATACTGTACTGTCATATTAATGGTAGCTTTTTGTATAAAAATTAATTAAAACATTTTTTTGAGTAGTATAAGTATTCAGATGCTTCAACATTTTGTTGGCAGACCTTACCTTCATTCATGAAACCAAGTGATTACTAAATTAAAGAGACAATATTCTAGACTAGGAAACGCTGCCAAAGTGTTCGTGTTGAAGGTGAGCGTATGGGCGCAGCGGTTCTAAGTTGAGAACAAAGGTAGGCACCCTGAAAATTTCATGTGAATCGACTCAGGCGTTTGGTCTGTAGAACGAGCACAAACACACATACAAACAAACAAACAAACAAACACACACAAGTGTTTTTTTTTACCATTACCTAGTGAAATTTAAGATTTCGATTCGCTGACTTCGCTTGCTACGCTCATCAAAAACCCTTGGAGATATTTTATTTCAGTTGTGGATTTACTTTCAATAACTTGCATGCACGAAATTGACAGAATTTCTGACAAACTTGAAGTCAACAAAGATGGTGTGATGTTTCGATGTGGTTTCGATGGTTTCGAAGAGCATTATTCGAAATTGGGAAAATTTGGAGAAATGACATACTTTTAAATAAATATCCGTACTTTTCCAAACTTCCCAATTTTCGAATATTGCCCTTTTTTCTGCTTTGAAGGGGAGGGGTTTTGGTGTTTTTCTTGAAAAACGCAGGGGGTCTAAGTTGAGAATAAAAGTAGACACCCTGAAATTTTAATTGCAATCGACGCAGGCGGTTGGTCTGTAGAGCAAAAAACAAACACACACAAGTGTTTTTTTTATCAGTAGTGAAATTGAAGATTTTGCTACGCTCATCAATCAGCTTTATAGTACTATATTATTCAACTTGCGGCATGAGCTCTGGTTTTTGCGACTCACCTCCAATTGTATTGTTGCTTTTAAAATACCAAATTACGTGAGCATTTCCCTTTGGAAAATTAAATTAAATTTTCGAAAATGGGTAAAATTTATGTTTTCTTCTCAGACTTGAAACTTAGAACCCATTCAGATTTCCACCAAAAATTACCATTTTGTCTCTTATGAGGGCCAAATACCATATCTTATGTATTTCCGCAAATTTCTAATAATATAAAGTTTGTGATCATGGGCGCGATTGTGCTCGAAGGGGGCATATTGTTAAACCAAAGGCAGTGAAATTGAAAACGAATGATTTTGAAATCACAAAGTTACACAATCGCACCCCAGGTCAACATGCTCACTTCTGGCTCACTTGAAACTCAGAGGTCTTGAAAAATCCTCTAATGTTGGAGCCACTACTGACTCGATTCGAACGGCGCTCGGTAGCAGTTGGAGCACGTTAATTGAATTTTAATAAAACTTGCTTTACTCTAGGAAGCTGTGAAAAGTTGTGAATAACTGTCAAGATCCAACTGTCAGTTCAAGTTATGTAAATCACATCTACCTTTTCAAGTTATAGAACCCCAAAAGTGTATTAAAGTAAATTCTTGTAGTACCTAGGATAAAGTTTGAAAAATGTTCAGTCAAAATTTTGACACAGTTATATTTACCATTAGTTAAATTTCAGTTCGTTTCAAATTAGTTCCTTGACTGAAATATACCACAACATTTTGACAGCATGTATACTCCAGAGAAAACAAATTCAGAAACTCAGGATCCCGATAATATTAGAGATGAGGCTGTTATCGGGAGCCTCCAGTACGATCAACTCTTCGGAGGAAGTTTCGTGTCAGACAAAAATACAGTAAGACTTTTCAGTGTTATTACACCTCAATCGTTCTACAAGTTCAGTTCAATCATTTCAAGCAATTGCCTGATTTATTTCCTTACTTTTCTGCGCATGCTACATTATTGCATGTTTTCTTTTAAAAAATCAATTTAAACCAGGGAATGCAGGTAATAGACATGAGAGGAGTCCAAAAAGTGTAAAATTCCACGATTTTTTCTTTAGGACCACGATCCAAACAGTGCCAGCTACGGAGTTTCATCGATGCTACGAAAACCGGAATCTCCACGAGGATCTCAGTTTAAACGGCACCTTCACCATGAAGTGGCGTGCCAACCCCAATGTCAGCAAGCGTGCCAACCAATTACCAGCCACGTAAGCATCCCGAACAATTGTATTGCATTTTGACGATTTGTTACCTCCATTAAGGTTGTACATTTTACAGTTTAAGTCACATACCAAAAAAAAAATGTATATTTGAGAAAACTTGTGAGTTATTTTTTTGTTGCTGTAGGAAAGAGAAATAAAAGTATGTTTCCTAAGAACATGACCATCTCATTGTAACTAGTTTAAAAAAATTTCAATAATTTTCAGCCAACCGTGACGCTGATTACGATCGATGCAATAGCACAAACGTCTGCCATTATACTGCCACGTCAACCGAGTCAGAAAGATCCTACTCTCCGGGAAATCATCTTCGGTTGGGATTCTTTTCGGACGAGAGTTATGTTGATTTTTTTATCTGGCTTTGTTATTTGGATGTTAGTATTTTTTCCATTGTTGTCATTCAATAAATTATAGGTCTTGTATATGTATAAATTCCCGAATATCCTAAAAAGTTGCAGATTTACAGGGAGCGTACTTTAAGTATGTAACACTTTTTAGGCCACTTTTTGACACGCCCTCCCCCCCCCCCCCTTGTAACACAAACTCTCACACAATGGCAACCCCCCCCCCCCCCCCCCCAAGTATGTCACAATCTATGACCCTCCCTCAGACACATTTTCTAAAATGGAATTCAGACTTTGGAACTTCATACAAAACTGACTAAGAAATGCTACCTTTGAGAAATTTGAATATGTTTACTTCTCAATTGTGAAGCTAAAGTGGACAGCAAGGGCTTTTTGACGTCGCAACAATTAATTTTGAATTTTTGCTTTTAAAATTTTTGCTCTTAATCTACAACAAAGTGTGACGTCACAATTGTCTGTACACCCCCCCCCCCCCCGCCCTTGTAACACAAACTCTCACACAATGGCAACCCCCCCCCCAAGTATGTCACAATCTATGACCCTCCCTCAGACACATTTTCTAAAATGGAATTCAGACTTTGGAACTTCATACAAAACTGACCAAGAAATGCTACCTTTGAGAAATTTGAATATGTTTACTTCTCAATTGTGAAGCTAAAGTGGACAGCAAGGGCTTTTTGACGTCGCAACAATTAATTTTGAATTTTTGCTTTTAAAATTTTTGCTCTTAATCTACAACAAAGTGTGACGTCACAATTGTCTGTACACCCCCCCCCCTGTCACAAACTGTCACACATTGGTAACCCCCCACCCACCCCCTCAAGCGTGACATACTGTAGGTACGTTCCCGTAACGAAATTGAATCACAAATTTTTCATGGATTTGTGTTTTAAATTTGTCACTGAGTAAAAATGATTTTTTCTGAGTTTGAATTATCTAAATTCGATTATGCGTGCGGATTGCGTTCTTAGGGGGAGGGGGAGATTTCGCTTTCCATGCATGCCGAAATTCTTTACAGCTGTTTACAAATAAACATCGGCGTGCGCACGATCCCAGATTATGTGGGGCCAAACAGGTATGGTTGGGGGGGGGGGGGGGGGGGGGACGATAATGTTCAATCCACTGAAAGTTCTGTAAAGAATGTTTTTCGAAGAAAACCGGTCATTCGAAACTTGTTTTACATGGCGGTATCATCATCAAGCGTATATAAGCGGGCGCGTAGAAATGTTTTTCATTTAAACTTTAAAGAAGGTGCATGGCTGGAGGTGCTGGCTTGACTTGAATCGGAACCGGGGGGGGGGGGGGGGGGGGACAGGGCCCTCAACAGGGAGGGGGGTTGGGGGTCGCAGCCCCCGGGAAAATAATGAACCGTCAAGGTTATTTTCAAGCAATTGCTTGAAAATAACGCTCGCCGCGCCCCCCCCCACCCCCCCCCCCTCTTTGCGCACGCCTATGGGACTATATTATATTATACTAAGCATACTATTACAATCGTTGCAAACAAATTAGCAAGTTGTTGACTTTGTTGGCTGTATTAGCAAAATATTCTTATTTCTGGTCGCTGGAGGACGTCAGCATGACTCATGTGCACCTACCATACCTGTACAGCCTGTACCAACTATACAGAAACCACCCTTCACCCATGCTATTACATTGCTCCCCTCCAGACCTTTGATTTAGAGCTCATGTTCAACTCAAAAGTTCATCTCAGCAGGAATTCGCGCAAAAAACCATTACAATATTACTTGCCCGCTGTTCAAATTTATATCACCAAGGTGACAGCCAGTTCAAATAGTGTCCCTCCTTTCAACGATCTCATCAATCATCGATCATGAGGAGAGGCGAAGGATCGCGAGCTAAATTTCAGACAAACAATACCGTGTAACCATCAAATTCGTCCAAGAAGATATTAATTAATCAGAATTTTCATACAGATCATGCCGCCTCTTATTACACGCAGCGAACAGCCAAAAAATCTAACAACTTTTTTGCCCTGGAATAAAACGATTTGTGGAATTGCGCCCCCTACTCAGTCCTTTCCGCCGGCCAACGATAAGAAAATATAAAAGTATAGTTTTACTCTCCCTACCTACCTCTCTGTGGTGGCTTCATGTGCTACGTTCTCTTTCTTGACTATCTCTCGCGCGCTCTCTCTCTCTCTCTCTCTCTCTCTCTCTCCACGTATCTCTTTCTATATTAAACTTGATCTCAATTTCTAGCAGTAGAAGAAGTGACGTTGCTGAAAGACGAAGGTTTCAGATACGTGATTCGACTGCAGATAGGTGCCAATTAAATAGTAAACACGACAGTGTGGTGTAAGATCTTCAAGGTGTAGGATCAAGAATGAAGATCTTGCAGTGTTGTCTGCTGCTGGCTCTAGCTCATTTCGCATGTGAAGTTGATGGTAAGATGAGTGTTGAACTTCAAAATTTAAGTTTTATCTGCGGATTGAAATTCTTGGTCGTGCCGGTGCGTGAAAATATTGACATTTGTTAATTGTGAGATGTAAACCGCCGAATGCTCGTTGCTTATGCACCTATAAAGTAACTTTACGAGTAACCATACCTTTTCGCATTTACCAATCTTACGTGCGTTTGTTGTCTCAAATCAAAATGTTAAAATACCTTTGCAGCTTGTAACTCCTTATCTTCTAAAATCAATTGAGCTCTACATATGAAATGCATATAGCAAATAGCAATACGTCCTGTAACTGTAGGCAGGCATGTCATTATTATTTCGCATGTATATGGTCAGCTTTTACTTTTATTTTATGAGTGTTATGCCAGTAACCCCGAGGTAAGGCTAGGTACTTTTAAAAAGTATGATAGAGCAGATAGGTGCAAGGTCCAAGTTTTCAAGTCTGCGCCCCTTTTCGTGACCCTTCCCCTCTCCATTCGTCGCCCTTCCGCAAGGAATTTTGGAGTTTTTTTTTGGATGCAGTTGTACACGAGTAATTGCAAATTCACGGATTAAATCCGTCACATTGCAACCCGGCATGTGCTTTACCAATCTGTGTTTTAAAAACTGAAACTAAACCCATGGCAACCACAACGAATTGGTAAGGCAACGGAAATACAATCTATGAATTGGCAATCCCTCGTTTGTATCGGCTATTAATGCTATAAATAGCCACATCCAGGCCCAGATTGATTCACAATCACACAAAATAAATTGCTATCTTATCTAAACACTCTCACCTTATACTACAGTTAACACTTCACTATCAAGGCAGTGATACACCATCAGTACACCTTTTGCAGTTTGCACAAGCAAACGAGCTTCTAGTCTACGAGCTAGCTGCGTTTTATTTCGCGATGGCCAAATCGAGTGAAAATGATCTAGTGTCGTTCTACGACGCCCGTTCTAACGACTTCCTGTGTCCAGGCGCCCAGCCGGCTAGCGCTCTCATCACCGACTTCGAAATCAAGGCTCTCACCGAAGAGCTCCTCAAGAAGGACGTCAACAACGCGGCGCATCTGATCCAAGTCAACTACCAGGGACACACCACCTCCAATAGTCTTGTAGATGCGGCTACGTTACCGTGAGGATCTTACATTTCAACCGATAAATATGCCGAAAACACATGACCTATTCAATGCAGGTGCTGCTAATCTAATTATATTTGTGGATATTTTTGGGTAACGGCGTGCTGTTTTTGCCTGTCCCTCATTGGTCCAATGGCACATTGATTGGCGTGTTAAAAGCTATACTTTTAGTAGGTATACCTATAATGAATTTAATGCCCACTTGGTTGACATGAAAGATCCTAGGCGTGCGCAGGGGGAGGGGGGGGGGGTGGAGGCGAGCGTAGGCCTGGGCCCCACCTATAATGAATTTTTTGAAACGCGTAGAATATGGCCTAAATTGTTCAAAATTTTCCCGACGGCTGTGCCCCCGGGCCCCTCTCCTGTTAAGAGCCCTGTTCCCCCCGACCTGCCCCCCAGATCTGGTTAAGGTCAAACCATGCACCTCAAGCCATGTGCACCTTCCCTAAATGAAAAACGTTCCTATGAGCCTACTTATATGCTTGATAATGGAACTGCCATGTTCCAAGTTTCGAATTACAAGTTTTCCTCGAAAAATAAACTTAACAGAAACCCTAATTTATTCGGATTGAACATTATGTCTCCCCCCCCCCCCCCCCCCCCGCCGTTACTGTTTGGCGCCACCTAATCTGAGACCCTGCGCACGCCTATGTGAAAGATCCTATGTAGCGCCACTTACTGACTGTTATCAATGATAGTCGAAAAAAAGTAAACGCATATTTAAAAAAATCAAACTGTGAATTATTGAAAGCCACAGAAAGTCTGTTGGTGTTCTTCCAACGTTTCGTAATCCGTGCTAGACTTGCTTGACAGTCTAAACAAAAGAATCAAGTATATCTAGGGCTAAGGCTCGGAAAAAGGAGAAATTAGTATAAAGATTTTAAAAACACATGATATTCACTCCTGAAAATAAACTTTATCTGTACCTACACTCCCTTTTCAGTTTGTAGACTTCCCAAACGAATTTCTAGAACAGAGTTAGGCAACAGAATACAGACTGTCCGCGGGCCTTGTCCTTTACGCGGAGGATAAAACCAGTATATCTCCGGCCCACGATAACATAACTTAGCATGCATCAATCTCTGAATTAGGAAAAAAATACCTGGAGGAGCAAAATAGCGCCTTTTGTAACGTATTTATATCCCGTTTTTTCCAGTCTGCTCACAATCGAGAGCCGAGCCTTCAACATCCCGACAGTCGCAAAGTTGCGGGCCTTCTACAACAACTACATCGTTGACTCTCACATCAATGAGCATGTCACCGCGGAAGAGACCCGGGAGGAAAACGAGCTCCTGGACACTTTCCTGGCAACACCAGTGATGCAGCATGCAATGAAGTTCCTTTCGGACAAAGGTAACCGACAGCGTAACTTTTCTTTTAGTCGCTAAGCGAAAACGAGTTACAACCTGCAATCCATAGGCACTGGCAAAGAAATTGTCGAACGGAAAATGCAAGGGTTTTATTAGCTAAATGGTATGTGGCTAAAAGTTGTATGTATTTCTCCACACTGGTTTCCGCGTCTATGGTCTATCACTCATGACTCAATCATATCGAGAAAATAGTGTTGTTCCTTATTAAAACTAAACTTTGATTGGGTTCTTTAAAAGTATATGAAAGTAACTCCATTACCTTTCACACTGTTTGTTTTCGCTAATTTTTGTAGGAGTTGTCCGTAAGGATCCTCGTGCCTACAAAGAAATGCTACGCCAGATATGGTTCACCCTGTTCTCGCGAGGTCAAGGCAAGGTCGGGTCCAGTGGGTTTGAACACGTTTTCCTCGGAGAACTGAAACAGGGTGAAGTTTCTGGATTGCACAACTGGATATTCTTCGGGGCGCAAGAGCGGCAGAAAACTGCAGACTACCTGGGTTATATCAGGAAGCTGAGCTTGGGAAATGTGAGTCAGTAATTTGCTGCAGGTGGTTTACAAACCTTTTTAAATAAAGGGAAACAAACCAATAAACAAAGGGAAAGAAAAGTATGACAATGTTTTTTATTTTTATTTTAGAAAGGTACTCTTTTGAAACTTCACTTCAAATGGGAGAATACAATCAAGCCCGTGGGTACTATGTTTGTTGGAACGAGTCCTGAATTGGAGATGGCTCTCTACACCGTCTGCTTCCTGATCCGGCCCAACGACAAGTGCCCAATCAGCTTGAGCGGCAAGCACATCCACATCAAGACGTACATGTTCAGATATCGAGGGAAGAGCGTCATCAGCAGTGCATACCCCGAGTTTTAAATGCTCATGCATCATAGATCTTTGTATCGTATTTTTTATTGATCGTGATATTTTTACGTTTTCATTTTACAATCATTTGTGAGATAAAATAAATGCAACTGGTAACGTGTATACTTTGTGAGATAAAATAAATGCAACTGGTAACGTGTATACTTTGTGAGATACGATATGGTAATTGTGGAAAGTAACAGTGAATTGCGATGTTTATGAAGAGGGATGGAAAATGAAAAGAGAATCAAGTGAAGCCAAAGTGAATTAGTTAAGGACACCAAAGAAAGTGTGACTTTACCAAGAGGATTTCTTATTAATAGATGTTTTAACCTGCTATTCACACTGACAGTGGGTGGGAAATTTCAAAATTTTATAGAAAACCATGCTTTTCTCGCTCATCAACGTGGCAGAAATGTATTTCCTCTGACCGGATTGCAGGTAAATTCTATGAATGTCTGGGAAATGTGTGCATGCATTGTCATCATTCAATTTTTTGAAGAATCATGGACACAAAACTTTTTCGGCTAAAATCATAAAATCAAAAAATAAATAAAATATCAAGAAACTAGTTAACTTTTCAAAATTTCCGTATAAAAATCTACAGTTTTTTCGAGTCTAAATTTAGAGTGATTGTTAAACTTCAAAATGGTAAGAAAATCAAGTAACGATAGTCAATTATAATGATGGTCGCCTAACGTTTACCTAAAACCGTTTAACCCATGGGTATGCCGAGTTTTCTTATCAAGCGATAGCACTCAGGCTTCTAGCTGTTACGTTTTCTCTTCGACCTCCATCCTTTGTCGTAATTACAAGACAAAGTACAGGAACAAAACTGATAAGGAAGTATCTAACCCCAAATATTCTGTCCTGTCTCCCTGAAAGCGGATGAAACCACAATATGGCATGCTTCCGTCCCCCAGCATGCATGTATTTCCATCCACATCGGGCAAGCTGGCGTGCAATTGGGCGAGAAATGCTGGCAATTATATTGTCTCGAGCACGGTATCTTGCCCAACGGCGAGTCTGCACCAGAGCCACTCACAAACACTTCGGAGAGTGACTCCAATTTCTGCGAGAGCAACTCAGAAGCCTTCTCTGATGAGCTGGAGACCGGGAAGAAAGTCCCTCGGGCTATCATGGTGGATCTTGAGCCGACGGTTATAGGTCAGTTTGATCTTGGATAATATACCTATATAGTATACTGCTAAAAGTGGGGGAGCTACTATAGCTAACAAGTCTAACTATCTCGTGCAGTTGAATACAGGCGTGTGTAGTGGTGAACTTTCATGTGGGAGGGGATCTAAAGGTGAAATCCCTAACGTAATCTAGATGCTGTTCTCCTTTGGCGGATGGCAGTAACTCTTGCTAAACATTGTGCACACCTGCCAGCTAGGGGTGGATTTGACCGGATAGTTAATAAGTCAACGAGCTTCAATTTACCTCGCACTAATTGATTTTGACCGATATTGACCATGCTGCGGTGGTTTTAAAAGTTTCTATTTTGATTTTGAAGATGCTGGGAAGACGGGTTGCTTCAGAGACCTTTTCAACCCCGAACAAACGGTGAATGGAAAGGAAGATGCTGCCAATAACTTTGCAAGGGGACGACACTCGGTGGGGACTGAATTCATCACGAAAGTAATGGAGAGTGAATCGGATAGCCGACAAGTGCAACGGCTTGGGCGGATTCCTGGATTTCCACTCATTCGGGGGAGGCACAGGATCCGGATTCACCTCCTTGTTGATGGCCGAGTTGACGGTTGAATTCGACAAGAAAAGTCGATTGCAGTTCGCAATTTATCCGACTCTTAAAGTAAGCATATGATGACAAAGGAAATGCGTAAACGCGATGCCATAATCCCCAGCTTTACATCCCTTAGCTTCTAACTTGCTAATAAGACTAACATTACCATAAAACAAAGTTCTCGCAAGAGGGCGTAAACTTGAGAAGTTGGGCTGCAAACATACTTTACCTTGCAAGCGGAAGTTTATAATTGTTTCTGGGCAATAAACATAAATTTCCTGATTTGCTTCCAGGTGTCAACAGCAGTCGTGGAGCCGTGCAACGCCATTTTCACCACTCATTCAACCATAGATATAAGTGACTGCACGTTCATGGTCGACAACGAAGCGATCTACGACATCCCCACGCCAATCTAAATGTTGAGCGACCATCGTACCTAAATCTCAACCACCTTGTCAGCTAGGTTGTATCGTCCATCACATTCACAGCGTCGTTGCGTTTCGACGGTGCCCTCAACGTCGACCTCAACGAGTTCCAAGTTCCAAACGAATTTGGTCCCGTTCCCTCGCATCCATTTCCCGCTCCCCACCTCTACGCTCCAATTGAGTCTTCCGGCGAAGGCAATCATAACTGGATGGACGTCAGAGGGATAAAGAACGCGTGCTTCGAGCCGGCGAATCAGATGGTGAAATGCGACCCCCGAAAGGGCAGGTACGCTGCCTGCTCTACCGAGGGGACGTTGCGCCCAAAGATGTCAATCCCGCGATTGCGAAAATAATAGACAACCATGGAGTGCATTTCGTTGATTGGAGCCCAACTGGATTTAAGATGAGAATTCAAGCACTCGACTAACGTTTAGGTACTTGATTTTGATCAAAACGTTTTGTTCGTCCTGTCAGCTACGTTGTCTGCTAGAGTATCAGTTTTGTGGCGACATTTTAGACTGTTATTGTCACTAATTACTGGTAAATTATCTTTTTCGGTCATTCACTAGAAAGGTTCGGGATTCAGTGCGTTCAAATCAAAACAAACCAAACCATACCCTAATCGCAATTAACAATCACTCGAACCTGCTGTGCAGACTGGGTGACATCAGTTTGATTTCGGAAAGTGTACTGGCATGTTGTGCTCATTTTGTTCTTTCGCGAGTTCTGTTTCACTGCAACAAAAACTGTCTTGGCGGAGTTAGCATTCTAGCAGTTGTGGTAAGTGATTTAATTGCATTTTCGGCGGCAGGATGAGGGCGAAATATCTTCCAGCATCTATATGTGGTTTGACGCATGGGTGGAAATAAATGCGGTATTCTCTAGCCCTTATGTACACAGCCGATCTTAATACGAACATACCACAATTCTGAATGTAAACAAAGACGTAACCAAATACCATAATTATTTATTGCCAGTATTCTCAACTCTATGACAATGCTAGTTGTTTTTATGGTGTATGGAACGCCTGTGATTTTGCGTAATAATATTGTTTGGAATGGTTGTTGACGAAATGTTTATTACGCTGTTCGATTCGCCAAGGCAATTATCATTGTCGGTCCAGCCGAATATTTTCCGCAATCAAATTTATGCGACAAGAGCAATGTCCATTGAGTTATGTAACCTCCCACATGGTTTTACTATCATCGAATTGAATCTGATTATCGGATAACAAATTGCAGCTTGTTTGAACGTCATGCATTTTATTGATGGCAAGCAAGCAATATATTGAACCGAACACAATGTTTATATAGGCATTGTCACTATTAGCGATTCGCCAAGCGTCTAGCAAAAGTCGGCATCGAAGGCGACATCAATTCTAATCCCCATTCTGGAAGCGAGATAGCGTCTAGACTTTCTTTTGTGGGAGAAGGTCCACAGTCTCCTACACTCGGTCATCTTTCGTTTGTCGCGATTGCTTTGAGATGAAATTGATTTTCCAAGTGCTACTTGGCGTCATTTATCACCGGCCGTTTTATTGCATCAGGTCGGCATCAATTGTCAACCCCCCTTGGCTATTCCTGACGGCGGTCTCGCCCAAGTGAGCCGGGCGGTGGCTATGCTCTCTAACACTACGGCGATCGGCGATGCATGGGCAAGACTCAACCACCGGTTTTCCTTGATGTACAAGAAAAGAGCTTTTCTTCATTGGTACATCGGCGAGGGTATGGAGGAAAGCGAGTTTTCTGAGGCCAGAAATATATTGTCACACTGGAAATGGATTACAAAGAAGTTGCGAGAGATTCGAATGACCAGACGAAAAGTGTTGACGCCGACCCTGTTGTGGCTTGACAAATTTAGATTGTGCTTTTATAACATTTTTTTGTGTCCATTAAAATTATTCGTGAGAAATGAATTGAAATCCATTCACAAGTATTCGAAATATATTCCTGTTATCAGTTTGTACCTGCAATACATGCATTTCACTTGGGATGGGATGGGATGCTGTGATATCTGTGGTGATCTAAAATGCTGTTGAGGATTGTCATTGATTTTGAGGTCAAGCACATATGGTGAGTACGAGTAAATAATTTCGTTGGTAATTATTGCAAGAAATATTTTATATAACAATTGATAGAATATATCAAGGAGTTCAAAGATTTAAGTCGAGTAATTTGTACAAATACAACTAATTCAACTGTTACAAAGTGTTTGGTCGTCAAATGAAAGTATTCGGGAAATGATATAAAAAGTATCGTTTTATATATTTAGTTGGATAAATTACATAAAAGTTGCCTTGTAGTATATTTACTATTAAGTTGGATAATTTACATGATAAATTACTATCCTCTTTTCTGTATGGCGGACCTATAAAACTGCTCTATTGCAGATGAATGCTCTTCAATAGGGTTATGTAAACATACCAATTACAATTAATTGGTCACTCCCAAATCATTAATTTAAACATTCAGGTTGATAGCTGCAACAAAGATTACAATTTGTATGCATTGAATACACTGTAGTTATAAGTATCAACATTCATAAATTCTGCTTTCCCATCTTGTTGTTTTTTCATTATTAACTATATATTAGCAAAAGACTGAAAGATAATGTAGAAAGAGAACAACAGGCCATGTCCCTACAGAATATTGCAGATAAAACAGCCTTCATAAACAGCCTGTAGGGAAGTACACAAGCACTGCAGCACTTCATGACCCAACTTTATATTCTGACGGAGACAAGAAATATGAGAACAAAGATCAGAGAGCTTGATACTACTTACTTGAGAAAGAGGAGGTTGTGAAAGCATGCAGTTATGACGAGTGATATGCATGTAAGACGCTTAGGTATAGGTACGAGTTTTTCGTCTCATTCGGAAGTTGTGGAAGCCAAATGTGGTATGAGTTGCTTAAATAATTCGGTTCGCAGAAAGTTGTGCTATAGTCTGAGTATCTGACCGTTACAAGAATGATAGCGCCAGCGGCCATTTGGTGGGAAAAAAAGTAACTCAGAATTCTGTTTTGAAACATCATCGCTTTAAAGTAGTATGTTAGCATGTGTTATGGGATTGAGAAACTGAGGACACAGTATTTCAAAGTGTGCTGGTACATTATTCTCATATACCCAAGGTATTCATGTTATGCTAGGTATACACAAGCTAGTTCACAATCTAACTTCTAAAATAAAACCCGTACAAATATGACACAGTTCAGTTTTATACACAAGTTTCTCTTGTGCACGGCTGCTTTAGCATTCTGTTAATTTTGTAATTTATAATAGATTAGAGAGAAGCCCTCGCCATTTTCTGTACAAAATTTACATGTTTCGGGGATGGCACAATGAAATGAAGACTAAAGCTAGAGCAGAATATTAACGAACGTGGCCTCAAAAATGGATTCTTAGTAAAAATACAAAATTTTTAACGTATTATTATTACCTACACTATTTTTTTCTTGTAAATACACATACAGATTTCGTTACATTCATATTTTATGCTATAATAATGTTATAATAATTATTAAATGGCAATTGTACATCAAAAGTCTTTGAAATGATTATACCAATGTAAATAATTGTAATCTAGCTATTATTGCACGTGCGCTTCTGTCAAATAGTGACACTTCTTGCACGCGGTAACACGAGCAAAAAAAGCCACGTGTGCCTAGCGCGAAATTTCCATTTTGATATATCGATTCGAAAAGCCTGAGGAGAGGGTAGAGCGGGGGCGGCAAAATGGGCTGTCTCTTGGATTGGCTGGCAGCGCGATGCGCACACTGCGCCTTTCCACACTAACAATGGGCAGAGAAAGTGAAAAGAAAGCAGCGACAGGCACACATAAAAGCGGTGTGGCCTGTTAAGCATTATACTACCTATGGTATGGTGTGAGGGCGAAAACTGTTTGTGGGGCGATTTCCCGTCAGTGACGGGTGACAGACAGCCTTGAGACAGTCACCCCGTCGGTATCTACTGCCTGGGGAAATCAGTCCCGAATCCATCGCTCAAATAACGGCACCTCCACGCTGACGTCATACGAAGTGGATTGCGATGCCAAACTGATCTCGTAAATGTAGAGGTAAAGTTGGGTTCCCAAGCGCACGTGGCTTTTAATATAGAGAAATGTCTGATTGATTAGGCCTTATTGCTTGTAGGCTGTGAGTGGTATCGAATCGTTGTTTCATTGCTGCTGATATTAATTACCTACCGAAATTGTACGGCGAGCTACCCCTAGTTTATGTGCCCCAGCTTAACTCTGATTGATATTTTTATTACACGTCCTTAAACGCTGATCTAGAGGAAAATTGGCATATCGGACGATAAATAAAATTGAACGATGTTTATATGTGACGATGATTTTGATCGGTTTCGCCTATAAAAAAAAAGCGTAGAACGTTGAAAGTGTTGAATCTGAGCTCGTTTACCGAGTCTAGGGATTTATGAATAATTCAGAAAATGTAGTGTACCTACAGATTGCATTTGGAACTAGCTTGATATGTGAGCCATGGCATCGTGAAATTAACGTTTCCCTAAAGTGGCAGCCACTATATTTTGAAAGTGGTGGTTGTAGTTTAGGGTTATCGCCATATAGGAGCATGCCACCGGAAGGCTACCCAGAACCGCACATAAACACATTTAACACTCGAATCTCTGCCAATTTCACGTGATCTGCGGTTTGCATAATGGAACAGTTTAACAGCTGCTATCTATATTGAATCATCTAGATTTCCGAGCCAGGCGAATGCGGGCCTATCCGGTAACGGTATGTAAGCGGTAATTACCAACTGAATACCGATCGTATGACTGTGAGAGACCTCTGATATACCTACATCAATTTTCTATTAGAAGGCAAATGCTACTACCATAGTACTGATTGGTTCCACCATCCCCATCGTCGTTCGACCATTTCCATGGAAACTTGCTATACGTTCCGTTTGTTAATGTAGAGAGATTAATGATCCCGAGCTGCAAGTTTTCTTTTCCGAGAATAAATTTCCTAAATGGAAAAGCATATACACGTTTACACGATGGAAACGCCGGGTGGAGCTGGAAAAGTTATCCAACTGGAAAATGTCGAATTACAAAATGTTTCAAATCCACTTTTACGCTATATACACATGACAATGCCGAATTAATGAATAGGAAACTACCAAAAACATGTAACAGAAATGAAACCACAAACCTTTGCTACCTTAGCATACAAAATATACGCGTTGCATCTTTAAGAGCCAGCGTCATTGAGCCTTTGTCACTCTATTGTTTAACAATTTCATCAACTTTAACTTGGAAACACACGTGTCAAAGTTTTGTAGAAACTTATTCCGTCCGTTACAAAGGTGCCAGCGAACACATCACAATAATGTTGGCGATACACTTCCTACAAATAATATTTTTTTACGTAACAGACAGTAAACCATGTCCATGTAAACAATTGTAAGAATTTTAAGGCCTCGTTATTATTTTTTCATTTAAAAAAACGTCAAACATAAGTTTAAAAACTTCATTAAAACGGCCATCTATTGCTGTGTTAAATCCATTACTCGGATAAGGATAAGAATATGACAACTACGATTTAAAGCATCTTATTGCCAAGAGATTTCACTGCTTAACAACGTAATTAGTTTCTTATGACGACAGATACATGATAATATTACGAAAGTGATGTTAATTAAGGTGCCTCAATTGTTCCATTGTTTCGCTTTCTGTAAAGAAGTGACACTAGCAACAGCCTCTTGTCAAATACATATTGTATTCTTGTCATTGAGCTAATATACCAAGACAGGTTAAAGTACTTTAGAAGTCGGTTCACCAAAATACTTTAGAAAGAGGGCAAACAATTAACTTCGTCCTTCTCAATAAAAGTTACATGTTTTAACCCAAAACTCGAGTGACAAACCTTATACTTGCTGAAGATTGACCACAGCTTAGCAGAGAGTGAAACAAGTGGTAGCACAGTCACCTTAGTGGTAGAACGAAATAGTTGAGCCGCTCACTTGAGTCGATCTTCGTCTTATCGAGATCACAACACAGTGTCAAGGGTGTCCAGTGACTGTAGGATTTGCTCGTCCCTGGAGCACCACTCTACCAGCTCGTCGATGGTGACCACGCCGTCTTTGTTGGTGTCGATTTGCTGAAAGGAAAATGGAGAAGGCGATCAAATTAGCGCCCGCGGTTGCGTGGTGTGGGGCTACGTATAGTGAGGACCCCGGTTCCATCTTGGGTGACAGACCGGATGTCCCACAAGCCGAGCCAAGCGTTGCTGAGATCTCGGCCACTAAAAACGCTCCTGACAAACCGTTTTCGGTATGGAGGTGCCGTGGACATTCCCACGGCAAATATATTTAAAATATTCAGTTGTCTGTCCTTAGATACAAATGGCGTGCGTGAATTATGGAACATATCCGTTGACCCTTTCCTCAGGATCGCGATTCATGGGCCAAGTTTTTTATGCTATGTGATCGGCAATGAAATACTTATTTTTGTTTGACGCACAAGCAACGGTTAGACACTGTTTTAAACTCAATGTTGCAGTTTGCAGATATTGCTGAGGCAGATATACAAATTATCCATATTGGGCAACAGCGCAGTATTCAATATTTTAAAGGGACTTCCGACTTGAGTCAATGGTGTCAATGGAAGCAGTCAACGAACTCGTCTATGTGGTGAGGAAAGCTTTTTTAATCGGACTCAACAAATGTTGGAATAATTTCCAATTCGATTAAAATGAAAATCATGTAGCTCAAAATAACTATATATTAGTTTTTTTGTGAATTGTCGTGGAACGAGTGACGCAGTAGTGGTTAGAAATTACCCCATTGCCTTATACGCTCATAATTTCAAGTTGGGTACCGACAGCATAATGCAGCTCCTTTGACACCAATAATATAATTAAATTGTTAATAACGTAAGCCCACTCGTAATCCAGGGACAAAATGATTCCACTCGATTATTCAGCCATGCGAATTGTTTTTCATTTAAAGTTACTTCATTTCTCTATTGGATCTGATTTTGACTGAAATGAATGGAAATTCTGTTAGTGAAGCGTAACATTTTAATAATACAAGTCTTTATCATTTTTGCAGTGCTTATTGATCGTGAACATACGAAATTAATTACACCGAAAACATAAATGGAGTCCCTGTAGGGGAGGGAGTAGAGGGTCGATTTGACAGACTGGGTTTCGATTGCAATTTGCTCATAATATAATATTATTTCTCTCTAGACTCGAGTCTTCACGGAGCGAGTGGTTTCGTTTCGGTAGAGGTGGAGGTGCCGGGTTCGTAACGGTTTATTTTCGGAGCTCGCTCGTTTGTTTGAAAATTTCCGTGGAAAACAGGGTCGCGTTTTCGCGTTGCTACCACCAGTCAATCAAAATGTAGAAATATTCTTGCATTTTTATGTCGCCTGTCAATTAGAGGATTGCGTGTTTTTAAAGCTGCCTCGTTAGAAAATAACATAACTGAGAATTAAAGCGAATGCGATCTGAACAAGGACTTGTTGTTCGCACAACAATTTCGATTTTTAGTCTTTGATCGTCTTTACATGTCTTCAAGGGTGCTATATTTACCCATTTTCTTTAACTACTTCATTTTTAAAGCACATGCACAATTCAACAGATTCCAATGTGATGGTGTTTTTTTCAGTTCTCACAAACCTATCCTTTTTGCGCAAGTGATAACTAAATGTTTGCTAACGTTTCCGTAGGGTTGAGTTTCAATTCTCATGCATTGAAATAGAAATCGCGTGAGGATTAGAATATTTTTGGTAGTCAGAACAGCGTCTGAGCATCTGAACGGACTTGCTGCTTTGAAAGACATGCGAGCGAGCGCTTTTCACCTAGCACAGGAAATATGCCAGCTAGCTATCAAGATGTAAGAGCAAAAACCGATTGCGGGGTGTTTTTCGTGTATGAAACTGCAGACAGCAACATGGAGTATATTTATTTACCCCAATATATATATATATATATATATATATATATATATATATATATATATATATATATATATATATATATATATATATATATATATATATATATATATATATATATATATATATATATATATATATATATATATATATATATATATATATTCAAAATATCAAATATCACCGTTCTATTATTATAGAAACTAAAATTGTAGTTGCCCATATTCATAGTTTAAAATTAAAATGCATAAATGGAGTATAAAGCGCGAGCCTGGTAATTATCGTACGATAATGGAAAAAATTCCATAAAAATACAATTCACGAATGCCAATTTTAATCGTACACGTGAATAAATTTATACACTATTTCAGTTTCACTCACTTCTGTTGGTTTCGAGAACATGCTCCATTAATATGTTTTTGGGCTTTTAAAATACATGCTATTGATTTTTTTTGTAGCGTAAAATGAGGATTTTTGATTGATTTATCCTAATTATTCAGAGTAGGCACCCATAGCCATAGCAGTACCTATTTGTAATGATCAGTGTTGTCCGTCGTATATTGTGCAATCAAATTGGGGATGAAAACAAAATACCCAGAATATGTATATTGACGAACCTAAAGCGCCGTCAATCAAGATGTTGAATCGGCAAATCTTTATTCAATCTACCTAATGAATCTAATTCATTTCGTATTATAATTGAAATTTGTGTAATTAAATTTATATCTGCCGACTAACAAGTTCCGCGACAGCATCCGCTCTGTTCCTTCCTATATATATATCTACATCTTGCGGTCCGTGTCGATCGTCCTCACTCACCCCAAATATCTTCTCCACGTGTTCTTTGGCTGTGTGCTCGCCGACGGCGGGGTTGGTGGACCGTCCCAGCATCTCGTAGATCGAAGTCACCACATCCAGCATCTCTCCCTTCGTGATGTTACCGTCGCCGTTCAAGTCGTACAAACCGAAGATCCACTGCAGCTTCTCTTGGATCGAGCCGCGGGACACTTTCGAGAGAATGCCCAGGAAATCCTGTAAGCAAATATAGGCTTTGCACGGGCACCACTCCGCGAGCGTGTTTTCTTTTTGTGTCTGTCGTGAGCGTGCTGTCTTTTCACCCGAGCTAAGACCGTTGGCTAAAGTATCGATACGGTGGATTCTTTGTGGTGGTGGACTGACGAGGGGTAGAAGCATTCTAGCTCACATTCCTGAACGCGTCCCGCCCAAAATTTAAGGAAAATTAAGCTCGTGATCCTTTGTGATGTGAACATTTTTGTTATTTTCTATTGTTTCATACTGTACACATTACACAACACCATTATGGGTATAGTAGTCGTAGCTATCAGGAAACGTATTTTCTGGGAATATTTCAAGCCCCCCCCCCCCCCCCCGGCCCACTCGTCCTTTTCTCACTGTATTTTTTTTCAAGACGAAGACGCTGCAACGCTCTTCGAGGACCACGCCATCGCCTTCAACGATCGCTCGTAAAATCTAATGAAGGCATTTTTAGTTTCTTTGTGGAAAATAACGGGGATGTATTCTCCTGTCCAACGAATTATGGGGAACGCTACTCCATTTAACTTGTGGTAATAAAATAAATGGCGTGTTAAATGAAAATAGTAACGCGAGAAAAAAAGAACAATTACGGTGTCAGGAGGATAGCTTAACGAGGAGCAAATTTATGAACACGAAATCTATTAGGATAATTTTCCATTAGCTGTTTCACCTCTTCTAACCGCAAGGCTCATATCGACTAGGCTGCCCGAACGTATACGTCCCACGTTGGGTATACTGAAAGGCTGTTTGAGCTACACTCACGCTGGAAACGTGTAAAGCTCTCTAATTAAATGTATAATTATTAATTGCTCTGAGAGACCAACTACCGAGCTGAACAATAACTCAAATGCATACAAATGTTTAATTTACTTTAATTTCTTAAATATTTTATTGGCGCGTTGATACTCAAAGGTCGATTCTCCTACGTTTTTCAACCTATATATACCGTGAGAACGTGTAGTCGTCTGCCCGACCGATCAACATGCGAGACACTCGGTCATTGCCGTTGAATAGGTTTTACTAAGTGAATCGCCACTCGTCAAAATGAATCCGGGCAGTAAGTTTTTATAGACTCGGATGAGAACCGGGCTCTTGGCTTGATAGTTGCCCTAAATCTGTTTAATCTGAAACAAACATGGCGATCGAATAGACCAAGATTGTTAACGATTGGTTTGACACGGAGGAAAATGCTAAGCGAAAGTAGTTTTTTAAAGTAAAAAATATGGCCTCTTTTCACTAAAAATCTAATTTTTTGTTGAATTTGTCACGTGTTATCAGTATCACAACAAACATCATTCCTTCGCCAAAGAACCACCTCCAAGGGTTACAGCTTATGATGTTTCACGAAAAATTATGTTTCTTCCGAAGCCAAGAACGCCACCTCTAGTCTTGTATGGTGTAACTAAGTGTAACTAAGTGTAACTATATACTATAGCTCTCTATAGTCGTAGAAACACTGATGGCCAGTATTCTGCTAAGTTGGTGGTCGTACATTAAAACAGTAAATCAGTTCAGCAAAATTTGATGTCGCAGTTAACAATAAAATTTTGTTTTAGGTAAGTCAAGGAGAGTCTGAAGTCAATCTTGAAATTATTTTGCATTTTAAGAGCAAACACTATGTTTGGGCTTGGGGGCCCCGCTTGACGGTGGGCCCCCAAGCCTTGCGGGGGCGGCTTGGGCCTCTGCTACGCCACTGCGTTAGGGATATTTTCGATTGGCATACTTGAGATTTGAGAGTAGGCTTTAAAACATTGTGATGTAAATGAAATTTACAATTTATTTCCCAAGGGACTAAATAATAGGTGAAAACAAAATCAGAATATCCGTACACAGCGGAGAGAAAATGGAGTGTATTCTTCAGTGTAGGTACACATATTGTTCGCTGCTAGCGGCTACTGTTTGAGAGAAGCGAGAAATTCCCAACAGGCAACGGAATTCAAACATTCCCACAAATTTGTCTCCCACAGAGAAATAAATCTGCCTGATTAGCAGGGAGAAGGAAACTCACCTCAAAGCTGATCTTCCCAGTGACATTCTCTTTGTTGATTGTGTTGAACACGTAATGCGCGTACTGCCTGGCATCTGAAATAATACGAACAAGACCTGAATCTGATGTAACGCCTCTGCAGGCACGTAATAACATCGCTTCAACAGGTGTTCGCGTTATACTTCACCCTATAGAAACTTTGATAGAGAGTGATCGCACGTCGAAATCATATTATTCAGAAATACCTGCTTCGAACCTCATTTTCATCTTGTTTCCAAGTACAGTATATATACTGTACAACTTAGGCATAAGCATGCATATTCCAAAGGCGCACGGCACGTTTTGGTTTAATATCATCAATCAATCAAGCATAACGAGTACTGTTCCGATTCCCGGCTGACAGCAGCTTCCTTCCCGCAAAGCTTTCAAGCAGCCTTGTTCCAGCTTCCACGACATCCCGATTCTATCGATCACATCGCATCGCATCGCTTACAACTCTGCCACAACTCTCAAGTCCATCTCAGCCCCCTATACAACCTAAATAGACCCTTTGTTCAAATTAATGAACTCATTACCGCAATTGACTGCCCTTGCAGGATTGGATGACTATCACAATCGCATAAACACACAAAAGGCTCTCATGTTGAATAACTCGCATTGTTTAAAATTGTTACTTGGTGATAATTTCCGGAACTATGAGCGCGCGATGTTTGTCATAATTGCGAATTCTCTTCCATCGTGATTTTGTCACAAACGCGGTGCCTATGGTTGCGTGGGGGGGCGGGGGTGGAGGGGGGGGGGGGTGGCTGGTCGATAAGCGAATCGCACGGCACGCGAGGATCGTAATTAATAATGAGCGTTAAAAAAGGGTTCGCATTCGCTTTTGATGTGTTGCCGGTGTGTGGCTGCGAAGCCAAACGCCTCGCTTGACTCGTGAATTGGGGGGTTGAAACAATTACAGCATTTGAGTGAAGTCGCCGGGACTGAGTGTGGGCTGGAGGGTGGGCGCCAGAACTCGATTGTGGCGGGAGTGGGATTTGTAGTGGGCCATCAGAACTTTTCCGTGGAGGTTACGCAGTTAGTTCTCGCCGCGTCGATTTCCACTATGAAATTTATGATCTCTGTGCGTTTCATTGCGTTTATCAGGACTATAAGGAGTTAAGGAGTTAAGGAGTTCGGGAGTTAGGGAAAATCGTCGCGAGCGTGCGACATCTGGTGCAAATGGGATAGGCGCGGGTGCCGAGGACTGTTTAATGCGTCGACGAGCGCTGTTAGCGTGTACATGGAGGCGACGGAAAAAGGCACGACAGTGATTGGCGGCGGAAGGAACACTCCTGCGGGGATTTATTTCGTCCTGGGATCGCGAGGCACGACGTGACTGTACGCAAGCCACGGCAGCGAGGGCGCCGCGCCGAGCAGTGCGCGTGTTCTACGTATTTGCATAATATGCATCATCAATCACGGAGCACTACGAAGCCAAATGTATCCATCCTTCTACCAGCAAACTCTTGATAGGTACACATTTTGCGTATTACTCATCATGTTAAGTGTGCGCAGAGAATGGTCCACAAAGAGTTTCTCCGTTATGAGGGGAAAGTTTCATTCTTTGAGGATTTTGTTCGACCTAGTAATCGATAACCACGCGAGTAAATTTTGAAAATACCGCTTTTCTTACTTGCTTTGAAAGGAAGACAAATATCGTGTGTTGTGTTATGGTTCCTTGTACTTCTAGGATATGTTAACTCGATAAATAACTTTATGAATTATCCCAGATTGGGGATAAGAGAGTCCCAATTCCCGGCCGGGCAGTAAGGTCTGTCGACCCTTTTCTTTTAAACTAAGAAATATCGTTCTTTGAGTTCGTGAACGTGGAGTATGGTGGCGGCTGTGTGGAACGGCTGGGAACTGCTGGGAACTGCTGGAACGCCTACACCCAGTCAATATACGCTTCGAGGCACCCGATTCTGCCCGCTGCATTCGGATAAATTGTCTCCTCCCACGTTAATTGATTAAGTCTATCGTCAGAGAAACCTATTAATTAAGCCCGTGGATGGAGTAATTACGGGAATTCAATTTCCCAGCTGAAGACTGCGTCATTCTTGGATTGCCGTTTTCAAGTCTTGGGCCGCTAACTAATGGACGAACAGCTTTTCTGGACTGCATCGAAATCGCTTCAAAATACACGCGTGGCGCATCCAATTCGATTATACGATTTTCTTTTTAGTCTTTAGAAAGGAAATAACAGCTTATCCTTATTTTATCGGGCTTTTATACTGAAATGAGTTTCTGTCCTCCTTCCACTATACATGTCCCCAAAGTTCGGTTCGCTAGCTCCCTTACCTAGTGGAATCGAATTGACAACGCCCCATGATGAAAATGCTCGAGTCGACCATCAAAACACGGTGGTTTTCACACGCTTGTAAAATGGTGACCTAATTTGCGAAAACGGGACACTTGGTCGTCTAAGTATAGAAAACTTCCCTCAAGTACAGAATCCCATTATAAGGATGACCAGCTAAAATGGCCGTAATTGCACTCTAGCAGGTTTTCATTTCAAGATGTTAATAAAATAAAGTGTGCGGTAAGCCATTTTAGCTGTAGTCTAGTCATTCGAATAATGGAAAGAGACTGTTACTGTAAATAGGTACCTAGTTCTGCTACAGGAGTGAGATTAAATTGAAATAACTGAACTATTGTAGTCAAAGCAATTAATATTACACACAAATCGATCGTCAAATCGCCTACGCTGGCAATTCCAGAAGTTGAACCTAATAAGCGACGTCTTCCTCTTCACCGGTGCAGTTCTGTCCAAAATTTTGTTCGTTAGCGCGCTAGACAGCTTAGCGAGGAGTTACTAAATAATTATCTTGCATCGCCACACTCCTCGCGTTCCCGTTCACGTTCACGTTCGAACGAGTACAGCAAAAGCGATCGCATCAGCATGATATAATAACTCACCTCCTTGTGGGAAAAACGCGGAGAAAATCTTCTTAAACGAGTCCTCATCCACGGTTCCCGTAGGACACTCCTGCTTGAAGCCGCGGTAGATGACCTGGATCTCCTTGCGTGTAAACTTTGTCGTCCTCGCCAGCTTGGCCAACTCCTCTGGCCGATGGCGAGCCACGAAGATCTGGAAGTCCTCGAACTCCTCCTCTACTTGGGGACAGAGAAGAACACTTTCAGCGAGGTAGCTCGCAACTGCGATATTGCTAAGATCATCTTGGTTTCTAACTTTTAGGAACAGTTTAAAAAATACTATTTGCAAACCGACAACTGATGCTGCTTGATAAAAATGTAGGTTTATTGTTGTTATTTAAATGGATGTGTGTTACATCGTTATTTCCTTGGATCCATTTACAGATGTCCAAGGAAACATCAAACCGGGTGTTAAACAGCTGTTCCTATCTAATTGTTTTACCAGCGTATTGCGCAACCTCTGATATTCAAGATTATTTTATTTTTTTAAATAGAGTCTCAAATGAGCGTTTGAATCCCAAGTCGAAAGTCTAACAAAAACCAATTCACCCAACTATATTGTATTGGGTTTGCTCGCATTGTTTAACGACGCCGGCGTCGGCGTCGTAATGACCGCATCGCACATCGCACAAGCGGCCATTCGCTGTGTCGTTGTCGCGATTTAGAAACGCGAAACTATATAGAGCAATTTGTACAATAGTTTGATGATCTTTTTATTATTATATCTGCTGTGGATATTTGAGATAACGACGCGGTATTGGAGCGTGTGATTAAATTTGTACTGAAATTCCTCTGAGCGGCAAACCGAGATAAACCTTCGGTTGGGCTGAAGGATTAAAACGATGTCAGCCATGCTTGTGAGATTGAGCCTCAGCATCCTTTAAAACAGATTAGGGAGGCATCTGTGCAGAGAAACCGCACCACTCTCTCTCTCACTCTATCTCTATACGGAGCAATTCCCCAAACGTGTTAATTGTTTTCTCAAAAATTGTCGCCCGGTTTTGTGTACAAACTCTGAACGAATAAGTTTGCTCGTATCGACCGCCGGGGCAGCTCGCTCTGCCGCGAATCACGCGGAGGAGCTTGGTGCAGCAAGTTCATGCTGCGTTTGATATCCGCGTGGCCAAACGGGAAAGAACAGCTGAACAGAGCTGACAGCTGCTTTGAACGAAACTCTGTTGTTGTTGACAGTGCTTTGAAGAATGAGCATGGAAATTAAAAATATGCGCACGTTTATAATCTGATAAATGCGAATTGATTTATTTATGAATACAAAAGAAGTAATCACTTAAAAATTGTGCAGCGTTTCTGCGTTCCACTAATGTTATTTTTAGCTTATGATTCTGGAGGGGACGGTTTCGACGAGTTCAGTCCGCGTATTTGAAAAAATCTTTTGCATATTACATTTTCTTTCTTATTCTGACTTCTCCATCTGCAATATTAAATTTAAGTTACAAAAGCTTTTTGAAGGCGAAGGGGTAAAGGGTGGAAAACAAAGGAAAAACAAGAAGGATAATTGAGTTTCTTGAAAAAACGGATGATCGCGACCTATTCCATTATATACCCATTCTCGCGGGTAAAGTATGCAGCCCGCAGAGCAATCTCGTGGCGTGTTGGCCGAGCACGGCACCTCCACTGGCCGGTCTCGTAAAACTCGGCGTGGCGGCGGGGGGGGGGGGGGGGGGGGGGACGAGATGAAAACCAAAATAGCTTCGAAAAAGAACGTCCCAGAGCCAGCCTCCCCTCTTTCATCCTCGTGTTTCGAAGCAAGTATCTGTTTCAGCATCCGAACGCCAAGACTTCTCTCGTCGTCACCCCTGCACCAACCCTGCACCGTTACCTCTCAGTCACAGAGCCAACACGCTACGGAGCTCCCGCCTTTCTTTCTTCTCGACACGTTTATTATTATCCCTTGTCGATTAATTGAGCCATCGAGGAAATGACCTTATAAACCCGAACCGGGCGCTGTGCTCGGTTATGATGAGGGGGGCAGGGGGGGCAGGGGGGGGGCAGGGGAGGGGCAAGCATCCGACCGGTCCGGCCCCGCTGCTAGCGGACGCGAAGGGACGCTGAGAAGGGCACGGGTCACCAGGCAATCGACGTCTCGGGTCGTCAGGGCTCGCACACAGCTCGCCGTCGCGTCCGAAAAATTGCATCGTCGTGCAATACTTTAGCACTATGAGAAATAATGTATTCTCGTCGATAAATTTGAACGCGCCGGCCGATTCGTGAGCGCGGATCGCTGGCTCGTGTATTATTTTCTTTACGGTCTCGTGCGCCTGATATTTTTATTTATGTCAGAGGGTGGAAATGTCGGGGTGTTGCGTTGACAGCTCCCGTTTCGTCCGACCATCCATCCCTTATCAGACAAAGCTCGGGTTTCAGGGGACGCGTGTATATGAAATAGTGTGCTGTATCTAATGAACTGTACGCTCAATTGCAGGTCAAACGGAATTTTCATGATCGTATGCCCATGACCAAGCCGCACGAACTGACTTTATGAAAAATTCACGCCCCTATATAACGCTTTTTCTTGTTTTATTATACGGCCGAATTTTTGCCGCTTATAAAAAAATAATTTCCCTTGTAAATAATGCATTTTTAGAAAGCTACCGAATTTATATTCACGCTCAGAAAGAAGCTAACTTCTCTCTGGCAGTCAGGACGCGTTTTCCCCACGTCTCCCCACGGCTGAAGTCAAACGGAAACCCTGGCCTATCGCTACAGGTAGTTGAGACTTGTTCGCCAACCTGTGGGGCCGAGTAGTACGCCCGTTTTTGTGCCCGATATTGTCAATGACAATTTCTAACAGACTTTGATGGCCATTGTTTCGGCGTCTTGAATGCGATGATCCTTAGAACGTCTCAGGCGTCTCGGAGTTCAAGTGGGATGATTGTCTCCAGATTTCCGGGTGAAGCAACTCGAAAATGTCACACGAAATTGCACAACTAACCTTGCGTCTCCCTGCGAGGGAGCGATTAGTTAGATTAACGTCTCAGCTTGCGAGGATCAACAAGCAATTAACGGACTCGGAAATGAACATCTCAAGCAAGCACCGTTAACGCACTGCCTATCCTAGATTCACTTCTGTAACTACGATTCAAATTTCTATTACGCATAACTTTTTGCGATGCCGGAAAATTCGGTACGCAAAAACAGTGAGCAAAGTAGCACGCAAAAAACTGTATGCTTTGGTTAATAGTGTTATGTCCCGTCGGGGAGTGACACTGACAGGCGAAATTACATCATATTCCCATGCATTTTTCATGCCGCCAGAAGTGTACAGAATTAAGCGTGTAAACGCTATCTTTATTCAATTCCACTCCGTCGCTGTCATATGGCGCTGCCGCTGTATGGAATTGGCCAGTAATTCATTATTTAGCTGCGTGACCCCACGCCCACGCCCACGCACATGCGACAGTCTTTTTTATTCAATTATACGATCACAATGAAGAATTCACGCGACGTAATTAATGGTTTAATTCCAGGCAGAGGGTGAATATTTAATGAGTTGACGGATATAGTTTTTCTTACATCAATTACGGATGCTGGGTATATTAGAAACGGGAAGGAAATTAAGAGGGGTGTACGGAAATTGTTTTTGAGAAGAGCGAGTTACAGTTCGTTCAGTTTGGATAAGAAGAAAAGGTCAAACATCAATGGTATATATTTTTTAGAAGTACAATCTACTATAACATTTATTTCCAATGCAGTCAACTATTGTCAGTGTCAAGACGTCTTACAACCGTGCACACATGACTCGACTCTGAGAAAACCTTGCTCGTACCCATCGCGTGCAGTCCTTTCGCAGCTGTGATTTATCCTATCAGCTCTCCGCGCGACAGCAGACCGTTCCAGCTGCACTCCCGACCACCTCTGACGGGAACGGGGATCGGGATCGCTCCTGGCCGCCGACGCCGACGCCGACGCCGACGCCGACGCCGACGCCGCGGCCGTACGCGCGAGGGCGCCGCGACGCTCGTCCGCGCATCGGCTCACCTGCCTCGCCGTCGTAGCGCGCGACATACACCTTGCTCGCCGGGAGCAGGGTTAGACCGCCCCCTCACCTCTCATTCCACCACCCGTTTGCAACGCGAAGACTGAAACCCCGATAATCACGTGCCTCCATACACATCAAAGCGGAAGTAATGTAAGATTTTTGAACAGGACATGACCTAATATTTTCTATGTACTATTTTTGTTTCGTTGCTGGCTTTGACATCGCGAGAATTTCGAGATATAGGTTTTGTAATTCGTTTTCGTTGAATTGATGGACCTAAGTTATGACCTAATCTCGTTAACGTTCGGCTCGTGAGGGATGCTAACACTTTATCTTGTATTGCATGTGAAAGCTATTTATCAGAGAAAGAAGCAAGAAAGTCGACGGGGAGCGACGCGAGACTTCGATTGACGTGCCGTCGTGGTGTGTACTTCGATAGGAGATCATCATCTATCATTTTGTGGCTAGCCGCTTCGTTCTGTAGCAAACCATTCTCTGTCAAATTGACATATTGGCGGATAGGGAGGAGACAAAACTTTGTCTGGCACTCTTGCAACTGGGATACTTTAAGGGATGAATCGTCTTTATGTTCGCACACGGCACAAAGCAATAAAGTTATAACCACGGTAATGAAACATTTGTAGACTACTTCATTAAATTGGATACTCATTTGCTGCACAAGTATGAAATTGTTGCTGACGAATAATAGTTAGCCAATCGGTGATGTGAAAATATATTGAAGTGTTTAATTGCCCAAGGGTGCCGCTCAGCAGATTGTCAAGATGCTCTCCAGCATGCAAACAACATAATATCGCTCGCACTTGGGGTTCAAGACGACCGGGCTGAAGGACGGGGGCTAGAAAACAGCGTGTCATTTTGCCGTGCTCAGTTTTAATTTACCCGTGTCCTGTCTCTCTATTTTCATTTGTGCTAGATTGAACAGTAAATTGCCCTCAACGAAATCATAGCGTTTAGATTGCAAGGCCCCTAACAGCCCCCTAGCCACCAGAGCTGCTTCTCCCCACCCCCCCAAAACACGGGGCATAAAAGTAAAGCGCTTCATATTTTTACCAATTAATTATTTTTAATTTCATAGCAAAATTTTCAAATCCCGTGAGTCG
This sequence comes from Nemoura dubitans, assembly GCA_921293005.1. Classification (NCBI taxonomy): domain Eukaryota; kingdom Metazoa; phylum Arthropoda; class Insecta; order Plecoptera; family Nemouridae; genus Nemoura; species Nemoura dubitans. The sequence goes on along the minus strand of OV121073.1, from coordinate 65,902,145 downwards.
AGAGTACTAAAACTTTTATGTAAATAACGTAGTACATCGCGTGAGCTCGAGCTCTCGTCTTAATTTTGTTTGATGCATCACTTAATACTCGATGGACTACACTCCACAATCCCTTCCCTAGACATAGAATTTTATACCGCAGTATACATTATTTTGTCGCTCACTAAAAGTATTCGATACAGTAAGCCTACTCGGGATTGCCGACTGGATGGGTTTATCTCAGGGGAGGCATTTCGTTTGACAGCATTAGAGTAACGCTCTTAATTTATGCATGCGTTTCGCATTTACGTCGCCATTTAATGCAGGGGGTTGCTCTGCACCCAGCCACCTGAAACTACAGTGCTTCTATGGCATATTCATATTCTAATTTAAAATGATGCTAAGATAATAGCCTCGTGGAACGCTTAATATAACAACGTCTTTCTAGCAAAATAATTATCGCTAGGTAATTTAAAGCCTGTATCAAAAGACTGCGGACACCTATCACTATCAGCTTAGCGAGCATGCCTACTTCAAGGGGACGCTCGAAGCTGGTAAGGAACGGATCCTGAACTGCACGTGCCGTTAGATTTACTTCAGAGAATGTGATATAACAGAGTTCGCCATAATATTAAGTAATATTTCCCAATATCGGGAAATTGAGATCATTGCGGCACGCATTGCCAAGGCACCGCTGCCGGGAAAGATCATGCCAGCTAGTTATGTTCAACCCTTTGACGCTAGACGCCGCGCCGCCAGCGCTGCCTCCACACGTGGAAGGCCCTGCAGTTTCGTGAGAATGCCAGTATTTAGCCAAATTCAGACATGTGTCTTGAAGACTGCGAGGGGCAGTCCGGCAAGTTTTTGGTTTCATTTCGTAACATTCGCTCGCCAGTCTAGCCGAGGCAGTGCTGCGGACGAGTCGGTGCTGTTGTCAACTCAGTTGTGTTATCGTGTGCGTCAGGTTGAATTTGATTTCACTTAGTTGTTCTGAAGGCAGTTAGGTAAAATGAGTAACTCTGGTGGTAGTAGTAGTAGCTATGGTAGTAGCACTCTCTCGGACGAGTCAATTTATCTTGACAATTTGCCTTATCGTAGTTTACAGATAATGGCACAAAACTCTGAGCTTCCAGGCACATTGAAGGTACGTTTTTTTCGAACTTTTGTGGGCAGCATTTTAATCCTTGCCATAAATCAGGACTCCCCATTGAGAAGTCACCTCAAATCGTGTGTACTGCATTGATTGCTCTTCATAACAGCTGTCATTTATTTGGAATAGTGCACAGCAGAGCATTCAAGGGCAAATTTGATTTCACAATTGTTCTTATAAAATTGTAATCTACTATCTCTGGATGAATTAACTATGAAGATGTTCAGTGAGTGTCGATCAGGTAGATGATGTAACAGCAAATAAACTGCAAGGATTTCTTCCACCCGGTGCGCATATTTGTGAAGCCCAAAGTAGGTTCATTGTTCATTTTCGTTGCTGCAATGTTTAATTATTGTAAGGACTACATCAAACCCCATTTTTTGGAGAATGAAAGAATGCTCACTATATCATTGAGACTTCAAAGAATCAAATGTTAATTTTTGGGGTTGGGTTTGGTTTGAAAAATAGTTCCGAAATATACTTTTCGTTTATGTTCCCACGCATTTTATGAACAGATTGCGGATGAGGTCATAACTTTGTTCGAAGAGGTACTAGAATTACAATAGGGATGGAAATGGCAAAATGCCATATGAAAGCCATTGATAATTTTCCCTCATGGTTGGCATCGCCACTTCTAAACAAAAGAAACCACTCCCATTTTTTTTGTAGCGAATGAAATATCTGTGATAGATGCACATATTTTTTCGGCCTAAATTATTGTTTTGAAAGCAGTCAATATTAGAGATGGGATTTGTTTGTTTTCCGTCGGGCCGGTTCGACACCGGCCCGACCCGACACCGGCCCGACCCGACACCGGCCCGACCGCCCGGTCGTGAGTCCGGCCCGGTCCGAGGTCCAACGGATCTTATATTTTTCTGTCCTGCACGGCGCCAAGTAACATCTGTTCGAAGCTGTCCGAAAGTCCGAGACTGTCCGAAAGTCCAAAGCTGTCCAAAAGTCCGAGACTGTCCGAAAGTCGGCAGCGGTCCGAAAGTCCGAGACTGTCCGAAAGTCCAAAGCTGTCCAAAAGTCCGAGACTGTCCGAAAGTCGGAAGCGGTCCGAAAGTTCGAGACTGTCCGAAAGTCCGAACTGTAACTGGAAAAATTAGTTGCATTAATCAGTATCGTAGCATTTCAGCGATTCGAAGTTACTTTCGATGAATTACCAATTGAATTGGTAAGACAAATTTTTTTCGATGCCTTTGTGCACGTAAACCTCCCACTCTTGGACAAGATTGACTATGTCTTAGACCAGGAAGCTATAAGTCGAATGTCCGACCAGGCCCGACAGTGACAGTCCGACACGGTCCGAGAGTCCGACGGCCCGAAGTCCGGGTCGTGTCCGGCCCGGCCCGGCCCGACATCTCAGATCCGAGGCCCGGCCCGAAAGTCGGGCCGGACACGGGGCGGGCCGGACTTTCGGACCGTTCGGACTTTTTTCCCACATCTAGTCAATATCACTCAAATTTTCTCTAATCCCACGTAACACATTGATAGCGGGCCTTTGTTGTGATCATTCGCCGTTATCGCTTTTCAAATCATGGGAGACTACATTTCTTACTCGTCTCACTGTCAAGAATTCATAAAACTACAGTGGGAACTTCACTTCCTGGTCTAGATGTCAACAGGTTTTCAACTCAAATGACGATATGCTGTCACGTTAGCATCAACAAACGTCGAAGACCGTAGAAGACCAAATAGCAAACCCAGACTCAACTGGACGTCGGTTATAAAAACAATGATAATACCCTTGACGGTACGAAGCCGTCGACGACGGTACGAAGGTTGAGCCACGAAACAAAGATGTTTTTGTGAAACGCTACCATGAACGTTCTTTAGGGCTAGGAGATCCGACTGAACTTGTGTCACAATCCCAAAATTGTAGTTCGCTTCCGAAACTTCGTCACTGTATATTGGCGAAATGGAATCAAATCTTTTGAATGAAAAATCAAATTCTGCTTAATGAATATTATTTTAAAATTTAAAGGAAACAAACTAAAATGTTGTGCGCACTCGCTTGGTTTTATTATGTTGATCAACGACTTGCGTTGTCAAATACGGGGTGTGGATTAATTCAAAGATACTAATATAATAACATTCGGTTGTGTGGATTACTGTTAAATGAAGGTTAAATGTACTATTGGTAAAAGCCCGACCTTGGTGTTGAACGCTAATTAGCTAGGGCTACACGCGTGTGCGAATGAACAATAGTCCAAAGTAACTATCGGGTGTACTGAGCTGAGGCAACACAGCCGCCTAGGGAAATGTATCGGCAAGCGCAATTGAACCAGTGTTTCCAAAACAAACAATTCCAAAAGCGATGCACCAGCTGTAGATCATTATCACACATAATTCAAATTCAGTTGCAGTGTAGCGCTAAACAATACAAGTTTATCCTTCTTGTTCCAGAGACCAGTGATGGTAGCAATGCTCCATGCCAAGCTAGCCGGGGACGAAGAAATGGTCAGGAAGATTGTCAATGAGAATCGCAGACACCGAGCTCCCAAACCGGGCACCTCGGTGAAAGTAGATAAGAAAGCGTCGACGGCGTCTAAGCGGAAGGGTCCCGGTCGTCCCCCGCGGGGCAAATCCCCAGGCGGCGTTCCCGAGAAGAGGGCAAAGGGCGGACACGCTTTGGGGGCGACCGACCAGGCGCTTTTCAAGGTAAGAATATTCACGACCGTCTTATTCGGGAAATGATACTGTTCGGCTTCCCTTGGAGTTAGCGGGACTTTTCGAGGTAAAGTATCGGCTTCAAAAGGAATAGTTAGACATTCCCTTTACCTTACCGTAAAAACCACATCACATGGCCGTAAAATAAGTGCAAGTTGTAACCTGAACCAACGGATGTGTAATGTACTATTCTTGTGTTTTGTGTGTACCCCAAAAACAAAATATCTTGTATTGTTCGCTCAAACGAGATATTAACAGTAGATACGCACTAACGCACTACGCATTTCTATTATTCTGGACCATCGTAAGCTCGTTGAATTCTTCAACGTCTTATGCAAATTTTACACGCTGCTCGTTGTTTCGCTATACGCGACTGAATCAAATATTCGATAAGCTCATAATTTCGCAGCAAACCCGCAATTTACCGTTTACGTTTCATTAGCGCCACGCTTTTGACGTCTTTTGTTATCTCCTAATAAGATACAACCGCAACAGAAAAAAATTGGAACTCAAACTATGTAGGCTGTCTCTTACGTTCGTACCTGCCCAATGCCCGGAGGCGCAGATTTACGGACACAATATTGACTGTCGTAAATTATTTCCCATCCATTGTTAATGAAATCATGGACGGCATATTTTCTACCATATTTTCTACTCTATCATGATTAAATTGAGCGTGTTTTGCAGTCTTTAGAGTAAACTACCTTTTTCTCATCATCCTGCTGCACTAATGAATAATTATCGTAAATTTTATCTCATTCTTGTGCCGCGTGTACATTTTCCTCACCAAAGCATTAGCAATAGTACCAGTTCATCCTAAAGGGTTAAAGCTCGTGTAATTATGGCTGGCTCAGAAGCAGGTTACGAAGCTTTAGGGGAACAGACTTCACTTACAATTCAATATTGCATTATATTTACGTAGGTATTTACCTAATTTTATTTTATTAAATGGTTACGTTTCGTTTGAAATGCGTTAATATCTAGGGACATCTACCGATTTCTGCTTTGTCCACTTTTAATCAAACAAACATATCATGATTGTGATTTAAAAACATGAAAAAGACAAAGATATTTCCCCATTCACTGTCCATCGCCGATTTTAGACACTATTTTGTACGTTTATATCATCACGTGCACGATGCTTATCAGCAGACGCAGATCAATTCTCAGCCAGAGGAATCCATACTCGTGAGTCGCAAGACATTTCGACCAAGACACCGCACGGAACCGCCGTCGAATTGGTATCATAACTTCCCGTGTAGAGTAACTCTTTATCCAAAAAGTAACTCACATCAACAGGGTAGTTGGCATTGTTCCACCGCGCTCGTATGTACTACGTAGGGAAGCTGGCGAAGAGCCATTCAGCGCCAGCCAATTTATAACAAATTTCTCTTCAAGCTCTCTCCCTATAGTACTCCAAGTGTAGCCCCACCGAAAGCCAGTGCTCGCTCCTCAGTCTTTGACTGTATTTGAATCATCTCCCCCCCCCCCCCCCACACACACACAGTTTCTTCCCCTCCCCCAATACCCACACGATTCCGAGATTCGAGGAGCAATACATTTGAAATCAAACGGTAATTTTCGTTTTTCTGGAGCAAGTCGGTTTTGACTTGATACATTTCTCGCTGTTTATCTCCAGAGAATGAAACTCTCATTTTGAAACAAACTCATATTTAATTATCCTGACGACGTAATGGTTGGCCCAGCTGCAGCGATAATTTATGTCGAATGAAATGCTGCCTGAAGTGCCCGCTAGGATTTCCGAGAGCCCCTGGATACCGCCCGCAGTTCATCGACAGGCAGCCAACTCGGCACCTCCACGCATAACTTAAAAATATACTTATTAATTTTTTTCTTGGAGTGAAGTATTTTTACGCAAAAGTTGGCTGTTTCTGAAATCTGTGGCTGATACTTTTTTTGGCTGAGAAAGTGTTCTAATTAAAAGCCTTTTGCAGATTGTTTTGTTATGTATGTATTGCAGCATTATTGCAGCATTATTGCAGCTCACTAAGCTAATAGTTCTGTAAATTACGAAGATCGTGATTTCAGCTAGAAACATTTTCACTTCAGGGCAGTCATTTCCACAGTTTCCGCTAGAGTCGGGTTACATACGACGCTGTTCGTAAACATAACTTTGTATTGAGTGCGTACTACACCACGAAATACCTTGACAAACGTACCACCGGACGACTGTTGACACGCTTTTTGCATGATTTGTTTATCAAGAAAAGTTAAACTTCGATCGGGCATCTATTGCTTTCGTATTTTCTCGTTTCCCCTGAACGCATCCCGCATAGCAGATTTTCGCGGAACCTCCGCCACTTTGGTTCTCTGCGTTGGAGCATACGAGCACCTCATTGTTTATTCTTGCCATCGCTCTTGCTGCACTTTGCCAAAGTTATCCAGTCTAGTAACGAGTTTCTAGGCGTCGGGAGCAACTATACTACTTACTGCATAGTAATATTATGAACAACTAATATAACCTGCACCGACTTTTGCGTATTTACTCAATTCCCCGGCAACCCTCGTTTTATTACAACTGTGTTTTGCACTAGAATAATTTCTAGCGACACTTAGGCAAAGCACTAAATTCAAAATTAATTGTTTGGTACTAATTGCCGTGCACTTTTCTTATCAGTTGTACTGTAACCTCGGCTGTGCGCGGATTGCTCGTTTGTAATTTCTATCCGTCTGAATGGTGCTCAGCTTCTCGCCGAGCTGTAAATAAAAATCTCTTTCAGGATACGACGCTTGAGAAAATGTCATCGGCACAGCTGCATTCAACACAGCCTCTGCTCCGAGCGCTTCTTGGCACGGCACCGTCGTACGAGCTCTCGGCCAGATCGCTCTTGCACACCTCAGTCTCCAAGATACAGCACACCTACAATAATTCGCCGAATCTCACCTTTCTCAATAGAGCGCAGAGTCTGCAACAAAACCTACAGAGTGTTGCCCTGTACTCTAACTACTCCGAGCAGAATCCTTGTTATCAGTACACTTACCCGCCGAATGCGCACAACGGAAATCGCTGTCACGCTGGCGGAGCTCAACTCGACAATTTACCTCGCCAGCCCTACCCCGCTAGTCTCAACGCGCCTGGATTTAATGACAATCAAGCTGTGTATCAGAACGGTCAGATTGTACCACACAATGGATCCTCTGCCGAAACAATAATACCCGACGTGGTTGTCTATGATGGCCAGGGAAACTTGACACGTGGTCAATACGAGCTTCCGTCGAAATACGTGCACGGCTCACTCGTCGGGGGAGGTGAACTGTACGCGAACATGGACACCGGTAACGCGTCTGGCCATGAAGCGTGGAATAGGAGCAATAGGTTCCACGTTGCAAACACACAGGAGCACACTGCCGCTAGACGTTTGTTTACTGCGCGCCAAAGACAGTTCCTGCCGGCTGTTACCAACTCAGAATTCAAGGACTCGGGCGGGTTCCTGATCAGCAACACGTACGAAATAGGCAGGATCAACAACAGCACCAACATTAATTTCAGAAACAGTAACCAAGTAAGTATATTAGAGAACCCCTTTTATGAAATAAGCATCTCCTCACAGTTCTTGAATATACGTATTGTATTTTATCGTCGAGTAAAGGACAACAGTGTTCGATAGGCCAAGGAAAACATTCTGTCCATTTTTTGGTACTGGTATAATTTATGTTTATATTTTAGTACTACAGTTGTCTTTATGCATCACCTCTGTTTAGGTTTACGATTTGTCGGTGCCCAAGCCTAACTCGTCTCATGACACCGCTAAAATGGCTCCAGCCATAGACGGCATCTACCAGGGAGACAGCGCAACCTACTGCTACCAAAATCAGCCGCCGTTCGTGGGATCATCGCATGACGTCGCATATACCCAAACCAACATCAATGCCTATGGGCAACATGGGCCACAGGGACCACGGGGACAACATGGACAGCATGGACAACATGGACAGCATGGACAACATGGACAACATGGACAACATGGACAACATGTACAACATGGACAACATGGACAACATGGACAACATGGACAACATGGACAACATGGGCCACATGGGCAACATGGACCACATGGGCAAGAGGGACCGTTGAGCGTCGAGACCGGCGGCCAAACGTATGCAGCCCTTGTCAATGCCAGGCCTCCTCCTCCCGCCTATCAGAGCCCGCAAAGTTTGAGGCGAAGTCGGCAGGCTGCCTTCGAGATGTCGTTGTCTCCGACAAAGAGTATCCCGATGGTTTTGAAATTCACGCCGTCCGAAAAGATGCCCCGCTCCCTCGAGTACTTGTTTAACTTGCGTCGGGAACCGCTGGGGGTGCCCGGAGAGAGCGGCAGGGAGCTTTGCGCGAGGCCGAACACGGCGACGTCGACTTCGACCACTGATTTTTACCGATTCCCACTGATATCCTCGCGGTACGTGTCAGTTTCGTGACCGTCAGGGACCTGATTGTAATTGGGAAATGGAAGTTTAACTACCCCCTTAAAATGTTGAATATTACAGTAGTTAACTGATCAAACGTGTCTACAAATTTCAACTAACGTCAAACCCCAGATTGAATTTTCAAATGAGCTCAGCGAAATTCGCAACTGTTTTTCCGCCATCACTATCACAAATATAAAATTATTTCTGATCATTCGGTTCCCCGATTTACATGACGCTAAACTTGGTGTTGGAATGCTTCTGAATGTTCCGCCACCAAAATCGATGACATCCAAGTGTTCGATCTCGTTCCCAGTGCGTACACATCGTGCAGCGGCTCGGAGGCCACCGAGAGCTGCCCCGAGGACCCCGAATACTACGACGCGGAGGCCAGCGGCAGGCCTTCCAACGGGGACCAAGCTAACGGGACAGGCAACACCGAAATCAACTCATGGGCGGCTAACCAGACAGCGGAAATCTCGCACTATCCCGAGTTAAGGGATCGCAATCAGCTCTGTATCCCGCTGCTCTACGAGTTCCTGGAGGCGTCGGGAGAGGTGGGAACCTAATCTATTCACTTTTTGATGACCGATTATAATCCATGATTACCAAATTATCATGCGTGTTCTACAACATTGTCTATTCGCCCGATATTAATTTCCTATATGAGTTTACATTTCAAATAACTTATCAATCTGGGTTTTGAATGCCGAATGAATGTTTTTGAATGTGCGGCATCACTTCTAATTCAAACCCAAATATCAAAAACACATTTTAAAAAATAGTGCTAACTCTTAATTCGGTTAGGAAAAAGTATCCTCGAGTCCCACGAATGTAATGAAGTGTGCTCTCATTTGCAGATGGACCAATTTCACAACATGGACGCCGCTTCCGAGTGCGTGGCCAACTTGGCACCGAATGCGGTCAGCACCCCCAACGCTGCGTTGCAGAACACGCATTCGCTGGAGCTGGCTCCGCATCAGCAGCATCCCAGCAGCAGCAGCAGCAGCAGCAGCAGCAGCAGCAGCATGCCTCTAATGGAGTGCACTCCCCTCACGCCGATCGCCCACACTGCGGGACGCCACTTCTTCGTGAGTAATTGCACTCTGCACGGCCGCCGCTGGATTCAATTCTGAATCGAAAATGGGGGGGGGGGGGTCAGGTTGGCAGAGGGTTGTATTTCGACTGGGAATGGGTCGGTTATCAAATTTAATTAATCTTTCTGTATATTGTTTAATTAATATTATGCTTTGTGTGCCAACGAAGACGTTACAGTGATTTGATGTGAGTAAGTAGTGATGTTAATTTTCATGAAAATCGATTTTGTTGACATTTTTCATGGATTTGTAAATTTAATCGGAAGTGGAAAACTGAAAAACGAAGTTGTTGGTTCCAACATTTGGTATACATTTTTTATTTTTTTGAATTTCCATTGAAACTTCTGAATCTTTTAACTGAAAACTTTTCAAGCTCACATCAGTGCAATCAGCGCATCATTGCAGTTTGCATTACATTGAATTCGTCGCTGCACTCATGCAACAGGCAGTACAGTGCCCTCTCCTCAAGAAGATTTAGAACTTTGTGTCAAGTGTTCAACCACCCTCTGTCTGGTTTCAGGGCGACCCCGGCCTCTTTCGCTGCAAGTTCGCCTCGAACGGCTGTCAGCAGATCTACCCGGCGCAGCAGGCGCAGTTCCACGAGCAGGGATGTCTGCATCTGATGATACGCTGTCCAATGGACTTCTGTCCATGGGGCGGGAGGCTGGGACGCTTGGCAGATCACATTTTCGACGTACGTCAACGTCGTCGTCGTCGTCGTATACATGTTGTTTGAACGAAGTAGTTGTTTTTGTTTAATCACTACGTTCAGCAGTTTCTGTCGGCAGCGCTTACTGAATACGAATGCTCCCAGGGGACTGCCATGGAATGTTCACAAGTATTTCCCATAAAGAAGCAAGCGATGGCAAGGTGCTAGTAAAACATGCTAATGGGCAGGAATATTCAACGCAAACGGCGAAGAAACTTTGAATAACATTTTAACGATAACTTCACAGCTCGTTTACGTCGCAATGAAGAAAGTCAGGTGATTAACGGTTGAGCATTTTTTGTTAATAGAGTTTTCCGATTTTCCAGGTCGGTGGACACAAGCACGAGGTGACTTGCGGCGAGAAGCAGACGTTCTCGTTAGACTTGACGGTGTTGTGCGAGAGAAGCTACGTGCACTTTGCGCAGCAGTGCTTCATGCGGCTGTTCGTGGTGACAGTCGTCTTCAGGGGGTTCCATGTTCATGTCTTCCTGCAGGTAAGTTCACATGCGCTTTTATTTGTAGTAGTTAATTATGCTTGATTTTGTCAGAGGCCCCTGTGGCTCTGGCCAAGCGCCGTCCGTACATGGTAGGTGATGGTGAGGATGATGAAGCTAGAGTATATTCTGTCAAAATGTTACCAAGCGAGATGATAAAATCTGCTGCATTCGCTTAAACCCCCAAGTACCACTCATCTTGCAATCAGAACAGTTCATGACTATAAAGGTAACCCATCCAAAATCCGACTCAACACAGTGATGCTTAACTTCGGTACCTAACTTAAACTAAACCCTTACCTAACTTAAACATTAAAACCATTTTCTATTCATTGTAAGAAATCAGCTTAGTAACACTCTGTATATCCTGATTTTTTATTAATGCAGTGTCATTTAAATTGCTGACAGGAAGTCGCTACGTACACTGCCGAGGAGACCAAGTCCCCGACCGCGAAGGGCTACCTGGAGATCGTGGGCAAGGACGGGTTCCCGTTCTCTTGGAACGGCCTGATCGCGCCCATCCAAGTCCCGCTGGCCAACTTGATGAGGGCAGGTCAGTGCCTGACCATCCACATCGGCGACATCGCTGCAGATGCTGGCAACCGTGTCGGCTTGTACGATATGATCACGCTGTAGGTGCGGGGCCGGCCGGCCGGCCAGCACAGCACGGGGGTTCTTTACATGCCAGGTGCATATTCGTTACATGTTTAATTTCGTGTTTTTTCTTTTCTTTTTCTTCTAATGATGTGTTCATCAGACTAGAAATCAGTTCCTACTCGCTTCAAGAGTAATTTTTTAGGACTAGGTTGAAATAACTAGTTACTTGATTTAAACAATCAGTTCCTCGATTGGTACAATCGAAATGTTCCTAATAATATTTAGGAAGCAAAATATTTTTCTTAGGTATGTCAGTAGTATAATATAAATGCCAAGTACAGTCGTGTTAGCCTTACTTTATCACAGACTGGAAGACTGCGAAGTCAAGTACATTTGACTGCCATTTGTAAAGAGTAAAATAGTAAATGGTAATAATGAATACCATTTTAAGAGTAATGATAAAAAATTGATCATTCGACTCTTTGGTTTGATTAATGATCGAAGGTTTGGTACTCTATGATGTAAGATTCCTAGAAAGTGGCAAACTCAAATTAATTCAAGTGTAGTGGTAAATATGATCATATTTTTGGAAACTTTTTTACCAAATTACTCAATACTTAAAGTTGTGAGTATGAATGTTTGGGGAGATGGTGTGTAGAGATTATTTGAGTCAATTGTGCCTTTACAGTGTGATTTGTTCGGCATCAGAATGATAGCTAGTACAAAATTACCAATCTTATCAGTCTTACCAATCTTATCAGTCAATAATGTCGGTGAAGTTTTACTTTTACCTGTCGGAAAACTAATAAAATAATAAAAACAAAAGGCGTCCCACCGCATTATTTGTTTGTCTTTATTATCCATACAATTCCCAAGAGGGGGTATTTCAGCATTACCATCGCAAAGTTTTTGCAGATTTCTTTTAGCAAAGACGTGCCAGAAAGCCACTCTTTTCCCCCTTGTGAAGACCAGAGTTGCATTTTCCACTTGCACGTTAAACTTTCAAGAATAGAAATGCAACTGACTACTATATCTCAGTTCCCTTTTAAACCGTCCCTTCCGCGACCGGAAACCAACGCCTCGGGGCATTGATCAGGACCTGGAACTGTGTAGACCCCTAGAGAAAGGAGTGGGGTAGTCACGGGCACGGCTGATCAGTGCTCACTGATCAGCCAGCTCCAGCCAACAGGTAGAAGACGATGGAAGCAGATTTAAGGATATGAGGACAATAATTGATTGATTATTATGATCTTTGTTTAGATGGCATGTCACTTTTGATGGCAGGGAGCAAAACCCTTACCGAATCGATTAAAAATGTAATCCACGCCCGGAATGGGCAATTTCTGAGCAATTGGAAAGTTAAGGGTAGTAATTAACAGTAACACGAGGGTGCTCACGGGATTATCGAAAAGATTGTATCTGTATGTGGAAAGCATGATTCTTCACGCTACATCTAATGTAACCTAGTGTGAATTGTGTTGCTGCCTGTATTGGGCAGGTCGAAGTACGTCTTATTGATTCGTAGCTAAGTAGCAAAGGGCGAGCCAACTCATCAATTAACATTTAAATTTTGTTAATTAGATGCAAGTGCGAACGACAGGAAATGAGGGGTGCGTGGCATACACTACAACAAGTGGTTGACTTGTTTGTCCAAGGTTTGTATGCTGGCAGGGCGGGAAGGGTCAAGCCACAAACATTAATTAACATAGCAGTCTCCATTACCTTCACAGGGCCCTAGGGAAGGTTGATTAGTGAATGATTACCTGATAAGGTATGTGCCGCTGCCATTACCCTTCAGCTTTTAATGGAAATTGAGTTCACTGAAAACCTTGGCGCCATTACACCTTTGACCTGTTCGGTTCGTGTTACGCTATCTTGAGTTGGTGAAAATGTAGCATTGAAAAGTACACGGGGTAGGTATGTGCTTTTATTTTGTACCTTTTTCTGGAAGCGCTCTAATTTGAATTGCATTACCTCTAGCTCCGTGCCGTGGTTTCGGCGCTTTGGCACCCACTATTTCGAGTTCCCTTTATGCGTCGTACGTGTGCTATTATAGTTGGTGCCGCCGAATTCAGCATTTTTTCACGGAAACCCTGCGCGGTTTGCTTGTACATTAGGGGGTTAGTGTAATCCAACAGCGGACGCGGTGCAGTGGCGTGCAGTGGCGTGCAGTGACGTGCAGTGGCGTGTGCTCAGGCTCGCAGTCGCGTATCGCATCAGACAAATGTATTGGATTTAGAATCTTTGGAAACTTAAATCCCTTAAGCCATTATCCATGAGCTCAACAATTCGTATGTGTTGGATATCTCGGTGCTATTTCGAGTGGAAACTATGGATTTATTAAAAATGAAATTGTGCGGTTCTATTTAGTAATCCCAGATGGATTGCTACGATACTAGTTTAAAGCTGAAACGCCACTGCTCGGATTTATGTCACACCGGGATTATCCTTGGGGAGCGTCCGTTCGCGCAGAGCAGTGCGAAAATTATGCTGTTACACAAACGCAATATATTTTAAGTACGTTAGTTATGTTAGGGCGTGGTGTAAGTCAGGTAATAGGGTAAAGGGGTAACGGGGTAGCCGGCGCGATCGCGTTACCGGCCATTGTCTGTCGCGAGGCATTATCATGCTTTGTACTAATGAAGTAATGAAGGTCGTATTTCCATAGCTTCCTTCGTGCGATATTTTCATTTTAATAAAAATTCTCATGCCACATTTGCATGCGGCGCGCTACGCACGCCTACGTAGGAAATCCTGCACTGCAAGGGAAACTTTTCTCTTTCATGGTTTTTCGTAGGAAATGAGGTGAAGCCGCAGAGATTTTCTTTTTCGCCCACTGACCAATGAATCATCCCGGGTCCGTAGCTCGTTCTTTAATCGCGAAAGTTGTCATGTGCTGCGATGGAAATAGTTATTTATAGCTTTGGCGCTATCACAAAATTATAAATAATGGCTAGTATAACTCGTCTGTCAATAATGGGTACTAAATACCAATTATCAAACGGCTGGAGCTATTTTCAAATTCAGTTCCAGATAAATAGAGATCCCATTTGTGAAATCATTTCATGGCGCAAGTAAACTAATGAGTCTATTAGACGAGCCAAAATTGAACCGGGTGCGCGTTTTTACTTTTTGTGCAGCAATTTAATTGGCAATACTGCTGCACATGTTACCGAAATTGAGGAAAATGCAACTGCAAGATGCAGCTGCACTGCACATTTCTCAGTACTGCAGCAGTGCAGCGGTTGCCTTCAATATGCGACGCTCTAATCACAAGCAAGGCAAAAAATATCGATCCCTCCACTTAAGTCCTCTGCACTTATAATTATACGGATAGTACGATACAATCTGAAGGAAAGATTTATATAAGTATTGCTTTTTCTATCCCAATATATCGTTTCTCACAAACTTTTAAATTTATCTCGGCTTCCGTAGAAAAAAGTCAATTTTCTTCTATAACGTACGACTTCGTTTTTTATAGGTATAATGCCTCTTCCAGATTTCAAAATCCCCTTCACCAGTTAATATTCAACCGACTGAAGTGTGGGTATCTTATTTCGGAATATACAATTGGTCTGAACGGGAGCAAGGGTTCCTTCCCTGAAGTCGTATATCTTTGATGTGGTTTTTGGTTTCCCATTCACTGGTCACGTGGCGTTGAACAGAAAACATAATAATGGCTGTTTCCTTTATCTTTGACCATCAATTTGGCTCCTGTTCAATTCCTCCCTGTTAAACGACATGTGCACAGCAGACATGCTTCTTGCGCCGCTAACTTAGCTTCGTCTTCGTCTTCGAAGGTAAAACAGCACGATCCGTCTGCATAGTTAACTATTCCGGCTTTCCAATTATCAACTCGGACCTCTCTAATTACAATTAAGGCCATAAGACGAAGTTATGACGAAGTTAGCCTTCGGGTTGCATTAGCTTGATAAAATATCAGAACAGCGGAGCGTACACGTCTCCTAAAATATCACCTCAATATAATTAGCATAATAGGTCGACAATTTGGATATGGAAATTTAGATTTTTCGGGCTTGGCAGAAACCGACGCCCAACAAAACGCGTTTCGTGACTAAAAATACAAGCGAGATAAATATGCTTTCTATTCGCAGCGTTTCCTTTTTATATACACCCGGGATATAAGAGGGGTTTCTAATTTTCTTATGCATCCTAGCCATTTTTTACTTCCAGTTTTATCTGCATTGCCGAATTATTTTCAGAAGAAATTTATTATAACCACGTGCTTTGTATGTAACAGCCGCTTGAAAATTGGATTGCAGAAATAATAAAGAGGCGGCGTTGAAACCAGCATGGCTCACGCAAAGGGTGGACTCGGCGCAAGCGAGACAATCTTTGGCTATATAGAAAGGCAGACATTATTATTGACGGCACCCTCTTATATTTTTACAAGCCTAAAAGTTTTTTTTTTGCATGAAATTTTTATCTGATCTATTCCTATGTTTTATGTAGCCCCTTTTGAGATTCGTATGACTTTCGTATTCGTCGTAGATACTATAGTTATAGCTGGCGTAAGGAAGCAAGCAGCTCGTCTGTCAAAGAGTCGTGTTTAAGATGGTTTATTTACTGTGTGTTGTTCCGATTCAGCTTTTAAATCTCAGTGCGGCGTTTATTTGCTCCATTGCTCTGAGTAGGTCATCACTATCGCAATAATACGTGGGGCCTTTCTGATTTTGCGATCGTCCTGATGCTTCTGTAGCGACATCCTGGAAGATTTCCAATTCTCAACATCTCTCTCAACCATCCGCCTATCTATAACCAGCTAGGACCTATCACGTTTGATAGGTCCTAGCTGGGTTTCATGTTTTATCTCCACCGTCTCATAACGTATCTCATCAATCATGTGCAATGACGGCAATCGACGTCATTAAGGGGCGTCGTTAAAAAACACCATTAAAAGAATCAAACTTTCCTAGCCAAGTGCTCCACAACAGCTTCTACTTTTACCACTCTTACACTTTTACTTTTAGCCGCGTCAACTTGCCTGCATGTTGTAAGATAACACCGATTGAGTTTGTGACGCTCTCCTGTATAACCTGGCACCTCCACCATCTAGAATTACGCGAAGAAAAACCAGCGTGGGACAAGTAATTGATTTGGTTTCTTCCCCCAATGCCAAACCCTCTAAGTGACTACTTTATCTACTATTTCGTGAAGTGCACTCGCGAATACTTTATTCTCAGCGCTCTCACATTAGGAATATACAAAACGCAACGCTAAAAGTCGTTTCTACCACGCAGACATCGATCATGAACTCACGAATCTCGCATCTGAATTCAACAACTCGGCTCACCTTCCTCCTTCTGAAACTGTTGCTTGATGTAGTTGAAGAGTCGCGCAGTGATAGATAGCCGATGCTTGCTCCTGCGCTTGTGTTTGGCGCTCGTCTCTGCGTGCCCATGGCTCTGCGCGTCTGCGACCTGGTTGAGCTGCGGCTGCTGCGCCGGGGGCTGCGGCCTGGGATGCGTCCTGCGCTCACTGCGGTCGTAGCTCTGATGAGCTGCTACGCTGTACATGGTCTACTGCCATCGAGCCCTGCAACGCCAAAATAAAAATACTGTTTGGTTGATTCGTTTCGGTTTTATTGTGTGTGCTCTAGACATTTGCATGGTAAATATGATAGTTGTGTTTATGTAAAATATTAGACGCTAGACTGTAAGAAATACAGATCGCGGAAAATGTGTATCCGAAATACGAATTCTGGATCTCTGGAGTGCAGAAAGGTTGTTCTACTTAATAAGCTAACCGTGACTGTACTCAATTTCATGTTAAAAAGTGAAGGGTTGCAATTTTTTTTGGCGACTCAATGCTGTAAGGTCAATGCAAATACAGTTTGAAAACTTTCAAACCAATGGCCAACGGTCTAGGTTGAGGTAGGGCTCGTGACTTTGTGAGCAGTTTTGAAACTGGTTAACAGAAAACGATTCTTTCATGTTTGCAAAGCCGCATCCCTTTCGCAAGTTGAAGCGTGAATAATTAATTAATGATTACATGTTCAACAGATAGTAGATTGAGAGCATGGTTTAATTTCAAAAATAATTACGTGTCGTGTCGAGCCAGCCTTGCTTGAGCTTTCGTAGCGTGATTCGAAGTGAAGGTGAGAAAACTCTTCGGAGTATAGCACAGTTGACCGAAATGTCTTTATTCTCGATATAAAAAAATCAATCATTCTGACCTGTCATTGGAAGTGATAAGTTTTGAGGTACAGGTTTAGTAAAAGTTTCTATAACGAACGGTTTTTGTACATTTACAACGGAGAGAGCTATTGGAAGAAAGAAATAGACCTCAGATTCTAGAAGAAAATCGAGAAGTTTTCATCTTTGATTAATTCATCTCGACGTCAGTTCGGATCGAAGCAGCCTCCTCAACTCATCAACTCAAAACGAGATTGGAATGTTTGTCGGGACTTGTACACAACTCTTCAGTTCGGGAACCATCAACATTAATCAACCAAAGTGGTCTACATAAACTAACGACATGATCGAACGTTTCACAATTTAGTTGCTTTTTTATTTCAATTTCTAGCAAAATTCAACGCTTTTTGCTGATCGTGACATTTCTGATACAATTTACTACATTATAGTTAGTAATGTATGCGATTTATGATGGCATCATAATGACAACGCGATAAAGAGATGTGCTCAAGAGATTTACACAACACGAAGTAATATCGTTTTTAAACACAATCACAACATGGCGGAATGCACAATGGTAGGTACATTCTGTGATGCATCTCGACCTAAATATCCATGGTGGAAGCTCGGGAAGCCAGCCGCCAAAAAGCCGCATAATACTCGCATTTGGTGGGGCACCGCCACCGGCTGATAACGTGATAACGTGATAACAAGGCTAGGGGAAAAGGAACACCTACCCAAGTAAGCAATTCCTCCCGAGGATTGCAAAGATAATTACAGAGCAAGTACTCCACCGCGCTACGTTTAGCGGCGCGGTACACGCTGGTAGTAGACACAGAGAATAATTTGTATTCCACTTTGTCTTCGAGCATGGTGCGAATGCAAAATGTATTCGTTAGTTCCAAAGGGGATGGAGTATCCTCACTCCTCAGCCAAGAATTTATTCCAGCTTACCCTTATAACCACGCAATCGGTTGGGCTCTTCATAACTCGTTCAGCTCATAGAATCGAAAACCAACACAATTACAACACTGTAAGACCACCATATGAAACAGACAATATGAAAAGCCATCATAAAATGTAATCAAAACATGATAAAACTCCTTGCGTAACTTTCTCAAAATTCCGCGTGAGTAGACAGCCTCCATGAGTCATGACTTCATTTTATATATTTTTTTTCCCTCTAGAAGCTCTTAACCGGCCATTAAACATGACTATAAAGACCAGCAAGCCCGCGGGAAATACTCGGCCCATGAAGGGGTAGTTCGGGGGGGGGGGGGGGGAGGGGTGTCGGGTGCGCATCACACGGAACAGCGAAAACGTGGGCCCTATAAAAGTCGATGGCAGATTGGTAGGACGTGTGTACAGAGGCTCTGTATGTAACCACTGAGGTTATAAGACTGCGGGTATGTAACCACTGAGGTTATAAGACGGCGAGTATGTAACCACTGAGGTTATAAGACTGCGAGTATGTAACCACTGAGGTTATAAGACTGCGAGTATGTAACCACTGAGGTTATAAGACTGCGAGTATGTAACCACTGAGGTTATAAGACTGCAAGCTATGTGTTAGCTTCTATAGCCACACTTACGTAATACGCTCATCCAGGATTAACTTTCCTCGATTTTCTGGCGCAGCGGGATTTTGGTGCATTGCGCGCCTATATGCTCAAGTGAAGGGCTTCATTAGGACCCAGCGTAGTATAGCCTTTCGCGCCTGACTCATTGGTCTAGTCGCACAATGGCGGGCAAACGCCAAGGGCCATTGTGCGCTGCGTAGAGAGGACGTGTAACAATAACAATTAAAAGAGAGACAATGCAAACGCAGGCGTCGGGAAGCGCCGCTACGCAGGCGTCGCACTTGAACTCTGTGCCGATGTGTATATTGCGATGAATATTATCATAGTCTCCACGGCAATGCCAAATAACTTCCGCGACAACAGTTTAGCCTCAGCGGTAAAATTTGTTGTATAGAGTCCATGGCAATAGTATGAGCTCCACAAATTGTGACCTCCTCGGCTACATTGCCTAGAGCCTCCTCTGAAATATTGCCTCCACAGCAGAAATTTAGGCTCCGCAGCAATACTTATTACTATAGCCTTCAAGGTAATTTTATGGCATGCCCAATTTCCGCGGCAATATTAACTAAATCATTCACGGCAATAGTACCTAATACCTATGGCTGCTAGAACCTTGTACGTTGTAAGTTTGTAACCCACCGCGCAAAATTGTACACTCTTGCGCAATGCCATGCAGCCTCCGCGGCAATATCATACCGTCCGAAGCAATACCCGGGTGGGTGGTCGAGGCGGCTTGTTCAGTTTACGCTCTGCGAGCCTGATTTCGAATCAGTTCCATTTCATGGCTAGGTGAGCTGGAAAATTTTGGGCAAACATTGAAATAAAAGAAGTAACTGCTTGTGTTAATATTGCGCAGTGTTTTTGTGGCGTGTATAGGTTTATCATGTTCATTTCGTAATTGTATTTATTTTGCTCTTGACTTGTAGAATGAATGTGCAGAAATGCATGGAGATATAACATTTTTGAGTTTAGTGCAGGCCATTCAGACTTTCAGCATATTTTACTGCATTGAATTGGTTGTTTGAAATTTCGGATACGTGTTTGGCTATTGACGGCGGCGCCCACCAATAAATAATCAATTTTTTACACTCGCTTTGAGCAAACGTTAACCTTTTAACGCGCTCGTCTATTCGCAAATTAGTCTGCTTTGATCAAAGCATGTTCGCGACAGCGTCAATATTTAATCTTTGAGCGGGCATTGGATAGGCTTTGATTGGGGACGGCATTGCAAGGTAGCCTCATTCAGAACCCTTTCCCGTGATCAACAGCACAATGTTTTTAGCAAAACGGGTACTTTTTAATTTATTTCGAGCTGCCTTGTAGTAAGTCTACCGCATTTTCTTGTTTGATTGAAGGAAGGGGGGGTGAGTTCTTTTATTCGCCGCACGAAAATTAATTGGGAGCAGAATGCGTAGTTGTGTTTCTAAACCGTATTCCCTTTCTTCGACGCCGACCCAGGATATAAAGAGTAGCGACCTCTCTATGCTCTGGCAACGGAAATAAAAAATTTACATCTCTGTGCTCACCGTCGGACACTCCGGAGCTGCGCGTTGGAAAAAATGTTACTCCTCTTTTTTAGGAAACCACCGTGCAGTCTGTGTGCAAAACTGATTACTTAGGTTAAAAATATTTTAACGAGATTCGCGAAGGTAAAGTTAAATAAAATCACATGCTGTGGTAGGTATAAAGCCAAACGTTAAAAACCCTCAACCTTTCACAATTTTAACAACCTAACTGGATCCGGCTTTCACACATTTTATTCACGAATTTTTACTTCTTTAAACATTCTAAACAAATCTAACTGTACATTTTGTGAACACGTGCTCTATAAATTCGCACACACACAAACACACACACAAACACCATTGCAAACATACGTGCACTACCCTATATTTTAGCATTTTGAATAAATTCCGATACAAAACGCAATCTCATCTTACCATGCATACAGCGAATATGTCCTCGTTTCTCTCTTCACGCAGCAAAACTTATCGCATGCTTTCTTCGTCTCACTCACATGGGACACCACTCGACGCCAAGTGTATTCGCAAGTGCGGCGTCTGCTCGCTCGACATACGGGTATGATGCGACGCCGGGCGCAAGTCCTCGAGCGGAGCTACCCCTCACGACGGCACGTACACTACTGAGTCCACTGCACCAAAGTCCGACGCTCACTCGAGCCCCTGACAACGGCGCAACGCAGCCACCACGTGGTCCGCTTGCCCCAACGAGCCGACACTGTCCCTGCATCTTGATCATGCCCTGCCGACGCCGCTGCCGTCCCGGCGGCACGCAATCGAAATTCCGGGGGGCGCTCGGGGCGCACGCAGGCGACGCGATACGCAGGACGCGGGAGAAATGTGCTACGCACGATTTGCGCGTGACGTATAGTTACGTTTGGGGTAAAGTTTTTGAGGGGCTTTTGGAAATGACGTGGAGTATATATACTATATTCTTATGAAGCGAGCGTAGTCAGTACGGGTATTGCATTTCTGCTCGGTTTCTTTTTTGGAGTTTCTTATATGTGAATTTTTTTTTAACAATTTCAGAACGTATGGGAAAAGTTGTGGAGCCACTTTTGCAACGTCGTGGTCTCAGGGCGGAGTGAGTTGGTACAAAGAGCTTTGCCGGTGTCATCGTGCACGTTATGCTAACGGTTTCTCTGGGTTTCTCAGAGTTTCTTGTATGACGTATGCTAATTTTTCTATACATTTTTGGTTGGCTATTCGAGCTGTCGTCTATCCCAATCGGTATTTTCAAGAAAATTAGGTCATCCAATTTGCAAATGTGTCCCAGAACTCGTCGCTCACGGGCTTCCAGAGTTCTAATTTTTGCTCCTGCTATTAATCATACAATCTCTTTAGTCTCATAGGGACATAAATATTTTGTGTATGTAAAAAGGATTACATTTATGAAGACATATATGAAGAGAAACACATCTGCTGCATGAAGCTCATTTATAATGTACTTTGATTTTTGTTTGTGATTGTGTGATTGTGATATTCTGTGCGTGCTACGATCAAGTTTCGTGATTTGTTCGTGAATTTTGCGAACATTTAATTTCCATATACTTTCGTTTGGGCCGCTTCCTTACCTACACGAAATGCTTCTTCTTGGCTGCACTGGACAGTTGCAGCACAGTTTTGTGGGTTAGGTTCAGCGAGGTGGGAATCTAAGACGAACAAGTAAGAAATATCTTCGGATTCCCCAGCAAATAATCTTCTATGAAACTAAGCAAATCCAAGTTCGTAATCGTGGAGACATTTATCAATGTCAGTAACGTATGGCGAATACGTCAGCCATGCTTAATTAGCAATTAAACTACAAATATTAATTTGAAGGCATGTTTTCGGAAGGCACCATAAAGCTCGCATTCTATACAGTATAAGGTATTATCATTCATCTATGGTATTATTATTGAAATGTGTCGTAGGTATGAAAGGACACTGGAATTGGAAACGCAAAAGATTGAAATCTTGAAATAACGTGCCCAAATAACAGAAATGCGTGGAATAAAATATATTTCTTCGTCATTTTCATTTAAAAAAATATTTTTTACCCAAATGATATGTCTTCCCTCAAAAACTCTTATCTACAAACAAAACACGTAATTGTCCGAATAAATTTCATAAAATAAAAGTCGTGAAGTGTTCCGAAGAGTCCTGAAGATATCGGGGCCATCGCTGACGAAACATCGACCAAGGACCTTTTGAGGACCTTCTCGTATTAGTAATCTCCAATCACCTATTTTAGTTGTGGATATACTTGAATATATTGACTTTACAGGTTTCGCGAACGCAAATTGTTTTGCGTTGAAGATAAGCGTAGCTGTTGACAGCGGATGAAAAGTTGAAAAAACAACGTAATAAACAGAAGGCCATTGTGTGCCCTTTTGTGTGCCCTTTTAAGAGAGTGTTAGAGGGATATATTACTTAATTTTTTAAAATCAAACCGCTGCGTTTTGATTTTGAAACACTGACACTGCAGTTACCTTATGAAGAACTCTTTGCTCGGTCAATCTGTCAAATCTCTGCCTTGGACAAACTTGGGAGTCAACCATGCTGGTCACCAAGTTACGAACGAAACCGATCTCTTATAAAATCAGGCGTCGAAAAGAACCGAAAATCACAAAAAAACACTACGAAATCGAAAAATTTCGTAAAAATTGGTTTATTAAAAATGTTATAAACATAAATTTTCCGAAATTGCAGGAGGTCTAAGTTAAGAACAAAGGTAGGTCCTCTGAAATTTTCATTAAATTAAGATTAGGCGTTTGGCACACACACAAACACAAAAGACATGCCAAAGTTTTTTTTGGGGGGGGGGGGGGGGATAGTGTAATTGAAGATTTCACTCCGCTCATCGATGACCATTTTCTAGTTGGACTTTGGGAGAAAGATTTTCTGGAATGCATTTTCACGTCGTCATATGCCGAGCACCATGCAACTTAGAGGAAATTGAATGGTGGCAAATGATTACACTTCGATTCTCTTACACCTCAATGTCATTTAACCCATTTTCTAGTTGGACTTTGGGAAATTGATTTTCTGATTGGATTTTAAGGTGTCGAAAGGTTTCAAAAGCCGGTTGGGTAGGCAACCCACCTTGCAGTTTTGTATTGTGGGTTGCTTTGCGACAAGGCAAGCCGAATGTCATCCAAATGCTCCGTTAATTTTTACTAGGATTTCGCGAACGAAATTTGTGTTACGTTGAAGATAAGCGTAGCGGTTTGTATATCAGATAAAAAGGTGTAGGCAGAAGACATTTATCAATGGGTCATGTGTGAAGTAACAATCACTTAGACGACTTTGACCTTCCTTTGCTTCTCTCTTAGCTGTCAAATAGCTAAAATATGCTTGTTTTGAGCTCATTGAGTAATGAGAACATAAATACATATAGGAAACTTATGCCCGAGGGTTCTTATTATATTGGAGATATATTTCTAGCATGGATTTACTTTCAATTACTTCCATAAACGAAATTGACGAAACTTCTGATATTCTGTCAAATCTGTGCCTCGGACAAAGTTGATGTCTACAAAGCTGCATATCAAAGGAAACGAAGGAAACCGGACTCTTATTGAACCAGGCGTCGAAAAGTACTGAAAATCACGAACAAAACTACAAAAATGCGAATGAAAACCAATCGGAAATTACTATAGACTGATTTAAGATTTTCAGGCCTGATACAAATTTGTTGAAGGCACGCTAAGAACTTTGACATTTATAGAGAGTCAAACAATAAAAAAAAAAATATAAATATTTCTGAAAAATGGATTTATTAAAAGAGTTCTCAGCCGATCTTTTCCAAAAACGCGGAGGTTTAAGTTGAGTACAAAGTTAGGTTCTCTGAAAATTTCATCAAAATCAAAGTAGGCGTATGGGATGTAGAGCACGCGCAAACACACATACACACTAACAAACAAAATACAAACATGCAAAAGTGTTTGGGGGGGGGGGGGGGGTTGTAATTGAAGATTTCGCTCCGCTCGCTGCGCTCATCTAACATAACATAATAGGTGAGAAAATCTATCTAGCGGCTCAAGTATTAAAGTAACGTCAACCCCACTAGAGGTGGCCAAAGTATGGGCGCGAATCGTTGCCCTTAACTTGCCACCTCTGCCACCTCCAGCGTGAGAAGACGTAACCGCAGGGCTGAAAAACACGATTGAAATGGCACCTCCACCGACGCGGCACTTCCATTGAAGTGCCACGTCCAACCAGTGAAAGAAAAAGTATGCAAACTATTGCAATTTACAAGAAAATCCACCAAAAAATCTTGGAAGTTGTTGCTATTGTAGGGTAACCTAACCAATTGGGGACCGGAGAGACTGAAAAGCAAAAAGGAGTGAACCTTGCCACATTCCAAATGACTCGTCGTAAACCAAATGTTTAGCTTCTTGCTGGTGATCTGGATGTACTGGAACCACTGCACGCCGCTTGCGGGTCGAGCGCTTTCGCTTCACGGTCCGTCGGCAATAGGCACTCGGCTCCCAAACAAACCCGACGCTTGATGTCTGATCCCGTCTCGGGACTTCCGAGCCTGGGATTTTGTACCCGGATGCCCATGTTTTGTGCCGACATTTCGCGCCTTTCGACGGCCGATCGCTCGCCGATTTGTTTGCGCCTCGAACGATTGGTCGATCGCTAAGCAAACAAACGGCGTCAGCGGTGATCGGGAATCCGCGCCAGGAAAGTGAGGTTAGGTTTGAGAATACGTCAAGACTACGGGTGGCGGAAAGCAACTGCGAGAGCGCCGAGGATTGGAATGTCGAATGTCTTAGGTATTTGGCCGTGCCGCCAAAGTTCATGATTACTTTTGGAATTACTTGACTTGTCGTGTCGCCTGCTAACCTCCGAGATCTCAAAGGTTATCCTATGGCCAAACTTTCCTCCGAGGTATTCACCGTTTCCCGACACCTTCCCAACCGTCGAAGTCTCCAAGGTATCTCGAGGTGAAACCAGCCAAAACACCCAAAAGGTCAAAAGGTGCACTATTAATTCTCTCCACAAAGACCCTTAAGTGTCGCATAATTTCTTGGCGTGTGATATTAGACTCTCAACGAATTCGTTTCTCCAAGTTAATCCCATTTTTCCTTTCCCTTTCTCCAAGGAAATCCCATATAGGTATATTCCCAAGTCTTAGCCCGCCAAGCCTTGACTGAAGCCGGCTTTCCGTGGCAGTGCTTTCGCCCGCCGAGATTGGCGTGTGTCGATTCAGTGGCGTGGATTGCAGTGTTACGAATCGAGCGTTGTGATTGGCCGAGCGAGACGTGTGGATTCCGACAGGTGTGTTTGGTTGACAATTTGCCAATCTCTTGATCTCCCGTTGACTTGCTTGTGGGTTGCCGGTTTGTTGAATGCACTCTTGCCAAACTTTAAATCCGACACTTTAAATCCTGTCAAAATTCAAAACGCTAATTTTCGCCGAGCAAGCGACCGAATCAAAGTTCCTCCGTCTCCCGATCCCGTGACGCTTCGGCGCGGCCCACGTTGTCGCGTTCTTGTGTCTGAGACACTTCACTCGGACAGTTTTTCTGTTGAATCCAAAGAAATTGTAACCGACTCCATGGGACTTGCGGTGAGAAAGGGACTGTGTTGCAAGTTTCCCTGTTGCGCCCATCATCTCATGACCTGGGGGGCGATTGTGTAACTTTGTGGTTTCATAACCATTCGTTTTCAATATCACTGCCTATGGTTTAACACGGGCAGTGATTTAAAATCGAGTGATTTCGAGCCAAATCGAACGAAATAAAGTTACACAATCGCACCCCAGCTCCAAAACCCTCCGATGCCTTTGCACCGAAAGCACCTGGCTTGGCTGGTTTTGTAGCAGAGATCGTTGGTAACCGCAAGAGTTTGGGCATCTGACACGTACGATGAGGCTGCTGGCAAGATGTGTGCCTTTTCCTTGCATCTGAAGGAATTGTAACCGATTCCAGTAGACATTCGCTTGAAACGAATTCGCTCTGCCGGTTCCCCCGTCAAGCTTGTCATTGCTCAGCCTTGCAGCTCCACGCGTTCCCTCTGAAGTCTCCACCCTATAGAAGCGCCCCTCCCTTTGTTTCCCTTTCCTTTTCTGCTTGTCCTGTCTTTTTCACTAGTTTAAAAAAAAAAGTCTTTCAAGCTGCGTTTTGAATGCTAAATGAATTTTCACAGATTTCCCGACGTTTCGTAACTCGAGTTTACTCGACTAGACAGGTTCAGTCGAGTTTTGACCCTTGAGGAGGTGTATGTTACGAAACGTTGGGAAGTCGGTGTGACTTTATTCAGTATTCAAACCCCTGTTTGAACCGGTTTCCCCTCCTAGTAAGTTTGCCACCGCCCGTCGAAGTCGCAGGTTTCAGAGTCCGCGGATCGAGCGCCAAGGTCGCAGTCCAGGGTCACTGGTGGGCGTTGACGTCGGCAACACAGCTCCCTGATTAACCGACTGAAAGGTGATAGTGCATTGGGCGCGGCCCCCGTCAAGGTCGCCGTCAAGGCCGCCGTCAAGGTTTGGAAATTTAACAGCGGAAACGCGGTTCTTTGATCTCACCCGGTGTTTGATTGAAGATCGTGCATTTTGAGGGCTTGGGGCTTTGGTTGCGTTGAGCCGATTGCCAACGACTGCTATACAGGGTTTCATTTTGGGTCCCTGTGTTGACTTTGTTTCGAACAATAGCCGTTGCTAAAAGGTTCGAAACATTTGTCGACGGGAAATCGCATGTCGAAACTAAAGTATGTTAGTTTCTGAATGTCAGCTCAGGTAGCGTCCAATGCTCTGTTGATCTCTCGACATTCGGTGTTCCTCGATGCATCTCTGGAGGTAGCAAGGCGTTCATGTTTCAAATGTTGCTTTCCCCCCCGTCTTCTTAAGCTGGCCATGCCGACCTCAATGTCCAATGTTGCGGCTAAAAAGCGGGAACAGAAGCCTGGATTCGTGTATGGTCCCATTCACTGTTTGCGGCCAAAGTAATCCCTGATACAAACTGGTACATCCCGATCATCTAGACATCCCGATTGTCAACATCCTGTCGAAATATTTGTGGAAAGTACTGAAAATCCTGAGTCACAGTCTGCACCCATTGTCCTTCTAGTCCTGATTTGTGCAGTGGATTTTAAATGCCTTAGGCAGCTCCAGAGTTTTGTCCTGCAAGGTTTTGTCGGGATGTTCTCCTGGCTCTGTGTGGCAGTCACTAATCCCACCAGTCATTTGTTGCAGATGCCGTCACCTGGTTTCCAGAGACGCTGTCTCCGGTCTGCGCTCTGCTACGATACCCGAAACTATGTACCACATGCGGTGTCAATAAGCCCAGTTGCAATGTCAATTGTTACTAGAACTCTGTCGATAGGTACTTGTAGCACCCCTTGTAGTTCTTCTTGTAGACTTTTTATGAATGGTTTTGTTCCTGGTTTGATAATGAAATGTTAGCTTCGATGATTAAATTTGTGTTAATAAATCTATTTTTTCTTGTTTCATTTTAACTCCTAATTGTTCAATTGTACATTGGTTAACTAACTGCATTGACAGGGGAACCAGCTAATCGCAAGCATCGATTAAGTTTCCTGCATTGATGCCGCTAGTAGTGTTTTATGAACGCATTCCGCATAGAAATCTTGGCTGGATCCCGTCACTCCGGAACTGCGAAGCCGGATCTGTTAAAGCTATTAATATTCCAGTGTTTTGTAGATTTTGCGGATAGGGAACCACCATATATATATCATGGAAGATTTCATAATTATTTGTCATAGATGTCAAAAACAGACTGTGAAATAAGAAGGGGCTAATTTTTCAAATGGGTTATTTAAGTTAAACATTTTGTTAGAGTTCAGTAAGCCCCGCTTCAATCCTCGCTAGGACCGAATCAACATCGGCACACGCGGGTACGTATTGCAGCCAACGTCTTGGGCAAGTTAGTTATCACTTATCAGTCTAGCCTGGCCGAAACGTGTTTCTACTTTCTATATGTCCTGATTTGTGGAATTCAAATCGTGGGTCCTATTGGAAAATGCTAATCCACTCTCCCTCTGCATGAAATGCAACATAGCTGGTGTGGAAAATATCGAATTGTGTTTTCAAGCTGCACGGATTACCGTCAAGTGAAACATTTTCACCTGCGGCACTAAAATATGGTTGAAACAGTGAACAATGGGAAAAAGTAAGGTTTGCTTCCAATAACGTATCTTTAGAAGATTAATTGGTGTGCCACCAACATGATATTCTGGGTCTCCCGGCCTGAGGTGCGATTGTGTAACTTTATTTCGTTCGATTTGGCTCCAAATCACTCGATTTCAAATCACTGCTCGTGTTAACCCATAGGCAGTGATATTGAAAACGAATGGTTTTGAAACCACAAAGTTACACAATCGCCCCCTTGGCCTTGTTTGGCGATGATTCAGGGGTGTTTAACGACGCACTGTGTTGAAAATATGCCCTGTGGCACCTAAACCTAATTGATGATGAAGCTAACCGGGTTGAGAAGGGATCAGAGGGTGCCGAAACTAAAGCCTGTTTAAAAGCACAACTCGAAAAACAGCATTCCTCCACTAATCCACGCACTCGAGAGGTCGATAAGCACGGAGAGTGAAGCTGTCTCTTAACTATCCAATCTCTCTCTCTCTCTTTCTCTCTCTCTCTCTCTCGAACGAACGAACGAACGAAGCCCATGTGCATGGCGGTCACCCATCCAACGCCCGATGCGGCGCAGTGCTGCTTAACATAAGGGATCTCTTTTTGAAATATATTTTTTTTACCCAATGGTATGAAATTAGAGGAAGAATTGCATGGGGAGTCCAATGCATATCCCCGCTTCTTTAGCAAGTAAAAACTGAGAAAATTTTTCAGGATTAAAAGCTAAAAATCGAACTAGCAGCCAAAGAATTAAAGTTGCATCGAATCTGAGTTGCCCATCGTGT
This sequence comes from Nemoura dubitans, assembly GCA_921293005.1. Classification (NCBI taxonomy): domain Eukaryota; kingdom Metazoa; phylum Arthropoda; class Insecta; order Plecoptera; family Nemouridae; genus Nemoura; species Nemoura dubitans. The sequence goes on along the minus strand of OV121073.1, from coordinate 65,872,895 downwards.
TCAGGGTTGTAAACTACCCCTTAGACCAAAGTATGGGAGAAAATTCGAAAATCGTCACGAATCAAAACAAATCATGTACTAACCATCACGTTTTTTGACGATATTTTTAGGTAAAAATTCTCAACTTAATCTTATCAACCCGCAAGGGGTGGAAATAGGGGTAGAATTTTACGGGGACTTCAATGAACATCGCAGTGATCTTCAGAAACAAAAACTGAGGGAGTTATTCACAATTTATATACATTTCTGATTTTTTATTTTTTTAAGCCCCACCAAGTGATGTTTTTAGAAGCAAAATTTCGTGAAAAGTCTAGTGAACACATTGGTTTCCTCCTCAAAGAAAAACTGCGTGAGTTATTCACGATTTAAAATTTAAAAACTGTCCAGCGGCCAAAGCATACACGTTGTGTTATAAGTGAGTGAGTGAGTGTTCAGTGATTATTCAGGGTGGTCAACCACCCCATAGACCAAAGTGTAAATTTTTTTAGGTAATTCATGTTCAAGACTTTCTATTTAGTATTTTCGCAAAAAAAGTTGTGTAGAATGGGGTAGAATTTCATGGTGATTCCAACACATCCCGGGCCCTGTCTCAAGTTCACGAATTTTAAAGCTAGACATCGATCTATTAGCCAAGTATGAGCATTGCGTCTTATCTATTATGGCTCATCAAGTTTAGGGAACCGAGACTCCAGCATTTTGTGGTTATAAACGAGCGAGCACCTTCGCCGCCTCCAGCGTGGCAAGACAGGGCCGATAGGTCTAGGAATACGTGGGGAACAGAACAGCACACCCCACCGACCCGGCACCTCCACCACTCGCATCCGTCACTGCTCTCCGAGCACTCCTGTAGCCAAGCTATAAACGTACACCTAATGAAATTCAGCTCCTATGCAATTTATAATTAGGATTTTTTTTCTGTGTAATGTATCTGCTCTGGTGGTCCTGTGGTTAGCGTCGCAGCCTAGTAATGATTCGTTTACTAGGCTGGCCTGGGTTCGATTCCCGGCGCAGGCGAAGATTTTCGACAGCTCTCGAGAGTTTTGTCATTCAGTGTTCACAGGCTGCTCGCCCTAATTCCACCAAGGCGCTCAAGGGGGCGCCTTGGCTGGGTGGCGACTGCCGTGGCCTGACTTCGCTGTGCCCCTTCGGGGGCTTCAGCGCCATGTGAAATCCCCCGGACGCCGGAGCATCAGAGCAGATACTTTTGCATAAATTGCCAAGACTCTGTGTAGCTTGTTTAAAAAAAAAATGCCCCTTGAACTTCTGCTTTAAGCACATCTTTTTTGCAGCCGTGTGGATGCGACAGGATTTGAACCTGCGATCATAAGTTATCATGCAAACGTGCTACCACTGGGCTTCGCTGACTGATGGAAGAGGAGAGGAAAATATCTTATATGAGCTACTAATGTGCACTTGCGCATTCAAATGATCAGTAAGACCACTGTGACCGAAGTCGCCATCGCTGCCACTGAACTATGCTGACGAGTGGCAACAGCAGCAACTTTAGTACCCGGGCCTTACATTACGGCTGACTTTGCTTTGTTAAGGTGCTAGGGAACTATTTTGTTTTGGGCTGTTACTTGCTGTGGGTACCCACTCTGCATATTAAAATTTAATTAAGGGCAGGCTTCCATTGAGATTTTCAATGCAAATGTCTGGCGCCGACTGTAAAAGTGATTTAAAAAATATATAATAATTCAACAACATTTGTCGTTGGTCGGCACTTGGCGCATCTAAAACTCGTACACCAGGTCCCAAACTGCCTGTAAATCATACTCGTTTGGATGTACACCAAGCTCTTTATTTCAATGCGACAAGAGCAATAAAATCGTCGATTTTGCACCCTGCGTAGTACAACATATAAACAGTGGGTGCATATTGTCTTTCCAAGATTTGTACATGGTCAAGAAAGTTCATTTTAAAAAAGTAAATAAGTCACGTTTTATTTTATACAGCACAAAATAAGGCAACAAAATGTGTCAGGAATAATATCAAGAGTTAAAACGAACCCCTAACGACATCTACAAGATACATGAACGAAAATTAGTAAAAGTGCAGGTTATTTTGCAGTCTTCGTATTATAATTCGTCTGTGCATTCTATTCTGTCATCTTTAACCACAGCCTGCATACTACATCAGAGTGTGCGGCAAGCGCACCCAAAAAGTACACTTCAAGAAATATCTATATTGTAAAAACAGAATATTTATCGCTTTTGAAATCCCCCCCCCCCCTCTTCCTCCTCAACACAACATCTTGCTTCGGTAATTAAAATGAATTTGCTTTGATTTAATTACGAATGGACCTAGCGCCCCTTTTCAAATCAGGTAGATAAAAAAAAAACGCGAACATTTATTTTTAAGTAAACATTGCCTCGTACCTGGAGCTGGAACTCAATATTATCACGAATAAGTATCTCGGTGGGTTACTCAGTTCAACATATTATAAGATTTATACTCGGGTATTCCCACATTTTCTGGAATTTCTGCCATTCATTTGTGTGTGCCTATAATCTATACAAATAACTAATAAGTACCAAATAGAGATACATAAAATTAGAGAGAGAAAGAGGAGAGAGAGAAACAGGCCAAGGTAGAGGCATGCTCCCCCTCCCTCTTCCCTAATAATCATTCTCCGTTCGAATCCTGTCGACAAAACATTACTCGTTGCGAGAAATCCGACGACAATGTACAGTGACATCCACAAAGAAAAGTCACAAAAAGAACAGAAAATTAGTACCGGCATTACGTCGTTCAAGCTTTGCATGCACCTACTGAGATTTGCAACGACGCAAGTACATTTTTCACCCCAAAAACAACAAGCCTTTTGTCATGTCTGACAAACTTGTTGGATAATGGGCGTAGGGGGGCTCGTGGAAGTGTAAGACGAATGGTTGCCTTTCAGTCGTCGAGGTTACGAGCCAGAGTGAGACTGAGATGTCTGAACGATGTTCATCACCACTTCGGCGGCGGTTTTCGGGCTGCAGCTGCAAACAGAAAGAATCTCATTTCATTCGCTACGAAAGTCCGCGTAAAGCGAAACATTTTCGTGGTTAAATTTCCGTCCCTGGATATAAAATAGTGGATAATATGTGTTTCCGCAGTTTTTATGCGGTCGACATACACGTTCTTTTTTATTGCCTTACATCTTCATTCGGACAAAAAGTTCAAATTCCTAAACGTTTTCTCCAGTTTTAGTTGCGACAGAAACGTACAAAAAAAACCTAACAAAAATCCAATAAAACGCTGTTTCGAGTTGAATTTACACGATCGAGGTCGAGCTCTCGGCCTTTGTTTAATGTCTGATGGCAATAAAAAGAACACAGGCGTCTGATACAGGGAAATGAATATTGAAAACTCATCGACAACGACACTTGTATTATTCTTTGTCGGTTACAAAAATCAATTAGTTTCCAATTCCCAAGTTACTAAATAAAATATACAATCAAAATTAACGCAAACACACAACATACATTTACACCTTGTCCATCTGCAAGCAAACCAAATCTATCACTCCCAACTCAACTCTTAACTCATAGCAAATAAATTTCAAAATGTTCTGACACCTGCCCCTAACAGGCCCCGGGAATGCTGCCACGGTTGTGAATGGCAGGGTAAACACCTTTGACGGCACGGTGTGTGAGTTTCGTTGCACTCATTTGAAACTCTGCATCAGAAAATGGGTCACGAGAAAATGAGATGAACGAACAGGGTAAATGGTCTGCCATCCATCATCATCTTGCTCAGTTAAATGCGGAGGTGTGACAAGTTGTGAACTACGTGTACGGGTCACGCAAAAAAACGCTGTTTCTCATTTTATGACCAGCTAACAGACGAAGAAAGCCCAGAGGCGATGATTACCTATTATACTATCCTCACTTGCTTATTTTTTTTACCACGCGAGGTACACAAATGTATACGAATCGTAGAGAATTTCTAATTGAATTCGAAGACATGAAAACACCATTTCGTAGCCTTTTCTCAGCCTAGTCCCGGAAATACCAGCGACGCCAATGGTAAGAAATTGATCAGTTCCCTGAAGGGTCAACTGATACGCGTTAATTGCTCCCCCCCCCCCCCCCCCCATTTATTTACCCACCCACTCATAACACTTTGAGAGGGTCAATATTGGTTGTATTTCCCCTAAGAACTTATCGAACCTACGATTGGATGCTGAAAGTGGAGAGTTTGCCCACCAAAACAAACAAAAAATATCTCGTGAGCATCAGTCGCGATTTCGTGAATCTGTTAAGCTGTTGTACAGAATCATTAATCATCCGCCCTCGCTTTTTAGTACTCCTTGCAGCCTTCGTCAAAATTATCACATCACTGCTCAGTTTTCTCTTACTTCGCCTCACTCGGTGAAAAATGGCTTTTGAAAATTAGCACGAAACGATCCTAAATCCAAAGACTAAACTCCATTTCACGTTAAGAAGGATAGTGGATTTGCATCTTCCTAGTGGACCCACTGCTGTTAGACATGAGCTAAGAGTCCCAAAACTGCCCATAGAGCCTTTTGTCCTGCTTGACATGGCTTGTGAGTTTTGAAACTCTTAGCTCGTGTCTAGCAACAGAGGCTCTTCGAGGAAGATGCAAATCCACTCTCCTTCTTAACGTGAAGTGGAGTATAGATGGAAAAGTATTGGTATTGGTAGGGTAGCACATCGAAAAACGAATTTTATCTTTTAGTTTCGGTAGAGTATAGATGACGTTATAAGAAGACATTAACAGCCGTATTCGCATCCTCCATTTCTCAAAATTCCCTTTGGGGCCTGTGGGTTATAGGGGACGAAAAAGCCCAACAGTTGCTATACGCAGCTATGCGAAGCACCGATAAGACTAGCTAGACATTTTATAACTAAACGATATATAAGAACTCCCTACAGAACTCGACGTTGTAGTAACCTTTAGAGGTAAAAATACTTATTGCTTATAAAGTAAAAAGATAAACACAAACAGCTCACAAGGGAGTGTATGGTATCATGCATTCGATAATAACATACCTTTTTAGAAATCTCTTGATATCCCAAGCTGGTGATTTACTAGCAACATATAAAACCTTACATATAGCCCACCATACAACCAGCATATTCCATGCCCATCTATAATATTATAGTCAATTTAATTTGGGAGTGCTTGTTATATAAAAGTACTTAATTTTCGTGAGACCAAACTTGAAAAATAAAGTGCATCGAATTACCATTGTAACTCGTGAGTGCATGAAATGGAGTTCCTCCCACAATCACAGCGATTGTGATCATCTCCGTTCCAATTCCAATCTCATTACAAGTAGCTAGATGATATTATGATAAATTCCGTTCAATTGCACGCTTGTCAGACCTTGAGGGTAACGCACTGACGTGACCGTACGAACATCTCCGCGAGACGATACCATCTTCAACTGCAGTTGCAATATATAGTGCATTCAATTTACTATCTGGTGTATACGAAATAAGTTTACAGCACTACATTATCTACCTGCATAGTGCATACTTGTAATAACTCCATCATCTCCCTCGTCCTCGTGGCATACCGACGACGTGTGCTGAATAGAGACGTGCGGGGGCGTCGCCCACGGTGAACGACACGGTGCGAGCGCCGGTGCGTGCATCGTTGTGGTCTACATTGTGAGACAAAAGTGCACCGAAGATGCTAGTGTGCGTACACAAAGTACGCATTGTGTTGTGGCGTTTCAGCGATCTACTTCGATATGAGGACAATTCACGTTTTTCTTTCATTTTATGTGTCAGTTTCGACCAAGCAACTATAATAATTATAATTTGGGGACAGTTCAATTCATTTTTACTGCCATACCGTGATTTACATTGAAGCTTTAGTCGCAATTGCAAGTGTCGTGGTGCATATAAATCGAAAATAAAATGCATTTATGAAGCGCGTTAAAATATAATTGGTATACCTAAGAAGGTACTTTAAAAAATAAACGATGCTGCGTCGGTTTTACCCTAAATCTTGAAAAATAAGGCCAATCGTAAACACCCTTTTTGTAATTTAAAAAAATTGGACGAACAAACAACACATCTGCGCTGGACAAAACTTTCGAATACCTATCCAGGATCCATAAGGAGAAATTGACCGTTTTACAGCAGCGAAGGGGATGATAGATCCGTGGTGGGATTTGCGGTCAGACCAGGCAATAGGTCGACAGGACAGGGTTTTGTTGGGGACTGTGTGACGACTTCGAGTATGGCTGTGCACTCTGACACGTCGCACAGCGTGCGTATTGAATGCTTGTTACACATGGATTACAGATGGACAGCTGCGACAGCTTTATATTCCGATTTTGTCGAAAATTAATTACATCTATCAAATTAATCCTGGTCCAAACGAGGAAGCGCAACGTGTCATACAGATAGGGATGAAATCGAAATGCGTTATACATGTTGAATATGGGACGGAAATCGATGGGAAATTCGCCGTATTTGGAATGTGATGAAAACTCGTCGTGCCAACGTTGACTTGTAACCCTTTGAGAGACGACACGAAAATAATTCACATTTTCTACAAAGTACAATGTTCAGTTCAACCAAACCGGCTTTTCGATTAGTTTATCTTTCAAAATATTGTATGTAACCAATAACTACACATTATCAAATGTGAGTGTAAAAAGTTTGGACCTTTAAAAAATGTACGTGTTGTTATCGGAGCCTTGGTTTGATTTTAGAGTTCGGTGACCTGATACATCAATACAACCTAATTAAAAACAAGGAGGCGATTATTGGCGTGGGAGGTCCGTGAAGGTACCTACTGCGACGATGGCATGTGCTAAACATTCGGACAGCCCAAGACAATGATCCGTGTTTGTGAGCCGTTATGTTTTACAAGTTATGAGTAATGAGTGTTTCAGTCTGCCAAGTCTTGGTGTAAGTATTTCCGGAGTGCGCACTGGACAGTGCACTGTGCGTGCGGTGCGATACCTACAATAAAATGCGCTATGGCCGAATAACAATTTGCGTGACCGAATTTCATATTCATATTTCGGAGGTTAAAAATAGTTTAAATCGAATCATGCTGCAAAGATATTGTGAAAATGTTGCGTAATAGTGTTTTGGATTTACGGGGGAAAATTTCTGTTGTTTTATGATAGTAGTTACATGATATTCATGGTTCACTATATATAATGACAAAGAAGTTATCAAAGAAGCTAAATCTTAGAAAAACGTCCCTAATTTTCTGTAAGCGGTTTGTAGGTGAGTGATGAAGAAAGTGACCTATTTTGTGCCTATCTCACGCAATTACCGTTAATTATGCCCAAAACGCGCATTTTCTGGTACGAAATGGTAAACGACTTTGGTTAACTGTCATTTCTTCTTGCCCATTTTTTCAAGATCTAGTTTACTAGAACAAAATATTCATTTAAATCTGAAGCACAGTTGAGTAACGCATAATTTTATTGACGCATGGAGATATGATGTCCGATTGGGAGGAGTATGCATTGTTCCATCAAAACTTGTCAAAGTGCTTCAAACCATTTTTCAGTGTCATAACGGTATAGAATCACTCAGCGTATTGCGGCATGCATACAATGAGAATATTTTCATTCTGTTTTTAACAATGCGATGAGTGGCTCGACAAGAGTATAGTGCACAAATTATACTTGTTATTATCGTGTATTATATCTATCATTCATTAGCACAGTAATAGTTTTTCCCATAATTTGCAGTCCACCTGCCATGGTATACTAATACTGGAAGGTAATATAATATAAGGCATTACGTGATTAGTAATTAAAATACAATATTTCCTTATCCCTCGAGATGATATAGTATATACTCATTTGCTAGGGTGCACTGGGGCATGTGAACACAGTGCACATACGTAGCGAACTGTCACGAACGAACTTTTTCAGTATGTAGGTAAAAAAAAATAAACGGGCAAATTATGTTAAAATATGTGGTTAAGTAAAGTAAATACGAATAATTTGTGCGTTGATTTGTTGGAAACATTGAAACAGGTTGTTGATATGCATCGAAAGAGATGGGATTGCTTCAGATTGCTAGCTGGAGGCAAAAATTTGCGGCTATGTTAAAGAAAAAAATTTCAAAAAATTTCATCTGAAATGAAGAACAATTTCACCTTACTATTTCCTGTACATTAACCCTCTCTAATTATCGCCAACGTCTGTCAAGGTTCCCTCAAAAGTAAACGGTTATGAAGATTCAGCGTTTTGCTAAAGGTGGCGTAGCGTTATTTTAATAGCGCAATTATAAAATAGTGTGAACACTGTCGGTCTCATATGAGCTGCAATTATAATGATTTAGTGTAAAGGCTAGGCTGCAGTTTTCACAAAATGCATACACCGAATAATTTGTAAGTAGGTAATTATCAAACAAACGAAACAAAGCAAGTGGAAATGGCAAGCGCTGAACATGAAATAAACTCACTTTGGAAATAGCTTCTCGCACTTGATCCTGGTTGATCCTTGGACAGCTTCCTTGATGAAAAGATCAAGCGCTGTCTCCAGAGGAAACTCTCCCATCACTAATCTTAGTCCCAAACTGCAACAAAGATCACCAAAATTACAAATGATCCCTATGATGAGAGCCAATAATCAATGTGTTAGGATTTAATGGTATCCTGTGGGTATATGGACCATGGTCAAACTTACCCATTCATTTTCGCCAAAAACCCGTAGAGGCCATCAAGTTTCGCCGTCTTGTCCAGATTTCGGCAATACAGTGTCCAGATGCAATCCATGGTCGTGCTATTTCCCACACCATTTCCTGTTTGGTTGTCTTCCATGTTCCTTCCCACCACGCTGCTCCTGTACGCCCTCCCCAGCATCACAATCGCCCTCATAGTGCTGTTGACGAAGCTCAACAGTTCCTCCAGGAATCCCTTTCCTGATTCCTCCACGTCTATCCGGGACTTTGGGTCCTGGAAATCCCTCATCTGTTCGGGAGTCATGAATAAAGCGTTCATCGCGACTACTTCCGGGTCCTTCATCATCGCCTCCTTGGCTTCGGCTTGGTCCTCCCACGCAATTTGCTGGACGCTTCGAAGCAACAGTAAGTCGAAAGCCAGAAGTCCAACAGACACTAAACTTGAACTGTTTGAAAGAATCGAAGGATCTGTAACATTTAAAACTGCGTCGTTAGCACCGTCTTTGTACATTTCTTTAAGTTTCCAAAGTACGATATTTGGATTTCCTTCGACAATCGAACTGTTGACAGCTTTTAAAACGTTTTTAATATCGTTCATTAGGCTTCCGTTTGCAGATTGAGTTGTGTTGTCGGCCGACAGCCAGTCGTAGACATCCTGGACACGCGTGTTCAGGAAAGACCCGACTGATTGCTCGTTAAACATGGGAGGACCGGTGTCTTCGCTGCTATACACGTCGCCGTCTTCGTCGAAGATTGAGGCCGGCTCCTCCAAATTGATGTCGTGATCGTGCGTAAGACGGTGTTCTGGTCCGTCGAATATTGCCGATATCAGTGGGTATTCATCAGGAATAATCTCGTGAGAATCTTCATCCTTCGCTTTCAATGGCTTCACATCATGTTTTGGCATAGGCTTGAATTCACTAAAGAAAGTTATTTTATTCTCTCGGTTGTTATTTCCAACATATAACGCTCGTCTCTGAAGAGGGTCGTTGTTGAAATAAGAGGCTTGTGGTGGTGGGTGGATGGGGACGTGGACGGGGACGTTCGGCGTTTGATCCCCGGGGGTAATTGACGACGAAGACGGCGCCTGGAGTTCACTAGAAGGAAACGACTCGTGAGCTGTTGATTCTTGTTGTGTGTGGGCGACTTGCACGGCTGCTGGAGATACTGACGTGACTGTGGGATCCTCTGCTGAGGGCTGGAACACGAGTTCCGGTTCATGATCCTGAACACTGTCAATGTCACTGCCAAGGAACTCCCCGTGTCCGATAAGACTTTCGGGACTGGAATGCACGTTAGACGTGGTGTCTACTTCGTTGAGTGGTTTCACTCGCGGGTGATTATCTTCGTGATGCGAATGGTCATTTGCAAGTGATTCCAAATCTTTGCGAATTTCTTTGAAGTCCTTCGTTACTTCTTCAACGTGAGCTTCTTGCTCTCTTTTGACTTCCTCTTCAAGCACCTTTCTCATTTGTTCTTCTCTCTTTCTTTTCCCTTCTTCTGATTTCCTCTTGTCTTGATACCGAGTACTCGGATCTCTTTGGTTATTAGTTGGTTTGGTATCACCGTCACTGGTCAGTCCAAGGAACACGACTAAGGCCACGAAAATCGCCACCAAGAGCATAGTGATTGCCGCGGTCAAAATCCACCACTTCGAAGTTGACTGATAACTTGGTTTGTGTAATTTTGCGTGCTGTTTCATTTTGAGTATTGTCTTCATTACTTTTCGTAACTATATATAGGCAAGTAAAAAAAACCCCACACCTGATCCAATTTAATATTTCATTATAGGCAGATGGTCTCGAATTTATGGATTTTCACGAAATTCGAAAATTCACTTTTATGATAAAACGTCTTAAAAATCACAGAAACCGAAATAATTGGCAGATACGTAAAACGTGGTTAGAAATGTACGTGCACTCGTCTCCTGTCAAAGTCGAGATGCATATGAGAGCAATTCGAACAAGAACTGGAGTAGGTATAAGTCTTTTGTTAGCCGATACCGAGTCTACGTTTGACCCTCCCCACTCAAATACTTCTCCAGGTAGAGGTAAGTACCATGGTAATAAAGCACGTTGATTTGATATGTCAGGTCATCGCACTGTAGTCTTCGCTGTTCCCCTTGACACACTCCACTCGCCATCGTATTCTCTCACACCTGACGATGATCAGCGTGCATAGATAGCCAACCCGCCTACAAACTTCCTTGCCAGTTGCCCTCCGCCTCAGAGACTAGGTACGCTTGAGTTACTGTTAGAATAACACTGTCATGTGAGGTGACATGTATGTATGTACACATAATGGCTTTGTGATAAAACCATTATAAAATTAACCATCGTCGATGTTAAAACTAAAGATTAACGGTACCAAATTAGTTTACAGTTCGCTCATACGGACGCAATTACAAATCAATCAAAACAACACGCATTCCAGAACACAGCTGGCGAAATTGCGCGACATGTTTGAATTCAGGGCAAGAAGTTATCATCAATTTGTTAAAATACTTGAAACCATTCGAATGTAACGGCTGTCGATTTGAAGATGAGACGATTCTAACCAAAAGGCTCATGTTGTTTTGTGGCTTGTCGACACCTCGTCGTGTGGTCAACGTCTTGGCAGTATTGGGACTTGCGAACTCGACTTTTCAAACTTTCCTGACCTTTCAGACGAGACTTAAGCCTTGTGGTTTCACGCTTTGGTAATTAGTAAAACCCTAGCCAGATGCGGGCGGAGAGAAGTTCGGCTGCGAGCTACTCTCGCCCGCGAAAAAAATCGATCAATTTTGAGTTCATGATGCTCTCTCGACCACGTGCATTCTGCTAGGTACCTTATTGTTCTATGATCTGCTTTATGTACACATAGGTATGTTTGCTGACTCAAAGAAACAGCGGAACGGTTCAAAAAAAATAATAACAAAATAAAATAACAGTTACCTACATTGAAGATAGCTTTGAAATTCGCTCCCTTATTTCATAAAAACTGATAGTAGAGTGGACTATCTCCTTTTGTATGTCTAGTGTATCGATAGGGTAATACCATAGAGTAACCTTCCTTACTATATGGTTGGTTATAGGTACTGTGGTTATACCGTGGGGTGTACCTACTCGGAAACTCATTTTCCGTTTTTTTTTGTATGCTTGTTAGCTAGTTTAATGAAAGCCAAAATATTTTTAAAGTAACCATTCAATATATTTTAATCAGCATCAATTACATAATGTGTTATGATCATCAGTAGCCATTTTATAAAAATATGTGTAAAATACATCCTAAACACAGGCTAATGGGTGTGGCTACCTATTATAAATGATTGTATTAAACAAAGGCTAATTTCACACTATAACCAGATGTTGAACAAGTGGAAAAACCGTTGGAAAGCGATATGGAACTAAAATGTTTTACAACCAGCACTCAAGACAGTTAGTTGGTAATATCATTAGTGAGGCAGATATCTGCCCAATCCTTATTGCTTGTTATGTCTGGTTCAATTTGCCACGTTACAAGAAAGGGAATAAACAGAAACAGCTGTGTTGGTATTTGGTAAGTTCTTGGCATGTTCAATCTCTGGTGCCTTCTAACAACTACAGATCTTGACAATAATTGCATCAAAATTGCATCCCAGTCTTCTATTTCAAAAATCTTCAAAATACAGATGGTGCAGATAAGTGGTGCAGTGTGGATAACTGAGGAACGCACCGACCAGGTACTGACTAAAAAAAATCACTTGAAACGCATTTCGCCTGGCTTTTGTTTCCGCGAGGACTTAGACGCCTCAAACACATGTTCTCGAAATTTAGCGTTTTCTTACTCTTGTTTTTCTTTTGGAGCTAAATATGACAGTGTAGCTGGACATAAGTACACAGCAAGAACATTCAGCGAATACCAAATACCGATAGTTTAAATACTGAAAATGCATGTATCTCCAGTTTTGAAATTATTATTTTACCTTTGCGAAATTTCATAAAAATATCAAATCCGTAGATCGGTTTAACTCAGAAAACATACATCACTTGCTCGGAGAAGGGGGGCCTCTGCGGCTTCATAAATCTAATGCCTTTCCTATAGGCTATCACTAAGACATTGTTCCAACTTTTAGAAAATTTTGGAGAAGCAACAACTCCGTGGATCTGTAAAAACTATGCAAATTCACGTTGCTTGCTCAGTGGGGCCTCCAAGAGGCCCCAGATCATGGGTATGCCTGCTATGGCTCCCCTTCAGTTAACTCCCCTCCCCTGCCCCTGGTACAGATAACTTTAATAATTTCCCAAAATACAAGTGGTGTGCAGACACACCAAGTATAGTGTCACACTTTATAATTACAGCATATTCAGACTAATTTAAATTGTGAAAGCAAATCCAGAAAGAATTCATATACTACAAATATTCTATCTAAAACCCAACCCAAGCACATATAAATGCACACGTTTTTCCATTACAATCAAAGCTCACAACTGCAAGAAGATAACAAGATGATAACTGCAAGATGAGCAATGTTCACTTATCTCCACTTTGTGACTAGACACAACAACGTGATCAACCGATCGGCTCTGTCTCCCGATACAACCATTCCCTGGCTTCTAGGTGTCCTTGCTTCTTCAGCAGCAGGCCGATTGTTTCGCGGCACTGGCTGTGGTAATCGTTCAGATATGTAATCTAAACAACAAAGATTTCCCAGCATTAAACCTACATGGTTTGTGTTTGCAACAGAATGCACAGTTTTACAGATTCAAGAATTTAGATAAAAAAATTACCTCTTTCTCGACCAGCATACTTGGCACAAGCATCTTGGTTTGTATCGGTACAAGCGTGACGGTATCAAAGGTGAGAGCACCACGGCCCATAAAATCGTTAGCGACATTTGCCGGTATAACACGTACTATATTTTCCAAACGGATACCGAAGCTGCCATCTTCGTAATATCCGGGTTCTGCAATTTTAGAAGAAAAACATTATTTTTTCATCAGGAGAATAGAAAACAAGCTTCAAATTCAAATTTTTATCTGATAAGGATGAAATACCCTAGGGATTCATTATTTTTATATTTGATTAAAACTGAAAAGTTGCACTTCACAATATTTTGCATGCAAGCTGGAGATACAGGACAGGATTATTTACATTTGAAATGAGGCAAGCTGTATGGCCTTGATTACTGTCACAAACAAGACAAAAATGTTCTTTTAATCTTATTTAAATTACGAAAGCTCGTAATTGGCTATTCATTTTATTATTATGTACACAAATTAGTTGGGGACCCGGGTTCAAATCCCGGAATGGACAACACTTTTGGGAGGCTAATTTGTGTACATAATAATAAAAAGACAAAAATGTATTAATTTATCTGGGGCATCGAAATTGAATGAAAACTGACACTCTAAAATGTAAGTCACTATTTTGTTGACATATTTCTTAAATAGCCCCATGGTACAAATACCATCAGTCTTAGATATGTTTCAAAATAAACAAGGAAACATTTTGTAATGGAGCATGGTGAGATAGTTTAAATTTGCTTTGTCGGTGGTTTGATATCCAGCACCCCTGGCGGCTAAACTATCTAAAAAAAAATGCACTATCGGAATTGTAAATGTAACCGAGGAGCGTGTCACGAACCATTGGAGAGGAACATGCCCTCCTGCAAGCCAGTGTCGTTGGGGCAAGGTCGCCAGGAGATGCCCATCGGGCCTTCATGGACGTTGAGGTACATGCCGATGCCATGGCCGGTCCCGTGGAGGTAGTCCAGCCCGACATCCCACAACGCCTTGCGAGCCAACGTGTCCAGGCAGTTACCCTGCAAGCAGAAGCTGGCTCAGTCATCTTCACCGAGCATAAGTAGGTACTTTTTTCTGCACGACGCAGAACTTTCAGGTTTCTTGTGCCACGATAATTTACTTAACAACATTATAATAAGGAGATAATCGTTGCATACAAAGTAGGTCCCTGTATACCGTATATGTAGGCAACTGAGCATTCAAGCCAGAAACGGAAGAAACGACGGAAAACGGGAGTATGTATTAATAGGTGCTGGAAGTAGATTTACCTCAACAAATTACATAATAGCACAATAATAGGTTCTTCTTCTTCAATATGAAATAGGTGTAAGCTATGGTTAATTTGAAACAAAATTGGTGGGTAAGCTCTCATAAGTTTAAAAAAGATAAATGATTATGCATCATGATGTGGTACCTATATTAGGGTTGCCATATTCTCAAATCGGGAGAGTGGGACAAACTTTCGACATCAAAAAGCGCAGACCAAAAGGCCCCCCCCCCCCCCCCCCCTCCCATTTGGTCTATGCTTAGTCTGGGCCTATGAGGCCTGGCTCCCCAGCGGAAGGTGGCCCGGGCGCTTCAGAAAATTTCAGTCTTCCTTGGGCCTGTCTCATGTTTTGTCTTTGGAGTGCGGAAACATAGAAAAAAGGGGCGTTTTTGTGCACAATGTATTTTCTCTTTGAACACGAAGTGTTTGATTTGAATTAAGAACCTAGTTCTTTTCCAAGATAAATGCCGGATTCAGTTTATCATTCTGAAACGCAGGCAATGAACAAGGGAAAATGTTTTTCACTGATGTAAACCATAGAAAATATTTAATTTTCTTGAGTCTGACTTCCTAATGCAACACATCCATCTAATAGAGAAGAATAGGTGCATAAGCGCGCTTACCTACCCTTGGAAAATAAGTGGGTAAGTGGGCTTACCCACGGGTACAAGAGCAAACACTTAATGAGAGTTTTGTTTTCTTTGACAGACCCCAGATACCGATTAAATTATAGGCCTAAATTATTATATGTAGGTCTTGATTTATTTAACAATGTAAAGTCTTGGAAAATTATTGGAAGGTAAACATAAAAATAAACTGACCACAATCTTATTTGGGAAAATGCAAGTGCCCAAAGAAACCTGGCCTTTGAAAACTCGAGTGAAGCATTCCCGCTCATGTTGCGTAGGAGTGCCAAAATGAATTGTTCTCGTTACATCAGTCGTTCCATCTCTGAAACATAGGTTATTTAAATGTGATAATTGTTTAATCGCTCGACACAAAACAAACACTACCTGCATTTTAAAGAAGTTGTACCGATTATCAAGTTTTCGTTTTTATCACATACTTGTATTGGCCACCAGAGTCGCACAGGTAGAGCTCTTCTACGGTGATGGGTCTGTCAGTTTCTGGCATCGGCTTGTAATGAATGATGGCACCGTTCGGACCAGACGAAGAAATAGTCTCGAAACTGAGCCCAGCATAATCTTCCTGCTCTCTAGAAATTTGAAAATTTTTGAAAATGATTTGTGTTTGACTAGCTCTGGACTGTTAGGACTCCTTACTATTTAGAAAAAATGGAAGATTTTAAAACACTATTAAGTAAATTTCTTACGATCTGAATTTCTCCAGCTTATCCGCTCCAGATATTTCTGTTACTCCTCCTTTTGGCACTTCCTTTTCAAGCCAAGCAAAGTATCGACAAAGTGCAGCGGCATCTCTAATATGGCTGTTTATCATTCCCTGTATTTCGACCGGGTTCTTAATTGCCTTCATGAGCTGGATAGGAGTGATCTCCGAGTGGCGCAATTTCTCAGGAACAAGCGCATTGAGAGCGTAGCTTGAACCTGGGCTAATCCAAACCTTCCCGTCGATATCTCTCAAATGCTCCGTGAGAAAGGTGGTCACTTTGTCGTATGAGTGAATGCTCAGTGGTAAGTCCTCCTGGTTCAAATGATTGCGAACTGCTAGGGTGATCTTCGTTTCATCAACAAACAGGTGAACTTGAGTCAGGCTGACCAGCACATAGGAAAAGAATACAGGGTTGAAGCTGATGTCTGATCCACGAAGATTCAACAACCCTGAAAATTACATCATAAACATTGACAAACTTAAATTCTCCAAGCAAACGTACCATAATATGACCAAATGTTTTATTACTTACACGCAATCTCATCTAGTGCCGTAACAACCAGTAAGGAAGCTCCTTTGTCACTCATCTGCTGGACTACCTCTTTTACTTTGTCTTTCCCAGTTTTCCCACTATACTGAATCGGCAAGTGTGTAATTATTCCACTGGGCGGAGGTGGACGATCTACCCAAACAAGGTCGATAAGATTTGTTGGTATTGGAACCAACGAGTGCCCAGCAGCCTCCAGCTCGGCTTGCAGCGGTTTCCAAGTACTGTATGAAACCAGGCTAGCATCGGCACCAACTCTGGACCCAAATGGTAGTGTCTTGATCAGCCAAGCGCATTGAGTTGGTGTAGTTGGTAAACCCTCTTTCATCAGTGTCCAACAACTGTCCATTTGCTGCGAGGCTTGCAAAAAGTACCGGCCGTCCGTCCATAAACATGCATTATGTTCCGTTATAATTGCAGTTCCGGATGAGCCATTGAATCCAGAAATGAACGCTCGGCGTTTGTCACACTCGGCCAGATATTCACTCTGATGAGCATCGCCCGATGGGACAATGTAGGCTTGACACGGCTCACTGACATACTTTGCATTCTTCATAAGAGATCGAAGAGTCTTGAGAATATGACCACACTTTGAGTGTGTCATTTCGCAACTACAGTGGGTGCCTCTAAATGAAAAGGAATCAAAACTGTTAGACTTACAAACTATATCAATCACAATGTAATAATGAAAATCCATGCTGTAATTTGTACAGTTGCATTAACAATTGCACTTACTAACCTACCTTTCCATGGTGGTATTTAATCAGTCCACATGCTGGAAGTTAAAGAGCTCTAGTTTGTGTGGGCAATATTTCTGGCAGGTGTACCGACGCCTGTTTTGTGTTTGGTATATATGATAAGATTTCAGATAACAGCTTCGATAACAATCCTTATCAATCAGCATTTACTTCAAATCTACACTAACAGCCCGAGATAAGGGCAATGGACCACAAGTACACCTCAAGAGAAAGGTCAACAGTCAGCAATGAACAACTACGCGACCAGCCCAGTTGTCAAAGCTAGTTACGCCCACTTTAAATGCTACATCATTATTTTATTATTTTGCAACGCTTCCTAGTCTATCCCATGTTTTATGAGCATGGATTTTAATTCACTGTCACTTTGAAATGGTGACATCAATCTGAGCAGTAGCTGAGGTCTATTTATTTTTAGTGCTACTGCCAAGTGCCAATACAAAATTGCCACCCTTCTTAGCTAATTGTATTAACTTTCACACTTGAAACAGGTAGTGGAGAAAGTGGCAAATCAACAACACAAAAATTAACACTACAAAAATTAGTTTAATTAATACAGATTAAGATATTTCAATAGTAAAATGTATCACTGCTATTAAAAATTAACTGACTAATACTTGTTCCAATTTTCTCACTTGTTGCTAACACATACTTGCTACTCCCTATCTACTCCTCGAGGACACAGTGAGGTAAACGCACAGATCTTCACACAATATATTCACAGTAAAAAAACTAATTGGTACACATGGTAGCTGTGTTTCCATTCTAGAACTGGGCAGATCAAGGTGGGTCCTCATCACGTGCTTGAGACCTCTGCTATAAACCCAAGCAGAATGCAGAAACCCACATTTCTGTGACAGGATTGAATAAAATGTAGTAATATCAAGTTCGTATCTTATATAAATGCCGCTCCCAGTGATATAAAGCTGAGATATTGATATGGTTAGGAATAATAATACAAATAAATATTAATCAGATCGTTTAGATATATGTTTACGACAGCAGTAACTAGTCGTGTTTAAACTTTTGAAAAAGCTACAACTAATTTTATTGTGTAGCTGCCCTCCTATTGAACGATATAGTCTTTATAACTTCTGAGAGATTTAAGCTGCTTTTTAAGCTGTTTTACCAAGTCATACGGCTGCACTAGAATAGAAATTTCCCTTCCGATTGCATTCAGTCTGTCTCGGATCTCATTGTCCTTGAAGAAGAGGTTTAGCGGACGGCCGTTGATCTCGGTCATCGTCCAGGACGTCAACGAAAGACTATCACATGTTTGAACCTTGGCCGAAAGGCCGTGCCGAGCTGCCAATCCGTTAGGCACCACATCGCGGATCACTGCAGTGTTGCCTTCCTGCACGATCCCCAAACTTTGACCCTCGATTTCACGGCGTATTGCAAATACCCTGCCGAACGGCACACGACGAATTACAAACTCGACCTGTGGGAAACACGGCAAAACATTGAGTAAATCAAACATTTTTTGGTTATGCTCTGAGAAATATAATACCATGCTCATGACTACTTCAACAACTGCAACGTCACTCTCAAAATAAATTATTATCAAATAAGAAGTTTAATTTATATATCTGCTGGCCAATTGTGCAATCTGTTTCTTGATAGTTTACTATCGATGATAGGTGAAGCTAACAGCTTGAAACTTACGTAGAGCCCGGTGGCAGCACGAATCAGTTTGTGTGCGTCTGATGCACAGTGTACCAGAACTCCCGCTGTGCTGATTAATTGGTCCCCAATATGGAGTGCATTGTAAAGCATTGGATGTTCCCTCTGTTTCCACCCAGAGATCCTAATGCAGAAAAACAAGGAATTAAAGTAGGGAAATAATTAATTAACCATCAGTAAAATAGTCTTGCTCTTACAGAATTGAAAACAAGAGCCTTCAACCGTTTGCTATTATAATCAGGCAACACAAATTCTAATCTACTTTACATAGGAAATCAACATCGGAGCTTACCAGACTCCTCCGAAGGCATCCACCAGCGCAATGGAACCCGTACAGTCTTTCCGTCTTAGCTGCAACCGAACGCCACCAGGGTGCAGCTTTTCCCTGCGCAACTGCAGTACCTGTGGCAAGGGTGAGATTGGTAAAAAGTGACTAATGATTCAATGGAAAACTAATGATCATACAACAAAGATATGAGATGCCCTAAGCATAGAATTCCCTTGCAAGCTAGCTAGCAAAATAAATGTCAAAAACTTGAATATGTTAATTGCCTAATCCCTTTAGCTCAGTTAGTCAGAGAGCACTGCAATTTTGAATGAGAACTACGACAATTTTGTAGCCACACGTAGATATTTTGCTTGTCACTGACCTGTTGCTCGCGAAGCGTTAGCCGGGCAATATCAAGGACTTCAGGTGCCACGGCTGCAGCGTGCTGCCGATATGGGTGCGGCGCCGGCTGCAGCCTAGCTTCCGCTTCCGCGCTTCCGTACGGTGCTCTCGTCCGCGCAGCCGCACTTCTGCCCCGCGGTTGAACCGGTCGCTCAGGCACATCCCCTCTTTGTTGCACCGTCCGTTCCTGATCATCGCCTCCTGGTTGCGCCATTCGTTCCGCCCCTTCGCCCCTTCTTGCACCACCATTCCTCGCGCCAGGCGTTACGTTCCGAGGCCGGTTGACCGGAGAAGGAGTAGACACTCCGCCGTCGGAGGCAGGTAAGAACACACACTCGTAATGACTATTGTTGCTCGATCCCGCCACCTCAGCCGGAAGGTTTCCATTGCCGTTTTGACTTAAGTTGTTCTGTTCGCGCAAAGGCAAGGTGGGCAGTAATTGTGAAGATTGAGCTTGTCTTTCGGCCATCGCCGGAGTCAACGGAGGAGTGAAGAACGCTTCATTCGCTTCTCCGTCGTCGTCAGTTTCCCTCGTTTCGACGTGCGTAGAATGGAAGTTGAAGTTGAACACTGCTGGGCTAACGGGAGATGAAAAGTTGTTGCTGACTTCTATAACAGTAACGTTTTCGCCGTGACTCTGACGGGAGCCTGCTGTGGATGGGCTGGACATCGAGGAGGAACTATAGACCAAGGGAGAGTCGTGAAGGGATGTTGCGCGGTTCAGTGCTCGGTTGGGTCTTGCATAAAGCTGCGGCTCGGATTGAGTGATATAGAGTGACGTCGTTGATGAGCCCACTTCGAGGCTGACATCGTCATATTCAACTCGTTCCAAGGGTTGAGTGCTGTTGTCTTCAGAAGAGTCGGAGCTGCTGGAGACTTCCGTGGAACTACCAGAGCCGGAAATTGAGTTGCCGTCAGAGTTGTCGGATGTTTGTTGGATGGGTTCGATGCCAGGAAGAAGAGAAGAGGGTCCGGCAGGGGGTAACGGTAAGGGTGAGTTTGGGTCTCGGGTGGGGAACAAAGGTAAACGAGCTTCTGGCATCTTGCTGTATATGTTTTCTCGAGGTGAAAATATTTTCATTTCTTGCAGTTTGGATCGAATTGTATCTACCCACTCCATCATTGCGTCCCTGTGAAATGATTGTGCACAAGAATGAGTTAGAAGTGTACACAAATCTCAAGAGGTACTTTTGCGATGGCATCATAGAACAAATTAAAGAGTGTATACCATGATGGAGCCGTGAGTCTGACCAAATCTGATGGTAAAGTGATGACGAACTCGTACTCTTCGTCTTGGGGACAAATTGTGGGGGAAATGTGAATGCAATTGTTTAAGGACTCGAACCAATCTGGTTTATGGGTAACAGCCAGCTTTTGGTCATTGTATGATTCAAGAAATGCCTCCACATCATCATGTACGCAGAACACTACCCACACACGTTCACCTTTCTGGAAAAATAAAGCACACAGATAATTAAGCTAGGTAGCACTATCAACAAGCCTATGCAACAGTCCATGTTAGACTTACTTTGGGATATGCACCAGTTCTTTTCTCAGTTGACGGTAGTCTCTTGAGCCACGCGTTCTTGTGTATCTCACGAAATAACACAGTTCCTTGCTGGACGGGAGGTGGCATCGCACTGGATCCATCGTTTCTTGGTGGATTTACTGGTTCCATTGACGTTAGGACAGTGGTAGAGACGGCATCATCGAAGTGCCTGTAATAGTAACAATGGTTAGAAAGCTCCAGACTCCATTATCTTCTTAAGTAGGCTTTTGACTGAATGCATATGTAAAAACACATTAGCTTATGAGCAATATGTCACTGCCTGCAATGTCAACAAACGAAGTACATTTTCTACTGAACCATTTTGATAACTATGAACTTACAAGACAACATGTATGTAACTATTACTACCAGAAATAACGTGTTTTCAGACCCGATTTCTAGCTATATTGCGTTATTTCGACGATGAAAGTGAAAATTACAAACTTTTACCTCCCCCACTCAGTTTCTTGCATAACAAAGATCAATTTAAAAGCCCACTCCAGGGCCGCGCATATGCTGCCATCTAGTAGCTATCTTTTAAACCTGGGTGAAATATGTGGGAAAAAAATATTTGAAACTTGTCAGCTTATTGAGAAGCAATGCTCAATAACTCGGTACCTACTTAAAATAGTATCTTTGCTCGATACCATACCACTGACGAAAAGGTTTGCTCTTTCCCTAGGAGCCCGGAAATATTAATGGTGAAATTAGATTCTTGTTATGAAAAGTGGTTGGGAAGTTTGCTAAAATTTTAAAGTAACTGAACGTTAAATGTGTAGGGATCATCCCAATGTATGTAGGGAGTATGGATGATAAATTTAGTACAAACTGCATCTCTTCTTTCTATTTATACTAGGGCTTCGCGAACGCAATTTGTGTTGCGTTGAAGATGAGCGTATGTAGCGGTTTGTGTATAGCGGATTAAAAGGTGCTTGCAGCAGTCACAAGAAAACCATGGAGCACCAAACCTGACCATTGCCTTCTCGAAAATTCTAATCACTTGAAAATGTATGCGGATTCTGACGTTCCTTTGTTTCTCTTCGAGGTCAACAAAGCTGGTAACCAAGGAAACGAAGGAAACCGGACTCGTATTGAATCAGCCGTCAAATCACGAGAAAAACACCACAAAAATGCTAATAAAAACCAATTGGAAAAACCTACCGAAATAAGATTTGCAGGCATGATAAATATGTATAAGGTCAACATGTTTAGAAGTTTTGGTGAAGTTATGTTCAGAACTTTGAAATTTACAGGGGTTCAAAATTCGGAAAAAATCGAAAAATTTCGTAAAAATTGATTTATAAAAAAATTACTGCACCGATCTTTTTCAAAAACGCAGGGGGTCTAAGTTGAGAACAGAGGTAGATACTCAGAAATTTTCATTCATGTCGGTTCAGGCGTTTGGTCTGTAGAGCGCGCACAAACACACCAAAAAAAAAAAAAAAAAACATACATACACAAGTGACTTTTTTTTGGGGTAAGTGAAATTGAAGATTTCGCTCCGCTCGCTTCGCTCGCTACGCTCATCAAAAATAAAATGACAGAGAATATGAGAAATCCTCTGCCTCCTGCCTTCTAATTCCGAAATCGAGCCCCTGTGAGCTAGGCTTTCCGATGCTCTGCAATGTATCACCAACTGCTTGTGTTTTCCTGTGTTTCTACATCGCGCCACGCCAATAGCATTTTGAACAGTTTATTTTGGAATTTGGATTTGATCATTCCATCGTTCGTTTGGAGCAACCGGGTATACAAATTTATAACAGTCCAGTGGGTCATCACTGTACAAACAAGATTTTTTTTTAATTTTAAATTTTTATTGATAATCATCCACAAAAACGTTTTCAAAGAGACATTTTCTTGACATTTTGGTTTTTTGTTTTTGTTTCATAATTGTCAAAAAAAACTGCAATTACTTAAAATATACGTGTCATGTAATGTAGTAGGTGAGTGCTGTAACTTTGTAGCACAATCAAGTCCAGCATAGCACTAACGCAAAATATAAAACAAGAACCCATGGGCTCAATGAAAGCACCTCTGCCACTTTTAAAACTAGCCTCGTCTATCGGCTTTCTAAACTTTAAAAACTAAAAACAGACACTTAAAGAAATTACATACGATTGATACAAAACAGGTGCTTAGACTAGCCTATAATAAAGTACAAAGTATAAATAATTCACGCTTGCAGAGGGTGCAAGGTATATTAAAGTCATCTTGCCACCACATATCCACGCTTTTCTAAAGATTTCTTCTCCATGCAATAATCAGCGACATTTTCGAGAAACTATGCTATATACAATATAATAGCAAAGGCAACAAGCACTATAAAAAATATCTGCCTCAAATTATCAAGCATGGAGAACCTGTTAAGTGCGATTTATAAAAATATGGAAGCGCCAATTACCAAAGAACTCTACATACGATTTCCAAACCACGTCGATTGCCGTAGCAGATTACAAATATTTAGTAATTGGAATAACATTACTTTGATCATTGTTCCAAACGCATGTTCCCATCGCGGAACGATAGCAACCTGATATCAGTTCCTATAAGCAGGCGTCGGTCTCACCAATCAATTGTCTCCTTGACAAAACTAAACTTAGGACTATTTTCAGAGTAAAATTGGTTGAACCATCGCCGGTGTTTTGTTATGTTCTTGTCCTCCTTCACCAGTAGCGGTTTGTCTTCGTATCTCTTGTGGTTCCACACCATTACGTCACGCTCGAACTATAAACAGCAAAACATGACGCAAATATGTTATCGTTATTATATAATCAATGATTGTTTGGGAAAACCAGTCTGCCATTCGAACAGTTAGTTTTTCATGGGTTAATTAAAAGTATTAATCTGCCGATCACCGAGATTTTATTGCATTCATATGGTTCCCGAGGTTGATGAAAATAACTTAAACCTTTTTAAAAGATTGGTCAAGAAAACCCGTATTTGGACCCTTTTGAGCTTCCCTCAGCGAATTAGTGTCTATATCCCTAACTCTTTAACAGTAAGTTAACGGAAACAGAAACAGAAACAGAACGTTAGATTTCTTATATACGTTAGTTTTGAAATCAATTCACGAATTATTTTTTGCATCATTCTGAAAACTGTCACTTTAAAGTTTAAACTATAATTTGACAAAAATATAAATAATATAAACGGGTTTTATTCATATTTGTGTTATGATCGTAATGCCCAATTTAATTTGTCATTAATTTCCCCAAACTTCCACTTTTATACAAATTGCTTGGTTAGCATACAATTGTTCTTACCATAATGCATTCGCCGATTACAAGGAAGTTGCTAAAGATGGATACGAGAGGCGGACAGAAGAACCGGTGCACTACTCGCTGCAGCATGGGCTCGATGGGGGTGACACATTGTACGATGCACGCGGGCCCCACTGACGTTTCCAGATTCAGCACCACGTAGCCGGGCCCAATCTGGGGAGGGAAATACACGATTCGTTCGTAGTTATACTTATAAAACACAACAACTCTTCAAATATAATCCGCTTATCGCAGCTTAAGATAAAGGTACTCGCCCTTTTCGCAATTGCAGGGCGTTAAAAGCATCAACATCTCAGAGATGAATGCAACAAAAATGATCAATGTATCGCGATGTCGGCATAAACACATGCAGTCAAATTTGAAAAACATACATTTTCAAGTTTTTGGTGTGATAATTTATACGACAGGATTCGATGTCGATAGCCGATTTGCATCGATTTTGAATCAAAGTTCTAGTGCACCAAATGGCCATTCTACAAGACTTTCTGACTTTCTGACTTTCAAAATTAATCCGTGCTCCGAACTTCTGGCTCGGTTATATCTGCATCCGCCATCTCGACGCAACTAAAAAAACGCAACAAAATGTTTCTTGTTGACATTTCGGTAGAGGGTGATCACCAAGATTTTAATCGTGCAGGCCCTAACGGGTCAGGAAAAATGAGGATCTAAATTAGCTCCAAAATCTCTGAAAAAAAACTGTGCATAGCGAAAGAGTGCGTCCATGGTCGTGAAATCGCGCTTTTCCAATGCATAACGAATGAATATCGATTCACAGTCGATGCTTAGAGCTCATTTAGGCTATTTTTGAAA
The DNA here is from genome assembly GCA_921293005.1 of Nemoura dubitans. Taxonomy (NCBI): domain Eukaryota; kingdom Metazoa; phylum Arthropoda; class Insecta; order Plecoptera; family Nemouridae; genus Nemoura; species Nemoura dubitans. The sequence continues at coordinate 65,847,602 of OV121073.1, read as the reverse complement.
GGGTGTACTTGACACATTTTTGTAAACATTAAATTAAGAAGATCGCAGGACCAAAGATATACTCTTCCTTCATCTACTGATATTTTAAAATTAAAGATTCGATCACTTTTAGGGGTTCATTTCTCCTCACTCGTGGACCTCTGCAATCAACGTTTCTGTGGGGGTGGGGGTGAACGGATTATCTGACTAGAGTACTCTTAAACCAAAACGGAAAAACTTTGGTATATGAAAAGGCCAAAGTTACTGGCGACATTCCGCATTATAGCCATGTGTGTTATAGCGATTTAACTATTCACATTTAGGAGAGTAGGGATGATATTTCACACGACTGTGCTGGGGTCGGTTGCGCACGACATCTTTGAAAAGACTGAAACTGGGCGAATGCCTTGGTCTAAATTCTCCAGAATGCAGATGTGGGGTCAAAAATCGCAATGCAAGAAGACTGATGCGGCTCTGCCATTATTGATAAAAAGGTTGTTGGTCTGGGGACATGTATAGTACCTTACCAACACGTGGATTTATTTTAACCACAAACGAAGCTCTTTTTCTAGTGAGTTTAACATCACTGTTCAAACATAGTGTGGTGGATTGTTTCCGCATTTTTTTGTTTTTTTTTTTTGTTTTGAAAAGATTAAATCGTGTATTTATAAATTTCTTGTTGAAACATAAAAACACGTATTTTTTTATCGACGTACCGAACTAAGTTCTCTCAGTCAACAGTTTACTTTTGTGTATAATATTAATTCTATACTCGTCTCTGCTGCGCTGGAAAACGGAGCTTTACACCCCTCTCCAAAAAGAACTGCTGCAGTTATACATTAAAACGGCCTTCCCCACACCCCCCACCACATCCCGGGACTTGTTCTGTTATCCTCGACTCTCGAGGTCACCTTGGTTTGGATGCCAAAGCCAAGGACATTCACTGCACTTTCAATGTGATTGGCAGAAATATTCAAAATTTCAACGGTTTCACTTTCAAAAAAGGTATTTCTTTTCACTCAAACAGCTGTAGTCTTTACAAATAGATAGATACATATTTTATATCGAACCTATAATGATCAGAATGGTTCACGGTACACCGTGTATACCAGAGTAGTGTTGACTTTGGAGAAAGCACGTATTTTCAGCAGTTTCCTCACCTGTTCCGCAACGACTGACATGCCGACAAGCGCCAGCTTGTTGAAGAGCCTGATCTCGTGGTGTAGGTTCATGGTGGCGGTGTGCTTGAGGCTGGGCTCCGAATTCGGGGCCCACGTGGCGGACCACACGTGGCGTGCAAAGCTCCACATGACTCTCTCGACGAATCTCAGGTCGCTGCCGGCGAGCATCGACGCACCGTGGATCGCGTTCAGGTGAGACACATCTCCGCCGTTCTCCGGGATTTCCTGGCCGAAGACACCAGACTGATTAGCTCCGGGTTCAGTGGATTTTACAATTGTGGGAGGGGGGGGGGGAGGTTATTGGGGCGATCGTCCCCCTCCCACTATCCCTGTCTGGATCCGCCCTCCTCCGAGTTCGTGTCCACGATGAACGTCACTAGATAATGAAGGCTTCAGGCTGCATTTTAATCAAAATTATAATTTTTCAATCCTATGACGCACAACAGCAATCTGCAAAAAACTAGTCGGAGATAATGGAGCGAAACTATCAACCGGCAACGGAAATTTTGGTGCAAACTGATGTGCGTTATTTACCGTGGTAAATAGACAAATTGCTAAAGTATAAAAAAATTACAAGATGTCCTACACGTCATTTTCATATATTTTGTTAAAACGGTGACGCGCCCCATCTGGTCGCTAGTATGTGCGGTGCATAAAATAACAATAAGGTTCCAAGTCTGCTGAGGTGACAGTTTGCGAATCCATGAATGTATATACTCAGCGCGTGTCTGTCCTTGTCAAAAGGAGCCTGCCTCAACAATTGCGTTGCGATGCATCGGTCTATCATTGTCGGCTTGCATGTGCATCGATGCAGTCTCCACAGCACTCAATGTGCAACGGCTTTGAATTGCGCGATGTGCATCCGGCCGCGCTGTATGTTACAACTCTCCGTAGTCCGAATGACATTTTAACACCTGAATGTGATTTTTAAGTACCCACACGGACGCGAGACAGTGTTGTCGTCTGTGTTTCCAGCGCGGGAACATTTCTGCGTATGAAAGTAGCACAGGTGTGCAATGTACATACAATAAGATCGAGACAATTCACAAAGAGAACCTAGACATTCAATTCAAACTAACTTGGAATGTAAAATAGCATGAAGACTTATTTTCCCATGCTTGTACGGTTGTATAGGTACCGTATATGTTTCCAAATAAAAGAAGCGTCACATCAATAATGTACCCCTGGACGTACTGATTGATATACTCAATTGATCTATATTCATATCCACAGAGTACTGACTACTGAGCAATACCACTAAAGAGAATTGCCGATTTGCGTTTCAAATATAGTTGCTGCATCTATCTATACGATGTGTGTGGAAACGCCATCAATGAACAAACCAGGAAAATGCAATGCCAATGCATATAGGTCTCCCTCCATATATATGCTCCTGAATCATAACTCATCAAAATCAAATGCATAGTAGCAATTTCTTGACATTGTCGCGGATCGAGATGCAGTACGGTCTATGTCAAGGGAAAGCAAGAAAACGAAATGAGCATATTCAATGCGAATGCCGTATTGCAGTGCCTTGGTAGTAGGTAGTAGGTAGTAGGTAGTAGGTAGTAGGTACCTGGATGTGTGAGTTGATGATGTACTCGTTGCGCCCGCGGTACCACCACTTGCCCTGCATGACGGGCGCGATGGGTTCCGGCTGCCAGCTTGGTTCCTCTCCCTCGGCGTGGTACCACACGAAGATGACTGTGTTGGTCTCGCACGACTTCCATCTCTTCACCTTCGCGAACTCCGGCACTGGAAGATACATGCAGTTTCTTTTAAGATATTTTTCCCAGATTTAGGTAAATCCGTACAGACGCTGCATTGGGATCGGTATAATCAATTCTAATCTCTAATATTATTCACTAATATTTCAATGTATATTATGCTTTTAAATTCCATGATTTGCAATTTTCTATTCCATCGATTAGGAAAATTACCCTCGAAGAGTTTTTAAAATTTGTTCTATAACTTTTGACCGTTATTCATGGCCAGGAAGCAGGAGTCCGTTTCGGGATGTCAAACACACGAAAAATGGCTGACATCTCGTAAATCGTACAACTAACAAAATGCCTTTGGGTAAAAATCGTAACATTCTGAAGCAAGCAGCCAGCGGGGGTAACTTATCAATCGAACAATAAAACCCATATGACAACTGTCAAGCTCCAAATATGCTTAGCTGCTCAAGTAGTATTAACCATCTGAATCTCAGAGACTTGTATTACCTTTCTCCGCGTAAGGCACTGCAGTGCATTTGCCATCCTCTCCTCGGAACTGCCAAGCGTGGAAGGGACACTCGAGGCAATCACCCTTGACGACGCCGCCGATAGCCATGTTGGCTCCCAGATGAGGGCAATACGCGTCCAAGATGTGGACCACTCCTTCCAGCGTGCGGAACACAGCGAAGTTCTCGCCTGGTCACGCAAGACAGATCAATTTATTAGTGGTAATTCATTACCATATTATTATTCGTTGTCTAGCACGCAAAATTATATTGCAAATGCAACACAATTTACATTTCAGATGCTATGAAGGCGAATTCAAAACAAATTCATACTTATGGTTCTCAAAAATGTGTATAGGATTTGTTTTTATTTACCCAAAGCTCCCACGTGTTTCACTTGTCCTGGTTTCAGCTCACTGGATTCGAGCAGCATGAACCAGCCATTCGGGAAAACGGGAGGAAGATTCCCGACTTTTCTCAGGCGGCGCATTTTCTCCGCCATTTCTCGTCTGCTTCTTCCTCGGCGTCGCAAGGCGTCCCCTGGCTCCATGACCACGTCATAGCCGACTTCTGTGAGGTCCTAAAATGGCGAAACAATCGTATTTAATACAATACAACATACAAGACAAAATCAATTGATTTGTATTTGGCTGTTCTAATAGATCGATTAAGTACTTGTAAACCAATTGTATTTTATTGAATTTGTATTGAATTGGTGCACAAATAGCATTTTAAGAATTATTGATATGCTATCGTGACCGCATGGTAAAAATATCGAATTGTCTCTATTTATCAGTGCAATTAAGTTCAGTGAAATGTTACTGTTTTCACCTGTTGAAACCAAGCGAAATCAACCATATAGATGTATTGTCATCGGGTACGTCATATACACTGTTGTATAACAATGTAATCAACCACGATAAGTAACATGAAATAATACACTTGCCCGTATATAGTTCATCGGTATGACGAGATAGTAGTAAGCAACACTGAACGTCATGGTGAAGAGTGCGATGTAGACCCAGGTAGAGAAGGAGAACTCCGCCATGGCTTCCAGGGGTTTGACTTCGTCGACGGTGGCGTGGAGGGTAGCTACGAGAGAGTACCACGAGCAGGAGGCTGTGAGCCTGTGCCAGGCGTCAGCATCCATCTCAAGGGAGTCCTTAGCGCTGGCGTTCATGTCAACGTGCGCTTCTGGAGTTGGAGAACAGATATTTGTAAACAGGATCAACGAATGTCTGTTGTCATGGCTTCGGGTGCATTGCATATCACTGAAGCCTTAGTGCCGGGTTTGCAGTGGCCCGTTAAGATACTAACTGTACGTTAGCAAGAAAATAACAGGCTCTGATTGGACGCTGCTAAGCATATAACAAATTGACAGATCGTTAGATACTTAACGTGCCACAAGGTGTCATTGAAAAACCGGGTCTAAATATTATTCATGAAATTGTAGGTACACTGACATTGACATTAAATTACAGGTGAAGTCTTATTTTTGGTAAACCAATTCGAAGACCACAATAACAGTGCAGCTGTGAAGCTGTGAAGCTTTCGATTAAAGACGGCTCGAAGAATCATTACAAAATATCATAATATCATCGTGTAGGCATTTTAAGAACTGACAGACTTGTAAAAATATTATGGAATAGGGAAGATAGTTTAAAATATTATTAGCTGTGCGTTTTTGTGCACTCTGAATGAATGGTTGTAATGAAATGGTTTCACAAATATGAGTTTTCACATTCATTCTCAAAAGTAAGAAGTATGAGCAAAAACCTTTGAATGGTTGTCATTTATTATAAATATGAATATCATGCTGTAACCTGCATTTGAATTCACAAGTCTTTAGGTAGTGTCACATGTGCATGTCGCATATTTTATCTGCTCCTCGTCACGAGAATATTGCACATTCTGATCTCAGATTAATTTTATCAATAATTGGATCATCGGCAGATCGTATTAGAAGATTTCTTTCATTTGGCGTACAAGGATGACTCAACGAGTTGTACAATAATATTGTGATGTTATCGTTCGTTGAAAAAAACTTTTTTCCGCTGGTGGAATCTCGACTTTTTCGGATCTAATTTGCGAATAATTTAGGTAGCATTAGGATTACAAAGTCAGTGTTAAATTTTAAGAGAGAACTGTATAAGCATTTTGAGGATAAAGAATTGTGCGAATTTGTATGTTAAAAATATGGTTATAATAAGAAGAAGAAATAATGTACTTGTAAATAGCTGTACCAGCTAAATAAAACATTACAAAACAAAAACAAAACAAACATCTGTGAATTGCTTTCATGTCGCCTAAAACGTTGTAGATCTTAAATATAATATACATGGGCAACTTTGAGGTGTATAACCACAAGTAGAGGCAGTCTTACTTTTCGCATAGTTTATATTTGAGGTGTATATACAGATCAATAATAAACGCTCTACTTATAGTAGTTTTAAACTTAGTTTTAAACTAAGAAACATTGTAACTAAAGCAAAGCTAAAAGAAGTCGTTCATGTCTATTTCCAATCGAAGGCAACCTATATGGTATCACTGCATGGGGAAACTCGAAATCGCTGCTTCTTCGAGTACGTAGTTTTATTTCAAAAACGAGCCTTACGTGCAATAAATAAAATAAAATAAATCCAGTCCTGCCGAGATGTATTTATAAAGGAACAAATTTTAACCATACTCAGTGTTTTTATACTCGAATCAATTGTTTATATTGTTAGTCAAAAGCATCTGTTTTTAATCCACTCTGACGTGCATGACGTGGAAACAAGAAATAATCATAAGATATGTATACCAAAGCACAGGCTGCATATTTTCAAATCTAATGTATTTTTAAATGGTATTCAATTTTTAAACCACCTTCCAGCAAGTTTAACATGAGAAGTAAATAATATCCACGGTTTTAAAGCTAAAGTAAAAAGTGTTTTCATAAAAAAAAATCTTTGTATGCCATTGATGAAATTTACAATATACCAGTAACCGAGTGGAAATCTTACTGAAATGTTTTTTGAAATACCTACTTATGTATATAGTATTTGATTTTAGATTTTCTAACAAGAGATTTATTTTCTATTGTCTTAAATTATTATTATCTTATAATCTTATTATTGACGTGCTCAAATCCTGTGTACACCAATTGTATTTATTGTGGTATCTATTGTGATATAACGAGCAAAAAAAAAATCAGTGCAACGACTGAGAGCTAGTGTGAAAATGAGACCTCGTCCACACAGTTTACACCTTGACCTCCTTCTGACAGCTACCCTCGTCTCAACTATTCGCGAAATGACTCGGGAAAGTTAATCAGGTGTCGGTCGCGGAATAAGACGAGCTCAGAATAATCGAATCGATATCAGTTTTATCTCGTGACGCCATTCCAGTAATTACAACGCAAAGTGTATGTGTAGCAATCAATCTAGAGGAAGCAAGAGTCGCAGTATTCCCTGGGTTTGGATGGAGGTCACCGGTGCTCGATATTTCTTTTCAAATGTTATTGACTTGAGAGTTTCACATATTTTAAAGGTTGTGTAATTGTGTACAGGTGAGCAAGGAGCCGGATGCTGGGATGCAAAACCCGAAACCAACGATGATTGTTCTGTTGAATAAAACTCTACACTATAGGTAGTTTATGGAATATTGGAGATTCAATGAACCTATGTGAACTTTTAAACAACTAGTTGTGTGAATTACAATACAAGGTTCAAACCAAATTGAAGAATATGTTAACTAGTCGAAAATTCGAGATCTTTAAATTTTAAATGACCGTAAGTTATCCGAGAAGGATTAACGCAAAGACATGTAATATTATTAGAGCATAGCGTTGCCAGTAGGAAGAAACACAATGCTTTTTGAAGGGAACCTATCAAGAGTGATAACGAATTTGTTAGCGAACTTGACCTGCTATCCTGTCATTGGCGAGATTAAAGTTTCTGATCAGCCCCTGAACGCAGCCCGCAGAGCAAATATAATATTTACGGCTCCTCCACCAAAAAAAAAAAATTGTGCAAAGTAATAAACTTGTTTCTAATTTGAATTTTGATCGATTTGAGTCAGACCCAAATATAATATCTTCTTCCCTTAAATTAGTGTGCTCTGTTTTTATCACTCAACATTCATCACTATACTATCTCTGATTCATCTACATTATATCCATTTATGGAATAACTATCAATACAAGTAGGACATTTTCGGTAACGAGGTAATAAAAACAGTAGTTATGGCACGTTATAGGTATTATATAACTCTCAATATCCACAGAATGTCACAATATCGGTGAATCATCCGTCATCTTTAATTATAATTTGACAACAGACTCCCACGTGTTTGATGTTTTATCTTAAGATATTGATAATGCCTAATGATGACGGATGAGAACGTAACGACTGCGTAATGAAGCTACACATATCAGCTATACATATACATATACAAGTATGTCTTATATTTAATATGGCACATAAGTTCACTTAATTATCACCTGAATTTCAGGACTAAAGGGTTACAATATTAAGCCCCAGTTCAAACAAACGCTTTTCTCCCTTCATAGAGAACTATAGCTATAAGTAATTTGTTATTGACAATAGCTTATAATTTTTTTAAACCCCACTGGATTTAAAGGTCCGACTACAGCCACGCGTATATTTCGATAAACGATAACAATAGTATTCGTACATTACACTCTCGATTATACAGAGATGGTATTCGATTAGATGCAATATTTGGTTGCGCTCCAGCATCCCGGTCGGTGGCATTAGCATAGTGGTCCATGCATAGTTAAACATTGTCACGGGGCGGCAAGGGCAAGCCAATGTCAACTCGGGGTGGTTGATGAATGCCCAAATTATAAAGCAGACCGCTGGTCCTCAAATAACAAATTGACTTTGCTCTCATGAAACTGCGTGACTTGATTGACATCAGTGCTGGTATTATAAAGTTAATCGGTCATTTGTAATTCCGATGCAGATTCGAATGTACCATTACTTTTGAAAGTATTGACAAGTTTCTTACAAGATTACCCGATATAAACAAGGCCCGATGCTATCGTGGGCGATGCATGTCCCTACGTTGATCCTGTGTATAGTGCAAACAATTCGGTGACACTATGCATAAATTTTCACTAATGCGCTAATATTCACAATGTTTTCAATGTTCACTCATTTTCCTAATGTGCACTAAGGGCTGGTATCAATTTTTTATCGGCTGTAAGCGTGCTCTCATAATATGATTGATGGTTGCTGGTTGATCAAGTGTTTTATTTAATTTAAGAAATGGCAATAAGTATTTGTTTAAGTAGTTTCATGATAAATTTGAGTGCGAGCCACGCACTTAAAAAGTAAAATGAACAATCTCTTGAACATTTTTTGGGAATTGTGTTGCAGACAATATTGTCATTTGATTAAATAGTTGTGTACCTATACAAATCGAATAAAAATTATTTTCTCTTGACAATTTTCCGAGTTCACTTCCTTATCAAAAGGCAACGAGGCGACCTGTAAACCTATCTCCAATGTAAATCAGGCGAAACATGCGTCAGGATCAACCATTCAAATATACTACCGGCGACAGACTGCTCTAGTGGAGCTAGGCTTAGCAGGCAAGGTGTCAACAGCTGTCAACTGTCACTATTGGGATCGCATTCAAAGGCGATTGTGGAGGATTTTCGCATTTGCATTTGCCGTTGAGAGAGATCGAGATATACTAAGTAGGATTTGGGAAGGAAATTATTCCAACAAAACGAGTGGAAAATTTCGTTCTCGTTCTATGTTCTACCTATATAGTTTGTCGCAAATTTGCTGGACGTTTCGCTTGTGCTTAATATCATTTATGCGTCTGGAGTCTGGACGCGCGTCGTTAAATTATAATCTGCTAAATATTGATGACAAAATCAAAGAGGCACACCCATCATTAAATGTATAAGTGGAAGTCCAAATCAGGCAATTTCTAAAATTCCTTCGACATTTCTAGCTATTAGAGCCGTCGTATATGCACAGAAAGAAATTAACAACTTGTATAAATGTGCTGTTCGCGAAATGGTTCTATCTTCCTGGGGTGACAACACAAAACACAAAAATATAATATATAGTTACAAAATACCTGACATTATGGAGCTCAGTCGCGAGTCCCACACATCTCTATAGCCGATTCAACGCCAGCGCAAGACTGATCTTGTAGTTTTATGGGTTGTACCAAACACGATATTATCTAGATTGCTTATCTCACTTTCATACCGGTGCCGAAGGTAAGGTTGTGATATGAGCTCCGATTAGATAACACAGTAACCCACCGACCATGTGATATTGCAATCGAGTGACGAGTATACACCGAACAGCCGACAGTTTACTACAGCAATTCCTTCCAACATTTACACACAGTTTGGACACTGAATCATTCAGTAAACCGTATCTCAAATCATGGAAAACTCCATTTCCACTAGAATCATGTTTTATCTAAGATAACGAAGTCACGTCAGTGTACACGCAAAAGTTTTTTCGGTACTTGCTAATGCTTATAGTCTCTGTTTGACTTCAACTGATACCGCAATTGAATATACGTCAAACATGAATAGTTTTTTAACACAATTTGAAGAAAAGTCAATACACTATGAGCAGTTTTTCGTCATGGCACACCCTTCATGCTCATTGTTTTCCTACTTTGTCTATACGAAATGCCCCAGTTGTTATATTACTCACATAACTGCAAAAAGAGTTGCTGATTTTAACCAGACATGCAATGGGCCCATTCTGTTTGAAATTATGACGTTATACTTCTATAATAATGTAGGTTAAATACGGTAACATGTTTCCCCTTAGCTATACTTATAAACGACAGGGGTAGATTTCAGGTCAATAAGGTAGTCAGCAAAATTAATTTTAATTAGACCTGATGGCATGTGTACCGTAAAATGAGCTACAAAAAAAGTAATGATAGAGCTCACGAAACCAGTGGCAATGTACTGCGCTAAAAGAGGATGCCGATAATATACTTGGCACATTATATAGCTTCGCCATCGATATGATTGAAAGTGAATGACGAAGAAGAAACAGCTTATTCGCTACACAACCAGGTGAAGAGTTCATTCTTGCCAAGTCTCGCTGGAACACTGAGAGTTTGAATAATTCGAGCACTGTCACAAGCGCGTAGCAGGCTGGTCAGAGCAGAGCAAACCAAACGGTAACTTTATTGTCGTGCTTACCATTAAAATTACATCCAACGAGCAGTGTGAATAATCGATTTGAATATTAAAATCGATTAACGTACGTGATGGTATCATACTTTGTGTAACGGATAGCCGATCCCTTCCCTTTCGTTTTAGTCGTCGTAACCCTTCTTTCAAATTTATATCGATTCATTTAGTAGGCAAGAGCTCTTTTACAGTTTTAAATTTCATTATAGCAGAATGACGCACGCAAATTCCGTATACGATGATCGGACATTCTTAGAACGTTTGCTTTCATTTCTGTTATAAAGAAAAGAAGAAATTGATTTTTAACATGGACTGTGAGTAAGAGAGAGAGAAAGAGAGAGGGAGACAGTTGATAAGGTGCCAAGATCACCTTATCAGCATTGTCGCGTTTCAGAGGTGATGGCAACTGACCTAAGTGGCACATGGAAAATGAGACGGACCAGACATGACTGACTCAGCTGGGATCATTTCAAATCCGGACAAACATTCGGAGACATTGCACCACTATTGATAATCATCGATTTATTTCTATATTCCGCGATAATTTCCTTTTCATTTTAATATGCCAAATTGAACACAAAATCTGTTTAAAAATAAAGTTTGTATGAATGCAAAATTTAATAGTTATACTGCATACAATGTCAAATAATATTCTTAGTTACAATGTTGGTGTTGTGTTGGAACTTGTGTTTATGTTTTTTGTGATGTTCTTTTAAAAGTAACATTGCATGAACAAGGTGACATTTGTCAATTTCTTACAGGCTATAAAAGTCTATTTGTTTGTTTTTTACGCAATGGTTGCTTTCTTCTCAATGGGCACACTAATTTTAAGTAAATTCCGCGAGTCATGCCTCATTGCGAGGCCTTCCAGAGGACAAAAATGCTGACGTGCAAGTAAAGAATGACTGGGAGCCTGATGCAAGGACCATGCAGGACCTCAAGGAGTAAGGGAGAAGATCAAAAGGGCCTTATTTAGATGCAACCAAGCGGGCCAATGAGCTATTCCTGCTTCAAGGTACTGTCAAAACATTTCACTGGGGCACAAAAATGGGTTTACTTTTAATGGTGTATACTTTTAGATCAACCTGCGTAGGGAACCCGGATCATCGAGAAAATAAATTGTACGTCTAGGTAACGACTGTACATTCTGTCATTTATAGGACGCCAGTGTTTAGAAGCTTCTAGAAGGTCCTTCAGGAGTGGAACACCGAGGCCCGCCGATCCTCTGAGCGCAATGATCACCAGTTACGTCAGTAGTGGGGCACAAGTCGATACGTCCCCCCCCCCCCCCCACTACACTTTCGCCCGCGGCTTCCTAAACGGCTACAAAGTCGGGTCATGAGGACAACAAGCCCCACTAGTCGCCATATCTAACGCGCAAAATACGGCCTAGTCAATGTCAGATCGAACAACTTACACTTTGCATCGAATTATTTCGCTTACTTCCTTTTTAATCGCGCATGCAGATGATGAATATTCGACCGTCAGATTACGGCTGAGAGGGGATTCCATTGCCGATCGTGACCGGCCGATGAACCCACGACCCTCGAGCAGAGCGGACGACAAACTAGATCTATCTACCTCTATACATGAAAGCTAACTAGAAATTAATTGATAGATTTCATCCGATACGCCATTTACTAATTAATAATTTTGTGAATACATTATTAACCGTTATAATGCAGCTGACTGAAAACAATCCGAACGTATATACAAGATGTCTATATGCAATTTATGTTGAATTGCAAATCGCTTAGGTAAGGAGATCACGTAGTTTTACCGTTATTCCATCGGAGTCAATCATCTAGCCTATATTCAATTTGATTTGTGTGTTTGAGTTTGCCCCCCCCCCCCCCCCCCCCCCCCACTTGAGCTGCTGTTGTAAAAGCCGCAACCAATGTAGGGCAAACTGTTTTGATCGCTCATATGTGTCATAAATAATGACTTATTACGATAAACGATCACTGATCTGTATCCGGGTAGCGAAGACTGATCGGCCGAAAGAGTGCGACTGTCTTCACTGATGTTTTCACGAACCGTCAACAGTAAACCCTTGGTCGTATTTGGTTGCGATCAAGTCGACTGGTTGCTTTCGATTATTGAGATGAGAGAGAAGGTGATCTACCCATCGCAGATAGGTAACGCGCATTGCTCGGAGATGCAGCTCTGTCTTCCACTTGCACGCCGGCAAAAAATTCCTTGGCTGATGGGTCTCACCTGTTCATAGACGATTGCGGAGTAAATTTATTTTATGTCATAATCCATATATCACTTCCCTATATACCCACGGCCACAGTTCATAATTATGTAAGTATATCTGTAACGAACCAATATTTGGGGGCGAGAATTACAGGGAAAATATGTGTACGACTCTTCAAGAACATTCCCCTTATTTTCTTTCTAATCTTATTTCACTCTCTTTTCGAGTTCCAACATCACACTTGTATATCAAAAAGTTACCCCTGCGAGCCCAAAACTTCAAAAACAACTAATCAGGATTTCCGAAAAGCAATCATTCCGCAAGGGTAACTTTTCGCAAACTTATCGTTACCTTAGGCACGCTAGGTGTCTTGACATATATCCTCGAAGAAATCAAGTCTAGGTCAGCCCGTCTGAGCCCAGACACCTTGGGTCAATATTTAGCTACGTCTTGTCGGTGGCAGGCGGCCGGCCAAGACGTAGTTCGCCGTGTGGTGCGTTCTGAGAAATATTTCATCGTAAGTAGTCGCTTCCGCGTTGCAAGGAATGTCGTGGCTTGCTCGTGCCTGCTTGCACTGAGGAGGGTGGCCAAGTTCATGGTCAGGAACTCCACAACACCAAGCAGCATAACACCATAGCACTCGATGCGGAGAGTGAGAGTTCGAGCTGGGCAACTCTAGTGCCACTGGGTGAAAATACAAGTGCTGTTTTTTAGGTGTATATTTTTTTGCTCGCGTAATGCTATTATACACATAGATTTTAGTGCGTGTATTAATGTTTCAAATGGATACTGAACTGTTACAATGTGGCTCCTGGAGGCAAGAGGATTTATAAAGAAAATTAAAATGGGAATGAGGAGGAAATTTAGTTCTAAATCCAAGATATAGAGATGTAAATCCACAGAAACCTTAAATTAATATGTTCAATACTCTGTACAGATGAATAAATAGTAAACCTATTTATTATTTAATGTTGCCAATCAATGATAATTATGCAACGCTAATGTTCTATTTTTTAATGTATGACGTACTTTGTATTCGACTTATACAGAGTGTGATTCTTGCGAACAAGAGAAACGTTTAATTCAGGAAACCGATGTGAGCAATAGAGAAATCCTAATCAATTGATAATTTATCTTTTGAATGACCCAATAAGAGCATTATACATCTCTTAAATCACAATCTTTTGAATGACCGGTACATTACTTGTTAGCTACCCACAATTACTAATACCTACTTTTATTTCCAGAGATAAAAACTAAAAGAAAATCCTCAAGAAATTCCGTTCGAAATTTCAAAACATTCCGAATGAGTTGCGCCACATTTGATCACTTTGGAAGTTTTCCTATAATCAAAATCGAAATGAAGGTTGGACTAGTCGCACATTCCTCTCGCAACTAAAAGGGATAGTTTCGATCCAACGATGTAGTCACCTGCGGCAACTGACAAGTACCGTTGCTTGACTTACACATGTCCCTCGGTCAGCACATGACTTGGTTATTATTCACGAAGGCACAGATCTCCGACGAAGTCAGTTACCAGGCCCACTTTTAGTTTCAACAGAATACGAACGATGCTTAGAAAGAGCCATCCACGCGATATAGTTACGGTCATTTCGTGGAATAATTTTAATGTTTGTAGTGGTCATGAGGTGGGAATGGTTTTTGTTCGTCATTCGCAAGGGGTACGACGGAAATGTGTAAGGAGCATACTGATTTTCAAACAAATTTCCCATTAAATCCATGACCCAGGGTATAATAAACTTCGGACATCACAAGTCCAATTGCCGAATGACATAAATAACTTGAATTTGGTGCAAGATGGCTGTGAGACGCTCCGCGTGTGTGCTGCAACCCGCATTCTCTGCTAATGGTAACGCGTTGCTTTGGGGGGGATACACGTATAAATCGATTATATTACTTTATATGACGTTATACATTTAAGTTGCATACAATTTCCGGTTTTGAAATTCGGTTACCGGGCTGGAGCAACTTGAGGATTGAGTTTCATCATCGAATTAAAAATGAAAAGCAATGTTTCTGGCAGAGAGAAAGAAAAAATTAATGAGAGAGAGCGAAAGAGAGAGAGAGAGAGAGAGAGAAACAACCCAAACAAAGAAAAAAGAGGACGAAACATTGTAATTTACCGAAAATAAATATATAACGGAAGAATAAGTTTACAATTGCATAAAAGCAGCTATCATTGCTCCTCCAAAATTAAATAATGTAGAACCCCCCTCCCGCCTCCCACCGTCCCACCGGCCACCTCATTCCACGTGGCCACAAAATACCTACCCACTACATAAAGACCAATCATACATGCAACAATTAGCAATCCTGAAAGAGGCAATCTTTAATCTTTGATAATCCCAACCGAATCTTTAGCTCGAGGTACTCACCTCTGCGTCTCCGGAATCGCAAATGAGACTGAGAATTGGCAGCCGCCAACTTTATATTCCCTCCTGGCCAAGCGCACGCTGCTTAATTTCCATCAAGGTTATCGGCGATTTGTATCAGTAAATTTTAGTTTTGTTTGTTTATCGTCACAAAATCCATAGAATATGCAACCATAAATTAAAAATGTGTGGAAAGAAAGTGTGAGGTTAAAATTAGGTATAACATTCTAATATCTAACTGTACTAAGTACTCATATAGCGGCACTTAGGATAAAATTCGAATAATACTAAATAGTTGGATAGGCCACGCAAGTGCGAAATATTAATTTTACCCAATATAGGAGAATAATTCAATCTAGACCTACAAAATAATGGTATCTGTTTTGATATGCCATTTGCTATATATTTGATAGGTTAATTTTCTCGGCGCGAAATTACAAGGTTCGGTTTTCTGCCTAGCTATCTTCGGGCACTTTTCTTACGAAATCTTTCCTTTGGCTACCGCAATTTTAATTCTTCGTGGCTTCACTGCTTCACATTTCATTTTATTCACTGCTTCATTGTTTCACTGATTCCCATCTCCTTTGCTTCACCGCTTCACTGCTTCATTGTTTCACTACTACACACAGCTCCGAATCTGCTTCACATCTTCACTGCTCCATAGTTTGAATGCACTGCACCAGTCTCATTGGAAAAGTAATACAACGATGTTACAGGCAATTATGAGATTAGACTTACGCAAAAAATAGATATGTTACCGTTGGCGATAGGTACAATTCGGGTTATGCCGGATTGTTTTCAGACCATGTTTACTTTTTCAAGGTCTAGGTATAAGTAGTTTGTTGTAGTAGTGGGTTGTCAACATGGCGTCCATGGTTTAGTCCTGGTACTTCGTCGTCGTCAGAGACGGCGGCGAATGAGACGAAGTTTGGGGAAAATTTGCGAATATTATGTTTAAAAAAAAATTTTCCTTTTTGAGAATCCTTTCGTGAAGGTGCATCTCGATTTGAAACGCCGTGTATATAGCTAGTTCGGTATCAGTTTTGGCTTGAACAGGCAACCTGCAAATGCGCCAAGTATAATGTAGATACCCACTGTATCGAGTTGTGGTAGAAATCAGTAGACTTAACTTTAAAAAAATAGTAGGGTAATATAAATGTATGCATTAAATATATTTTTACTAAAACATACAAATACAGTTACATGAGAAAGGGGACATTTTACATCCTTGTGGGACGCCATAATTCCCATTCCGCAATGTTTGTGTTTATTTCCTTGATATATTTATTTCGATGGCGCTTTCCTAATTTTCTTATCGCGACACTAGATGCTTCCTGAAATCTTTATGATGATATAGATATTTTTCAAGTTTAAGTGTTAGAATATCACTTTATGCCTGCAATTCATCTACCAAACGTATTCGAAATCTGCAAGTCTTTTAGAAATTTCAGTTTAGAAATGATAATCAGTTTAAAACGGTACCAAATAAGAACGCAAAAAAAAACTGTAAAGATATTAAGTCACTAAACGTTCACTAGCACGATTATTACAAGCTTTATTTAGTTTTAATATTGCTTTGTCATCTGCAAGCAAATCATAAGCAGGGCTATTTTACAAAAAGTTAGTGATGACGCAGGTTTTAAAATTTGTTTGTAATGATATTTTGAGATTGAATAGAGGAGTGGTGTGAGAAGGAATCCTAATTAATGTCGTTCGTGGTTAACGAATGCATGAAATCGTCCCATGCTCCAGGGTCATGCGTCATAGTTACAACGCATTTTTTTAGGGGTGAAGAAAATTTGCATTGGATTTGATAGAGCACTCGAGTTTTTCTCCTCCCTAAAAAAAATGTGGGTGATTTTGTTAGGTGATTTATCAACACAGATAGTGTGAATCGTATCATAAAAACTTGTTTACAATTTGCTAGCTTACAAACCGAGTACTGGCTGATTAACAAGATTTTGTTTTACAATGTTTCAATTGGCGACAAAAAAAGGAAGTTTTGATCGTATGAAAGCAACTCCCTCCACAGATAGCCATGCAAATAGAAGTAAACGTGCCTCAAAAAGTCAGCACGACGCTCTCTCTACAAAACACAGTGCGGTTGAATGTTTGACTAAGAAAATGCAGCTAGGATAATAAACCGTATTTTTTCGTTAAAAATGCGAGATGCAGCACAACCACGGGCCAGGAACCAGCAGAGACCAAGAACCAGATGCACATGATGCGGTCGACGCTGAAGGAATGGGTGTTCCTGTCTTGGACCAGCGCGTGGTGCACCGCTGGCGATCGGCGAGCGTCGAACTCGCGTCGTCTAGCCACCTCCATCATCTCCAACGGTCCCAAAATTTCGAATAATTTTTGGGGGAAATTAAAAATGAATTATTAGTCCTTGTGATGAACCTGTTTGGAGCAAATATTTTAGCGTGTTACTTGCCGCAGCGAGGGGTCCACCAATATTCGCCAAAACGTGTAATAAATCTCATGCGATGGCCGAAATTAATTCAGCTATCGTACCAGCATTTTGGGAGTGTGTTGCCGAAAAATCATATTACAATCAATAACTAAACTTGTTTATTTGGAAGAACTTGTTTTGCAAGTGCATTGTATTTTTTGGGCATTGGGCAGACGATTATTAACGCGCAGATGCACGCCGATTTGGATGCACGATTTAAGGCCTGGAACGCCAGAAATCTTGCGTAGTTAGCATTTTTATTACTTATTAAATATTAAGACAGTTTCGGACAACACGTGAAGAATTTTTACGCCAGTCAATCATAACCGAAATGCACAAACCGTGGGACAAAAATCTGAAGCGCATGTGGAGTTGGGCCAGTTTGTTTTTTGCAATACATAATTTTGTAATTCACTCGCTTGGTGCCCAATAATTGGCGAGAGCCTCTAACGAGCATCTAAAGAAGATATACGCGTTTTTTGTGGTATTTATAAATATCATAGCCAAAAATTTTCGCGAACAGTTTCCTTCGGCCAGTTTTCGTAGCGCCTAAAAAGGCCGACTAACAACCTGCAGAATCCGCGCTCTGCTGTCTCGACTCGCGTACCGAAAGTGCTTCACGTATAATGGAACTGAAAAGCGCGAAGAAATTCTCAACGAACCCCTGAGCTAGGCGCTAAGTTTTCCAGGAAGACGCCAATTCAAGGAAACTGAAAAGAAGGAAGAAGTCTTGAGATCATTGTTCCTTAGAATGTAAGGCAGGACACAGTCGATTCAGGTTCCAATGCGGGCCAAGGCCCATGGCCAATGCATATCTGATTCAGATTGCCGAAAATGTGGTGCATCTCAGGTGAAAAAACCTGCCCGGTCCAATGCAGAGCTAGGACCGGGGTGTGAGGAGCCGAAAACTGGTAACCATTTATCTTTTTCGCGCATCGCTAGCCCATACCACTGACCATCTCAACGGAGGTCAGCCACTTGTTTCGGCAAAATTTCGGTGGTGTCGGTCCATCAACCCATCAAAGATGCTGTTTTATATACGTGAAAAAGTTGTTTTAAAAAGCGTTATGTTCCTTTGGCTTCTTGGCCCACCTATGGCCCACCGCTCGGGAAGGGGGGTAACCGAAAACGTGTAACGCATTCATCAAAGTAAAAAAACACACGCAGCGTAACTTGCCAAAAAATATTGCCGAGTGAATTTTTTCGAAGCCGGCATGCACCGACAGTGCCTAATATGATAATGCATCGTGGGCTAGGTCCGGGTCCAAAACGCCGAAAATTTTACTTGTCCATTCACCTTTGTTCGACCAAAACGAGTCTGGATTAGCCTAGTTAAACACACACACAAACAAGTTTGTATTACGTGGCGGCGGATTCTAATGCAACAAAATGACGGGTCCAAATTTGAGTGCACCGCGTTTGCTGCAAATCAGCGAAAGGCGCCTTCCGCGTAATCGGGCGGCTCCTAGTGGAATCGTCGACAGAAATCGAAACCAAAATGTCGCAAAGTTTCACTTTTTGTGGGGCCGTCTAATAACAGGTCCCCACTGACACTGAAATCGTCGACCGGCGTTGATTAAAACGATTTTTAACAAATTGTTACACTTTATTTTATCAGCCTGGGGTGAGTCCACATGCTGAGACGAAAACCGTTTCACAGAAACTCTTCTTCGCCGCTTTGCGCGTATAGGTACAAGTTTTCAAAGATTAATAACATTTTAATGACCTACTTAATAGTTCATGTATAAAATGATAATAAACTATTTCATCATCATTCCTTTGGAATACATAAGAATTTTTTGATGAGTAAAAGCACCAACAGGTGGCAATGAAATTTAATTTAAGCGGATTCTAATAGGAGTTTGACAAACGGGACATTTTCCGAGCGATGGCGGCTATCTCGCGCCAAAGCACACATTTCCATGGCAATATGGATAGAGTTTCCAGCACTCCCCACACTGGTCGCTGCTCGCTGTCTGCCCGTGCGCAATTGCAATTGCAATTGCAAGCCGTACAAGCAAGAGCGTGCACATTTCTTTGATTGCAAGCACCGTGAGAATTTCGGTGTACAGAGAGTTAGTACTGATGACAAAAAGATCCGCAGACAGCATAGGATTTTTGGTGTGGATCGAATAATAACATCTGCAAGAGCTAACAGCAATAAATAACATGAAATACACGTTAGCCCGCTACTAGTTCTTGCCGTTCAATTACTCTGGTTCGGTTTTGGCAATTACTCTGTGCTCGTAGACGCAAGTACCACCTGCTAGCAAACGTGTACCCCCGCCCAGTATACCCCCGCCCAGTGGCCCGTGAAAGAGCAGCCCGCCCAATTTCAGGCCATCGGCTAGACAGACTTGATACTCATGACATTGAATTTGGCAAATACACGATCTTTTTTTACATAAAATATTACTCCTAGTTACTCGAGACTGACTTTGGTTTATGCAACGACTTGTTTGGTATTTTTTTGGCCAAACTGTCTGCAGTGTTCTCAATCTATTATCGATCGTCTGAGGAGCTACATTGGACCCACTCGCTATTGCCATCAGATTCAGAGTATGACCTTAGCATAATCTCTGGTTGTGTCCAAGGATTTTGGGTATTTCTCAGTAAAACTCTCTAGAATTTTGGCAAAGAACTATTTGATCGTGTTAGATCGCGTACAGCGATTGACTTAGTAATAAATAGGCAACATTTGCTAGCATAAAGACTCCAATACTTTCATCCCCACGATAACACTTGATAGAATCCAAACAAACACAAGCCCACAGAAACCAACAAAACACCGAGCTTATTCACATATTTTTATGTACGAAGTTTGATGTAGAATGAGAGAGAGTTCTATTGAGAGAGTTTTGAATAAATTTTGATCAGAGAATTAATTGCGTTACCTCTTAACATTCAAACTACAACAAATTTGCATGAAAAATACACCATGGTCTCGTATAATTACCAAATATTACTACCGAAAAAATGAGATCGTTTAGGACCGGGCTAAGCGGCTGGCCCGTCGGTAAAGTGGCCAACTAATTTGGGCATTTCAAACTTTATTACGTCCATAACTCAATATTTGGGGCGTCAGAATTGACAGGGTCTCAGCGTTATTAGCCGGACGAGTCAAAGCTGTGATCTCACACTTGTGAAGAACCGATTTGGGTGATAAATGAATGATAATTTTGGCAGAGGAACCTTTACAGTCACGGCAGGTGCTTGATAGCCCGCAGATAAAGCGACCCCGTCCTGTCCATGTCTTGAGGAAGCTGGGCTGCCAATCAGCTAGTTTTGTCTTTTCGGGCAGACAGATCGACAGACAGGCGAACGATCGCGACAGCATACCGGAAAAATCGAACGCTTTTCGTCGAATTGATTGGTCCTAAAGTTTGCATGTTTAATAACAAGTATAAGTAAGCTGGGTTTGGCTCTGTGTAACGCGTAGATGAATTTGTTTAGCACACAGGAATTTTCGGCTGCATAGATTAAGGGTGAAACAGTAACTGAAAGTGACTTCAACCATTTCATTTAGTCGGCATAACATGTTTTGTTGAATCGTTGTCCACACACGCGTTGGAAATGTGATGATCGATGCGCTAAATCAGCATAGTGTTTTCTGCTCCTCGAGTTACCTTGAGGGAAAACTTAACCTTGTTTGTCTTCAGCGCGCAGAATTTACAAGGAAACTCACGACCAAAAGCCACCGTCATAACACCGAGTTGATTATGCCAAATCGCCAATGTGATCTTGACAATACTTAGCCGTCACCATACATAATTCGTGAATAATTCACTCTCCAAAGATTGGTCGGCTTACGTCAACGGGCCTCGCACAGATTGGCAAGCCGCAAGGGCGAAAAGCGTGCCCCCTATGCAAGACAGTGCGTCTCGCCGAGCAGACATTCTACAAGACATTCAATAAGACACCCGAAAAAAGCGAGGCGGTGAATTTCCGCTTTGCAGGCGTGCACGCGGTGCGACAGCACGGAGCTTTTGGTCCAGACTATTTTTGAAGGTCCTTTTGAGAAAGAAGTGGAGTTGCATCGGAATTTGGCATGGACTAGACCGCGTCGTTTTGGGCTTGCTGACATTTCGCGCAGTCGGAGGTTTACGGATTCACTGCACTGCTGCGCCTCTCAGCTGCACGAGACTGCACATGCACGGGGGGTGGTCAACAGCCAAAACATTGTTCGTGTCTTCAATGATTTTTGGGTATATAAGGACCAGTTTGCATTCATGATGGACCTATGCTACGAAAAAGATGTCTAGGACACGCCAACAGCTAACCGGTCCACATTTCGGGCATAAATTTCGCGAAAGAGCCCCAGCATTGTGCGATGGCATGCGCGCCAGCGCCGCTCCGCTCAGCGGGAGGATTGGTTCCTATATCAAAAACTGGCTTTGCTTTTTCGATTCGACAATAAACCAGTCCGAAAATTCGTTTTTTCGGCACTCGTCTGGGATCTTGTGATGAATGAGGAGTTTGGTTCTGAATAACTAAAGACCCCTAAAACTTGATGATGTAGTGTAAGACCAAGGCCCATGTCCAGACCGATAGATTTTGTTTATTAAAAACGTCCAGTCGAAAAATATTCGTTGTACAGCGCGCATTTTGGTAGCAAGATATAACGTATTAGTAATCTATCACCCTCGGACCGATTTGACAGGTTTAATTTTCCCAGCATCCGAGTGCGTGCGAGTGTGTGCCGACTGCCGAGCGAGAGCCGCTCTCGCCCCACCCCCCTACCCGGGCCAGCCGAATATTGGAGCAGCTTCTGGCCAGGGTCACCCTGGCCCTGGCCCAGACGCCTCGTGACGGGTGGCCGTGGCCGAGAGTTCCGAAAAACGATCAATCGCGACCGGAATAATCGCGGTGGGATGATTTTGTCACACCTTTCGCTCCTCTCGTCAACGTTTCTTTCTCTCAAGACGCGATCACACTAGCGACTGCTTAGAAAGGTGACGAATGGTTTGCGACGAATCTGATGAGAGGAAAGAGATTTTATGTGATTTTTTGTGTGTCTGGATTTAAAATAATTAAAACGTTTGGTCAATCATCAGAAGAAATGTTCGCCAAACTCATATGCGACTGTGACATGTCCCAAAGACGGTACCAAAGGCTAGCAGTGAGTCAGGAGCGAGTCAGGAGCCGGTCAGGACGTAGCAGAATGGCCATGATACCGTCGCCCCAGACAGAGATGCTGTCACCGCGCCGGCAGCGTCCCGCAGACACCAGACAAGCTTGATGAAGCAGACAGATCGATTTCCTATTCTACACTTGATGTCGGACGTCTGCTTTTTTTTATATCCTATTTATTTATTGAATTGTTTTACATTTTGTCTGCCTCTTATTGCTCTACATTTGTAACTCCAAGGTCAATCAATGACTGTCTCAAGATATAGGTTAACGTGTATAACGACGGGCATGAGCTGACATTCCGGACTCCTTATGTAACTCTCTGTAACGGCTGGGAAAATTGAGGCGCGTGTGATACTTCCCGCCAAAATCGAGGAAGCGGGCATTAGTTTTTCTGACAGAATCACGCCCGTTGCTGGTTAATACAATTTATATCCATACATGTGGAGTTTGATTTATACGTAAACGTAAAACGGCGTTGAATTTATTTATATAAAATGATTCAACGACAAATTTAGTCGGAAATGATCAGTATTCCCCGCCATTACTGTGGGTACGCCGAATGCGAGCGAAATTAAATTTAAGTCATGCACATTGGTGATTTGTAGTATTGTTGTACTGGCTCTTGATTGATTTGGGTAGGAAAATGTTTCATAGATATTTTGCGTCGGTCTGAGGGCAGGTAGGGTGTGCAGAAATGGCATCGCGATTGCCAATGGGAAATCAATGTTTGTGTTCGTGTGCTTCGCTGGTCATTAGGAGCGCTGTTGAAGAAAAGTGCCGGGCTCTATACACTATGAAACCCATATAAAAGCATCGACGAAAATGAAGGGTTTCTGAAGTGAACACAATGATATTCTTTTTGCCGTTTTATAGACAGTAATTTTAATAGCATCTCCTGTAATATGTAGGTCACATTAAGGGTTGAGCTGCCCTTGCGATAAGGATCTTGTATACTATCTGTGAAGTAAGTGTCATGGATGTTATTTTAGAAGCAATTGAGGAATTTTGCATCAATACTAACAAATCCTTAGAAAATAAGCGGATATTTTTTGTCGTTTCTCATGCTTTTAAGGCTATTGGTGTGGTTGGTGGTGATTATTTCATGAAGCATTATTAAAACTTTCAATTGGTATTTCCTGGTCATAAATCACACAATTTGTTGCTAAAAGTGTGAGGATTCCGTAGACCCTGGTTTCGTTGCAATCAGACAAACGGTGTGGTCAGATGTTATTATCCAGTAGGAGGTAAATTCTGCGCGGGAAGCGGCCCGAGGATATGCTCAATATTTCGACGTAACAGAGTTGTCATAGGATGCTTGCAAATACTAGATGAGTGAATATTTTCGAGATTTGCAAACACACAATTTGTTGTCGTAAGTGTGAGGATTCCGTAGACATGGGCTTCGTTACGATCGGACGAAAGGTGTGACCACAAGTTAGTATCCAGTAGGAGGGAAAATTTAGCGGAAAGTGGCCCGAGTATGCGCTCACTCCAATAGTCTAAATGTTTCTTTGAAGTGTCCTGACATTTTTATTTCTGGGCTTTGTCGTAAGATAGATCACTTCAAAAATATGGCATGCCTGGTAAATGTATTCTAATTTATATTCAATTCCGATCAGATTGAAACTACAGCAAGCAATTCAACACTACTTTAATTCAAAACATTTAAAACTAAATGCTGAACAGCAAAATTTTTTTAATTAGGTCGGCATTACATAAACCTTGGTCCAAGGCAGCTTCCTGAAAGTGCGTGTACAAACATCCTGTGCCTGGGAGACGCTTGCTTTTCTAGCGATTTCTCAGAAAGACAGTGCGAGAGCGCGTGAGAACAATCGGGCTAATCTGCGCACTGCACGCAGCACACAGCAGCCGCGCCGAGCGCACGGCAGCGCACGGCAGCGCACGGCCCGGCCGCCGGCTACCAGCACGACGCACGGGGCGCAATCAGCAATTTACCAGCGAAATAACAAAAACAATCCGCTGAACAACCAAGTGTCCAGCCCGGCCATTACGCACGTGTAACACACATAACAGACATAATACGCTTTGTTGCCGTCTTGCAATTTAGATGCTGCGTTACCTAGATCATTTTATCGTCTAATAGACTGTTTATATATAAATATGGCAGGGGAACAAATTAGCGCAATAATTTCAAATATACAAATAAGAATTATATATATTGAAGTCAGTGAAATAAGTTTGTTGCGTTCAAATGGGTGTGTTTCTAGAGGTTTGCAGAGACGCTACCTTCGATTCGAAATGGAGATCCCAGCCCGACATCGTTGACCATTGAAAATGAAAGGAATTGATATCGACCATTCGTGTACGGGTTTTAGCGCGAAGACGACTGTCTCCTTCGGCTGTCTGAGGCATTATTAAAGGCTGTCTGTCCGCCGAAATTGGGGTTTGTGCCAAATAGCATCCCCCAGCCGGCCCAAGTATTTTCATTGTCTCGACGCTCGACTCGTTTTTTAAGCGAAAACACGAGTTGTTGTCTGACACGAGACAACCATTTTCCGGTTATGCCTGCATATCACAACTGTCGGATGCGTCGCTGCGCAGACCAGTGAGCAGTGAGCAGTGAGCAGTGAGCAGTGAGCAGTGAGCAGTGAGCGGTGAGCACACACCGGGGACGGGACGAAGACAGTGTCATGCACTCCTGATTGATATGCGCAAGGATGCAGGCTGCATGTGACTTGATGATATAAACCAAAAGTTCAGTGCTGGTCTATTGATTGACTATTTTTATCCTTCTCTGCGGCAATGACGCTTTCTTATGATCAATGCGGACTTGCTATCGATCTCAAACGTACAAATGTGTGCATTGCAATTTTTTGCATTCCAATGCCTTCCCCTAAAAAGTATGGATTTACCCAGCATTTGTGGTCGAGCCTTTGACGAGTGCCTCGTGCACAAAATATCGAACTCGACGGCACGCAGTCGCTAACAACGTTCCGTCTCCCTCAGTACCCGTTCATGCATGAACACTACGAGCGCCTATGCCCAAAAAACAAGTATCCGCCAAGCACTTACCAGTCGCCATTTTCAGTGACGTCAGCCACCGTGTTATCAAGCAGCAGGAGATTAGGATCCACGTGTACCCGCGCGGATGCTGCAGCTTCTCGATGCTAGCACACAGCTGACAGTTGAGCTACACAGATTTGTGATCGGTAACGAGTTAACACTGCTTGTGGCTAGAGGCGTAAGGTCGACCGACGGACGCTCGCCGGGGCGGGGAGCGTCGTCGACGCAGGGGTTGGGGGGACCGCAGCACCGCCGAGGCGGGGCACGGGGCACGGTGCACGGGGCACGGGGGGCAGGGTGGACCCGCTAGTAACAGGGAGGAAACGTCGCTGCAGCTACCGGCGACGAGCCTGTCACTCACTAGTCACTATAGACACGAAAGCTTGTCTATGCGACGAGATACACTCCTCCCTTTATCTAGGAGTTATCAGAAGAGAAATATGGGAGGAGCAGGGCACCGTGATGTTCGGACGATAGGTTTTACCATCAATACAATTATCCCTACTTTGAGGCACGCTGTTTCCGACGCGTGGCGTCGTCTGTGGTTTATATCGGAGCTTGTGCGTCGCGACGTTGCACGGACGTCGAGAGTGTACCACGTGCGCGTACCGACGCCGGGCGTCGCACTGTGAGGACGACGTCGACGGAGGCGTCGCGGGCGTCGCAGGGGGCACGCTGTGTGACGTCGCCGCGGTCTGAGAAGGAGTAGCGGCGAGCGACCATGGTCAAGGCGGCGCTGGTCGGCCAGTGTTTCGCTATGTGGAACACCGGCGGGTGGGGGCAATCAAAGTAGGGGAAAGGGGAGCATCGGTAATCTGTGATTGGCTACAAGTGATAGTTACGTAAAGGGGTTGGATGACGGGTGTGTGTGTTTTGAAAATGGTGTTAATATATTGTATATTCGTCGGGAAAAGTCCGAGGGGTAGAGGGGGTCCCATGTCAAATATAGAGGGGTGCATCTTGCCCATTTCGTCCACATCTTGTCACCGCTCGGTTCCGTGCAGTTCAGTCGAGTCTTGGCTTGTGGGTTCCTTAGACCAACGAGTAATAGCAATGGCCGTCTTAGTAACACTCGCGCTCGTCGCAGTCGCGGCGCTCCTTTTCGCGTTCCTCTTCGTACACAAATTATCAAAACGCAAAGAAGAAGAAGAAACAACTACAATAGATAAAATCGAGAAGCAAAAGACACTGATTCGAGCTCCGGGACCGAAGCCTTGGCCGATCATCGGCAGCCTGCATCTTTTGGGACAGCACGACTCCCCGTTCAAGGCGTTCACTGTGCTGAGCAAGATCTACGGGGATGTATTCAACATCACCCTGGGTGCAGTCCCTTGCATTGTGGTCAACAACTTCAGCCTCATCAAGGAGGTGCTCATCTCCAAGGGCTCGCACTTCGGCGGACGACCAGACTTCATCCGATTCCATCTTCTGTTCGGAGGCGACCGTAATAACTGTAAGTCCGCTCGGCTGTCGGCTGGCTAACTCAATTCACTTACTTTATTTGCTACAAACAAAATTCTTGTCAATTGCATGTAATTCTAGTTTATTATTTCGGAAATGCGTTTGATGGAAGTGACGGTACGTATTTTGTGACAACTCTGATTGTATTCAAGTTTTGTTTACGTTGCGAATAAAACAATGACGATGAAATAATAATTGAAACATTGTCAATAATTATTTGTTGGCGATGTTTAAAGTCCTCCGCATGGTTCGACAGCGGATTTCTGTATTAGCCAGGTAATAAAATTATTGTGTTATTCAGAAGACAAACCATTGGAAACTTCTAGAAATTGGCAGGTTTTCGATTAATTGTCAAGCGACTTCAATGTTATGAGCGCGTTTAGACGTTCGGGATGTCCAAGGTTTGAAATGTTGATGCCATGTTACAACTCTGCCGGGATGGAATGCTGTAATCCAAGGGTTTCCCTGCTAATGGGTTTCTACAAATTCAGCCATGTATCGGGCTAGCCCAGCGAAAGATAGAGATCGAAATAGCCAAATTCTAAAATTATCTACTAATTATCAAGCTCAACTGACATCAAACTCTACATGCGGCCCGAAATCTCAGACCTCTTGATTAGTAAGCGCGTTTCTTGAATGCAATCGTGCATTATGTCGACCCATCGCATCAAAACGCCACATGCACTCGCTCCGAAGAATTCAAATCAGGTTCGGGAGAGATTCGATTGTCCGAAATCCTTGAAATAGACTTTGCATCTCTAAAATTGGTCGCGCGAGGACTCGAGGAGCTGAGGAGGTTCGGCGCGGGGCCGGGCGGGCCGGGCGTCTGCATAAGGTCGAGTGATTCTTCACCCGGAAGCGCAGCGCAGGAGCCTGTTCTTCGAAATTCCGGCGCGCCGCGTGTTTGCTATGCGCAGCGCGGGCAGCCCGTGCGCCGCGCCGCGCCGCATCGCGCGCAGCACACCTTTGCGCGCAGCGGCCGCTCAAGCGATTTATTGCTATTTATTGCCGTCACACAAACACTATGTTATGCAAGCGCTTTTTTTGGTGCATTTTCAACCATTCTCTAACTGTTAACGCGTGAATAAATCATTGGAAGATATTATGTCAAGAAAAATTCATTATCATATTAGGTCACGTGACTTGATTAAACTGATTGATTTAATCTGATAACAATCACTTTGAGCGACATCTCTGTGGTCGTTGTAACAGGTTATTATAAGTAACGGAAAATGTGTAAAGTTTACATAAGGATTCAATTTCCTTTTCGGAAAATAGCCTTTTGGAAAACAAACATCATTGTCTGGCGACCAGATGTGTGGTTCCGTTCGGGTAAATCTAAAACAATTCTGCGTGGCGATCTGTTTTCGAGCTAACGCCGTTTCGCTGCATCTGCATCTTGCTCGATAAAAAATATCGTTTGTTTGAATCACGTGCAGCATAGCCTACTTATTGTCCTTCGCATATCTGATGAGATCAGTTAAACTGTAACAGAGGAATTCCATTAAGTCATCTTTTTCCTTATGGTATCGTTATTATACCGACAAGATAGTTATTGTTTGATTTCGAAGTTCTCGAACTCCATGTCGGGTCGTTTGCCCTAAACGATTGTGTCCCTAAACGTTGCTAAACCAAAGCGATTATCGAAAATACCTAACTCATCCTTAATCGATCCCCAAAGATCGCGATGAAAAGTCGAATAACATTACCATGCACAACGCATTCAATTTAGCAACTTTCAATCGTCCGTATTCGCATACTTTCCCTGTCATTTCTGCTAAACATCAACACCGCGTCGATAGCTTAAGGTATGCAAATAGCACGCACAGGTCTCCGCATAAGAGCGAAGGAGCACACCTGGTTTGTTTATGTGCTTCGTTAATTACGTAAGGAAGGAGACGGTTCCTGACTCGAAGTGGTTTATAGATTATGTCATTATTGCTAACGGTTTGGCGGAATCACTGCCCTTGGCCTTCGGTCTGCAAATTGATCTCCACTGGTTCACGCGCGTCTGGCCGCGTTGCTCGCGAGCGGGAGAGATGAACGCACTACGGCTGATCGGCGCAGCTCTTTCATTCGACCCAATTCACCGCACGCAGACTGCCGCTGCTCGCGATGCTTTGCCTTCTGTTTACTGTTTAGTGTTTACTAACGGCGGCCTCATGATACCTAATGAGCCTAAAAAGTAAAAACTGTTCGTCAGCTAATTGACTGCAATATGCGATGGTTAAAATAAAAAATATGGGCAAAGGTCGGAGTTGTGCGGTTAGATTTGCTGTTTTTGCGACATGGATATCAATTCCTGACACAAATAAGAAGTCACATGACGCTAAACTTTATAAAGCATATAATTTAAAACAGTAAAATATCTTTATACTCTTCAGAGCCCCGATGAATTTCGTTTTCATGCTAGTGTTGACTATTTATTATGCTTCTTAAAAATAAACTAAGTCAGTTATTTAGACACACCCAAAATGTGCCGCATAACTATCAAGCATGTTCGTTACTCGTATCAATGAAACGACTCATTTGCTAGCTCACTATTTTACCTAGGTCAAGGAGCCGGAGGGCAGTTGTGATAATTTTATGAATGAACTTTCATTGACAACCAATAACCGTGTTACATACCGTGTAGGCATGCTTGGTAGTAAATTGAAGGTAGTAGGTAGGCAATGGTTATGTTTGTATGTTAGCTTATGTCGTACCACTAACTTGGTAACCTTCATACTATCACGGAAACTGGCACATTTCACTTGATACGCGCTCTATCCTTATTACTTATAAGATGTGCATGCTAATACTAGAATTGTACATGCACTGTCATTTTCATTATCACCTAGGCTCGGACAGTAACCCGATCCGAGTAACCCGATCCAGTAACCCGATCCAGTAACCCCACAGTTGGTCCGATCTTGGGCCCGTCGACGCACTGACCAGCGAACCAACCCCCTTACGCACCTACCCGAATCATTCAGGATATATGGTGAAGTGCAGCGTCGGCGTCATTCACCTTGCTGATATTGACCTCACGGATTGGCATGCAGTCATAGTGAGGTGTCCCATTTCATATCTTTGACAGGAGCTGAATATGTGCCAGCATCAGATGAACAAATGTCAAAACCAAAGCGTCGAAAAACGTGACTAATTTTTGAACCTCTCGTGTCTGTTCCAGCCCTGGCACTGTGCGACTGGTCCGACCTCCAGAAAACCCGACGAAGCATCGCTCGCGTCTACTGCTCCCCCCGTTTCGCTTCCATCCACTTCGACAACCTAGACAGCGTCGGTGCCTCCGAAATCTCACAGTTCCTCGGCGAGCTGCAGTCCCAATCCTCCTCGCAGCCCGGCGAATCCTTGCACATCAAACCCCTCATCCAGTTGGCATGCGCGAACATGTTCTCTGAGTACATGTGCTCCACTCGCTTTGCCTACGACGACCCTGGCTTCCGCAACATCGTGCGTAAATTCGACGAGATCTTCTGGGAGATCAACCAGGGATACGCCGTCGACTTCTTGCCGTGGCTGTTGCCAGCTTACTCCAGCCACATGAAGAAACTGTCAACGTGGGCAACGGAGATTCGACACTTTATCTTGACACGCATCATCGACGAACATCGACGCACAATGGACGTGAACGGCGAACCCAGAGACTTCACCGACGCTTTGCTAATGCACTTGGAAGACGATTTGAATCTCAGCTGGGATCACATTTTGTTTGCACTGGAAGACTTCTTGGGCGGCCACTCTGCGATTGGCAACCTCGTCATGCTGGTGTTGGCGATGGGAGCGAAATATCCGGAGGTCGCTGCCAAGATCCAGAGAGAGGTTGACGTTGTCACTGGGGGAGAGAGGAATGTCAATCTATTCGACAAGGCTGCAATGCCCTACACCGACGCTACCATTCTGGAGGTTTTGCGAACATCTTCGTCGCCGATCGTACCGCATGTGGCCACTCAAGAAACGTCCATCGCAGGTATGAGTCCTTATCATGTGAAACAATGTGACAGTCAAGTGTCAAGCAAGTCACTGTCAGATTTGCTAATGTTGTGTTCTTGCTCTGTCTGTTTACAGGATATCACGTCGAGAAAGGTACGGTTGTTTTCATCAACAACTACGAACTCAACACGGGCGAGACATACTGGACCAAACCGGAGGAGTTCATGCCGGAAAGATTCATCTCAGCGGAGGGAAAAGTAACAAAACCCGAACACTTCATCCCGTTCAGTACCGGAAAGAGAACGTGCATCGGTCAGCGATTGGTGCAGAGCTTCTCATTTGTTCTCATCTCATCAATCTATCAACATTACCACGTGACGTCGAAGGATCCCGAGGAGATCAAGCTGTACCCTGCT
This sequence comes from Nemoura dubitans, assembly GCA_921293005.1. Taxonomy (NCBI): domain Eukaryota; kingdom Metazoa; phylum Arthropoda; class Insecta; order Plecoptera; family Nemouridae; genus Nemoura; species Nemoura dubitans. Next base: position 65,816,017 of record OV121073.1, on the reverse strand, counting down.
TGCGTAGCTCTGCCCCCCGACACATTCGGATTTGTATTCACCCCGAGGGCGACGCCGAAAGCAACGCCGTCGCCGCCGCCGCCGACGATGACGATGCCGGTGACGCTTTCTTGTAGTCAGTAGGTGTTGGTGGGCCAAGCACGGGAGATGAGTTAATTGGCACAAATCACGTTAGTATGACTCGACATGTCAAAGAAGCATTTATCTATTTGCCAAACATTAATTACTTATTATAAATTATCTAAAATATGAGATTGAAAAGATGCTGCAACGTTTATGAAATGAGAAGCAAGAATCGGAAACAAATTCGTTTCTTGCGGAAATTATATCACTCTGATAATGTTGATTTAATATTGGGTGGGATTCAAGACTTACGATTGATATTTTACTGTAGTACAACTTCTTGCGCTTATCATAAGAAACAAAGTTTTTCTATATTTTCTATGTTTGTTAATATGTACGATATTTTCTAAGAATCAACAAAACACTGAATGACTGCTGGATGTGTGATCAATATTTTTATATTAATGGAATAATTCGTTGTGTGTATGTGTATTTAAAGAATAGTAATACTATATACTTTTATCTGTAACGAAACTCGCTGTAAAATGCGACATTTTAAATGTTCGTTTTGTACCTTCATGTCTAAAATAAAACAAGATATTTGTATACAATCTGCTGTCTAAATTCTAAATCTTATAAAGTAACCCCCATTCATAACTCCTAGTAAAATTGGTTTTATCGCAGAAATGTAAAATCGGCGATTTATTCAGCTGTTTCATGTTCGATCATGAGCATTTACATCGTGAAAGAAAATAAAATAGTCGCACATTGCTAGACAAATATCATGGACTGAGCTTAGACATTATGTCATCGCAATCATTCTAGCCCCTTTTGACAGCAGATGCATTTGATTAAAATAATTGTGACATATTAAGACATGAAAATGCAATTTCCATGCACTAGATTTATATTTTTGTTTAATAGTGACACAGAAACACATTATAGTCCCTTCTTGGTACACATGTGAAGTATATTGTTGGGGTGCCTCTTGTGAAATGAGAAAGTCTATGTATATGATTCATAGATCTACTTACTTCAGAGCTTTGATTCTGATAGACACAAGAAGCCGGTAGTTTAACTTGCCAGGCACATCTTACCTTTTTATCGATAAAATATAAAATCTTTCATCGAACTTACAAAGTTAGCTGACAAGATAATCTCTATGTACAATATAATATAGGCATAAAAAGTCGAAATTGAAATAATTGGTTAAATTGAAATTGAAATTTCCATCTTCCAGAACATGCAACCACACCAAAATGTCGGCGCTGAAATTGATCTTTGGCATGGCAGCATAATTAGCACCTTCCTCACAATTCTTGGTAAAAGTTCCAATGCAACAAAAACTTGTACGCGATGTAATAAAACTTTTTTGGGAGTCCGCAATAATGGGATTGAAAAAGTATCTTCAGTTTTTATAAATTCATTATTTCATGCCAGCGGTTAATGTTTATATCGCTTTTAAAAGAGCTTCAAATTGGTATACAATGTAGCTAGGGAGGAAAAGTAACTGTATTGTGCTAAAAACCTTTTGTCAGGGAGGTGCTACAAAAACACAAAACACACATAAAGTCCTTGAGACAAGTAGACTAGTCTCAAAGTTAGCTTTACGGATTATTTAGTCGCAAAGATCGGAAATGCACGTCAGGTCGTTTATATAAGCGATGCAATTGTACAAGTATGATGCATTTCAATGTTTCTTGAAGGTTACCAGTATAATTATTGGCATAGAAAACGTACAAACGTATACGTCTAGTCTAGTTCTTAAATCTCATCATCAATGATTTCCAGACAGATAAATAATCAAGAGAAATCCTAGTTATGACCAAAAGCGATATTTACCACGTTTCCAGATGTTCAGCAAAGTAATGCAACTATACCAGACGCGCGTTCAAGTTGGCGCGGGTTCTATTTCCCGTCGGTATCTACGAGTAAAACATCTCATCGCATCAATAGGACACCCCTTACGGCAACGTTTACCTCAAAATAACTCGAATAACTGCAGGTAACCTTTTAATTTTATGGTTACCTGAATCAATTTTACAGCTTTGGTCTGATTTTTTATGGGGATGAATGGCATTTAGGTCACGGTCTTTGAAATCAGAAGTGATCGACGGGACACAACAATATTATTTAGAGCACCTAATATCCTGCCGAATTGTAAATCTTGCTCTACTCTGTACATCAAAGCAACATTTTTGGGCTAAGGTGGTACCTATCCATCTGATCATAAACAACGCACATGCATTTTAAAAGGAAATTTTGAGTGTTCTGAAGGTTACTTCTTGAGAATAATAGGCTGGTCGAATAATGGTCAAATGTTCATTTCCCTTTTCATTCCAACAAACAGTGAGAAGATAGCCTTGCGTTTTCTGGTGTGTTTATATTTACCTGCAGGTACGTTGTGGGACGTCCACTTTGTTTTTGATCACTTGATCTTGCTGTTGTGAACCGCCATCATGCCTTGAGCTACCAAGAAAACTTTTTAATTAATAGGAAATACCTTTGCAAAAAAAGTGCACGCTTGAATTTTTCGGCGAATGCTATTTCTGTAATAAACTGCAGATAAGTTGGCCCAACCAAAATTTGATTAAGTATAGTTATTATTTCTTTGTTGTACACGATCATTTATACCAAGGCTAAAAAATTAATAGCTTAACGCGAACTATCATGAATAATTATCTGCAGATGCCCAGCTAATTGCAGAAATCTCGGTTCCAAGAAAGTTATTCCATGACGTTGATAGGGATGAGATTTTAAAATTTAGATGGCAACCGCTTTTCTTCAATTTAAATTGTAACGCTCTCTGTCAGCTACTGGGTATGATACTGCCCATGGACCGCGCGCTTCTAGAGTCTTTCACCGAGAAAGAAGACTGCTTACTTGGTGCCCTTGGTTGGACTTGGAGTACCTAGGCTGAAACTTTGACAAGCCAGTCCAGGATTTCCACGGCAGATCCTGAAATATTGGGGAAAAAACGCTTGTATAGTATCGAATATGTTTTTTCTGTTTTCTTTCTAGGGGCAGCTAGGTGTCTAAAATTGTAATTCGAATAAGTTCTATGTGTGGCTTGATAGCGACGAACCATAGGTCTATCTGACTGTTACCCGGTCGTTGTAACTTATTTACTAAGAATGATGGGCATTTTCTCCAGACATGGTATGTTCCCACAATATTTTATAAATCAGGATCAGTAAACAAGCAAGTAGTAAACAAACCGGCTTGACGGGGACTCGAACACGAACCTCTAATATCGAGATGTTGCTGTATTAATGTTATGGTAGCAGAAAACGAACAACTTCGTCCATCATTCATTCATTATTTTTCTTTGAATAAGTCGTCACGATAGTGTTATGTTATAATATCATCATGGAGAAGCAATCAGAGAGCAATTTTCCAGACAAATGTATTATCATCTACTAAATCCATCGTGCCATCAACAGGTTAAACTTCAAGCTGTCAAAATCGACCTACCAATATCATCCCACCTATATCCACCGCCTTCTGTACAGATACCATGGATATCTAGAAAGGAACATTGCCTAAAAACATTGCTAGAAAACTTTACTTACTAGGGCGAACGCAATTTGTGTTGCGTTGAAGATGAGCGTAGCGGTTTGTATATAGCGCAAAAAAAGATTAAGGCAAGAAGCCTTTGCAAATCATGGAGCAGCAAGCCGGACCAATGCTTTCTCAAAAATTCTGATCACTTGAAAATGTAAACGATTCTGACCTTTCTTTGTTTCTGTCCGAGCTGTCGGATAGCGGAAATATGCTCATTTTGAGATCATTGAGCATTGTGCATGTTAATACATAGATGTAACTCATGTCCAAGGGTTTTTATTGGGTTTTATTGGGTTGGTTTTTATTGGGAAAAATCTGGTGTGATGTTTCGATTTGGTTTCGATGGTTTCTAAAGGCAAATCGAAATTGGGAACATTTGAAAAAAATACGCACTTTTAAATAAATTTCCGTACTTTTCCAAACATGCCCAATTGTCGAATTTTGCTCTTTTTTCTGCTTTGAAAGTGAAGGGTGTGGAGGATTTTCTTGAAAAATGCAGGGGGTCTAAGTTGAGAACAAAAGTAGACACCCTGAAAATTTCATCCCACTCGAAGCAGGCGTTTGGCCTGTAGAGCGCGCGCAAACACACATACAAAAAAAAAAAACAAACAAACAAACAAACAAACAAACAAACAAACAAACACACACCAAGTGTTTTTTTTAGCAGTAGTGAAATTGATGATTTCGCTTCGCTCGCTTCGCTCGCTACGCTCATCAATCACTTCTGATTTTCAGAAACTTTCGGTATGACATAAACGACGTAAATTTTTAGTATTTCTTACTCATTTACACACATTTTATAGCGTAATCCAAATTCAAGTGTAATTTTGATAAAAGAATAATCCAAATCAACGCGCGAAATGGTGAGTCAGTAGTTTGAATTATCTGCCCGACGACACCACTGGCTCCATCTATGGCCGTTACGTCGTACGCTCACAGTTCTCGACTCCTTGGAGTTATGCTTGTTGACGTTCTCACAACTTTCCTTGTTTCCTTCATTGCAGCGTGAGTGCATATCAATCCACGTTGGCCAGGCTGGTGTCCAGATAGGGAACTCGTGCTGGGAACTCTATTGCCTGGAACATGACACGCAGCCGAACGGGAGATCGGAACCAGACGAACGTTCACAAGATAACTGAGCAGTTATCTGTAGCACTACAACACGTTCTTTTCGGTGTCACCGTGTCGTCCAACGGAATGAAAGTTCCACGCGCAATCCTTGTGGACTTGGAAGGCACGGTAGTCGGTACGAATTATCTTTTATTTCCCCAGCTTTTAGAAAAAATTGGTTTTCCCTAAACTGAACATTAATTTCCAAATTGTGCTATATATAACGGAAGAATCAATTTCTTTTATTCATGCATGTGGCATTAACGATATGTTTGTCAACGGGGTTAAAGCTAACATCGGGTTAAATATTTCTTTAGCCTATCACATGCAATGTTTAGTGAATTTTAGTGTTGATCACCATGGTAATAATAAATTTACCCCCGGGGTTATGATAACCCCGTTTCGTGAATCCAGGCCAAGTAGGCTAAATATTGTCTTAAAAGTTTATTAGACTATCGTAAAGAAAACCAACAGAATTTCAGAACCGGCACCTCCACCAACAGCTTTTGAGCAAGAGTCATGAGTCAAGACACAAGACAAAGTGTCGAAACAATCAAAACTATTTCGTTCCTGACGCTAATTTCTCATTGACCAATCTTTCAGATGAAGTTCGCCAAGGAAGATTTAAAAACCTGTAAAATACGGAACAAATAACGAACGGGAGAGATGATTCCGCCAACAACTACGCTCGAGGACGTTTGGAGGTACGTTGTCGCGAAAGTGGTGGACCGAGTACGCAGACTTACAGACCAGTGCTCGGGTGTACAAGGATTTTTCATCTTCAACGCTTTCGGGGGCGGCACCGGTTCCGGATTCACGTCACTTTTAATGCGGAAAGAAGTGCATGTTACAGATCTCTGTGTATCCAGCACCTCAGGTCACTCCAACTCCAGGAACTTATAACGATCAATCGATTTAGGTTGGTTCTCCTTAGATTTGTCACAACTGCATTGTGTCTTGGTATGCGCACTAATTGGACCAAAGCTTACATTGCACTGGAAATTTTCCTTCGGTTTGGTTATGATCGTAGATTGTTTCGAAGATTCTGTTCATGTTTAGATTATATATATATCACCAACGTCATCTTTTAAAGTCAATTTGTCCTAACTTCAGCACTAGTTTTAAAAAAACGTATTTCAGACTGGGTTTTGAATGCTACATGAAGTCTTAATGAAGATTATGCTTTCAAAACCCAGCGTGAAATAGTATTTTTGGTATTACTAACGCTTTTCATTATCATCGTAGGTATCAACCGCCTTTGTGGAGCCCTATAACGCGGTATTAACAGCTCATGGCACAATGGAAAACACAGAATGCACGTTCATGGTCGACAACGAACATCGACATCAACACAACGACATCTGTCAGAACAAACTTTGCATAGAGCGCCCCGACTACAAAAGTATGAATCGTCTTATCAGCCAGGTTGTATCGTCCATCACAGCATCGTTGCGTTTCGACGGTACCCGCAACGTCGGTCTCAACGTGTTCCAAACGAATTTAGTCCCGTTCCCTCGCATCCATTTCCCACCGACTACATACGCCCCTGTCCTGAACGCCGAACACTCGTACCATTCGGGGCTTTCGGTAGCCGAGATCACAGCAGAGTGCTTCGAGCCGGCGAATCAGATGGTGAAATGTGACCCCCAAAAGGGCAAGTACATGCTGCCTGCTCTACCGAGGGACGTTGCGCCCAAAGATGTCAACTCCGCGATCGCCTACATGAAGAAGAAGTCTGCGATTCAGTTAGTACGTTGACTGGTGTCCAACAGGATTTAAGGTACTTGTGACGAAATCAACTCTCTTCAATTCTAGTTTACAGTAAAATCACATCAAATGAAGTAATAGTTTCGCATTTCGGTACACTACTCATGCATTTTCACCTCTGTTCTCGCGGGCTACAAATTATTGCTATCAAAGACGAAATCAGACTAGGTATCTACTCCGTTCTGTGACGTGAGTGCCCTTGATTTTCAGACACTAGATATGAAACTATAAATATCTCATATCATATTGTATGAGAAGAGGGCTGTCAATTTAAAAAAAAATTTTTCGATCATGACGTGGCTCCTCCACAGATACTTCTCCACTGTAGGTGATATGGCGACACGTGTATTAAATACAGTACTACTTCCAAAATGTGTTGCATGTTGAGTGGTTTGTTCTCGAGGGAGCACATACAAACGAGTAAAAACGTTTTTCAGTCGCCTTCTATTTTGTAATTCCTAATACCTCGTACTGTTTGTATTCCTCTCCTGAATTTGATTGTAACAGTCATTCATTTCCTAGTTTTACCTTTAGGCGCGGTGTGAGGTGAGCGATGCAGTAGCCACAGATGAAACTGCTTTTTCTTCTTGAACTCGAAATATAAGCTTTCCAATCGAAATTAGATGGCATTGTTCACTATGTTCACTATGTTCACTTTGTTCACTTCGTTCACTTTCAAACCGCCTGACCTGACCACCGATCAACCATGTCGCAATTGAGCCTTCTTGTAAAGTCTGAACTCGGAATCGACCTACATTCGAAAACCTTTCGTGAGTAACCATCCAACCTCAACTGGTTCACTGTACGTTTTGGTAAGAGGCAAACGAATGGTTTCAATGCACTTCCATTACTTCTAGGACATTCTACGACCAAAAACCCTAATCACGAGCACAGTCATTATCCAATATCTATTAGGACTGCCCCTCATTACCTGGTGCTTTGATAAGTTTTGCCATTGGTTTAGTTTCAATTTTCGAAAAGGTTCTTCTGAAGGTAAAATAACTGCTCAAAAGACATGTACGCCATTCTCAATATTTTTCTATAACGGTCAATATTAATTTGAATTTCGTTGTCATACGAACGTTTAACTGTCGCCCCACAATAAACCCACGGCCATGCCATGGAGTTATATTTCGTAGCGTATGTGGCTAGAATGTTGTTCACCACTCTTGCTAGCCAACCCAAAGTGACAGTTCAGTTCGTGGTCAATGGGCCATGTGACTAGTGAGGTAGGGTGGGGGGAATGTTATCTAAACAGTGGTAGGAATGTGTACCTGAATAACAAATCCCTGCGAACTCCTGAATTGATTTCTGTTTACCTTGTGCCATAAACCAACCATTAAAAATCTTATTTTGTTCGGAATTCGACCAAAATCGTTATTATTTTAATTCAAATACCCCCTTGACTCCATTATTTGTTCGCTATGACTTCCAATGTCTACAACTTTTTCCTTTTTACAAACATTGAAAAGTGTGTCCTAAACCCTTTCTTTCTGATATTTTGTTTAAATACCAACTACATCTCGTTGTCTCCTTGCCTTCAAGGTCAAAATCTTCATAAAACTTCAACTAATAACTTCATAGCATTTTCGCAATGGCTACCAGTTGCTAAAAACATTTTCCTTGACACAAACATTGACCCGAATGTCCTAACCCATTCGTACACGGATTCCGTTTCACACCCAGCGACATGACGTCGTTCCCTTGCCTTCCAGGTCGGAATCAACTATCCGCCTGCCACCGTTTTCCCGGGGGGGGTGACCTAGCCCGACTGGACAGGGCGGTCGCGATGCCTAGCAACACCACCGCCATGCGCGAGGCTTGGGCGAATCGCAACCACACGTTCGACCTCATGCAGAGCAAGCGAGCGGTGTGCGGTCGTGCACTGGAAGGTCGGCGAGGGCATGGAAGAGGGAGCGTTCGTCGAGGCTATAGAGACGATCTGGCTACCCTAGAACACGACTTCGCTGAAGTTGGGGCAAACTCAGTAAAAAGTGAGAGAGTGACAGTGGCGCCAGTCTGAATAACGACGAATTTTGAATTGTTTTTAAACCATCACATTTCATTTCCATCCATTTTTTTAGCTTTTTGATTTCTGTAATTTTGGTACCTACACTATATTTTTTGTAAAATTTTATTCCGTCATCGTTTAACTCAAGCTCGGATTGATAAAACACTTTTTTCTCTAAGGCGCACATTAACAAAGGTCGTGAAGGCAATTTTTTTTTATAGCAACATATGATATTCATTGATATCAACAAAAAAACTCATGCAAGCAAGTATAAGTAGTGAAAGTTTAAGATAAATCAAGCCCTCATAAAGCCGATCCCAGACGAGCAAAATATCAAGGGAAGATCACTATGTGCGCCTTCTAGCAAAAGAGGGTTGTGAATCATTCGATGCCAACAAAAATTTCTAGAAATATCAATACCGTTTCGTTCATGTCAAATAAATACCACTCTGTCCAAGTATTAGTTTGTTTCATGTTTATATTTTATGAGTTTACTCTTCGGTTGAGGTCAACACAAAAATAAAGAAAATTCTTCTTATGTTTATAATTCCCATGAAGGTCATAAACATTTTATGAGATTGGGTTAGCTGAATAATTCGGATTTGTTTTTGGAGCTAAAAGCAACACTTGACCAAAAGTTATTTAGCAAGTGTGGCATTTCAGCTGCCATTTTCCAATGTCTGGAGGATAAAGAAGACTGGATGGCATTCTATAAACTTTATTAGATCTTTACCTAAACTGGAGCATCGTTTATAAAATCAATCATTAATTAACATGAAATACATATTTTTTCATATTTTTTTCGTATCTTTCTTCCCACAGGATTTTTTTCGAAGTATGTACATAAAATCCCCTCACAAAAATAACTATAGAATTTAATATTTCATAATATTAATAAAGTAAGCATTTTACTCCCGTAGTGGGCTGAAATAAAAATGTTTAGCGATATTTATATTTATTTTTTCTGTTTTCTATTGTGTATATATTGTGATTGGTTCGTGTTAGTACGCCAGGCTGTTAAAAATTCTACAAAATATTCATAGTTAAAACATAAACTGAGACACTTAACGCACGTGCTCGAATAACCCCTAGCCAAATCGCACTAACCGACGCTATGGTCTACAAGGAGCCATGTGCTTTATTTGATTTTATACGTTCAACTCAACCTTCGAAAATCCGGATTCAATGAACTGATTTATCATTGGTAATTTTGAACTCTTGATGTTTCACGTGATGGACCCTTTAGTCAGCGCCGTTGCTGGTAGGTGGAAGCGTTGGAGGAGCGATCGTCACGGAAAGCCGCCGGATGTTCGGTTTGTCGTACTCTTCCATGCTCATCCCGCGAGATAGCTTCCTCGTGGGTCGTCCCTCGCCGTCGAAAGATCCTCCCGAGAAAGTCCTGTTCCTCTCCACGCCCGGCAGTGTCACAGAGGTCAACATCCCTTGACCTTTCGCGAATAGCAAGATGCTTTGAGCCACTTTCTCGGGCTGAGGAAAGAGAGAGACGGTGGACAATCAATACGATGCATGTGTCAATATTGACAAAAAATGTTCTAGCAAAATGGTCCCTCCCTCCTTCCTCGACCCCAAGCTACCCTTTTATAAGCCAAAAGAAAAATCAGCCCGGCCTGAAATACGTGACTACTTTGATATTGGTTTTCACTTTTCAAACTTCTGAGACAAGCTTGTCGTGACGGCAAACATGCCGGAAGGAAAACGCAGTGGACAAGAAGCGCGCCGTTGCGACAATATTTAAAAATGCATCAACGCCATGAGAAGTGTAAAAATTGTTTATTTTAATTTTATGTAGCTGTAAACTGTAAAGCTTTGACGCAATAACGAACAGATGGTGTATCCTCATGTGATGTTTAAAAACGAGCACTGTTTGTTTTCGAATGTTAAACAAATACGTATATACTCATAATATGATAATTTACAGGTTTAAAATTATCTGGTCGAAAAACACGTTAAATATAGTGTCTTGAAAGTTTTCGCATTAAATTTTTATTGCGGAATGGCATATAACCTAAAATTCTTCACCCAGTAAAATCTTATTGAAAATATGAATGAATCTTTATGACCAACCACTGCCGATCAAGGTTCTTCAATGTTTAAATTGCTCAAATTGTGAAAAGAAACAGAAACTCAGAAAATTTTCCTGCATCCCCCTCACCCGACTGTTGACTGATACTCTAGCCAAATTTATTCAAGCCAAAGTCAAGACAAATTGTATTTGTTCAAACTAATATAAATGAGAAGACAACGAATACATTGCAATTTTTGCGCTGCTTGATCGCTCTGTTTTATCTGGTTCACTCTCTCTCTGACCATCATCGCTACTCGGACGCCTCGTCGCGATGCGGTCGGAAACTGCAACCGATTTGTGATCTAATCCCACTGGTTTCAAAGTCAGTCCACACTCCACATACAGACGTGTCGTTCCATGCATTTCCCACACATTTCCACACATTTCCACACATTTCCCGCGCATTTCCGCGAATTCTTCTACTCACCGCCTCCAAGAGCACATCGCCGGCTCGCTCGACCTTGAGAAGCGTGGCCTTGGTCTTGTCCATGTCCTTGTGCAGCTTCTCAACCACAGACGCATACGAGCTCAGCAGGCCGGTAATGAGGAGGACGTCAGTCTTGCAGAACTTGAGCGAAAGGTCCTTGCGGCTGGGAAGGAACACGGGGTTAACTCAAGTTGGGATGTGAATACGGTTATAGAGAGGGGGGGGGGGGTGTATTTTAGGGCGCTTACTTTACAACATGTTATGAAAATTTATGGTGTTGCTTGGAAACCCTTGAAAATTCCCATGAAAAATCGGAAGGGAAAATGAGTGTAGGTACCTAAAGAGTAATGTTGGTACAATTGGTGGCTTATGAGAGGAGCTATTATGAATATATTTATGACAAGTAAAATTGTAATTTTATTTGAAAACTATAACATTTCACTGATTTCACCATTGGCTTCCAGGATCTTCACATGATATGAAAATGCGCTTGAAACAGTTCAATAACTCGCAAATTACCCACCATGTAGTTTTAGGTTTCACATTCGAAATTCAAATTTCATTTACAATGGAGGGGATTAAGAAACTGCCATTTGTTTCGAATGTTGACTTTTTAAGATAAAAGGGATTTGCACATAGTTTGGCATTCTTTGGTTAGCAATGCATTTCGGGATTTAGCTGAAATTCCAGTGGAAATTTAAAAAGAGAACCACTATAAATTGAAAAAACTGTGCTTAAAATCTGGCAATGAATCTATGTATTTGTAATATCTATTCTGATTTCTGGTGTTGAAATCCATGTTTGCTGTTGGTTCAAGGAGAGCTTTCCGTCGATTGCTGCAAGACACTTACTTGAGAAATGCGTTCACATATTGCTTGAGATTTTTACTGTTGATCGTGGTCCGGAGTCTGGACTGGAACTCCTGCATCACCTTCTCTTTGTCGGAGTTGGACTCGTTCAGGAGTTGCTGGACCAAGACACGAATGGCACGTCAGACAATGTATCGTGTTCCAACTTCGAGCTACACACGTCAAGAAGTGACTATTTGAGAAGAAGCGAACAAAGGCCGATACCATTTGCACAAAAATATCTTAATTATTGTAAAAGTGTTATAAAAAATAGTAACTTTAAAGCTTTATGTGTACCTGACGATATTCTTAAATTGTTCAATATGAGGAATGATTATTTTTTAATTGAAGATTAATCCTTCTTTGTATAACTATTGCTATTATTGTATAACTAATTGCTATTTTGTCGAATGCATAATTGAAAAGATAAACATTATTCAATTTCCATACATATATTTTGTCAGCGAGTCCTTAGTGGAATGGAGCTTTAACATAAAGCTTTAAATTGTCGTTTCGTTTACCTCGTTGATTATCTGATGTCCATTGTAGATGCAACACCAAACACGAATACCAAGCAAGATAAAGAAGATGCAACAAGAAGATACACACAGTTGTTAGACATAATTGCCTAACATAATGCTAACATTGACTATATAGAACGTGCATTTGGAGAATGAAGTGTTAAATCAGGAAGTACTTTGTATAGTTGGGAGCACACAGTTAAAGCATAAATTGACAACATTGACGGGCGGGAACAATTAAAGTTAATTACAAATGTACACCAATTGAAGTGGAACGGGTTGCTTCCTCTAATATTTGTCAAGATCATTTCGTATTAAATACGAGATATGTTGGGAATATCAAGAGAGCATGGATAGAGTCGGACTGGCCAGGGTGGCTGGGTCACGATCGCCGTCGGGGCCCCGAGCTATTTGGCCGCGGGGACCCCCAGCTTTCCGACCGCGGGGGCACCCAAAATACCTTTTTTTAGGGAATTGACTTTTTGAGTTTTGTTGAACCGAAAAATAATGATATTACGATGATCTTTTTGGATTTATGGATTTTATAAAGCGAGAGTGGGACATAAGACCCCCCCCCCTGTGAGGGCCCTTAGTCTCCTCGCCGCCGGGGCCCTTGGGTAGCCAGTCCGACACTGTTCATAGAGGAATGGTTGAAAAGGTATAAAGCGTATTTATAGAAAAGTTCATGCGCTTGGCAATGTCAAAACATGGTTACACAAACACAGAAGTAGACTTTATATAAACAGCATTTGTATGCGATGATTATTTTTTTATTGATACTCACATGACCAAATTTGTGGAAAATCAGATAGTCCTCGGCCCTTTGGCTGACTGTACCATCAGTGCCCTTCCAGTTGAAGAACTGGAAAGCAAAACATGGGGTATGTTGAAGTGTGTACCTTGGCGCTACATTGTACAAGTGTATATGCTGTCAAGATGTTCCTATGTACTTCCAGTCATGGAAGTACTGACTAAGACATGTTTCTTCTGCACGTTCTTCATAATTAGAGAAATTATTATGAGATTTAACTCGTTTTTTTTCTAGCAGATTCATCCTTTCCCTGAACCATTAAACATTCTAAAATTAAAAAGATTGATAACTTTGGACGTTCTATTCTTTTGGCATAGTATCATGTTTAATTTTAGCCCTTAATTAAAAGTTCCAGATGCCAGAAGAGGTTCCTGTCAAGGTTAATCGCTGAAAACAACGACCTCCAGTTATAAAACTAAAAACATGCACGAAAATTATTCCCTCTAACGAATTTTACAGCACATAACATAAAAAGTTCGCATCCTAAACGACGTATCTGATAAATTGGTGGCTCAGTTTAGGACACGCCTGCTCTCTAAACGGCGAGAACAGTTAGGAAAACTTTTCGCGTCCGACATATATTCACCTTGCTCTTGAAGCTTTCTACGACTGAGATCGCACTGCCGGTGCAATTGATCAGGATCAGACCCAGGCTCCTGCTGGGGTGAGCCAAGCCGAACCGAGCCAACACGTTGGCCCCGGCCCCCTCACCTAGGCCGATCACATACTTGACGTGCAGGAAGTCGAGCACGGTCACCATATCTTCGCCCAGCTGCTGGAGGGTGGGGTACGTGAAGCTGAAAAGACACAGTACACAATGGAAGGGAGGCGAAGCTGGAAAGACACAGTACACGATGGAAGGGAGGCGAAGCTGGAAAAATGTGCACCCGAACCGGGATACGAACGGACCGAATAGCTCAGTTTGTAGAGCACCTGCCCGGCAAGCAGGAGGTCCCGGGTTCGTATCCCGTTCGGGTGCACATTTTTCCAGCTTCGCCTACCTTCCATCCATTGCATACTGGTAACTGCTTTACCCAGTAACAATTTCCTCTCATAGTACACACTGTCAACCATTTGTCAAATGGATGTTCAATGGCATACGGTCGATTTCATTTCGTCTATTTACATTTTTTATAACGACATGCGGAAAGATATAGTGCGATTGTGCAATTTCTAATTTTTAGAATAAATAAACGAAATTTGAATCATGTTTTGAACAGTTGGTCGAATTTGGTGATACAATATTGATAGATCCGGTGCGTGAATTAGTTAAACAAACGTAAGCTAAATACACTTCCGAACGAAAATAGCCGGTGGTAAAAAATATTTATGTAGATAGTTTGCAGATATCATATTTATTATTTGTTTGACCTTGTTAATAAAATCATTTCGGGTAGTATTTACTTTACCGAATATATCACATAATCTATCAAGTTTCTTGATTCCATATTGTATTCATTAAATTTTCCATGTTTGCTCCAATGATTTTATCCTCATCTCTTTTTCTACAAGGTTTTACAAAACGTTGCTTCTGTACAGGCGACCTACTTTCCATCAATGGCTCATTCTGTATCGACAAGGCTGATCCGACCAGATTGAACAAACGATTGGATTTACATGATAATGTTATCATAGCGTGATTGGTTTGTCATAAATCAATCACTCTGTTAGCATTTTATTTCTATATCTGCCTCTTCATCTTAAGCACTCTTTCCGGAAAACTTCAACTTAGAGTACAGAATTGAAGTATTACTCTCGCCAGGAGGCTGAAAATAAAATGTTCTTAATTCCACAGCAGCCAAAAGCAATTCTTATTTCGTTTGAATCATTAAATTGAAAGTTATAGACACTTTTAAAACTGAAGAAGTGGAAGATAGTCAAGAGAGCACAATATTTTAACAACTTTTCATGAGGAGCTTCGTCTGTGTGGCTTAATATATGCAAATAAACACACAACCCAAAGTTAAAAGCGATTGGGAAAAGTCACAAAAAGAGGGTAGGTAAATTATAAACCCGATGTCACTGAAACAGCATTGTGGACTTGAACAGAAACGCGTATCTCAGGCCCCCGGTCCCAGCCCGGAGTGCTGACCGACTGCTGAGTGCCGCCTGCTGACTCACCTGTCGGACAGATTGCCGGCGTTGTCTTCGTGTCCAGGGGCGTCGATGTGGATGAACACAGACCGTTCCTTGATCTCCAGCATGCTCGGGTGGTTGACGAAGTCGTGGAAAGATGTGTCTGCGAAAACAAGCCGACACGGTCAATCCGAAGTCCACCCCCGCTTTTCTCGCCAACCCACGAAAATACGCGCACAATCTTGTAATGTGATAGCCGCCTCACGTGATTTCTGTTCAAGAAGTGTAATGCAACGTATGAAGCGACCCTGACGTAGTAGAAGAAATACAATTTGAAACAATCATTACGCCTTCCATGAAATTTCTGCGGAAATCTGTAAAATCAAGCTCCTGAATGACATATTAACAACGCGTAGATTTTCTGCAAAAAACGTATAGAATTAAACCAACTTCCAACTTCATTTCCCTCCCCTTCGATGTTTCGTCAAAGCAATAAACTTTCGTCAAAAACGTTCTATACGGTGCAACAGTTACAATTTCCATTAAAATTCCCAGTATAATTATTGATTTTTCTTGACCGCTTTGAATATCTTTTCACGGAATTATTAATCCGGGTGGTTCAATGGCCTGTTCCTTAGCTTCACGGGAGAGAAACTCGTGTAAATTCAGGCTCCCCGAACGCCACCACAGCAACATTCACGGGACAATGAATTCGCCATGGCGAGTAGAGGAACGTCAACAGCAAACAATAAAAGAATAATAACAAACCACGGTATACAATAGGACCTGGATGACTGGTTGTAATTCCAGACTGATTAATATTTCACGTGAACTTTCGAAGGCGCGCTGACGCCAATTTGCCGCTAGATCCGTTCATGGGCTAACTGGAAGGAGCGGAGCGGAAGGAGCGGTGGAAGGAACTGTGCAGAGCGGTGGAGGTGCCGAGTTCCAAGCGGAAACTTTATGCCGCTTCCTTTATCGTTTTCATTTACGTTTACCGTTTACGTTTCATAAAGTCATATAATCAAATCACGTCGTCGAAACGTTTCATATCGTTGCTATCAAACGAAGGGAAATATTTAAAAGGCGAGGAGGGATACTTCCCTCCTATTTTGCGTTGGAAAGCACTGAAAATGTATACACGGCACGAAACACGAAGTAAAGATAGCTGCTTCTTGATCAATTTTCGGACTTAGCGCCATAACCACTAACCACTAGCGCAATGTTTATCAAACCGAATGCCCGCGACCAAGCAGCGATTGTTCTTCAAATCTTTAATTTACGCACTAATGCCCAGAGAAACCCCAAGCTGTATTCATAACATCAAAAGCGGGGTATGTATACACAGTCACTTCATTTTGAATTCTAAATTGCATCAACGCCTCGCTCTCTTTCTCTCTCTTGAATGTTTTTCTCGCGACTTTTCCACCCCTTGTTTGCGTGGAGTGCCGGAGTGCCGGAGTGCCCGCTGTGCACACTGAGGAGTCGCGCGGTTTCAAAGGCGGCATGTCACTTGCCGAGTGCCCTACACTCCGTCTTGTCGTTTCATCCCCAACTGCTTCTATTGATCCAAATTTGATTGTATACACTGTAATTATATAAACTAGCTCGTGCTCGAGATCTCGAGAGATGGGGACACCGTATACTTTATTTTATCTTGAGACGTATATGGATAAAGTTTCAGGGTTTAAATGAGTGCTCTACGTGACTATGTTTGATTTTATCTTAAGAATGAGAAAGGGTTTGTATGTAAGCCACAAGACGGTAGCAGATAAAAGGTTCTAATAAAAAAAGTCATTGTGAGGAGTGTTGAAACTTTTGGGTCAGGTTTTAACATTACTTGGTAAACGTGGTAAAAAAAAACATCTTAGTAAAAATGGAGTGAACATTATTAGCACATAGCGAACAAAATTCCGATGCATAATACCATGTCCTGGACTCTGGTTGTAATAAGTTTGAAACATAAAACAGATGTCCAACAGGAGTGAATCGAAAAGCTTAATTGGCAAACTCTTCTCTTGCTCAAGATCAAATGTAGTCTAGGTAGATGAGAACACAATGTCGAGCCTATCTCATTGTCCTCCTGCTTTATTCAGCTGTTCAAACGGCGCCTAGGGCCACGGCAGGCTCATGCGAATCGATATGCGGGTGCATAGGTACAGCAGGTGTGTCCGATGGGAAATCCTTTATCTTCATAGTGCCCTGTTCGTTTAGTCTGGAGGCGTTTCATACTCACGGTTGCATCCCAAATCATGGACTGTCAGGAATACAGCACGCTTTCCTTGCTGATTCAGATCTCCCTGCGGGAAAATAAGATAAGAGATGCTTTAGCTTCAACGCTTTCGTCAATTCAGTACCAAAAGCTTCTAGTTTTTAGCCGGGAAATTACAAAACAAACCGTAATTTGAGCTTTTTCTGAGTGTATTATGTATAAGGTGGAAAAGCACTACATTTCTGACCGCTTGGGAGTCCTGAAATATCCTGGAAAACTCAGGTCCAAGCACTAAATCGAATGTGACCTTTTCCACCACTTTCGTTCGTAAGTGCTTCCGTGTATAAAATCGATCGGAAAACCTAGTTTATTTTCCTCTACTACAACCACCATGATTGTATATCATGAAAAAGAGTAGAAAGAAATGTATTCCTCTTACCTGAACATAGACCTGGATGTCACCGCTATGCTCTGTAGGCACCAGGTATTTCTGTAACAGAACGAAAGGTTGCATATTAAAGTTTCCGGCTTATCGTTAAACGTGTTCGAGTTGCGAGGTATACCGTATATGACTTTGTGCGACCTCACATTTTGACTTCTAAACTTGAACGTTTCGTGACTCACGGAGTAAATAGAGCTAGAAGGCATTTTCTTTGCGAAAATCCACTTAAGACATCCGATGAATTCAAGTGGAGCTTTGCATGATCCCTCTTTTGTGCTCATACTATAAAGCGATGTGTAGTAAACAGAGGGAGAGAGAAATAACTGCACGTAAAATCAACATTTCCCGTAAAATAAATGCCGTGAAGAGCTCGTAAAGAATCTCGGACAAACAGCAGGAAAATGGGAAAACTACGCAATGAAATTTCATTTTATGAATCATAACTTTATAAATACATCTTATCTAAGGTTCTTATAATATCCGAATCGATCACATAGATCTGGTCGTGACTTCAGCGCCTTGCAAACAGACAAGCAAGCCTTAATTGGAATTGCGATGAGAAATAAAGCGTAATTTAGCGACGCCAAGCTAATTACTAACGTAATTACTCGCAATTCAATTAGAAAACCATGGGCAACCTCAATCAACGGGGAAAGCATTAAAAAGTTTGCATCAAACCAATGAAAAAAAAAGAGACCCGAAAGGTTGAAATGTTTGTTAAACGGATAAAGCACACATGTGGCGTCGAACTTTTACGTCGTTCCACTCGGCCCCGCGGCGCCGGCGTCGGCGTCGGCGTCGGCGTCGGCGTCGTCCAATGACTTGAACTCCCACAAGGCGACTAGTAACCGAAGAAGCCCTGGCCTTCACAAATATTGGCAACAGCAGTGAAGTTCAAACTAAGCCAACACGCCTTTTTATTTTCTATGCATTATATTAAACTCGTTAGGATTATGTTTGCTTGGAATGCGGATTATAAGAGTTCGTTTGTTTAATTAGCGAACATAATTAGAAACGATATTTGTAATCGCTTTGTAGCACGGCAGGTGCTTGTAATTACAATGAGTGGTTACATGGATTTCTTTCAAAATCTGATGTGAAATGTTGTTTGTTTGGAAGTTTAGTGAATGACTTTACATGTTTGCATACGAAGTAACTAAAACACAGCTTTGTACATTGGAAAATTGTTTGCAAACCAAGATTTAAAAATAACGTAAGAAAAATACACTGTGGTATATTGAATAGGAATGCATTTTAATAAATTGTACAAATCGTTTAATTAAATCTGAACACGGGGGATGTGTTGAGCATAAAATAGAATCGCCAAACGAACAAATGATGTTTTTTAAACCAATTCACATTATTAGACGGTGTGTTTGTGTTGGCTATCAATCCATCCTTAGGTACTAACGGTGTGTTTTCGAGCCCTTTTATTAGACCATTAGCTTAAATCTAGACACCTTACTTTTCTTTGTCACGCTACCAAAAAACACTTTCCAAACTTTGTTTTTCAAACTTTTGGCCAAAAAACGTAGCTTGCTCGCCGCCCTCGTGTACGTCTCGCTGACGCCAGTGCGCACCCCTCCGCTTATTGCGCGTAAAATCGCAGTTCAAATCCAGCCCGATCGAAACACCCCAAAACATTTCCACATCGATCCTATATACATATAAGTTACATACCGACAAATCAGACTTCACCGGCAGTTTTTCCATTTTCTTCGGACTTCTGTTTAGAAACAACAAACTCTCCTCGTCTCTCGACCGCTTGAATTTCAACAGTTTCGTAGCTCGCGGACGTACGACGCAGTTTGTTACTGACCAGCCTTCCCTGACATTCTGTGAAAGCGCCCCCAAAGAAGCACCGACGCACCGCCGTCGCCAGTCGATGCTTCCACCCCCCACCCCCAGCACCCCCACTCCAACCCCAAAAAAGCCACCCCCGAGCCTGCGCTTCACGTGCCTCTAATCTAGGCCTTCGTCATCTTTCACACAGAATTAATGCTTTACCAATTAGTGGACGTTTCCCAATGACTTGTTAAAGCAGGGGGTTTCTACTTGGCTCACTTGGCTTGTGGGAGAGAAATAAGCAAACCAAGTTACCTTCCTGCTTCGCTCAAATTCGACGTAGATACATATTTGAAAATTGGATGCATGCCTCTTTTAATTAGCGGCTTGTTCAGCTGTCCTTTGTCAACAAACAGCACATGATGGGACCTGACAGCTATACCGAAATTGGTGTGTCCCTGAAAAATTATCACTCTAATTTTTAAGAGATATGCTAATTATTTTAACGACGTTACCTTTCCTGTCTGATAATTTCGGACACGAATTTGTGTCATTTCGACCACACGTTTTGTTCCTATTTTATATTCAAATTATTCGAATTTGCTTGATAGTTGTGTCAGTTAGAAACTTTCTGCGGGTGTGACCCAATTCTGTCTCTTGCTCACCGATCCACCCTTCGCACTGCTATCGCAAAAAAACACGCTCATGGACAACGGACGGTTTCGGTCACATGGGCCACCCCCTTGTACTAACATTGATAACATGAGATAAAGTTGCCAGCATAACATGATTGTTTTAGCGAACAAACATCAGTGGTAGGTATATGGCCATGGTTCATTATTAAATTACTCGATTAATAAAACACGGGAGGGTAATCTGAGAAATTAGGCTGGCATTGTTTGTATCAAAATACGTGCTTTGCTTCGGATTACTAATGATTTCGTTAAAAATACGGCGTTGCAGGACTCGCTACGATGGGTACAGTTCGCGAATACACATTTGAAATTATAATCGAGCGAAAGAGCTCTGTTGACATTTTAAAATTTTGAGTTGCACCGTCCACGGTTCGTTTCTCGCTTGCTAGCAAAAAGGCAGAGGTTGGTTAAGAAGGGGTGCAAAACAAAAATGTCAGTTCGCGTATTTATAGCCCTGTGTCTTCGGCTCTTTCATTCAGGTATCATCAATCAATCAACAGAAGTGTCACCTCTGAGCTTGCGAAGCGGTACTTTCGCGAGAAAATTTGTAATAGGCCACTCACCAGCGAGGGTGGAAAATGTCAATACCGCTTTGGAAACAACTAAAAAAAATTACGACACGAAATGTTCAAAACCACACGGCGTTTTCTCTTGAAAAGACAGCATCATTTTAACCAACTATTTCAACCCTGAGTATTGAAGGACAAGCTGCAATCCTCTTACCTTCATAAAATCAGTCGCCATTCTTGCACAAAATACCGGTAAAGAATATTCCACAAAAGTTTGACCACTTGCACGAAAAATAAAGTAAGTTTCTGACCGACCAGTAAATTTTGTGGCGCAACCGCTCGCGTTAGTTGACTTTCAATACTGAAAGAGCAGGCAGTTATATTTTAAGACGTCCCTTGGTTGAAGCCTAGTCGACAGCAGCGATATGAGCGGCAAGCCAATAAGGTTTTTCTCCTATTAATGCATTTTTCCCTCACAACCCGTAGTAAACGCGACTATTTATATAATGTGCACGCATGCTACGTTCAACCGTCCTGGCGACAAGCGGTCTCGAATTTGAAGAAAAAGAGCACCCGCTTATTTTCAAAAGCCCCTCGTACATAAGATGCGTGAAACCGAAAACTGAAAAGGGCAAGTGGTCTGACTACAATGCTACATACTCGAGACACAGCTTCACTTGAAACCATAGCGATAGCAATGAAGATCGAGACATGAGAGCGTTGGGTTTCGTTCGAGATATCGACCGTCCCTGTACGCACATCGATACAGCTCGGCGGGAAACCCATGGTACGGACTCGGACAAAACGGCGGAAAAGCGTCGAGAGGAAATCGGAAGTGCTTCCACCACGCACGCCGCGCTGACGTATGACCGCGGAGAAGGGGGGGGGTGGGCTCGAGGGGAGGGGGCTGGGGGAGGGATATGAGGCTGTGCGTGGAAATGTGTTTTCTTCGATTTCAACTAGGCCTAAGGGGTTTCGTTTAAATTACTACATTCTTCTGCTCGGAAGGACGGAAGGGAAGTGCGGTGAAGACCATTGTTCGGCGCCCATGGCTGCTTTGATGATACTACTTCCGCTGAATAGCGAGTGCAAATGGTTGAGATGATAATTTTACTGAGCTGTCTTGTCAATTTATTCTCCCGTTATTTTATTTACGGTTCATATAAAAGATATGAAATATCTGTGTGGAAAAACGAACAAATAAGAAGAAAGACCAGAGAAATTTCAAAGTCACATGCATACTCAGGAAGATATATATCCAGTGACTTGTTTTGGTTTATTATTATTATTATTATTATTATTATTATTGTTTTTGTTATTGACTTTTTTTACGATATGAGTACGATTATGTTGGCACGCTTACTTAATTGAGTAAACTAATACGCTGATGAATCGCTTATGAATTATAGCCAAGGGGGTTGGACGAAGGGACCTCATCTAATGTAATAAATCTTGAGACATATCGTCCAAACTCAAATAATCTTGCAGCAAGCCAAGCATGAGCAAGAAATCAGTTCAATTAACTCTTCTTGTGCACAGATTCAATTAAAATGAGTTGAAGCAAATAGCATTACTATAATATAGTGAAATTGTCCGGCAAACATTGGGCGATTAACATTCGTACTGCGTCATCCGCGTATCAAATTAACATACGAGTAACGAGAGGCAGCCAGCGATGCGTACACACATATTCCGCATCAGGTCAAATGATGGTCAAATGGTTTATAATTTTCTCCTAATTAATGGACCAGACATCATCCCCTTTATCATCAGCTCTCACGTCCAATCATTCTCATCTATTCAATGAGCCAGAAAGGATGCTCTTAATGAAAACACTTTTCATCTCGACAATAACATGTTTTTGTACAGTGAGTATGTGTCTGTTTTTTTCTGTCCAAAGTACCCCTCGACACCCGTCTCCGCCCACTAACAATTGACAATCAGCCGGATAACAATCGCGCGAACTGCGCATAGACGCGTTTTTGTGGCTCGACAATGCGTAGAATGAGTTTCCTCGCTGATTCTGATCAAAATGATGGCAGAGGTCACTTGACGGTCAAAATAGCAGCTGGCGGTTCCCTGATCGCTCAAGAGCGGAAACTTGCCGAAAAATCTGTCAACGTAAGCTTTTAATTAATTTTGCCCAGGACGTGATGTATATTAAAAATATACGATTTTCTTGGGCATAATTGTATACTTATGTCGACAATGATCATTTGGAATAACGCAAGTGAAATACCTCGCGAAAGTTTTTAGAAATATTTTCAAAACTAGTTCGGTGAGCAGAGCATTGACGCCAATGCCGGAAGTCCGGGATACGTATGTTATAATGGAATTGAAACATGGATCAATTTCCATTATTCCTGTTTAAGACAGCCCAAAAAAATGAAAACAGAGCCTAAATGTGTGACACTGAATTGAGTGCAGAATATCTTGTCGCGGATTCTCTCATCCCCGTAGAGATTTCGAAATGTTGACGTCAAGGGAGCAATCAACCCGTTCCAGGGCGCGAAATGAGGTGAAATTGCCCCGAGCATCCAAAACCGCGTCCCCTCTAACCATCCCAAAGTTTTGTCAAACAGTTTCTCAAAGCAAATCAGTGGCCATCGGAGGGTCGGCGTCGGGGAGAGAATCGCCCCGACGTCAGTGGGTAGGGTCACCCATTAGTGCCGGGTACGAGATATCGTGTTGTTTTCGAGGTGTCCCCAAGGGGAGTTTCCGCCCAGGGCGAGCGCCCCGGCAATGCTAATATTTGGGATGAATTTGCGTGAGAATCTACCGTTTCAAGACGTGGTTGAACGTATATTTTCCTGGGACGAGGTGGGTTCATCGTTTAATTCGCCCCTCGCTAAATAAGGGGCACTTTTCTACTTGATTTTGAATCGAGAAGTGGGAATTGTTCGATCGATTTTCATTGACACTATCAACATCGGCCAAAACATGATATATATAATATATTGTATCGTTACAGTGTTTGTTAATTACATTACAGCGCGTACTCATTTTCATTGCAAAATAATGAAAAATACAGGAACTTTCGGATAAACCGATTTCATATTGTTAGTGAAATAGCTATCCTATAACCAGAAACACAATGTGCGTCAATGTGTTTGCTATCGAGTAAATTTATTATTGAATGTGCCTGTCCTAATTGGGCAATTTAGCCCAATCTATTTCAATACATAAACAGCTAGCTATTGTAACCGATATCACTTATACCAACGTTGACATTCCACACGGTGCAAGACAAAATGAGCAGATCAATACTGCATGTCAGAAATCGGAATCCCTTGCTACGACTTCGTCTAACCCAATTAAGGGAAGCCACGAACGGTACAACCCTAACCCTTACCCTTACTCTTCACCGGCGCGCGAATGGAATACTAAACCGGGGTACAATCTCAAATTCCTCGCCTTGTCAAATCGCTAATCTCTCATAATAGAATGCGCAAATGCAGTTGCACCAACCGCATAGATGTGCCAAAACACTTTGCGGAGTTTACGACGAGAAACAGTTCATGTTCGCTTATAAAATTGTTCGCTTCATGTTCTTCATTGCGGTCTACCATATTGGTCCGTACTAATCAAAATGTTATTGTAAGTTTCAGAGTATTTTTGTTAGATTTGCAAACTTCGTGTACATACCTATTATTTGTGTGAAACATTAACTTTGTGTGATTAACTTACGAGAGCGAATTTTTAATGTGAGGATTTGGTGAGGTTTTGTGAAGGGTGGACAGGGGTTTATGTGAGAAAAGAGGGGAGGGATAGGTGAGGTTCGAATGGGGTCTGTATCTACAACACGCCCGCATGGATTGTTATGGGAGAGACCACTTCAAATGTATTTGCGCTTCGAGTTTGACTCCGGCAGTGCTCAAACATAGGCATGTTTTAGCCACAAGCAATATTCAAGTATATGCCAGATGCTTCCTTAATCCCTTAAATGTTTGTGGATTCCAAAATATTGCCAAAGTTATGCTGCTCGGAACTAAGTTATTATTCCATCCGGGCTAGTATTAGGAAAGACAATTAGGTTCTTAGTCAATTATAATAAAGTGTATTTAAAGGTGTCGCAGTACACTTGTGACCTTGATGCCTGTGTACCTGTGACGACGTTAGTTCTAAATTCGAGGCGTAATATTTTGACCACAACAAGTTCGGTTCCAAACCACCCACCTATTGATAACCTATATTTGAGTAAAAATAGCTCTTATCTATTGACATTTATCATTTGCAAGATGTGGAATATGGAAAGTATATAAATTAGAGATTGATTGTTTTTGCAAACTTAAATTTTAAGTGAACTCTTGATGGTAACGATAAGATAGCTGATCTTATCCAGTATTCTGTTCTAATAAAGTATTGATGATAATGAATAGGTACGCTCTTCTTGTGTCGATTGATCAGCCGAATAACTTTAGAATAATTTCATGGCACAGTTAATTGTTAACTGAACAATGTTAACTGAACTCCCGTGCACTACCTCGCTGGTATAACTCGAAATGGACCAATTTTGCAGTGGCTTTGTATACCTATTACCCTATAACTTCGCGATTGTATTACTCATCTGTGCACGACGCAGTTAAATTGCAAGATGAAATTTCGTACAACTTTGATATTGAATATATAATATACGAAAATAGAGATTGATTAAAAGGTTAAACCCTTCTGCCTTCGCTTCAAGAAACCACATTCAATCAATCATATCTAACCCCCCCCCCCCTCCCCGTCTCGGCAACCTAACCCAAACCAAATCCCCAAATCGTAATAATGGCATAGAGTCCATTCCTTTCGTGAAATATGCACAAAGACTGCCGGATATTTACATCAAAAATGAACGAAATAGCATACGTTGAAAACAAGTGAATTAATTTTACATTGAATAAACGCCCCTTCTTGAATAAACTGTGCATAGCCTGAGTGTGAGTAACCTACTTATTTATAGCGAAACTCATTAATATATTCACAGCCGACATTGCGATCGCAAACTATCACTCCATATAAACCCTCGTGCTTGCCGATTTGAGCGTACTTAGATGAAGAAAACTTTCACTTAAAACGGTTAAAAAGTCTAGCGGCTTTGTACATCACTCATGAGTGAGCTGAATTCATCTAACAGAGTACAATGTGGGCTATGGGCTATGTTTAGATAGCTAGAGTCAACAAAACTACTGAAGTCAAATGTCAATGACCATCGCAACCCAATCGAATTGGACTCGACAGTATACCGAACACACTGAACTTGGCAATGCTTCAAAACAATTAAACATAATCGAGTTCTCCCTAGTGTTAGAAGAAAATTGAGCTTCATAACGTCAATTTGTGTCGAATGCGGAAGAAGATGTGTTGATTCAATTGGTGGAGCCTTTGAGTGGAAGAATGATGAAAATGTTGAAAAACCCTACCCTCAGCAATCACTGATTGCGATACTGACATCAAACGTCGAACTGCTTCCGATACGTCGTTCAATTTCCTTCGACGACATCAACTTCATACCTTTTCACATCTTTGAACAATAATTTTAAAACAGTGAATGTTTAAATTGAATTAGAATTGAAAATTAAAATCAGTAGCAGCTCGCTGTTCTCTTTGGTTATGCACAAAAGCTAAGGAGACGCCCAAGAATGTTAACCAGACAATGCTGGCAGTTATCCAATGACACGATTAAAACATAAGGAACCCCAGGAATTCCTGGACCAGATAGAAACTGGGATAATGTCATTTTCTGGACACCATTAGCAAGGATTGCTACAACACCTCTAGTAAAAGTGTCTGTGTCGAAACTTGGCCAAACCTTGGCCATAAGTTGCCAGGAAATGTGACAATGTGGTCTCGTGAAAAAGTGTTTTGCACGTTATGTCAGTTGATCATCAAGGTAACTGAAACCCTAAGGGCATGCAGGTAAACATTGCAGAGCTAGTCAATTAGACAGGCATGATATTTACGAAGACATAGAGGTTGGTCTAGAACCTCGAAAAGTACTTTTCCACAACGAATAATTGAAAAAGAAAACAACTGACTCATGTCAAGGTATATTGCCGAGTGCCGACCGTTATATACGGCTATTCGGTTTTCACGAAAGTTTTCAAAAAAAAACCAAGTGTTTTATTATTGACATAACTTGATAGGACGTTACATTCGCTACAAAAAATATAGTATTTCTGATAATAAAATAGGTAAAAGCATACGCCCCAATACGATGCGGGCTTCCTCCCGATTTGATTTTAATAATCGCAGAAAGCGCTGGCGGGGACTCGGGATATCAAATATTTGTTTTGATATGAGGTTGGTGGCTCCCTGTGATATTGTTGCTACTTGGCAAGAGGTGCACATCAATATGTGGACCAATTGGTTTCATAATTACAATCTAGTTGCCGCTCGCAAACCTGTTGCAGATTCAGTTGGCCGAACGATCGAGTGCGGTGTTTTCTAATCCACTTCGCCGCGACGCAAACTTTCAAAAAGCGACCATAATTTTGTCAGATCTACCGGTTTAGCACGAAGGAATCAAATCGATGTTTCTGATAAAGTTATAACCAATGCATAAACATTTAGGTTATCATCTTCCTTGAAGTAATACGTAATAATATGTTTTTGTATTCAAAATAATCTAAACATTATTATAACTCGATTACAATAATATTCACCCAGAATAGCGAATGTTTCCTTCGTATATTAATAGAATACGCATTTACAAATGGTATATAGCGAGCCATCCTGACATTTCAAATTTCTGTTGTCTATAAATCATGAACGAATTGATATCGATTTCCCTACAACTCACATTTTCATCGGCGATGACGCTAATTTTCCTTCCCACGGGAGCTGGAAGGGTCGGCTCCGCAACAGGAGTTTCCCCCGTCATCGCAGAGGGTAAGTGAAAAGCACACTTATAAATAACAACAAACTATAGAGACAGATCTCTTCTCGAGGTTAGCAGCGGTTAAGACGCGATGCGACTGGCGGTGAAGAGTGGCCACATTACGATACAATATACGGGTTCAACGAGATATATCGTAGGGTGGGACAGAAGCTAGCCACGTTTCCCCTTCTCTCGCCCTTTCCCCTCTTATAATTGTACAACAACTGCGTGCTTGTGCCACAGCATCCGATGCCGCTATCTCACTAGTGCGATTACTATGCAATCAATTGAATCGATAAAATATGTCATATACAGATCCGGAAGGATGGGTTGATATTCGTATGTGGTACGATCGTTAACAATAAAATGATAATGAAAAGTTGTATATTAGTGTTTAGCTTCCGCATATATTAGCGTGGAGGTTAAACATGTGGTGGGGATGGTGGGAGGTAGTTAGGGGGAGGGGGTGATTTACAATAGCAAAGTCAAGAACTTATGCTAACTATCCAATGAATCCACATGCTGGCAGCTCAGACACCAACATGAAAGTCCCCTATTTCTTTTTCTGGTAATTCTATTTCTGGATTCATTCCAGAAGCCTTTCAGCGTCTGTGCAATCCTTTTTTTTGTAGTAATTCAGAGGCCCATGTAGTTTCCCATATCTTAATTTTCAGCCATATTACGCTGAGGGCATTATGATATTGCCTTATTCTGTACAATTGATACTGCTATGAATTGCCATTGATGTCCCCTGAGTCCGTGACAGAAATAAATATTGGGTTTACTGTGACCTCAAATTTAATCAATGTATATACAACTACATTGACTCTAATCGATCGTCTATTTCTAAATTTAACAGGTATGATAAAATATGAAATATGGACTTTAATATCTATATATTGTGTATTGATAAAATCAAAATGTCAAGTCTGCAATATTTTTGTGACGCATTGAGTTATCTCGTCCTAATGCGTAATGCCTAATATACAAGTAGGTACATGTTTTTCTGTGTACAAATCAATATCAATATCGTTGTCCTCCACTCTGGATCTGGATCAAGATATGATTAAGCACGAATCTAGAAAGCCTAAATCCTGGAGTGCCTTCTCGAAACCCTGCTCGAGCTCTGACGTAGGTATTCTCGAAGAGATGCATATTTCGTATATTTTTTCTAGAATCTTTTATATCTAGTGTATTATTTTTAATTGATTAATCAAATCTACATTCGCGATGGGAGACATGGGTGAAAAGTGTGAGATTGATAGGATTCGGGAAGAAGAAATGCATCTCTTAGAACTATTGAAACTGCCCAACGTCAATCGGACCCTTGAGTTACTAAGCGATTACAAAAACAGAGAAATTCCACCAAGCCAATATCTGGAAAGTGTTTCACCTGTGAATTCCGCTGAGGTAGGTATGTCATTAAAATGATGCCAGTTAATTTTATCCTTGTGCTTGCAAGTTCTACAACTCCCTGTGGCTATTTTCAATTTTGTTACTTTGAGGTTTGCGAAGTTTGACAGTTCATAATTTGGCGAGATGGCAGCAACTAAACTAAAATAGCAATTTGTATATCATGCATCTTCATCGCGTTGAAGGATGAGCGAACCTAAAGAGATACGGACTGATACGACAGTAATTCTCGAAAAAAAATACACTGGCTGACAAATTAAATGCTACTTTGCATACTTGCGGACATAACCCGTTTTCACTCAAGCTCGCAAATCGCAGCTCGCTGCCAAGTTTTTGAACAAAATATTCTGTATGCAAATATCACGATTGATTTTCAGGTGCCCGGTCCTCTTGTTATTGAACTCTTCATCGGGCAATGCGTTTGTTCATAAACTAGATAAGCAACTAAAAATCACACAGAACTAAAAATCACATATTCGGACATACTTTTTTCTGGGTAAACAAATAGAAGAATTGGCTCGCGCTTTGCCCTGGGAGGTTATTTTTTCCCGTTCCAGGCTGCGCGCGTTTGGAGGAAAACTCACAGCTCGCTGCTACGTTTTTGAACAAGATAATTTGCAAACAAATTTCACGATTGATTTTCAGGTGCCCGGTCCTCTTGTTATTGAACTCTTCCTCACATTTGTCAAGATGGAAAAGTTTCTGTACATAATCATCAAAGATTTTTGCAAGAAAAGAAAGCAACACAACAGCGAAGACTTCTCGCTCCTAATGAGTAGGTTTCACAGTTGTTTAAATATGTTTCCTAATGATTCCATCACAAAATGGCTACACCATATGGTAGGTACTGTTACAATAAATAAGAAGCATAAGTTCACTTTTTGTGCTTGCGTGCAAATGGATTTTCAACTCCCTTGAGTGCAGCTAACATGAAATATACTATTTTCATACAGCAGCGGTAAAAAACGCAACTGATATTACCAGCTGGTCACCCTACCAGCTAGTACACACCCCCATGCGCTTTCGAGCCGTTCGGGATGAGCCCGTCGGATTCTAACGCACAATGTGTGTTGCGAATCCGTCTCGTTCTCGGTCTCTAGACTCAAAGCGTGACAGCTCGAAAGCGTGGAAATAGCGTGGTGTGTAACAGAGTACTAGCTGTAAGGCTTAAGGGTGCTATAGGATCACATTTTGCACTCAGATCTCGGTGATCATATGAGGTTACTACGCAAGTGCACGGGCATAGACAATGAAAAGTCTTTGAACGGCAAATTGGTGGAATCATGTACGATATTTGTTGATTTCATAGGTTCAACCATTTCATTTCACTGCGTTAGATTGACTGTTGCTCCAGCAGGGTACCTTTGTAATTACCATTCGAACTATAAGTACTAGTTTGGGCAAGTTAGCATACCTTATTACCATTACCAGAGAGATACCAAAATCTAGTTGTATTTGGCAAAAGAAGTTAGCACCGATCCTTGGAGATTGAGGCATGACGTTTCTTTGGCATTGGTCAATCACGATGTTCGCCCAAAAGTTAAAACATCTCTTTTGAACTCCAATGAACCGAAATTGGATTAGATAAGAAGGGCGATTAGAAAAGGTTTGATTCCATTTTTGTTACATCGATTTTAAAATATTTGATGCAAAAGCGGACACGCCGTTTTTTTTTTTAGAAGAAAAAACATTTCCCCTAATTTCAGTGATGCTGTACGTGATCATTTTCAAACTGCGAAAAGAGTCTCGAGATGCAGTGAAACATCTTTTGATCGATCTACACCCGCTCAAGTCGTTTCGGCTGCTGCAGTACCTGGCCGGACAGGATGTGCTCCTGCTTGTCACTCGCGCCGCGTCCCACGTGTTTGCATACGATTACGTCGAAACAACGATCCTGCCCCCGTTTCTGCGCGGCGAGAACATGAAGGTACGCGACGCTGCAGTTCTGTGCGTGGAGAGCACACGATACCTCTAGAGTGGACTACTCGATAGTGGATGGCACGTTTCGTGATCATGATGCATGAAGGTACGCGACGCTGCAGTTCTGTGCGTGGAGAGCACACGATACCTCTAGAGTGGACTACTCGATAGTGGATGGCACGTTTCGTGATCATGATGCATGAAGGTACGCGACGCTGCAGTTCTGTGCGTGGAGAGCACACGATACCTCTAGAGTGGACTACTCGATAGTGGATGGCACGTTTCGTGATCATGATGCATGAAGGTACGCGACGCTGCAGTTCTGTGCGTGGAGAGCACACGATACCTCTAGAGTGGACTACTCGATAGTGGATGGCACGTTTCGTGATCATGATGCATGAAGGTACGCGACGCTGCAGTTCTGTGCGTGGAGAGCACACGATACCTAGAGTGGACTACTAGATAATGGATGGCACGTTTCGTGATCATTATGCATGAAGGTTTATGGTTTGGTGGAGGTTTCCACTTTCCAGAGCCGTATGTAGATGGTACGAAGTGCTTCACGTTCACTGCTCTGAAGGTATATATTGACTTACAAACTGCAGTTCTCGCTTTGTAAGAAGTGCACGAACGTGAGGGGTGATTTTCATGTTTCGTGGTAATGATTCATGATACCATGGATGGACCGAAGTTCTTTGTCTGAGAACACACGATACACCAACCCCAGGATACACCACCCAGACTTGAACACTACTTGAAACATGAGTTTACACGCATGAAGGTCTTGCGCGCATTTTCAAATTTTTTGGTAGAATAAGAAACTGATTCGTCGTGGGACGTGGGTCATCAGAGACCAATTCACGTTCAAACAAACTGAAACTGTACCTACTGTAAATCTGTGAGCCTGTGAGGAATATATGGCACGCAACGACAAATTTTTTCTACCGACTGCCTCTCTTCCGATATGAAGACTGTCACTTTATCGCACTGCCCCTGTCAAGTGACAACTTATGTTTTCTGCCTCTGCACTATGCAGGACATTTCTCTTCTCGCCGTTGTGGGGATGAAGTAAGGCATGGAATACGAAAACACTGCAAACTATGTATTCTCGTTTCGTCAAAAAGTGTAAAGTGTGTAGCTTCTAGCAATGTACAGCTTGTTTTATAGATCGGTTCAATTTTCTGATTTTTTTATCTCTCTTAGAGGCGGCTCTAAGACTATTCTACCTTTTTCTTCTATATATAATACGACAACCTAAGAACCCTTCCTACTTTGGTATGCCGGACGAGTAGCCTCAAGAGAATAAAATTACACCTAGAGTCTCGCCTACCTAAAGTACTTCCCGTAATTTTAACTTTTGTCAAATTTATCTCATAATAAGTTTAGGGTAGCGCGCTCTATACTTTGCCAGTGTCAAGGTCTATGCCCTTTCCTGACTCCTCAGACAATGTCTAAAAGAAAAATGAACTACAAAGTTCTAAATTGTAAAATCTTTCGCCTTGCGGATAGAGATAAT
The DNA here is from genome assembly GCA_921293005.1 of Nemoura dubitans. Lineage (NCBI taxonomy): Eukaryota > Metazoa > Arthropoda > Insecta > Plecoptera > Nemouridae > Nemoura > Nemoura dubitans. The sequence goes on along the minus strand of OV121073.1, from coordinate 65,783,379 downwards.
AAATCAAAATAATAAACCTACCCGTCTTGTAATTTAATTATTTTGAGCAGATTTTATACGGCGAATTCAAAGAGCAACTAATGGTCGAAAAAAAATCAAAAATGATTCAACCAACGAGACCAAAAACCCCAAACGTTCTACTACATCTTAAAAATGCTCCTCCGCCGCCGTGCACTACGCCCGAGGTAAATATTTAACGAGCCGTATTGTCTACTCGACTCGAACTGGTAAATATAAAAAGGTAAACCGATTGCGTGCTTCCAGGATAATTCCTGCATGAAGTTCACGAGAGAACTGCCCTCCACAACGTTCACAGAGCCAGTCGAACAGAAGATCTTGGAGAAAAAGTCTTTAGAAAACCACAGAGAGTCGTTAAGCCTGTACGAATCCGCGCAGAGCGTACAATTCAATTGTGCCTCCGTGTCAAAGTCACAAAGATATACCGACACGATTGAAGAAATAGAAAAGGAGAGATCGAAGGAAATGAGTTTGGATGTAAAGACGTTACAATCGAGTAAAGCAAGCCTTCAAAAGCTTAAAGTATACATAAATTCACGTATTTTTGTCAATGTACAAAATATTTAATCATCTTTCATGCCTAAAACTAAAAATTGTGTTCTAATATGGATGTCAACTTCATACGTGCTTGTTACAGAAGCCACCCATGGCAGTAAAAAGCAATGCTGCCACGGTTTTAAGGGATGCTGCAAGGCTGATGAAGGAGGAGGAAAAAGAAATGAAGAGGTTTGCTTGATAGTTTATATACAATGCGGGTAAACTAGTAGATCAAAGAGTCTTTGATAGACATGCAGCTCATCTAGAAAACCTCGGCAAGGATCTCTGCAGCCCTTAGGGCGTTAGCAGATCAGTTCCTAGCAGTCTGAGCTCTTTAGTGCTTTACCAAAGTATAAAAGCAGATGCCAAGATTACATCGGGATTACACATGTAAGGAGACACGTGTACGTTTCTACTTTGTTCTCGATGTTTGGTCTTTAGGCTGCAAGCGATGGCCACAGGTGCCAGCAGTTTCTTCGACTACGAAGATCTTGAGACGGAGATCCGCAAGAAGAAGGAAGAAGAGAATTTAGAACAAATCGCTAAGAAACATCTGATAGGATTACTTACATTTGAAGAGGCCGTTTTGGCAAAGCAGCAAGTGCTCGAACGAAACATTGCGAAAAGGGAGAAATTTAGGAAAGAGGTAAAATTAACATCAGATTAATTTATTAGTACTATGGCATGCAATGTCTGTTTTACCTTCTCAAGACGTTGCTATATTTATCCTATATCTAATTAGCGCACAGATGCTGCTTGATAATGCAAATATTATGCCACACAATTCGCGAGTGAAAATGGAGCGCCACAGTATTGTTATTATCGTATCGCGACATTTACGTCAGATTCCTAGATAAGAAAATATAATTAACAAGAATCCAGTAGGTATATTTATTTACGGGTAGGCAAATCAGTTCAAGTTCATGTGAATTTTCCTGGGAAGAAAACGACGTAGGTATATTAAATGATATGTACCGTTTGAGCGCCCTTGAATAATTATTTCAACCTTGAGGTAATGGACACGATAAACAAATCAATTGCGTAAGTATGTTTAATGATCATTTAAAAGTCGCCTCAGCTAATTTTGTTGCGTTAGGATTCGAAAAAAATAAGAAGATTGAATTCGCAAATATTAGATAGACTAACTTAGCAAATGCGATACTCGTGCAGACGGCTGACATTTCTTGTTTGAACAGCCGAATCCTGAAGTACTTTAGCCAATGATAGCGTCGAAAATGACGCAAGCTTGACTTTGTAATCTCACTACTCAATTAGACCATCTAAATTATTAACTAGGAGCGAGCTACATCGCAATCTTTTGGTTTTGTCATGCTCATGGAAAATTTACTATTCTAATTTCCAGAAAGAGGAACTAGAGAAAAGACTAGAAGAATGGAGAACCGAAGAGGGACGAAAAGTGAAACTGTTGATGGAGATGTGTCAAAACAGTTTCAAGGGGGCAAAATTGGCTCAGGACGATCTGCAGACACGTAGGGTCAAGCGAGGTCTGTTTGGGTTCAGAAACATTACTTTAATGTCGCAATAATGCTCAACTATACCACGAGGCGTCAATTGATTCACTCTCTTTTTCTCTTCCTTATTTCACAGTCCAAGAAATAAACGCTGAGCGAAGAATTGTGATGGAGGAAGCACTAAAAAAGGTCCGATATCAATTCCACAAAGAAATAGCAACGAATTGAGACTAGACATCAAAAAAGTGCGCGCTGTGCATGGAAAAGCAATCACACTAACACGCACCGGTGTATGATTTCAGAAAGAAGAGGAGCTAATGCGAAAGATCGCGTTGATAAAGGAAATCAAGGCATTGCAATCTGTGCGAATTCTCCAAGAGAAGGAAATCGATCTGACTGAAACGCCCGGCATCGGACTGATGTGCGAGATGTCGATTGCGGAGGTAAACACGCCGTGATTTATTATTATAGGCTCGTTGAATAGGCGGAATTGAGCTTTGATTTAACTCGTGCTGATTCTGCTGATTAGTTAGTTAAAGCATCATTTGACGGGCTATCAATCAATCTGTAACGAGAATGTATATAGTATCAAACTAGCAGTAAACAAAGTTAGGATCTGGGATTTCTTATTGGCGGTTCTTCGATCATTGATAGCGATCATCAATGAGCAAGGGCTCGTTTAGGGATGTCTGTAGGGAAGCAATAGGCATCATTTTATTAAAAGCTGAAAGTTTTCTGTGGCGTTTATGATGAGCGTAGCGAGCGAAGCGAAATCTTCAATTTCACTACAGTATATATAGGTACGTTCAGAACTGAAATAGGTAAACGTAGCTCGCAAGGATCCGCCATGCAGTGTGACAGGGAAACTATCCTTGCAGCTTGTTATTTGCAAGCTCTTAGTAAAAATTCACGAAGTAAAAATGCCTGGAGATTGGGCCTCCGACATGCCGCCCGTTGCCTATAAAAGCATTTAGATGAATATCACTTCGTCAAAGCTGGCTGGTTATGTCTGCATGATTCCGGGTTCAATTTATCCTCAACAGATATTATTCTTTATAAGAGTATTTCAATTTCCACTCACAATATAACTTCCCAGACTAGATTTATAGGTACAACCCGTTTAAAATAGGGTGTATGGTAATCACGTCAACTTTATAAGCATTAGTGGAAGCAAATTGCAAATTATAGGGCAAACATTGCCAAAATTTTGAATTGACAATAAGTACAGTAGGTACCTATACCAATAGGTTGTTTACAAAGTAGCCAAAATTGTATAATGTTCCATGGTCTAGACACAAGGTTCTTTGAGGACTATCAATTCTACTAGAGCTTTGCCAACTCAATACTAGTGGTAGGTACCTAGACCTATAGTACGTATCATTTCTTTTGACAGCGTCTCGGGACATTGGGCCTATACTATAACATTGTAGAAAACCGGTTTGTTGCTGCATCAGAACATGAGACGAACTATAGCTAGGTAAAAAGTGAATGCAGGACGGCATGAACAGTACCTATACCTAATGAAATAAGTGGGTACCTATACGCATTTAACAAAACGTTTAGGAAATCTCAATGCAAAGTAATAATGTCATTAAAATAAATATTGGAAGAAAGTCAAAATGACCTTATACCTTTATAGACAGCGTTAGTGTACCTTATGCTCTGCCTTAGGGCTTTTGGCCGAAGTTGAGAAAAAAAGATTGACACCCTGAAAATATCATCTCAATCGAAGCAGGAGTGTGGCTGAAGCGCGCACAAACATACATACACAAGAATTAATTTCAGTTTGCCTCTTTTTGGGGATCTGTTATCATAGAGTACCATACCATAGAATATAATGATTATGTTTTTATCATTACCATTACAAATGGTATTTATCATTACCATTATTTACAATTTTACTCTTTACAAATGGTAAAGAGTCAAATGATTCTTTATTTCAAAGTCCACCAGGCTGTGGTAAAGTAAGGCTAACACGACTGAGCAAAACACCAAAAAAACAAACACACACACATGCATGAAGTGTTTTTTTTACCAGTAGTGAAATTGAAGATTTCGCTTCGCTCATCAACAATCTGTTTATTTCACAATTGACCTTCCCTAACGTATCCAAAAAAATGAAACCCATCGTACATTGCTAGCTTCGCGAACGGCTGTGCATCATGAAGATCGACATTCAGGAAGAGTTGGAGGCCCGAAGGGCTGAGATTAAGGAGGAGAGAGCTCGACAGCAGAGACTCGTCTCAAAAACACAAGAGTTTATTTCACAGCATCGGGAAGCAAGGCAAGTATTTCTTCACTTTTTCATCACACAACCTGATCTGCAACCAGTCACTTTCAAGTATATGCAACCCAGAAATTCGGTTCATTCAAGTAGTAATGTAAGTACGCTGGTCCAAATTCTATGCAACAAGGCATTTTTGTCGGCAGGTACCTACCAACAGTAGCAAAAAATAAACCAACATCTTACAATATAACTTTAATTCCTGACAATCTCTTCCACAGGAAGAATGAAAAGCAATTTGAAACACCTGTAGTTCTTCCAAAAACTGTAGAACTGGAATCGCTGCGCCAAAAGCTAGAAGAAAAGCGGAGAATAAGAAAAGAAATGGCCAGGAAATTATCAACCGAGTTAAACCACGCTAAGGGAAATAAATAAACTAAAAATCCAGATCCTCTCTTTTATTGACTTAAATCAAACTCAGATCGTGGGCCATCGATTATACCATTCCTCCTGTATCAATGAACAAGTAATGTAAACCTATCCTCCACAATTATTTTGCAAAAGTGATGGACACAGGTGTACTTTGGAATAATGTAGCTATGGAATAAGTAATTATTACAGAAGTGAAAAGCTGATCTTAATGAACAACACAACTCTCGGTGATCTCTATGAAATGTATGGCATCCGAGGCGCAGGCTTCAAAATGGAAGGTCTTGAAGAACTGGGTGGTAGTTTGGGCAGCTCTAAATTTTCCGCGGAAAGCGTGCCCGACTCAGCCGTAGATTCAAACTCCATCGCGTTATCTCGAGTCAGTCTTTTTGGTATAGCCTGCGCAGATTTTTGTGCAGACACACTGGGTTTGTGGCGAAGGATACTCGAATCGTAGCAATCCTTGTTCTCATAGCTGGTCAACGTTTCATTTGTAGCGCCTAGCTTGCAAGCAATGGCACTTTGCTGTTTCGGCACAAAAGCTCTCTTAGGAATCTATGGAAAAAAATTTAGTAGGTAACTATGCGAGTACGTATGCCTAATTAAAGTCTGGATTATCTGGTGGCAGAAAGAGGAAGGAGCTGGGTCAACATGTCAGTTTTCTCAACACCATACATCATTATTAACTTTGTCTTAGACATGAGCGCAATTCCTTTTTTTTACACCTTTACAATAAATGTGTTGAATTAAGTTTATTAATAATAATTACGAACTTAATAGAAAAATATAAAATCGTTGCATTTGAACCCAAAAAAGTATCATACACTAGAATTAATTTGAGTTTGCCACTTTTTGGGATCTCATATCATAGAGTACCATACCATAGAATCAAATGATTTCGTTTTTGTCATTACCATTAAAAACTTTATTTATCATTATAATTATTATCCATATTACTCTTTACAACTTGCAAAAGAGTTGAATGATACTTTACTTCAAAGTCCACTAGGCTATGGTAATCTTAAGCTAACAAGATTGTAAATTGGCAATCTGCATGCTAAGGCAAAATTCGGCATTTTTTTAGATGTACCTATATATACCTACATAAGTACGACCATAGATAGAACCATACTAGGTACTTCTTGTTTGTTCAATATGAATATTCAATAAATGAAGCTGTGCGCGTGCAGAAGCGGAAAACACTGTCCATCCACTTCAGAATTACTATACATGCTTCCTACTTTATTTATCATTCAATATATTATCTTCAATATAGCTACCTACAATTATTTTTGAAGTTTATAAAGTATAGGTACTTCTCTCTACCTTTATTTACCTTTCTCCTAGCTACCTTTCTCTACCTTTATATATAGTAGTTTATAGTACCTCGCTGCTCCTGGAAGCATGATTTTCCGTGGCGCTGGCTTTCGGCAAGGCAGGACGAGTCTGAAGCCAATCTGCCGTCACCCCAGTCTTCACTGTCCTACTGGCGTCACCTTTCATTTTTAAAAATGCATCACGGGCCGCCTGCATTTCTTTCATTCGAGTTTCTGCTCTCATTAGTAGCTTTTCAGTGTGGTCGTTTTTGTTATCTTTAACATATTCGCTGCTGGCAAATGTGACCTTGGAAGGAGTTTTCCTTCTGAGTTGTGCTTGTGGCTCTTGGGTCTCTTGTCTTTCAGAACCAATTGTTTTATTTAGCCCTTCAGTTAGGTTGGCCCTTTCAAAATTCTTGGCCGAATATGTTTGCGGGCCATTTTTATTAGCCTGACTATTAAAGTAATTATTTCTGGAAGCATTCACATAATCATGGTACACTGGTTCTGGTGCTCTACGTTCCATAGTTAGAGACTGAATTATTTTCTCGCTGCTTGAAATCTCATCCTGAACTTTTTTACATCGTGACTCCATTAGGTCAACTTGATTTTGTGAATAAGCACGAGCCTCCTGTAATCTGAAAATCAATTTCAATACCTTTATCAGCATAGGTAGGTACCTACTTTGATAACGGCTTATGATATATTTTTTCAAAAGTTACGCTAATCTAAATCCAATATGACGCAGCATTGGTAGCGGCAGCCAAATTTTGATTTAGTAAAGCTAGTTCACATAACTGTTGTATCTACTAGTTCTATAGAATATTTCAATAGTAGGTCTCCTGTACCTATTCCATGCGGCAGCATTTCCAAAGATATTTAGGGTTACCTGATAAAATCGGTGCCAGAGGTGGGTTCATTTGTAAGCATTTCAATTTCATTGTTTGCAGCTGCAAGTTTTTCGTTCAGTGTGAATACTTCATTATTCATTTTTATAAGTTCCTTTTCAAGACTAGAAATTTCCCCCACAAGCAGGTCTAACTCTTTATCAGTTACCTTTGACAAAACTTCTGGATGAACCTGATCATGTGCATCTTTCTCTTCCTCACTACTCTGACAATTTGAAGTAAGAAATCCATCCCTTTTATTGAACTCCTTTGCTTTTTCACAAAAATCTCTTCTGGCTTGCCATATGTGACTGTGTAATTGTTCCTACAGGAATAAAGCAATCGGAATGAAAGTGATTATAATGCGAAAGCATTAAAAATTGACTGTACATCAATTTGATATTTATGACAATAAACATTATTATTATTATTATTCGGGGTATCATCACCAAGGCACAATAAACTTTTGTGACAGATATGCATTGTAAGTTGCCAAAATAACATACCAAACTAGACTTTTCTGCATCCAAGGTTTTTTTCTTCTCTGGCAGCATTTCATATTTCAGAGTTTTTTCTCTGTGCTCCAAAAGCATCAAATCAAACTGCTTACTAGATAACAGTTCCCTGCTGGAGTTCAAGGCAGACTCTATTTCTTTAGATTTTTCGCCAAAACGAGTCAACTTCCACTTCACTGACAAGGTTTCTTGCCGAACTGCAAGGTTGAGAAATGAGGCCATTTGCCATCAGTACCTACCTATTCCTAAAATTAATATGTCAAATGGCATTTTATCCTACTTTGAAAGGAGAGAAAATTGGCACCAACCTGAAGCTAATTCGTTCATTTGATCCTTAGTCAAATCCTCCAATCTATTCAGATTTTCTATCAATTCTGCCACTGACGATTCCATTCTCAAGCAATGATCACTTATTGAAAGTGGGGTGGACTATTTCGATTTTCAATTCAAAATTTGATTGAAGAATACCGGTATAGCAAATGGTTTTGTGGTTGTCATGGCGACCATCTCCAAATTATTCAAAATTTCAAATAATTTTCCCTTTTTTCTTGAAGGTATATTAATAATATCAAAAAACAAACAAACCACAATTTTATTTATACATTATTATTTATGTTGTATAAAGAAGTATTTTTTCAAACTAGAGGTGCTGGGCATGTTTGTCAATTCAATCCTGATTGCAATCCATCACATGGCAGATTACTCGCGAAACGCCCTCTCTTTCAAAAAAACAAAAACTCTGTTAATGTTCACTCTCATCTTTTAAGCAATTGTCCCTAATCGATCTTTCTCCCCATCCATTTCGACCGTGAGCTTGGAGAGCGCTCCGATCGATCTGTTCAGAAATATCAAACACAATCAGCAGGAAAGATTGCGCTTGGGAAAATGAGATTTATTGTCAAAAATGTCCAGGTGTACCTAACACTTAATTTCGTAGACCAACAATAACAAACATCTGTAATGCAATTAACAGGGCTTGCAAAGACGGAATTGTTAAGATTATTCAAATTCTAACTCATTATTTGCCTTTTCTTTTAAAAATTCTACTGCACCCTCAACTGTCAACTCATATTCTTTGCAGTCTAACAAATCATGCACTTCAAAATGTGGAGTTTCTGCAGTTGCTTTCTTCCCAATCACAAAAATCAATGGATAGCCCATCCTCTTTGCATCAAAAAATCTTCTCCCAATAGTAAATTGTAATCTATCATCTACGACAACATTGTTTTTGAAAATGCTTATTGAGTTAAATGAATCATAAAGTTGTTCCGTGAGTGGTGATACGTGGCTCTCTTTGCTGCCCTCCTGCAAAAGTGAATTAGTAATATTAAAAGGGTAACGAAGAAAGCAAAAAATATCGAACAAATGAGCTCCAAAGGGGTCTTAAACCCAGAAACAAGTTTAGACTGAAAATGAGTGCTAATATTCTCTACGAGCATACAACTCTATACAAATCTATACAACATATACAACTATATTGACCTTGGGCACAAACTTTTGGAGTTGTGCAATTATAAAGTAAATACTAGATATAATCATTTTGGATACCTACGTTACCTATGGGAAATGTGAAAAATATGACTTGGGCCACTTTGGAGCACAAGGTATCAATTAAAAGTTACCTATTCTGCACTTACCTTGGGAGGAATTATACAAATAGAAAATGGAGCGAGCGAAAGCGGCCACCGCATTTCTTCAGCCAGCGACAATGATTCAACAGCCGCAGCCAAAATTCTTGTCATTCCAAGCCCGTAACTGCCCATCTGTATTGGTTCTGGTTTCCCATTTTTATTAAGGAATGATGCTTTTAAAGGTGACGAGTATTTGGTGCCCAAAAGAAATGTGTGACCCACTTCAATACCCAGACTCTGTTTCATTTTAGAGTGCTTGCAAATGGGGCATGAATCTCCTTGGGATATTTCTTGGTTTGTGCCAAAGTTACACTCATCACAAATCAACAATTGATCCTCTCCTACATCGGCTGGAAAGTGATATTCGTGTGATATTGAACCTCCCATCATGCCGGAGTCTCCGACAACTGAAACATGAATTAAAATTCAGATGACAGGACCTATCAGAGTGGTACTACAACCCTAATTTATCCATAAGCAAACAGAAAAATGAAATAATTGAAAACACCATAACCTGCCTTTCACATAGCGGACTCCAATTTTCTTGAATATGTTGTTATAAACATTGTTAACTCGCTCGTAGGTTTCCGAAGCTGCTTCGTGTGACGAATCAAATGTATACAGATCTTTCATCAGAAATTCTTTGCCTCTGAGTAAACCAAACCTTGGTTTCATTTCGTCTCTAAATTTACTTGTTATCTGGTAGAGCCTTAGAGGTAGCTGACGGTACGAGAGTTGATGCACTGAAGCCATTAGTTCAGTAATAGCTTCTTCATGGGTCTGTTAAAAGTGAATGACAGGCTTTTATGGAATGACTAAATAAGGCACGTTTATTAATGCGTATGAAAATTAAATTTTTTCCTTGCATCAAAATTAGCAATAGAATTACCTACTGGACTCAGGACGAATTCTTTTTGATGCCGATCTTGAAGAGTAAAAAGTTCTGCACCAGCCGTTTCCCATCTACCCGTAGTCTTCCAGAGATCGCTAGAGGTGAGTAGAGGTAAGAGCAGTCTTTGAGCTCCCAGGTTTTGCATACCTTGGTCTACAATCCGAACGAGCTTATGCAAGGACCGTACTCCTAGCGGCAGGAGGTAGAATGTGCCTGTGCTTGCTTGCCGGATGATACCCAGGTCCAACATAAGCTGAAACAATGGAAGCTAGTATGTGAATAACACTTTAAAAAGCTGAAACAATCGTATTATTAATCAAAACGATAGAAAGAATAAAGTAAACTCGAAACAATCAACAGGTTGCACCAATAACCTATAAATTGCACCTTTTGACTTTTAGACGTGATGTCGTCATATTTCACCTCAGCAACTTTAGGAACAATATTTTGTGGTTGAAAAAGTTTCGAAATAGAGTTCATGGGAGACCTAATTTTACTTGAAAACTTTGCTCTTCTCATTAAATCACGTGAAATCTTTAGCAGTACCATCCTCGGTTCTGCCATTATTGACACTGACACTAGCAGTCGAGTCAGGGGGGAGTGCGTGGGGCGTGGCATAGAGGAACACGTGCTATGTCCACGTGCTCACAGAGAAAAAAAATTGTGCAAATTATCCGGCGCAGACATGCAATGGTAGGAGAGGGGTACCTCCGTTAGTCATAATGCATAATGATACTCCGGACTTGTTCTCCCTAGACAATTGGCACATGATCAGAGAACCTACCTATCTAGAACCTACGTTATCCAGTCAGATAGTTGATTTTCTTTTCGTGTTACGATGTTTCTACTTTCTACTGTATTATTCTATCAAAATGGTAACTTTGGTAGAAACTAGAAACTATTTGGGATTTTCATCATTGCTGGCTCATTTCGCATTACCTACCTTGGCTGCATTTACCACTAACCTTTGTTATTGCCTCGCAATATGTTATGCAGGACACATAAAAAACATAACCAAATTTGCATACACATATACTAATCTCTTCTATAATCTTCGGTTTATCCGCCGTTTCTGTGCTACACATACGTGATCAGGGATTGCCCCATGTGCATTTCACGGAGCCGAACGTCCTTAGACTCCAACCATTTGGAATTATTATCAAATAGCATGGACGGCAACAAAAATTCTAAGTGAAAGTATCTGCGGCCTAGCGAAGGTGCTTTAGTGTTAGTATGGTTTCAGCGGGCTCGAGAGGATTACTTGTTCCAAGACATGGTGAATCAAGATGCAAGAGCCGGCTCCCTGCTCTGGCTCGTGCTGAACTCATTGTTGTTGGCGGCAAACGCAGAAGATAATTCAGGTGAGCTATTGATTGATAAGTTGAGACGAAGTCGAGGATGGTCTCCGTAAGTCGTAACCCAGTGTCATCTCGTGTTATACAATACTTCGATGGTTACTGGTTAATCCAGTTCATTGGAAGGTTCATGGACACTTTGGTGACACGTGTAGAAATGGACTGGTATTGACATTATTGAGAAAATATTTGTGGTGGCGTAGAGATTTGAAGATATGCTTTTGGGCATGAAGTTCGTGTACCCACTCGATCGAATTGGCCAAAGATGTGCGAAGCCATGGGCAAGGAAATTGTGAATGTTTGGTACGCGATACATCAAAGTAAATTCCAAAAACAGGATTTATACCCCACGACCTCCATGCAAGGCTAGGATCCAAGGAATGTTATCACGGCTACAAAGAGTGATGCTCGTGTAAAAACATTAGTTTTGGACCAAAAGATATATGCAGCATACGCCCCCCCCCCTGCCCCACACACCTTCATTTATACGGCTATATAGCAGGTATTTGTCAAAAATCAAATTGAGCAATTTTTTAGATTTGAGTTATAAATATTTTCAATCGCCAAATTATTCAATTTCGAATTGCCAGAATAGATTTACCGTAATCGCAGCGCATTTTAAAATCTTCGGGAAACGGTTTTTAAAAACTACTTTATTTCAATTGTAAAATCTATGAATATATCTATGAATGATCTATGAATACCCAATATATCTAAAAATTATATCATAGACGATCTCAGCCATATCCTAGTCAAAACGAAAGGAACTGCTGTGATGTAAAAACGATTACATCTTCGCGGTTACTTATTCTATTGTGCACTCTTAGTTAATAGTATTTTTTTTTCCAATCTGACACACATTTCTCCAATGGTCGAAAAAGTGTTGGTCATCCCAAGTAAGCAAGGTGTAAAAGTGCTTCGTTACACCTTGATGGTCATTCGCAAGATTATAGATTGCAGAATCTAGCACCGATTGTCTTCTCTGAGTGACACAATAACTTGGGCAGCGACAAACAAAAAGCATGCTCTAGCAGAATTAGGTACCTATTGCCGTAGTATCGCTTCAAGTTGTCAGTCGATTCGATACCGAAGATATTTGTGTTTCAAAGGTTAATTGAACGATCACGAATGACATTATGAATGTTTTCAATAATCAACGTTCCGCCAAAGAGTTGATATTTATCGACGAAAATACATAGCCCAAAGAGACTTTTAACTGCCTATGTTACGAAAGAAGTGCTCGAAAGGTTTGTAACTTCGTAGTCAAGGGTGTTTTCTGATGAGAGAAACATTTTGGTTACACATCTTGCATGATGTCAGACCATGTAATAAATTGGCACAGCGCACTGGTAGAAAATATCGCGCACAGAACAATGCGATGTAGGACATGTTATAGGGTAGGGCTTTTTCATCAGTGCAAGCAAAAAAATGCTGTTATGCCTATGACAGCACAATGCCAGCAAAAAATGAAAGATAAAGACCTCTCATAAAGTCGAATTTATTTCGAATATCCCCTGGAGACAAGTTGCATTGATTGATTGTGTTGGGGAAACTAGTATAACTGCATGATGATTTCGATTTCAATGCCAAAGTAAAAGTAAATAACATTCTAGCGCATGGTATGCCGTCGATAAGTTGACGCATAAAATGAGGACGAGCCAGCAAGCAAGTCCATACTCCTGATGACTTCAAATATAGTAAAGATGGGTGTTTTCACGAGCGCGCTAAAATGTTTGGCAACACGCCCTCCAAAGTAACCCAATCCACAAATTATCAATGGCATTCACTGCAATGGGCACATGCTGTAATTATAATCGACAACTGGGCCGAATAAATATGATGTGGGTTTTTTTTTCTCCCGACGTGACGACATTCACATCACTTGGTGAAGGCCAGTGGTCAGAGAGCAATAAATAGTTACTCCAAAAACAACTGCACTAATTAGTTTATATTCTAATAGGTACACGCGGTAAAAACGTAACAGAACTTGCAAATTGACATTTCTAATTACAAATTGAAATATCTATATTTACCTTCAGAACCGTTTGTTTGCGTCTAAAAATAAAATGAACATAATTCTTTCCGTGGATGGAACTTTCACTGTTAATCATCGTTGAGGGAATAGTCAAACAAAGTGTTGCATGATTATTCTATTGTAATCATCTCGCTTCTTCAAGAAGGTCACACTAAATGCAAAAACTCGTAATGATATTATTGTTGTTGTTACTTCATCTGTCTGCCACACGATGTTAATCAAAACTGCAACACTGCATAATGATATGCATTGTTTTTTTCAGCATGTCTAGAGCCGAAAGGATTCTGCACATTTTCAACCTATATAATAGCACGGTTAGTTTGCAATCACTGTAATATACCTCGAGAAGTGAGTAAATGCGGGAGAGTTAAGCAATCGATATGGTCGATTTGAATAAATTGATAGTCAGTTCCGAGACGTTTAATTGTTGATGGTGCAATAGCATGTGGCGATAAAGCCACCAAAATGAGAAGAGGAATCTGTGTCATATTTATATGTTGTAGAAATTCAGGTTTTTTCACATTTTGGTCGAGTCAGACCGTGTCCCCAATTTTCAAAAAATCGGGAACTTTGACTATAGAGATATTTATGTGGCGTGAGAAGTGTGGCGTGAGTCAGACCGTGTCCCCAATTTTCAAAAAATAGGGAACTTTGACTATATAGATATTTATGTGGCGTGAGAAGATAGGGACCTGTTTTTCATTGACTTCCCCGTATTACCCACTTTTATATTAACATATGTTATGTTATCCAAGCCCCTCGGCAGAAAGTGTGCCTATATACAGAGAATGCATAGTACCATGCCAGTATACACAGCAAAACCAAATCGCCCATCGATTACTCTTCACTTGTCGTATTTAGTACCCAATCAAAATGACCAACAAAGCACAGCTGAATGGCACGGGATTTGGCCTGCCATGGAGTCCCCGCGATTTGCAACATTAGAATTTTATCCCAGGAGAGTCCCTTAAGCACGGTTGGCTGTCAGCTTCGGAATAATCATAATTCTCAATTCCTGTGGAGGACATACCTAACATATTTTTTAATGAATAGAAGACATTTAAAAATACTGATTCATCGCATCATTTTTATATAGTTTCATGATTTTTTTTTTACCTCTCGAGAGAATTTCTGGACCAACTATGGACCTAGACGCACGTTCTCACAAATTACCAACGTGGTTCGATGATTTTAAAGGAAAACAAGGAAACGCGGTGAGATTTCTTTCCGTTAGCGAATTCATCTATTTTAACCACCTATAGATGGGAACATAAAAATTGCATGCTTTCTGGTCGTTTTGTTTAGCATAAACATGAACCATTGCCGAAATTGGAACTGATCTGTACACACTGTGCGCCATTGTACCCAGTGCGTGATTCTCAGACCATAGCTTGGACAAGCTTGCTTACAAGATTTCCTCAAAATAATCACCTAACGCAGTGACAGTTAACATGACGTACTCCTTCCGTTTATGAACTAGAGTTCCTAGTTTATGGGTACACATATTATTTGTGAGTACGTACGTATATGTATTGCAAATGCGGCATACCTACCTCATGTGAACTGCACAGGGTTTGTGTTGCTGGTACTTCTGAGCGTAATTAGTAATTCAGTGACTTGTACTGTAAGAATCTGGATGCATCAAAAGAGGGTTGTGGAAAATCACGGAAAAGCACGACATGGGTAAGCCTGTGACTTTCCCGTATGGGAATTGCTGATGATGGCATTTTCCTCAGCCATGCAGCAATATTTGCGCTAATTGAGCCATAAGAGCAATGGGAAAATTACATTACAATTACATTGTTCACTTCCATGCCACTGTGCTGGCAAAATAACACATTAAAATGAGTTTATTTAAGGATTTTTTGTAACATGCAGTTATAGGTAGGTACCTACCTCGCAGTTTGACTGTCAGCGTTTGGGAACTTGCCCCACATAGCATGCTGTTTTAATTTGGTGCATAGATCACGATACAAGAAATTTGGGAAGCTTATTCTTAATTTGTCTAGAATAGTGAGAAATGTTATATAATGATTTGCTTTGAGCCCTAAAACTTACGGCGTCATTGTGAAAAAAAAGTTGACCACATTGTTTAGCACTATACTAGTAATTACTGATAATTACTTCATGTAGATAATATGTATGGGAACCAATAAGAAATTTCCTAATATTGTGCTAATATTAGGCAATTGTTTGGAAAACCAATTACACTTTACCCCTATTTATGTCATTCTTACACCTATGTCATACCTAACACTGAAGTTAGCACCTGTAAGAACTGCATTTAGAAAGCTTTACCTTGTGCCAAAACATTTGCAAACAAATTTTAATTCATTATATGAATTGCAACGAATTTCAGAGTGCTATGGCGTTTTTCAAGATCTCGGATTAATTTGAAGCCATTTAAAAAAGTAAACAACATGTACACTATATGGTGTGTATGTTAGCTCTTCAAATAATTTCAAATAATCTGCTAGGAAATGAACTAGCCTCCCCTTCCAAAGTAATTTTTTGAGTAAAATATTGTTTTCTGACTAACTCTGCTAAGCAAAATTGAAAAAACATACCTCCATAAATCCACTCCTTGGATTTTTTCCACCCAAGTAATCGGCGCCCCTGAACAAAACCTACATCATGAAGTGCTTCCCTATACACAATGGCCTGTCTATTTCAGTCGTTTCTTCATCAGAATCATCATCAAGCACCCCAAGAGCCAAATTCCGTGATGGCCGCGAACTCATCTGTCCGGACTCCTCTGCCGGAAACCTGCCCCACTTCACTCTCCCGTGCAAAAGTGACGCGGACTGTGCTATCCTAGGGGAGCAATGCTGCAATGAAGCAGGGAAGTTCAAATGCCGCTCCGGAGTTCCCAAGCCACATCCAGAACCAAAACACTCACGTAAATCTTACAGCGACGAAGTTTAAAGAAATATATGATTATATATATATATATGGAAAGAGATCTTATATATCTAATAGGATCACTTTTGTATAAAGACAAAATGTTAGATCACTGTGCCTATGGTATGTAGCTATTCTTTTCCTGGCTGTTTTGAAGCTATAAAAACTTTGAATTGACGTTTGCAAATTTCACGGCATAGGATACATATACAGTACCATCTAGTAAGGACGATGGTAGCTAATTTAGCAATTGCTATGCACAATGGTTCTCTCACACATTAAGTTTTTAATATATAAACAAAGGATAAACAAGAATATTACTTAATATTGCCAAGAATTTAATTTAGCATCGAAATGCATTTACTCTAACCATAGGCAACCAATTCACAGGGATGTACATAGCGTTGCGTTATTAAACTGCAAGTCTTTCATGCCACAGCGTTCCTGGGGTTCATACCAAGAGTATGTCCGAAGGAGCCGATAGCAGAGTCGCTCGCCGTTAAGAACTGCACCACAGACAGGGAGTGTTGGCCGAGGATATGCTGCCCCGACGGAGCCGGTAGCTACTGCCGGACATCCGCCCCACAATGGGATCGCGTTCCTCGACTTTCAGGTAAGTTCCAGTTAAACTGAACATTTTTACTCAAAATCTCTTACAATCTACTTGTACAATAATTTTTTTCTTGCACCGATCAGGCCTTGGTTTTTGCAGCACTCTAGTGATGTTTCAAACAGGATCTAGATAAGAGACTTGAAATATAAGTTGCAAGTATTTATTCATACTCAAGACAAACTCTCTCCCTCCCCATACTAACAGATTCAGCCAATATACTGATGTTTAACTTTATAATCTAACAAAGCTTTTATGGGCGTGAATTCGTCCAAGCACACTTACTTAACGATCCAATATAATTTTTATGTTGCAGGGCTGAAGAATGTGGTGGCATACATGCAATGTACTCCACCCCCACCTCCTCTCTTTGACCTGTTTCCAAAACCTTGTCGAACAACAATAGACTGCTTTCCAAACCTCTGTTGTCAAGAGCAATACAAGAAGATTTGTCGGCCACCAAAGAAATCAATTCTAGCCCTGATTGCCTCAGTCGCTCAAGTTTAGAAGCCAACAATTCCCGGCACCATCAATGCACGCCACACCTCATCATTCCACCGTTTTCATCCTGTGCCTATTTATTGTATCTAATTTATGTATTTTAGGTAAAGGTTACCGAGATCTAAGGAGAAACCAGTCAATTTTGTATAACGTAGGACTACACCGGATGTTTGTCTAGCAAAGAATTAAACACGTGATAAAAGTTTTTTACGATTTATTTCTTTGCCAAAAATAACCTATATCCATAATGATGAATGTTATAAAGCACTCGATCTGGAAAGACTGTTCAGGTGTTGTCTCCAGATTCCTTCCTGCCAAGAATTGAAGATATCTTTAGCAGAGAAACGAATTCGCCTTAGGTACGAATGATGTTTAGTCCAGCTGAAACAATAAAAATATGTTTAGGTTACTGCTGACATAGGGGATAGCCACACAGGGCAGAAAATTGATAATTTCTCGCAGATAGCCACGGATTTATAGGCGACAACTTGTAAATTACCTTTTTGAATCCAATGTCGTTAGCGTACTCCCTGAAGCACTGTCGGCACAGGTTGAGCCCGTACTTGCGGATCAGACCATGTCCATTAGCGCAGGATCGGCTGTGGACAAAATACTTGTTGAGAGACTACCATTCCCAACTATCAGTACACAGCCAAAGGCAAAAACCGATTCACTAGGTTACATATTATTATTTCCCACTGGCAACAACACATGGGCAGTAAAACCTCTAACTGAAAGTACACCTTGTCGGTTTTCTGTTAACCAATTTAACGTATGTTACGGTAAAATATGCAAATTATAAACTAAGCCTTACCACGATCTGGATCCCTGACCATATTTGCGAGGGTGAGAATACCAAATATTTGCGAAGCCCATTGTGTAAAACGTTTATCGAGCAACTGGCTGAGAAACTTGCAACGCGAGAGAGGATTATCCGGAAGTTGAACAAAATGGCGCAATGACCGGAATCAGAGAAAAATGCTGCCAACTATTTTCTTTTTTATCTACTTACAACTTTCGTGTGTTGGTATCATGAACGTCAGTATTTGACCGAAGCTGGCTCGCTGTCTAAATATAAAGGTGAACCAAGGTGAGAATTGCAAAATATTGCACTAAATATTGATTTAGATCTATTTGATCCGCTGCCTGAACCCATTTTCGGTAATTCTAGTTCTGTGACATAGCCTTGCGTATAAATCTATCAATAATCAAGATACGCTAAATTTGGCACAAAGCTTTTGCTATATTTTTTGACAGATAGGTCATTCGATCAGAGTGCTCTTGTGTTATCCTTTGTGCTTTGTGTTCAAACAATCTCCGCTGTACTATTTACAAACTTGACAGTGGCATTGTTGACACCACACAGTGTTGGGGGAAGTGATTTTTTTAAGTCTGGTCTGTAAAAATCTTTCTACTTTTTCTAGGGTTCAGAATATAGGAATCCTCTTTTCTTGCTTGACAATTTAGTATGTTGTCATTGCAGATTGTTGGGTAAAAGCATGTAAAAGTCTGATAAAATCAAACTTTTCTCTTTTTCACACAAATTTCGCTAGACTGTTGCGACGTGATTAATTTTGATTTAAGTTTGAAGTTATTACCCAATAATAAGACGAAAGTGAAAGTAATTTAAAATAGACCATGCAATGGAGTTACCTACTATGATGTAACTTTCACTTTTATTTTGTGCATTCTGGAACAATGGCTTGACCAGTGTTTTTCTTACTTATCGGGCTTATACTATTGAAAAAGCAAATTTACTTTATAAATGCAACTGTCGTCAAGCACATTTACTCAAAACTGACCATTGTATTTTAGCTGGGCCTGTAAAAATGGACTTCATTGGTCTGTTTGATCCAAATGACTCTCATGAGTCAATGGACAGCTTTGACGAACTGAGTTATCAAAATTCAGTAAAGCTACCTCCTGAACCGCAACTTGGCAATGTTGAATACAAGCTCAAACTTATTAGTCCTTCAAAGCAAAGATTTGAGCATCTAGTCACACAGGTATGATGAAATGTCAATATAATGTTATCATATATGATGCAACAACATAACAGTTACTTCTTATTCATAATCGTGTTACGTAGGAATTGTGTGAATCTTAAAAAGTATACTTACTTGGTAAAAAAGAGAGCTCTGATTTACAATATCCCATCTGTAGATGAAGTGGAGGCTGAGAGAAGGCCAGGGAGAGGCTATCTACGAGATTGGAGTCGAAGACAGCGGAATATTGACCGGACTTGGCGAGCTTGAGATGACCGCTAGCCTGCAAACACTGCAACAGATGGCTATGAAACTTGGAGCCACCACTACTGTTCTCAGAGAACGGATTCTAGACAGTGAGAATGACAATTCACTCAAGGTAAAAATTATTTGTATATAATATTTCCTGGATAAAGAAGTAGGTAGATACCTATCCGGTGTGGTACAGCTGCTTGCAATTTCAGGCAATTGAATGGAGTATGAACAAGAAAACATTTTTTGGAATCTAGTCATTTAAAGGGAGAGGTTATTGTAACTAAGTATACATGATGTATATTTTCCCCACATGATGGCAGTATTTTTATTTTTATTGTAGACCAGTATGGATTCCACAAGACATGTGGATTTTCAATGAGTGCCTGTTCCCAGACACTAACTAAAATAACATATATAAGGTAACCTACCCAGATTTTCCACTCCCATACTAAAGCAGCTATGCAAAAGCCCTCCGCCCACAATAATAGTTTCGCAGGCAGTCAAGGAGCCACTGTTTGTTGTTATTACACATGTAACTTAGGTAACTGTAACCACCTGTGGAATATTGGGTCCCTTGATTATATTGACCTTGTGCCATGGCCTGCTGCGATTGCCGGCCAAACTACTAGCATCAAATTTTTGCCGTATCCATAGCTAGGTATGGTAGAATGTCAGGGTACCCTTATGTCTCTGCTAAAATATGTTTAGGTAGAAGAAAAATTCAAAGCATTTGTCAAGAATTTTCATGCTTCTTCTTTCCTCTTTATTTGTTGAAATGAATACTTTAGGGAGGTTTTAGTTCTAAAAGTAAGTTTTTTGAAGGATGAAGAGCATTCTTCGTCAAAACACCAGCAACCAAAAACCTTTCACATCAAATCCACTACAACCAATACCAACGTACCTACTATCACTAACTCTGCGTCTTGTCCCAGGTGACCGAAGTGCTGGTCCGCAAAGTGCCGGACGACCAGCACAGCATCGAGGTGCGGGTGGCAGTGATGGGCAGCGCGGACGTCGGCAAGTCCACCCTTCTCGGCGTCATGACGCAAGGCCAGCTGGACAACGGCCGCGGTCGAGCACGACTCAACATGTTCCGGCATCTGCACGAAGTACAGTCCGGCCGCACGTCGTCCATCTCGCATGAAATACTCGGGTTCGACTCTCAGGTGAGATGGGGTGGGCCAGAGGTTGTGTCATTGCCTTAATGTTTGGTTGGGAATTACACAGAAAAAGTTACAGTCCAGTACCTACTTATATCCTGGATACAATATCCTTGTACAATTTTAGCTGGAATCAATGTTGTAACTTCGAAAGTCTTGGTAGTGAAGTATTTCTGCAAGTTAATTAGGCAGATGGGTATTTTGTTGCATAATTGATAAAAAATCAACAACTTTTGAGATTTCATTGTTCAAGATAGGTAGGTACACAATAAATGCTTATCAATTTCTTTTGTATTTTTCTTTTACTCATGCTTATTTCTTTTTGGTTGTAAACAGACGTATGACTGCTATCACTATCTTACCATGCCACACCGAGATTAGGCACATTTCTAAACCCAGAATGATAACATATTTATTTTAAATTCTGACTAATACATCAAGGTAGGATAACAAGAGGAAATAATTCATCAGAATTCACTAGGACATGGTAGATCTAGGTACTAACAGAAAACAAATAATAATAAGATATGAATGTGAACCATGCATTTAAATAAACTTCTCTATTAACCCTTATTTAGTATCCAATTCAAACTCTATTCACAGGGCAACGTAATCAACTACAGCGAACTAATGACAGCAGAAGAAATCTGCGAACACTCTACAAAACTGATAACGTTCATCGACCTGGCGGGCCACCGCAAATACCTGCGCACGACGGTGCAGGGTCTGACGGGCTACTCGCCACATCACGCGATGCTGGTGGTAAGTGGAACGTCAGGCGTGGCGGAGATGGGAAAGGAACATCTCGCTCTGGTCATCGCGCTGGACGTTCCGTTCTTCATTGTCGTCACCAAGATCGACGTGATGTCGCCCAAAGATACGCTCACAAGTCTGGAGGCGGTGCTGAAGTCGGCTGGCAGCAGAAAGGTTCGTACGTAGCGGGCTTTTGTCATGTCAAATTTGGCTGGTCTTTGTGAACTTTTTTTAGCTGCTCTTTTTTTTATCCTAAGTTGTGTTGTCATATTTTCTGGAGTCACTGGAGTCACTATGTTAGTGTTATTTAGGCAGATTAATTTTCTATTGCTATGTGCATGGCTTTGAACATTTTTGAGCAATGTGTGAGATAACAGCTTATGAGTTAAGAAGTATTGGCATGTACACAGGATGAGTAGATTGTACATCCTAGGTACCTACATTTGTTCATTTATGTTGTTGGTGTTTTGCCAATTTTGGCTGCTATTTTAAAAAAACATATTTGTATTGGATGGACAAAATGAAATGCTGAACGTGGTTTTAAATTACCTACATAGTTATTTGGGATCGCATATTTATTTAATATTCAATCCCAAGAGTATTTCTGCTTTGCGAGAAAAATTTGCTTCGCAGGGCGTCATTTGAAGTGTTTGTTTTGCATGTGTTCACACTACATTAATAAAGATGTGAATCCACAGCTGTTGTTAACTACAACTACACCTGTTTAGCACCAATGCATGTGCAAACATGCCTTCTTGTAGTTTATTGTTACTAAACAGGGCATGCCTGGAGAGGCAATATAGATTGTTTAGTTGATAGTGCTAGCTAAAATAAACAGTACTACATCTAGGTAGTAGGTATTGTAAAATAAGTGTAGTTTTGTGTGAGTGGTGATAACAAAACAAGATTAGACTTAAGTCAAATCAGCACTTCAGGACTAGGCAACCTTCAAAGTCTCTGCAAATATTGGTATAGCGCAAAGGATGCAGCTGTTATATTGCAGTCCTATGCCAATTCAAGATATCACTGGTCACTTTGGCATTGATCTTCAAATTATCTCATTTGAAAAAAACTTAAAGTCAACCATAAATTCACTGCATCCACAAATTTTTTAAAGTCTGAAAGTCTTTAGCATGAGTGCAGAAATGGGGTTGGCTGAACATTTTTACAAATTCAGATTTAACATCTCTTAATTCAGTACTCATAGTCATACTCAAGTCATAACTCATCTTGAGGGATTGTGATTTATGTATATGCCAGCCTGTCAGCAATTTACACTTATTTTTAATGTAATTAGTGTAATTAATAAAAAATAAATAATGTAATTCTTGAGAAAATAAAAAGCATAGCTGGCAACTTTTATCAAAGCTTACTCACGAGGAGATTCTGCGGCAACAATTGCAATGTTGACACTGTACAGTGACGTTTGCTAACCTCCATCTCGTAGACTGGCTTCGCTCGGAATTGCGGAAAGCTGTCCCTTGTTTTCTCCGCTGCATGGCTAGCAATGCTGAGACCAGGCAGTGACAAACACTATCCTTAAACTCACAGGTCCCGCTGGTCGTGCGGAACGACGACGACGTCTTCACAGCCGGCTCGAACCAATTAACGGCCAACATCGTGCCGATTTTCTGCGTATCCAGCGTGACTGGCGATGGACTCGAGCTGCTCACCAAGTTCCTACACGTTCTGCCGCCGGGCATCAGCCTCAAGGAGAGGGAAAGACTCGGACACGTGAGTGTTACCACTTACGCATTGTATCCAGAGATATGGAGAGTAAAAGTGTGGGACTTCTGAGATGGAGGCCACCTGAGTTGCAAAATTTAAATGTATTTTCACATGATGTGGCTAAAACTCACACTTGCAAGTTGCAACACTAAGAACTAAGGATCAACTGGAATTTTTCAGCTTGATGTTTTGGGCCATGCAAATAAATTTATAAATTTATCTTTTGCAATTCTCAACACTTCCTAAAAGGAAAGATTCAAAGTTCATCTTGAATCAAGTTCCCACCCAAAGCCATATTTAATTGCAGCCATTTAATTGTTTATAATTGTGTTGTACCATCTTTCCAGGAGTTGTGCGAGTTCCAAATTGACGAGACGATACGGGTGCCGGAGGTGGGTACGGTAGTGGGAGGTCTCCTAACAAAAGGAGTCATCTCTGAAGGTGCCAAGCTCATCATAGGTATGTGAAATGTTGTTATCCTTTCTTGAAAAGATCTTCAAATTCTAGAAAATAACAATATTATTCCAACTTAGTACATTCCCTTCCAAAGCTTCGATCCGAAACAGAGCAATCCGTGTACTGACAAATGCCCTACCCGTTACAACCAACTTGTTGTTTCAGGCCCTATGGACAACGGTCACTTTGTGCCCGTCACGCTGCAGACGATGCACAGAAACAAGACATCGTGCAGAGTGGTACATGCCAGCCAAAGTGCTTCGCTCAGCTTCAGCCAGGAGGTGGTCGGGCTCAGAAACGGCATGGTCCTGCTGAGTCCACAGCTACAACCATCCGGCAGCCTCTACTTCCAGGTGAGAGTTTCAAGATTAAGATGGCCACTCGGATCATATTTATTCACTTGGGCTCGGCAATGCTAACTTGTTACTAATCTTAGTTGCTAAACAAACCCACTGAAATGTTTACATTTTAAACACAATTGAGTGTTGTTGTGGCTTGTATCTTGAGAATTGGACTGGTCTGGCGGTACCGTTTTTGTTCATTGAAACAACTTAAGTATTGAACCGGGATAATGGTCAGACCCAACGAAAAAACCTTATATAATATCAATTTTTAGATAATACTCTTTCCCTG
Organism: Nemoura dubitans; assembly: GCA_921293005.1. NCBI lineage: Eukaryota > Metazoa > Arthropoda > Insecta > Plecoptera > Nemouridae > Nemoura > Nemoura dubitans. The sequence continues at coordinate 65,759,086 of OV121073.1, read as the reverse complement.
TCGAACGACTCAGGATGTCAACGTTCCGTTTCGTTCCAGGCTTCGATCTGCGTGCTGTTCCACTCGACTGCGATCCATGCCGGCTTCCAGACGACGGTCCACATCGGCAACATCCGGCAGACGGCGGTGATCAAGGGCATCATGGCTCGCGGCGGGATCCACACCAACGAGCGCGCCTCCGTGCTCTTCTGCTTTGCACGGCATCCCGAGTACGTGAAGGTCGGGCAGCGTCTTCTCTTCCGCGAGGGCCGCACGAAAGGAGTCGGCGAGATCACACAGGTTTTCCCCCTACATCCACATCCAGATAGCGAATAGGACTAGTGATTTTAGGCTGCCAATGCTTTCCATCTGATCTTAATTTGTTTAGGTTTTGAAACGAGTTGGATGGTCAATGAGTGTTGTAATCTAATGTGTTGTGGTTTCTGTGTGAGGTTGTAAAGTATTGCCTGTCATAGTATTATTATCCCTTGATTCAGTGGCATAGCAACTTGCTAGTGTGGAAAGAGGGCTAGGAAAAGTGAGCAACTGTTCTCTTAAAATTGAAATGTGGATACAGTCATAGGTCCCTTATCTGATGTGCACATAATAAATTGATCAAAATGGGTTGGAGAAGTGGATCGATTGAATATTTATTTATTGCTATTGTGATTCTATTCAATTCACCAATGACTTTTAAAGAGGACAAGGCTGAATTGTTAATACTTAAGCACCTATTTTTCAATCGATTTGTGATCTCTGTATGCTGTTTACTACTTGCTTCAAGTTCTTCTTTCATTTAGCCAACCCAATTTTATTGTCACGTCAGTTGAAGGTAGTGTTGAGGGTGTGATGGCCCACAATGGGCTATGCATGCTTATTCTCAGCCTAGAGAAGGATGTCAAACTCGAAGAGGCGTCAGTGAGATGGTTATTATGTTTGTTCTTTTTGCCTATTAATCCACATGACTTGACTATGCCACTGCCTTTACTGATTTTATCGCATGTGATTATTAAAAATTTTACGGCAGGAGCCAGCAGTGGAACTGTAATGGGTATGCTTACAGATTTTAATTGTTTAAAGTTTTAACAATTGTGTGAAAATGGTATTCAACGAATGTCCCCCTTTTAATTTTGCGGGATTTGAAATTTTACCAGTATTTGAATTACTGATTAACAACGCTTTCACTTACTACAGTCGTGTGTTAAAGTCACTGCAGTGTCTGCTGGTTTTGAGATTACCATGACTGCTTAACAGAAGACAGTAATTACGTTTATTAACTTAATGCGTCGAGGTAGTTGCTTATCTAATTCTATATGCCATTTAAACTGGGGACATCCTCTAACATCTCTATTGTCATAAAGTAAAATGTTCTACAATGTTTTTCGAGTGGGTTCCATAATTAATTTCATTGGAATTCCACTGTCAGTAACCAATCGAAAATCAATTAAATAGAATAGAGCTCTTATATGTACAAAGATTTCAAAAGGCACACTAGCTTTTTGAGGCGGTCTGTCTATAGTGGGTCTAGGAATAAGTGACATTCTAGCATTGCTTTGAGCAATAGCTTTCGGCTACATGCAAATGTTTGCAAATATCGAAATCCCTCCGTGTTAACTTGTGAACTTTGAGTACAATTTTAAAACTTAAGAGCATTCACATGGCAATAGCTTAGTACTATATCTAGGAAACTTTATTACCACTTGCAATTGATGTTTTGACATCTTCCACTGTCCAAATAGTTAGCACCAACATTCATATTACATCTTGACATCTCCACTGTTCTCCCTTTTTAACCAATGATTCTGTTGAAATATGTTTTACCTACTAACATGTGTACCTACCAATTCAATCCAACATTGTTACTAGGACAGAATCTCATTTTAATTTTTAATATTATGAAATGCCTTTTAGCTACACTTTTGTGTAGTACTACCTATCTTAATTATGTGAATGACACACATTTCTTTGTCAGCCAGTAAAGACAAGGCAAGCTGCTTCAAATACAATCTTAGACAACAAGTATAGGTACTTGTTGAAGTTTGTGATAAATCATGCTAGAAAATACATGTTGTGCTACCCAGAGCATATTTTAACAAAGGCAAGATTGTGTACATATGTATTGCCTTAATATTATATTATATTAATATCTATACATTCTGTAACATATAAAACAATACAAACATCTATCAAAGAATTACAAACTTAATCAAAATATTAATTTTCTAGTATTTTTTTCCTTTTTTGTAATATGTAGATACTTTTGTGCCATTCACTCTACTCCCTAGTCTGTTCCTTTCAGAGCCATTACTTTTTAATGTGTGTTTGAGGTATTTTCATTTGATTGTGAAGGGATTTGAAACGACTTCTTGAACTTCTTGCTGGTGAAGTTTTCCAATACCGACGGCTGGGGCAGCAGACGATTTTCGACCAACGTACCGCAGCTGAAAATTTAATTGTAATATTGATCAACACATTTGAACTGTCCAAATTCAGATGTTTGCATTGTTCTAAATGTGTAGGTACTAGGTACCTTAACTTACCTTCCTACCAACAAGATTCTGGAATCTACTTTGCACAAAACTCCATGCTCCCATATTTTGCGGCTCCTCTTGGCTCCATATGAACACTGAAGGAACAACATAAGTTTTAGTTAAATCATAGCATCAGCATGTTATTATGCAAAGGCATCTGCATCACCACAGGTTTCATACAGTGTTTTAGCTTACGTTTAGCATTTTTGTATCTACCAATCTCCTGATGTAGATGGTCAGTAGGGAAAGGGGATAAACCCTCCACTCTCACAATCGCAACATCTTGAGATCCCGTAGTTTTCCGTAGCCTATCAAGTTCATAATAATGTTTTCCGCTGACAAAGATCACTCGCTTTACTTGGTCAACATCTTTCAAAGAATCACCTGAAAATCAAAAGATTGACATTTTCTCAAAAAAATCTTGTGCAAGATATTTCATGTTCTGGTGGTAAGCGAGTATATACCTATTACTGGCATGAAAGTTGTCTGAGGACCCATTTCGTTTAACGTCGATACAGCCTCGCCAAGTCTTATAAGAGTTTTCGGTCCAACGATGATCAATGGTTTTCTATAGTCCCTGATCATCTAAAACAATGGAGTTTGTTTAATTTTGGTGTAAAATGGAAATATCACTGGCTCCTGTGTATTCTGTATTAACCTGTCTCCTCAGCAGATGAAAGTATTGTGCTGGCGTTGTGGGATTTGCAATGTGAATGTTGACATCGTCGCCGTCGGGGGTTGACTCGCTGGAGTCGCTGAGCTGCAGGAATCTTTCGAGACGGCAGGAGCTGTGTTCTGGGCCAGCACCGTCGTATCCGTGAGGCAGTAGCATCACTAGACCGCTGCATGTCATCCACTTGGCTGCAAGGCAGAAAAAGACGTTGAAATCATTGAAATTCAGGGACGTTTTATTGATTAACGTTTTTGTTATAGAGTTATTTTACCTTCTCCACATGTGACATACGTGTCAATTTGAATCTGAGCACCGTTGAAGAAATCTCCAAACTGAGCCTCCCAAATAATTAAATTGTTTGGGCTTTCAATGCTCATTCCATATTCGAACCCTAAAACTGCTTCTTCTGATAAAATGCTGTTGGCAACCTACACCAAGGAAGAGAAATACTTGTTAAGCTTAGTTCAGAACTCAGAAGACAACAAATACTTTTCATGGTTTGAAAATTGAAATATCTTTGTTTCTGTGTTTTTGGGGCAAGTAATAAAGTTCGTTGAGTACTTCTAAGTGTCCCGTTTGTTCTTTGTCGATATGGTTCAGCGGAATGTAAATATTGTTTGTCTTCTGGTCTACAAGCATAGCGTGTCGGTGCGAAAATGTTCCTCGTCCAACATCTTGGCCGCTCAGGCGTACATTGAACCCTGAAACAAGAGCACAAAGAAAGATTCACCTCATAATATTGTAAGAGATTCTTTCATTAATACACATAAACCATAATATTCTGTAGGTACCTTGGTACAATAATGAACTGAAAGCCATAGCTTCAGCGGTTGACCAGTCAATATTTTGACCATCCTCCAAATTACTCAGCCGACCTTTTACGTGAATTTTGAGCAAGTGAGGGTGAATATTCTAGAACATTGAACCATTGATATTTTTAAATACAGTAGAAATGCCTGAGAACGTAGCAGCTACAAATGAAAGCACACTTACAAAATCATCAGGATAGGAAACTGATTTTCGACCAAGGTATGTTAGCAAAGAAGGATCAACGCCTGTGTCCCATGTTGTGATTGCGGCAGGAGATTGTTTGATGCCTGTCCATTGTTTCTTGAAATAAGATTCCTGGAAATGGAGTGAGATATTTCAGAATTTGACGATTGCAATGGTATTCTTGAGTTTAAGTTTGTGATATTATTATTAATAATCCTCAACTTTACCTCAACTAGAAAATCCTCTGCTGCTTTTAGCGCTTCGTTGAGGGAATCGAAATGTTTTCCAGATATTGAAGTTACTTCATCTTTAGTGAGAATTCCAGCATCGATTAAACTTTCAGTGTATAAATCTGGAACAGTTCTAAAAAAAAAGGCAAGGGGGAATAATGAAATTATACTGAATTCGAAAGACTAACAATACAAAAATTTTGGCCTATGAAATAGTCACCTTTTGGCATGGATGATTTTATACTGTACAGGATTAGTGAACGTTGGATCATCTAACTCGTTGTGACCCCATTGTCTGTAGCAATTCAAATCCAGAAATACTTCTTTGCGAAACGTCCTCTGATACTGAACAGCCAGACGAGTCGCTTTCAACACCACCTCGAATCAAAAGATGTGAAAACTTTTCACGTAGGTATTGCCAACTAGGCACAAAAACTTGTAAATGTATTTAAGATGTGGCACCTTTTCATGGATTTACCTCTGGATAGTCTCCGTTAACATGAATTACAGGCGCAGATATTATTTTTGCCACATCGGAGCAGTAACGTGATGATCTTCCTCTTGGTCCGGGCGTAGTGAATCCAATCTGATTGTTGACAACCAAATGGACGGAGCCGCCGACTTGAAAATGTGGAGATGCGCTTAAAGACAAAGTTTCTTGGTTGACTCCTTGGCCTGCTAGTGCAGCATCCCCATGGACCTGAGGAGGACATAGGTTTATTGGCTTAAAGTCTGTGCTACGTTGCAATACCATGATGATCTGTATTACTTTTTGATTCTCCTCTTTGGAATATATTATCACAGGTGCAGAAAAAATAATTCCTTGTAGCATTGGGTTTATAGGTATTTTTCCTATAAACTCAAAGCTCAAAGATTGAAGATATTTAATGAGAATTTGGCTATGCTCTTTAATGTTTTAATGAATAACCAATTGAATTGAATGTTGTTGGCACAAATCATCATAAAGTCTCAGTTAAGTGCACCTACTACCTAATGTGGTAGGTACAACATGAAGTTGCATTCTTTATAATGGATATGTATGATATATCCAATTACCTGCACATTCAAGACTTTGTCACTCCACCTGGCTGAGGGGTCGTTGGAATAATTCCCGTCTCCTAGCGATTGCTGTCTCGCCCTGGCCTTTCCCATCGACACTGGATTAACTGCCTGAGAAATGCATATTTTTTGTTTATAGTTCAGTATCAGTACTATCTTCCTATATTAACCAATGATTGGAACATGTTTCACAGCATACCTCTAAATGCGACGGATTGTACAGCATCGTAAGATGGATGTCTCTGTTGTTGACATTTAAATTGACCGATGAAGCTAAAAACAAGTATAACTAAAGTGTCTAACATAGAAAAGGATAATAAAGATGTTAAGGTCATTTTGGGAGAAAATCTGAGAAACACTTACTGAAATGGCTCATAATATCCCCGGATGCTTTTACGTCATCGGAAAACTCCCGATGTCCTTTCAGTTTTTGGAAAAGCATCTCTGGAGGAAACTTGAACATCCCGGTCAGCAGATTGAGCCGGCCCCGATGAGGCATCCCGAGCACAATTTGTTCCAGCCCATCTACAAATTTTGGATTTCCATAAACACAGTAAAATGTTGGAGATTTTACAATTGCTGTAGAAAATAGCAAAGTGAACTGGTTATGGGGATTACAATTAAATGCCTTCATTAATTTTTGCACCTTGAGAGGCCACTTTGAGTAGTTCCATGAAAAAACCCATCATGCTTTCAGCTCCTTCACATCCGTAACGTTTTAGAGTAACAAATTTTGTAGCAAGGAAATTGTCGAAGGCTTGGGACTTAATCAATTCTGTTGCCAGTGTTATTTGGGTTTCTTTCTCCACTTCAACGCTTGGTAGTTGCTCCATTTTATGCGCAAACCATTCCCTCTCTTCTTCAGCCTGTAAAAAACCCATATGATGTAATAAATTGACACAATGGATAAAAATTATGCAAACATGTATTACTGTGGAGAGGACACAAATCCTATTTCAAAGCAGAGTGTGTTGTTGATGTAGTGAAATTAAGAAATCGATTGCATATTGTCTGCTGAAATATCCATCACCTCAAGGTGCAGAAACTCAGCACTGATGGTAGCACCGTACGTCTTCTGCAAGATCTGCAAAGCGTCTTCCAGGGTTCCCTCCTGAACTGGGGTAGCCAGAATGCCATTGAATTGAAACCTTTCGTTAGACTTCAGTCCATATAGTCGTGGATCCAATTCAGGAACTAAACTGTAATATAAAACTCCATTGAAGGCAGGAAAGAGTTGATAGAAATATTTTATTTAAACTTTTCTGTGTTTTTAACTAGATATACCTTTTTGCGCCAAATTCAACGGGGTTTATACTGGCCGTTTTGTGCGCATGTTGCCGATATGCCGTAACGAACCGATAAAAATTGCTCTGTTGTATTCTTGCCTCAAGAGCACTCTCTGGAACTAAACAAATTATTTCACAAATCAGGTAATGTTTTCGAGAAGCTGCCATCCACATCTTTTAATTAACCGCTAACTGCGTACCTTGGAAGGTTCCGAGTGTTGGTTGCCTGTATCCATACACACCATTTTCACTGTGGTATTTTCTCAAACTACTGGCACTGACACAGTTCACAGGCAAAGTTGCTTGTCTTGGCTTTAATTTAATTACTTTCTTAAGAACACTGTCAGGACACGAGGTCCGCTGACAGTTAATTACACTTAATCGCAGCATAGTCTAAAGAAGCATCAATAAGAATGAGGTTTAATTTTTTTTATTAAATACAGGCTAAACTTCCAAATATTTAATTGAGTAACACATGTAAACTGGGTGACCTTACAATGAGTCAATTTAATTCTGACCTTAGTTTCTATGATAACGTACTACTACACATTGTAAAAGCATATTCCTAGACATTCAGCACTTATCTCAAATAGAATCATTTCGTTTAAAATTGTATGCAACTTGTGTCTTGACACTTCTAAGTCTGCTTTCACAAAATAATCCAGAAAAAAGAGGGAGTCCTTGAATTTAAAAATGCCTAAAATCTTGGTCCATTGCCAAGAGGGAACAGCTAGTTTTTAAATTAAATCCATTTAACACAAGGGATGAGTTTCTTTGGTTTCATTACATTTTAAAGTTTTATCTAACAACACAATCCACATAAGATAACCTAGTTTATTAATACATTTGCAAGCGTAAGATAAGGGCTTTCAGTAACCGAGCTTCATAAGTGACGGTGTTTTTTCCTTGATGTACAGGTTTGTCTTCGAAAATAGGATCGATTGTTGTTTTGACATTCTTTCCATTTGCTGAAATAAACATGAGTTGAAAGCATTTTTTAAAATTAAAATTAAATTCACATTCTTGCAAAAACTAACGTGGCACAATTTCTTACCTTCACAGTTCTCTAGAAATTGAATACATTCCTGGAGCACCTTGTCCCGAGCAACAATCATGTGTTTGGCCAAATTCTCTATCAATGCCACAAAACATCTCTTAGCGTAGAACCAAGTGTCTGTGCCCAACTTTTTGTTGTAGGGCTCGAGGCTTTTAATTACACGTGATATCCCAAACTCGTAGTTGCCTTTGGAGCAGTACAGGGTTCTGAAAAAAATCGATCGAGTAAAATGATTCCATTGGTTTAGAAGTTTAAAACCCAAAATCTTATGAGAAGTTGAATAGAATTAGTTACCCAATAACTAGGTTGACAATGCACAAGTGGAATATCTTTTTGTCTGGATCATCGTATGCCAATTGTTCTTCCTCCTTTTCGATCTTTCGCATTAACTCTTCTGCTTCCTCATTCTGCGAAGTCATGATGTACGAGACGCAAAGATTAGCCAACACAATGGCACTTACGTTCAAGATCTGAAAGTTACGTCAGTTATTCACTACCTAAATCAACTTTTTTAACAAAACAAAAAAGTCAAATGCATCACGCAAACAGAACTCACATCATCATAATGTTTTTTCACAATCGGCTCATAAAATCCAGTGGCCTCCTTGAACTTATTCTCCTGCATGAAAAGAACGTGTGCCACGTTTAATTTCCATGTATCGTTTTCATTGCAAAATTCTACAGATTCTCTGAAAATTTTCTCCACTTGCACGTAATTTTTCATGTCCCAGTAAATCTTCGACTGTGCCATCAAAACAGGAATATATCTACAGAAAACAATATCACATTTTAAGTTAGGTTTGTAAAATCAGACGATTTTAAAGTGGTAATTTCTTGCTTTGTATGTCAAGCACCTGTCAAGCACGTCTTCATACTCGCTCACAGCTTTCTTTACTGCCACGTTATCTTGGTTTTGTCTGGACTCTTGTACTTGCTTCGTAAGCTTTCGCAGCGAATCTGTTTGCTTTGCTCCGATTTCATCAAACTTTTTGTAAGCATCCTCTGGCGAAGTTTGTTGCGTTATCAGTGCGTCCAAGAAGTTATACAAGTACTAGAAACAAAACCAGTGCAAAAATTGTATTTGTTTACTTTTTTAATATGTAACCTTACAGAAAGTTATCAGTAATTATTTGATACTTACCGGAGTAAGATATTTGTACGTCAGGTGAGTATTTTCCGCCAGAACATCGGCCGCAAGGTCGTGATAATCATACTGGCAGTAAAGCAAGAGCAGATTTCCAAATGTTTCTGGAGGGAATGGATTCTGCTGTAGCAAGAATTGCAGCTTTTCAAATCCATCGGTGGGTTTCAGCTCGATGTTGGTCAATGCCTGGTTGTGCAATGTTACGGCGTCGAGCTCCTCTTCCGAGCGAGGCGGCATGTCTGTGATAGCTTCTCGTGCAGCCTCAACTGAATCAAATTCAACCTCATCATGATGCATTATCAAATAGAAATATATTTTAAAATAAAATCTTGGGAAATTGTCTCCTTACAGTTCTTCAGTGAGTATTCTATTGCAGCTTTAAGGTTGAACGCCTCGATGAGCGCAGTTTCATGCAATGTAAGAGTGTTTCCTACGCTTCGAACCTCCAGGCCTTCGGTTGTCATGCCAACACTAAGTTCAGGATGCTCACAAATTCCTCGTTCAATAATTTCCGCTGAAAAACAGTTTTATTTATCTATGTCAATATCTATTGAAGTAGGTATATTCTATTTAAACAATTAATCTCAAATCACCTTCAGTGCATTATACTTACATATGTATTTCAATGCTAGAGCAAATTCCTTAAGCCTGTAGTGGCACAATGCCACATTGTATGAAAGATGAGGGTCGTATCCCAGAAACTGCAGGGCTGTATTGAACTTTTTCAAAGCATCTGCATAATTTCCAGCCTTAATTTTAAAAGTTGACACTATTAGTTTTCAGTCAAATTTTGCAACATAGGTAGGCGGGTACCTACCTAAACTAAAAAAACAAAAATATCATGAAAGCTGTTACCTTGTAATCTAAACAACCAAAGTTAATCTCTGTGTCGGGGTCATCAGCCAGCCCATGCTCAACTAAATTTCTAGCGGCAGACAAATCTTCTTGTCCGTACCGTATGGCGGACTGCAATTTTATAACCAATCCGCGATAATCCTGGTCTGCGATTTGCAACGTAACTTTCATTGCCTCCTCATATAAGCATGCCTGGTACAATGACTGTGCATAGTAAATCTTGTATTCTGTTTCTTCTGGTACAAGATTTACTAGTTTCTCGTAACAAGCAGCAGAGTTGGAAAAATCTTGAATGAAGAAGTAGCAGTAGCCGAGGAGAGAAAGTCCAGGTCGCGACTAAATGTGAGATAAACGGATTGGTAAAATTCGAACTTTTTGTTAATTAGGTGCTGGAAGTTTGTAACATAATATATCTTCCTTTAAATGGTTGTCATAAAATTATAACCATTGCTTCATTGGTGCATAATGTTAAGTACTTACATTAGAATTTATGTCAATTAGATCTGTTAGAATCTGGATTGCCTCCAAAAATCGTTGTTCTTTAATCTGAAACCCATGAAATATATTAAATTGGCTTTAGTTTATCAACAGATCTTTGATGTCTGACAGAAGTTCAGAATGGAAGCAGAAGCATTACCATGGTGTAAATGGTCTTCGTGTATTCACCATCTTTAATTGAAATGTTATCAGGAAACATTATTGTGGATGACAAATATTAATTGGCCAAGCTTTCATAAGTAATGTCGTCTAAATAATTCATTTACAAACTCCTGGCACACCAATCTCCATGATTTAGTAGTATGTTAGCACTCCTCTACTGACACTGTGCATTGCATTCCTTGTTGCTATGGCAACACCTGCCTTTAAAATATCAACAAGTACCCATCAACCAATGGAAGCAAGCAAACCCAAATTCTGAAAACACCTGCTAATTTTTTCATAACATATAATTAGATTTAGAGTTTGGATGTCATCAACAGAAGGTATATTTAGGTACGGTTTTTTAAGTGAAATTGAATATTTATAACATTTTATTTTATTCATTTCGTGCTGAAGTTTCAAAAACATTATATTTCACGATCTTCTGGATGGTAAAGTTCACTTAGTAGCCGGTAGACGTATGATGGAGCATGACCACCCCTAGAAACAAAAAATAAAATTTACAGAAAATTTGATAAAACTAGCATTTGATTAGATAAGAAATAAGAAAATATAGAAAACTTACACATTTGATATGAAAAGTGTGACCAATTCTGGCGGCACATAATCAAAGACCGGATTGTAGGCATGGACTTTTGAAATAATTTCACTGTCCGCATAGTTTAGCACTCCTGCAGGCGAGACGTAGCAGTTGAAAGCATCCTGATCATATGAGCACAGGTATGTCGGACTGAGCTTGTACATGGGAGCGAGGACGACAACAGGCACGGAGTAGTGCTTGGCTGCGAGAGCGACCGTGTGGCTACCACAGACGGCACGCAATCCGCCGTTGGCCATCACCGTGTGCGTACCAATTATCACCTTGTTCACGCGGGACATGATGGCAAAAATCGCTGAGTCGGCTATCAGAGTTGTCTCAATTTTATTTTTCCCCAAGGTAATTGCTAATTGTTGCCCCTGAAAGAAAAAAAAGAATTAATACATTTTGTATCAGACTTTATATTTGCAAGATTGATAAGGTATCATTTACTAAATAAATTACTAATTGCACTTTACTTACTCTACAAAAAGGCGCACATTCTGCAACAATGACCTCAAATTTACGTTTCTTTGCTGCTTTCAATAGAAAAGCTTGCACTGCGGAAGATTTTCCTATCGTCATAATAATTTCGTTGGCGTGAATATGTTCAGTGGCTTGTTGTGCAAGATTCTCTGCGCTAGTTTCTAGCTCCATTTCAAACTCCCCTATATGCTCTAGTACTGCTTCCTTCAGTTCTGGTATCACTCTTGTGTAATCGTCAAATTCTCCCTCGGCAGTAACGATTTTGTGGAGAGATTCGTGAGGGTCAACTTCTTCTTGTTTGTTTTGATGACCGGCTACATATTCCTCTCGTACTATTTTCAAAATTCTCCGTACCATATTGCCAACTGTTGCTTGAAGGGGCAATGTTTTTATTAATTTTCTGCCTTCCTTCTTGATGTTGTCTATAAGATCCCTGTGCAAATAAAATCCATTACAACAATTTCCTCAGGATGGAATAGCTTAAGCTTAAAAATTATAACCATGTGATCAACGAAGTGACGGCATAGTTGCGGTCAATTCTACGACAACTTCGAGTTCTGTATCTGGATGTCATCATTGTTGTCTAAAATTAATTTAAAGTAAATAAAATAAAACTCACTGTGCAGTAACCCATTTCGTTGTAGTTATAATCAACTTAAGCAGTGCCACAGTGTGTGTTGCAATGTCATATGAATCTGTGATTTTCCTGGGGACAAATTCAGAAATGTTTTAACTGTATGTACCTACCTATGTCATTGCAGATAGGTTCAATCATAGAGTACAATCAAGTTGATTTTTATTCAATGAACACGATAATATACTTCAACAACTTACCCTCGCTTTATTTCAAAAACGAACTTGTTAGATAGTTCTTCTATTTTTTCCATCATCTATTTTATATAATAATTATAGAGTAATATTCAAGCTCTTGCTCCAGCTGTCAGTGATACTACCATTGATTAACGAGGCAATGAGAGGTGGAGTGTGAAGGTAGCTTCACCAATTTTCAAGCATATGCAGTCCACTTTCCATTCCATTTTCCAGTTCTAAATTGCGTTGCGACTTGCGTTTGCGGATTGCGTACAACAGACAGAAATGGCGGACGACGAGTTTGACGGTGATGATGCGGGCGACGATTTCGACGACGTTGAAGAAGATGAAAACATCGAAGAATTAGATCAAGCAGATGACGATGGAGATCGAATCGAACTTCTCGGCTTGGGGGATACTCGCGGTGGTGTACCGAAGACAAAGCGCATAACGACACCGTACATGACCAAGTACGAGCGGGCGCGGGTGCTTGGCACGCGGGCACTACAGATCTCCATGTGTGCCCCTGTGATGGTAGAACTTGAGGGTGAAACCGACCCACTGCAAATCGCAATGAAGGAGCTGAAACAACGCAAGATTCCAATCATCATCCGACGCTTCCTACCTGATCATAGCTATGAGGATTGGGGCATAGATGAACTAATCATCATCGACCATTAGGACCTTTGAATTCACCGAGGAATAATTTATTGTCAGTATAATATTATGCTGGAAATTGGTTCCTGATCCAATTTTAATATTTCCTTGACTGCTGTAACAACTCTTTGTAATATAATTAATTGAAAATAACATCTGTTTCTAAAGCGGACTGGACACTTTAAACTTTCTTGGCACCGTCAAGTAAGCGAGTTCGCAATTTTGTTCCCTAACCCGCCTTTCCCATGCCTTATAATATGAAGAACCTTGCAGGAAAAAAGTCGCTGCGTCGTCTCTGCATAGCTTTGATACTGGTCTAAATAGAAAAGAAGAAAACAAACAAATTGTTCACCATCTATTTAAAAACCTCACTAAAATAAAAGCTGTTTTAAACAGGGGTTTGGATGGTAAATAAATTCTTAACTTTTTTCCCGACATTTCGTAACAATAGTTACGGCTCGTAAAGCAACTAGTACTCGTTATAACCCGACGGAAAATCAGCTAGAATTAATTTAGCATTCAAACCTGTCTGAAATATATTTTTGTTAATGAGAGGAAATTGTTACTGGTTTAAGCAACCAGTATGCAATTGATGGAAGGGAGGCGAAGCTGGAAAAATGTGCACACCGAACCGGGATACGAACCCGGGACCTCCTGCAGGAGGTCCCGGGTTCGTATCCCGGTTCGGCTTCCCTCCCTTGTTTGTTAATGTGTTTGTTTTTTTAATGTAGGTAGGGCCATAGATGAGACTTCGAAATTATATCATTATATCGACTCTTTATTTTGTAGATCTTCATTTTAGAAATGTTGAAAAGAAATCTCAAAACTGAAATTCGGAAAATGTGCGCAAAATGAAAGTACACAACCTTGAATCTTTGGGGCATACTTCACACAACAGTCCGCTGTTCACGTTTCTCAAAGCCAAAATGGCCGTTGTGCAAGTTGCGAAGAACTCAAAAGATAACAAGAAAAAACGGTTCTCCAAGAAGAACAAAGCTTCATGGCGTAAAAATTGTGACGTGAAAGACGTAGAAGCGCATTTAGAGGATGTGAGATTAGATGAACGCTTGGGGTAAGCTCGGTACAATTATTTTGATATATAGTTATTTTTTAGGCTAAGTCCGTCAATGACACGAGGACACTAGATTGACACAAGACAAAGCTTGAGAGCAATGTGATAAGCTGCTAAAAGTCGTGCTCATGTCGGGACAGGAATTATGATGTCCGGTTTTTATAATGGGCGTAAAAGGGACCCATTGCACACTTTACCCACATAGCACAGGTTACCAAGATTTTACACTCGCATACCAAAGCAGCTACGCGAAAGCCCTCCGCCCGCAATAATAGCTTCGTCGGTAGTCAAGGGTTGGAGCCACAGTTTGTTAATAACCAGTAACCTATCCTTTACTTCCTTAAAATTAAAAATCCAAAACAGGAACAATAAGCAGTTGTTTTGTACCTTCTTCAAAAACACTAGATACATTTATTTGTTGCTATAGAGGACCATTTTCCGAGCGACCGGATGAAGAGTTGTTCCAAATTGACACTCAACCTGAAACTGCATTAAAAGCTGCATTACAATCCAGAGAAGCAAAGCGTAAAGCTCTGAAATCTAAGCCGCTGAAATGCTATCAAAGCCTGAAAAACACATCAGCGGTCAAAGATCCGATCTCGAAGAGGTATTCATTTTATTAGTTAGTTAAAAAGGTTTTTCTTGTTTCAGATCAAGATTTAACTTAAGTAGGTCTACTGATTTAAAGTACCTACCTAATTGAATTTGAATTTTTCCAGAAATCGTGTGAAAACTAAGGAAGAGTTGCATCCTGTTGCTACAAAGCTTAAAGCTGAACGATTGAAGCAGGGCATTATCGGAAAGGTGGAAGCTCTTCAAATAAAAAACAGGAAATTAGCTGCTGATCAAAAATTGTTGAAGCGGAAGACGAGACTCGACCCTGTAGCTGTTGATCTTTGGTCGGAAGAAAACAAGCGCGTTGACAATCCTTTTGGAGAAGACGGAACATGGTTTTCCACGACAACAGTGGTGCACAATTTAAGGAACACAGGAAGGAGGCAGACAACGGTCCCTAAATCTATACTTTCCAAGCTGTCTCATGTTTCTGCTGTGGAACCGCCCCACCCTGGTAAGACTGGAAACCACATTGCATTATTTAAGGCTCCAAACTAATAGCTCCAGATTCTATTAGAAGTCAATTTTCTTCTATCAACAAGAGACACATCCCAACTGGGACAAACATTTATAGCTCAAATTAGAAAATTTAGTTACCCATCCGTACAAATTTGTCAAAAAATGAGTGATAAAAGGATTTTCAAAATTGCAAAATATGATTACAAAATTCACGTGACTAAACTTGCTTGTCATTTTCTGGCCATGATGTTGGAGATCAATAGTTGGAAACGTTGTAGATTAAATAATATGGCTGTGTCAGTAACGAAGCACGTTTTAAATTTGTCTCCCCTACAGAACCAAAATATAGCATTTTCATAAGCAATTTAAGACACTTTGGTAATAAGTTAAAATAGCGCTCCTTGGCAACAGAAAACCATCCATTGTCTACAACTCTCGGGCTGTTGCCTCTGGCCGTTCAGTGTGAAAGTTGATAATCAAGTAGGTCTGCAATGGTGGAAACAGAGGAGCTAGTCCAAAGCCATAAGGAAAAGATAGTTTCAAATTAAAATATTAAACATTGATTGTTGACATTTCTTTTTGCAGGAACCTCATACAATCCAAGCTTTGAGGATCACCAGGCTTTGCTGGCCGAAGCAATAGAAGCGGAAACAAAGATAATAAAAGAAGCTGAGCGTATGAACAGAGTTACATCGCAAATGTTTTCTCGTGTTACTGGAGAGAGCACTGCTGTAAGTTAAATTATTTCTGTGGATCTTCAGTGCTCAGATTCAAACACATGGAGCTCTTGCAAAATAAATACGATATAAAAACATATTAGATCCCTGATTTTAATGGCTCAAACTTTGTTTTCAAAACCTTGAAGAATTATGGGATTCCCATAATTATGGGATTAAATAATGGTATAATGGTATTGCCGAAGTGTAGCAAATTTGGTTATGCTATGGTTGTACTGGTACCTTGAGATATTGCAGCAAGCATTACTCTAAATAAGAATGATTTGTTTTCAGGTGTCTTGGATGACTGAGATGTCAGAAGGACTGCCCAACAGCACAGTGAAGGCAGAGAAAGAGTCAGACGATGAAGGTGAATACAAAGCCGTCAATCCTCCAGTCAAGAATAAGAAGAAACCTTTGAAGCAACTACGCAAGATCAAAGAAAGGAAAGCTGAGAAGACCATAATAAAGAAAACGAAGGAAGAAAGGAAGAAACTGTCTGATGTTGTGCGCATATCTGTTGTGAAGAAGGAGTTGGTCAAGATGGATGACAAGATTGACTTGTTGCGTGAGAAACGAGACAAGGTGAAGAGCTTGAAAGCGAAAGACACGCGTCAGCTGAGCAGCACCAAGTTTGTGCCGGCGGAGGAGGACTTCAACATGGCCGAGGACTTGGCGGGCAGCATGCGCCGACTGAAACCGGAGGGCAACATTCTACTCGACCGCTTCAAGAGCTTGCAGAAGCGCAACATCGTGGCTCCGACGCCTGGCAAATCGCTGTGAGTAGTCTTACAATGCTATCAATGGAGCAGAAGGGTTCTGATGTTGATGCAAAGCATGATAAAATTCATTGTTTTGTTGTGGTACTTTATTTTTTTTATTTTTTTCAGTCCGAAGAAAGGAAAGATCAAGACGTTCGAACGGAGCACCCATAAGATGGGTTGGGAGCCTAAGGGATTCTAGGCTATCAGTTCAATGGGCAATTTCTTCTGTGAAATGTAGATTAAAACACATTGTCCATAAATATCACTTTATTCAATTACAACATACAAAAATTCACATTGTTTAAGTTACAAAACTATGATAGCGTTTAATACTTTGGGTTATACTTTGGGTTTTGGGTTATTTATAGGTACCTACTTAATTATTCTCAAAATTAATCTTCGGCCGGCTCCTCTGGTTGGCTGGCGAATTCTTCCTGCTTGTCCGCGACGTCAGTCCCAGCAGTTTCCTCCTTATCTTTTGCCGAGTCCCCTGAGTGCTTGGAATGTTTGGAGCCAGTAGAAGTGGCGGCAACTGAATGCCGCGAGCCTCCAGATACGGCCTGCTCAGAATGTTCCGAATGAGATGATACAGAGCTTCCCGATTTGGAACGTGCGGAACTCCTTGCTGAGCGGCTGCCCGATTTCTCAGAGATCACCTCGAGCTCTTCAACAAGCTGAGCGTTTGAATAGGAGTCCTTGCCACTCTCGACGGACAATATTGATGATGACTTAGCTATCAGACCGAGATCTCCTTGCATGTACAGCTCAGATTCACTGGAGGGTAAAAATCGATTGTTGGTTAGTCCAGCTTGAAAGACAACCAATTTTATTACTGTGCAGCATGTATGTAAAAAATATAATTTGCTTACTGTTGTTGCGGTATTTCTTCTGGTAGGTGAGCCATGTTGAGGATTGTAAGCATATTATTCAAAAGACTTTCTCTTTTGCCCAATTTGTGTTCGTCGTCCAAACTGGGCGTTCGTTGAACCTATGTAGAATGCAGGCTTTGTTGCATATTTGTGGCACACATGTCATGCTAAACTATACCACAAAGCTTTAAAATAAGATTAGGGGCTGAAGAGCATATCTGTGAGATCTGGGAATGGAAACTTCTAACAAATTACACACTTGCCTGAAATCGCTCAGAACTTGCTAACCGTTAAGTAGCATTTGGTGGGTTAAAATCAATTTGCTGTTAATGCTTGCCATGCAGGCAGTTTCATTCGCAATTCATTATTGCTATTATGAACATAAAGTATAAGTACAGCCAGCTTACATGCAGGGCATCCTTGACGGATGTAATGGTTTGCCGTAAGATCCTCTGCAGTCTGACCGTTTCTTGTTCGGCGTCCGACGTTTGGTTTCGCAATACAGTCTGCTCGTAATGACATGCGTCCAGCTTTTGCTGTAGGCCGCTAATGTATTGCTTCAGAGCTGACACGTCATTCATTGTGCATTTATATTTACTTTCAATATGTGAAACACGGTTCGCTCTCTCTGTTAGGCCACCGATCATCTCTTCCATTTCGTCATGTTCAAACGCTAGCTTCTCGATTATCTGTAAATTAGAAAGAAGAAAAAACCAACGTAAATTATTCACAATTATAGTAATAAGTCTATGCTACACACATATATATATATATATATATATATATATATATAATATTTATTATATTTATTTAATTACCTTATTTTGAATTCTGTTTTTGTTGATCACCATGATCTTTTCACTCTGATGCAACTCTAGGCTCTGCTTCAGCTTGGTGTCTATCTTCTTCACTTGTTGGTTTTGAGCAGTTAGTTCTTGAGCAGTTTTCAACATCAGGTCCAACTGTAACACACATTATCACATCTTGTTACAATGAGTCTGGGGAATTGCCCAGTGAAAAGAAATGGGTTTCTATAAAGCCAACCTCGTTGTTCAACGCTATGTTTTCTCGAATGGCTCTGTGAGTTGTGGCCGCCACACGCAATGTAGTTGTTTTTTGAAAATCGTGCGACAACTGAACAAGACGTGCTTCCATCTCTCGTTTCAACCTTTGGAAGAAGCGAGTGTTAGCAAGAGCAATTTTCAGAATTTTGTAAGAAACATACATTTTTCTCAACAGCGCTTTAATTCCTTTACTTGTCTTTTCCGATGACGAATTTCCTTTCGATCTCATAAATTTGCCGCTTGTGTCGCTCCTCCTGGTCAACCATGAGTTGTTCTTGGTCTTTGAACTTTTTCATAAGCTCTTCACGTTGAATGCGGAACTCCTCAAGAGAGTTGAGTTTGCCGGCTGTGGAGAAATATTTCATGGTCAGTACCTATTGATAGTTTTATTTCCTAATATAGTGATTTCCAATTTCATTATTTTTTTACTTACTAAGCAGTTTAATTTCTGAAGTAAGTTGCTCATGCATGCATTTATATTCATGCTCCAGTGTTGCAATACGCTCTCTGAAGATGGCAGCTTCTGCTTCTTTTGCCTGGCCACATAAGTTAACTTCACGCATAAGTAATTCAGTCAAATATATCATTTTTCATTCAAGGTAAAACAATATTTAATTTGCAAATCACTGAAATGAATGCCTAATCAGGCTCGAATTAGTTATTAATTTACAATTACAGTACCTGTCTAAGGCCCTCAAGCCGTTCCTGCAACTCTGCTATTTCTTCCATCTTCTGTTGCACTGTTCTATTGAGGTAACTGATAATATCAGCACGATCCTCATCCAGCTTTTCATAGTTCCTTTCCAATTCCTCATTCTGTGCTTCCAGTTCCAGACAGCGTGCCTTGATCCTATCATGCGGTAAAATAATTTATTGAATGAGTCATACTTTGCAAATGAATTTTAACATAGTGAATCATCATATCAGCATAGGCTCTTTTTTACACAGTGTTATATATTTCCCCACCTTTCATATTTGTTTGTTAAGTCGGCAATTGTGAGTTGGAATATTTCTCGGTCCACCTCCGTCATAACATCTTTAGGAGCTTCTTCTTTCTTCTTCTTTTTGCCTCCTTTCTTTCCTTTCTTACCCTTAGCCATTTTTTGGTCTGTTCAATCGACTGACGCTCAAGAAACTTGTGAACTCAAATAAGATCTTATTTATTTCAAGAGGAAGTAGGCATAAGAGAAAGATTTAAAGATACTCTCTTGCAGTCAGGAATAAGGGTTCTATGGTTTCACGGTGCTCCAATATATATAACTCCCCTACACAAGAATTTTGCTCTCAAAGCAGAAAATCTTTCGAACCCTACTGTGCAGACACAAAATTAATTGATCAATATTTCCATGGTAACGTTGTATATTATTTTGTAACAAGCAAATTATTACCGCTTTCAATAAAGAAACAACTGTTGATTTCCGGTCAAATTTACTGTAGTATTCTCAAAATTCAAAATCCTTCAAGATTCTCCGGAAATGTTTAAAAAGAAAAGAAAATATTGCATAATGTGATGAGCTCAAAGCAATTTCGAGTATTTTTCTCTGGATAGGGTTAAAGTGGAGTAATCAAATTTTTATTTGCTTTGTTTCTTCTACTGTGTACTTGCTTTCAAAAATATTATTATTACCGTTCACTCGTGAATCCAATTTTATTTCAATGTTTACATTATATTTTAGGAGGTCGACGTTTTTCAATTCGGCTCCTCCGCTACCTGACGTCACAGGCCACATGTGAACGTCATAAACAAGACAAAGGCACATATTGCTAAAAATGCGAGGCTAGTGCGTATCCGCGTTTAAAAGGCTTTAACTCAAATCTAGTGACTTGTGGGTGTCGCGTGCTGGTGGTCAACGTGAACAGACATGCCTTGGTATTTACCATGGAGTGAAAGCATCAAAAATCGTCTCTCCAGATATTTACTACAAAGATATTTGGGACAGTTTCTGGAAGAGAAGCTAACCTTGGATCAGCTGACAGTGGATCTTTACAATGGCAGGGGCACAGTATCTGATGTTAAATTGGATGTTCAAGTAAGACTGTTGTTTTCTCTATTAAAGAAATGCGCAGCCCAATTTACCCCGGTTCAAAGAACAGATTAGCTTAACGAGAGCCCTGTAATTTCGTGGTTAGATCTGGCATATTGCCATGGGCCATGGCGCCATGGCCATGCATGGACCATGGAGTTTCCCTTTGTTTACCCAATTGCACATTTAACGTTTTGCCATATTTATGAAAAGATAACACACATCTGAGACCACTCACTGTAGCTCTATTCATGTATAATTTTTTTGAAGTTTGCATACTGGGCTAGGCTGCATTTTTAATTGATTTAATTTTTTAGGCCCTTAATGAATTGGGAGAGCAACAGAATTTTCCTATCGAGTTCGTCGACGGGTTCATCTCGGAAGTATCAGTCTCGATACCATGGTCATCGATACTTCGAGATGGCAGCTATGTTGAAGTATCGGGGCTTGTCATTACCGCTCAGCCAAAGCAGCGAGCGGAGAGCGGTAAGGAATTGCACCATTTAAATCACGTCAGCATGCAGCTGTCTGGTGAATTAATTTCTTCTGCCTACCCAGTACCCACCATTGTTAATGGCTCATCCTATGTGTCATGCCATTTTTCAAATGATAACATTGTTATTTAACTGGAACAAACAAACAATGAGTCGTGTAGTGCACATGCATCGCCACAATTTAAGAAACCATTGTATGATCTAAATTTTCCCTCTTTAAGAAATTCAAGGTTCTCATGTGGAATGTGCATTCTATCAAATATCAATATTAAAACTTTGCAGTCATTTGTGACTTGTTAACTCAAAGGTGATATTACATGATGCTTTGATTTTTTAGGGTCATCAATGTTCGAGTCAATGTGGAACAGTATGACCAGTAGTATGCAACTTGCGGAAGAATGCCTCAAACAAAGTGCAGCCGAGGGAAAAGATGTTGACCAGTCCCAGCCTCTTGAAGGATTGGAACTCTTCGCCCAAACCATAGACTCAAGTATGACGAGCCAACTCATTTACGTTGCTTACAATACAAATTATTTAAAGTTGAAACGCAAAATTTTAAGTTATTTGTAGGGATCTGCAATTTGTCAATACTCAATATGATACAAAAAGTAGAATTATTACAAATATATTGACAATGCTCAACAAGAATTTTTACATCATTATATATATGTATATATATATGTGTATATATATATATATATATATATATATATATATATATATATATATATATATATATATATATATATATATATCATCAGAAGTGCACAATGAGCTCCCAAATAAGACCCATGGCATTGGGGGCCTTTTGCTACCTTATTAACCTTGTCCTTGGTTTAAGTTTTGAATTCAGATAGAAATGACCTTTGTGTTGAAGGTGACTGGAGCTCCTGACTCAGATTTTATATTTGTAGGTCCTAATCACACACAAATGAGTTTCTTGACATTTAGATATATAAAAATGTATTTAATCGTAAAACAATACAATTTAACATAAGTTTACAGTCAACACCATGTTCTAAATGTTTCCCAGCTTAAAGTTAGGTACCTGCTTATAATTTTCTCATGTCTCAATTAATAGTAGGTAGTTAACACTTGAATTAATTCTCCTTCCTGCTTCATCGACTCATTGAATTAACCTCTGACACCATATTTTTTCAGTACTGAGCCGTGTCAAAGTGAAGTTCATCAACACGACAATACGAATTGAACATGTGCCAAAAGATAGTGACTCTGGAGTTGCTGTTGAATTTAGAATAAAACAGTGAGTTGGCTTCTTTAAATGTATTTGCCATTTAGTAATAATTTTCAATGCACCTCAATGGGCTTTTTTTAAATACATTTCATGCAGCAACATAAACTAGCATCTTCCTTTTGATTCCCCATTACAAAATAAGAAATTTAACTAAAACAAATATTTATAATTCTGGACAAAAACTATTCTTATGACAAACTGGAATAGGGAAATGGAACTGTCAATACCTACGTTCTTTTCTTGTCAATTTAAAAAAGACCAACACCAGAAAACTCTTTTTTTCTGCTACTGCTGTAGCTCATGCTGGTTTAAAATTATAACTGAACAAAATAGGTAGGTTATCAAAAAGGTGAGAACCAATAAGAAGTAACATTAAAATGACAATCACCTCGATCGGGCGTGCAGCCCAACTCTTCCACTGACCGAGGTGATACGAAAACGTCCGTTAATCTCATTCCGCTTGCCGCCAGCTTGGACTACTGCGATGAAGCCGGCAACGACCCTCCCACTCCTACGGAGGAAGGGCAGCTCCCTTCGCAACATGCCAGCAGCATTTTCCACAAGGCAGAGTTCTCCACAAAGAAGTTCTACATGGAGGGCGTCTCCATCTACACCGACGAGTACCCGTCTCGAGCACGCACCTTCTCACGCTCCGTTTTCTCCACGAGCGCAGGCACAGATTCTAACCTTTGGGTAAGCAGCTCATTATTTTGAAATTCCCCAGACTAACCTTCAATTTTTTTCATTAAAAAAACTTTTTGCTAAATTTGATGTATTTCTGCTCGGTGCAGACCGCACGACTTAGCACCAACTGCACTCTCAGATTGGATAATCTCCCATTCGATTAAACCCTTTGCAACCGGCTGCCTGACCACAGAGTCCCGCGGAGAGCTTCAGCACGCCAGCCGGCACACCGGTCTCGTCTTCCCCTGGCTCGGACCCGCCGACGTCAAACCAGTCGCTTGAGCCGGACCCGGTGCTGGTCGGCCGGTTTTCCGGGCGACAGGAGGTGCGGCTCAAGCTGCGACAGACCGACGGCATCATCGGGCCCAAGGTCGACCTCGAGGTGAACCTCGGCGCACTCACCACCTTCCTGTCGCCACGGCAACTGCACGTGCTGCTGGAGTTGGTTCACGGTCTTGCGACACCCGACATCGAAGATACCAGGTGAGAGCGAGTTTCTATTGATGCTGGGTAGAGCAATGTGTTGG
Source organism: Nemoura dubitans (assembly GCA_921293005.1). Classification (NCBI taxonomy): domain Eukaryota; kingdom Metazoa; phylum Arthropoda; class Insecta; order Plecoptera; family Nemouridae; genus Nemoura; species Nemoura dubitans. The sequence goes on along the minus strand of OV121073.1, from coordinate 65,735,546 downwards.
CATTAAAACGCAGGGCCGTAGCGTGGGTACATCAAATCGGCGCCCCCCCCCCCCCCTCCCCAGAATTTGTTGTTTTAAATACATTTATTGTTTGTATTCCCATTAGCAAAATTAGTGTAATAAGGGGTGGATTTTTTATATAGGGTGCAATTGTGAATTTGGGTAGACATAGGAATTCTAGGATGAGCAAACAGCTCTGGAGTAAAACAGACAGCGTCAACAGACAAGGCTTTTCCTCTAGATTACGATTCACTCAGTCGATGGAGTCAAGTTGTGATGACCACATTCCCAGCTAAGATACAAACTTGACCAGGGGCATAGGAAATATTTTTTTAGTGGGGGGGGGGGGGGGGGGTCTGTTAGGCATGCATAAAAAGTTTTTGGGGTTTGGGGCGCAGCCCTAAAAAATTCAAGTTCAAGGTTTTCATCGGAGCAAATCTACGCGTTTGTGGTCAATTTGGGGCTGAAGAGTGGGTTGGTCAGAACTGCATATTTTATGATTGATTTATTCTTCAAGAAGGTTCCTGCAAGGGCACTACAATTTCTGTTTGACTCATTACTTGACTGACTCATTTTTCGCGGTGCTGTTCAAAAACTGGGCACGTTATTGCAAATAGGCATTGCTATAAAAAAGCCAGAAAATCAGCCAAGATTTGTAATATCAATAAAGATGTTCAGTAATTTTATCATCAATTGATGCCACCTTTTGCGCCGTAGGCGAAAAATGTACGGTTTCTAGGGTTTCTATAGCCCAATGTTTTGTCCGAATCCAGAAGTTCCTGCTTGCTAAGGCCAAATCTACCATGTTATCAGAAAATCCTAGTTTCAAATTTCCAATAATATTTAATAAAACGTTTCGTAAAAATTTCAATCACCGTCCATGTTTCGGGACCCCCGGAGAGAGTAAACTGGTCTGCCCGATGACCGGCCCGTACAGGCCGATGAGTGGGGGGGGGTATTGGCCCCCCTTCCTACTCCCCTGCAGTGTTAACTTCATAATATTGTACCTAGATGTTGATCCTGCTAAGTATTTGAACATGGTTTCCACTCGTTAACTCTGAACAACTTACGTTTCATTCTGTGTGTAAGTTGAAAGCAATTGCATGGCACACGGCAAGGTAAATATTAAATACTAATAATCTGACAACAATGAGAGCAGCTGACAAATCGGAACACAACAATGAGTCATATAAATCATTTGAAGATTGGTTTATGTATGATCATTAGTTTACCAAACAAGCAAAAAAATCGAAAAAAACGGAAAGGTGCCGAAATTCAGGACGCGCCTCCGGCTACCCCTGAAATTTGGCGCCCTGGGCTGGTGCCCCGCTCGCCCCTGCCTCGCTACGGCCCTGTTAAAACGTCATGACGCAACATTATGGAACTTATTTAAGATTATGACATATTATGTGGTGGTAGGAAGTGTATTGCTTACCTATTGCATACCAGCATACGTAAAAAAAATAGTAAATCCAGATATCAGCTGTTATCTTAGATGTCAATAGATAGTTTATTATTACATTACATTGTCGTAAATATAGTTTAGTATATTGTATTGCTGCATATAATCATTAATGTGATGAAATTTATAGGCAAAAACCCCGTTCACAGCGTCTGACAAATGCATGTTTACATCAGAGAAGGTTTACTTCATTGCATCGTCAAAATAAATCCAATCGTATTTCACAATATAAATGCAAAAGTACACAGTCTGCCTTTGTTCCGAACCAGAACTTAGCCTTTATCTGGCCGCTCCTGACAATGTGTTGTGAGTGCAGTGCGTTAGCCAAACTCGGTAGCCGATTTGAGCGTCGTCACAGATTGCGTCGTGGTTGTCTGCCCCTTAGCAACGTGCCCCGGCGGTCGCGGTGCGTGGAGAAGCCGATGGGCGTGGAAGACTTCCAGCGCGTGGAGCAGGAGCTGCAGCATCAGCTGCATCCCGATCTGTCGTCCGGCCAGGGAAAGGGGCTGCAGTACACGCAGGGCTGGTCCTCGGCCGCTCTGGGTAAGTAGACACCACTGGGAGCGAATGGTCAAACAAGGCTGGCTAACGTTTTAGTGTTTCGGAATAAATTTGGGATGCATCCAAGCAGTCTTAAAAATTTTGTCACAATGAATATGCATGCAGAAGTTTTGAATACCTGCATTATATTCTCAGTAATATGTTAAGGATAGCTTAATAGGCTAGGCCTTTTCATTTTTATCCAGCTTGAAAAAGGTAGGTATATTTAAATAAAAAAACTAGAGCTATATTGCTAAGGTTAGATACCATTAGACACGTTCTCAATTTTTTTTTGGTCTCTACTCTCTATGTAATATTAAAAGTATAAATAAAATCAATACATTCTCATCTTTTTCTATTCTTCCTTTTTTCTGGGTGGCATGAGAACAAATTGCCAAGTTAGCAGAAACCCAATGCTTTAATGCCTAATCCATGCTCTGTTTTCGCCAAATTAGATGTTGAGAAATGTAACGTCACTGATTATGTTCAGGAATAAGAGAAATTACCAGGTGCACGTGTAGGTATTTGTTGGCGGATTACGTCCTGAACATAGTTAGCCAAATTAAGGACCTAGGCATTACAATATGTAGTGATCTGCCGTTTAATAGGCAGGTAGGTCAGATAGCACCTAAGGCGTACAAACTGTTGGGGCGTATAAAAAGAAACTGTCTGAAATAATTCAGGAAAGATACCCTCTAACGTATTTTTGTCTCGCTTTTAAGACGGTAAGACCTCAAGTTGAATATGCTACTGTTAAATGGAACGCAAATAATGCTCACCTAACAAACGTGGATGACATGAAAATGTTAAACGCAGTTTTATCAAGCTTACGTGTCACAAAAGCAATGTTGATTACCATTGAGGCAATTACTTACAGCTATGCAAAGAATATGCTATGACAACACTTCATAAGAGGCTAGTGGTAACTGACATGTTACTACTAATCTCCTAAGCAATCTAAATTTCAGAGTACCTGCTAGAGGTACGCAAAACATGGCAACATTTGCACCATGCAGGAGTAGAATCAATATCTTAAAGTACTCGTAAATCAATTTGAATGCAATCTGTTTACAACAGTCTATGTGAATCCAAATATCTCGATACACTCACTGTCTGCACTTGAATTTAAGGCTGCATTAACAGAGTCCAGGCATGGTATGAATGATAGAAAGTTAAACTAACTGTGATATTGGTATTGATATGTATATAGCTGGAAGAATGTTTTATTGTACCATACCTAGCTGTGGCTACGGCAAAAATTTGATGCTAGTAGTTTGGCCGGCAATCGCTGGGGTGCGTTGACAACCTGTTTTAACATCATCTACCAGGCTATGGCACAAGGTCAATATAATCAAGGGACCCTATGTTCCACAGGTGGTTACAGTTACCTTGTGACAAGTGAAACAACAAACAGTGGCTCCATCCCTTGGCAGCCGGCAAAGCTATTATTGTGGGCTTTCCACGTAGCTGTTTTAGTATGCGAGTGGAAAATATTGGCACATTGCATATTATGGAATGACGGAGTGATTCAGAGCCATGGTTAGATGGTGGTAAGGTGTTCGGTAATGCTCTGATGAGACTGACTTGGGGTCCTAAAAAGAACCTAGGTCGACGTTTCGTCGGTGTTGGCACCGACATCTTCAGGACTTGTGTGTGTTTTGCAGCTGGTGGTCGCTGCTTATATACGCGCCGCGTGGTGTTTCCCACCCGGTCCGGTGGGGGAGGAGCTGCCAGTCACCCAAAGCCTAAGCCGGCCTGGGTTGGTCGACTCAGGATTTGAGTAACGTGGTTACCCATCCCCGTCTTTTCTTGTGGTGTTCCTCCCGGTCCCGCGGAGTTTCAGCGTCTTGTCTCAAGCGGCTGCCGCGCGGGTGCGAGTGGCGGGACCGTCAAGGTCGCCGCCTGCGCCCGTCATCCCGGGGCCGGCATTTCGGCCATCGCTTGGTCTCGGCATCCCGACGGTGGAATCGGGGCGGCCGGTGGGGGCCACCAGGATCTTCGCGGTGACTGGTCTCCAGGCGTGCGGTAGTCGGATCGAGTCGTCTCACTTGTTCATGATGTGCATGTCCAAAACATGGAGCAATGGCATTGTGAGAAACGTTCTTCATCTAACTTGCCGTTTGTTTCCAGACGACAGCGACGACGAATTCATGCCGATGCGTGGCGGCGGTGGCGCGATGACCGACAGCGTTGCGTCGATGGCGTCGTGCATGAGCGGCTCGACGTCGTCGATCGCGAGCACCAAATCAGGCGCATCCTCGGTTGCGCCATCCCCTTTCGGGGCGCACGTCTCCAAGAAGCGGCACAAACCCAGCGGGAGTCTCGCGCTGGATGCGGACCCGACCGCGGAGGTGACGCACTTCCACGTCCGCGTCAGCAGTCTGGCCGTTGTCCTGCTGCACGAAGACGTGCTCACGCTCTGCGTGGAACACGACAACAGCGTGCTGGCGCGCTCCTCCGTGCAGCAGATGAAGAACCTGTCTGAAGATTTCTTTGACCAGATGGGATTCTTTGCGGTCACCGGTTACGGCAGCAAAGATTTCGAGGAGGCGAAGGAAGTGTTCGAACGCGCCTGTCCGATGAACCACGTGAGACTGCTGGCGGCGCCGGTTATCGTCGAAGGCAACGAGAAAAAAACGGCGCAGGCGAATTCGGTCGGCTTCACGTTGACCGCGGCGAGCGCCGAACTTTTGGAGTGTTTGATCGACAAGAAGACGCCATCGCAAGACGCGAGTGTAGAGTATGTCGAGCTGTTGCGATTTATGAGTAATTCCGTTAGCGAAACCGATCCACAGTCTTCCATACCGTTGAGTTCTCAGCCGGACTTTAAGCTCAGTTTCAAATATGTGGAGAAGACGTCGAGTCACAGGAGCGCAAGGAGCTACACGCATCCGCACACGGACGTCGCGATCAGCCTGCAGCAGTGCTGGTCCGAGGTGGACGTGTCCATCGTCGATCGGATCACGGCCGTTCTCAACCCGGAGCCGCTGTGCAGGCGCAGCATGTTCGTGGCAGGCGTCGCCAAAGACCCCAGCGTCGGCCAGACGTGTTTCTACCGCGCGGTAGAGAACCCGGTGCTCCCCGAGAGCAGCGTCACGCTGAAGGCGTCGTGTCCGTTTGCCGTGCTCAAAGTGCGCTTCCCCTGTCCCGATCTGCGGCCCATCCACGACATGGACCGCCCGCCCTGGTGGAAGCGCGCCGTGCGCAAAGACGTGCTCTTCGCCGAGCTCAAAGATGCGACGTTCCAGACGACGATAAACTCGCGGGACCCTGGCCAGAGGCTGGAGATCCAGTGCCACGAGCTGCACTGCTCGTTCCAGGAGGGCGACACGGACAAGCCAGTGCCGTTTGCGTTCGCGCAGGCGGCGCCGGAGGACAAGAGTGTCGGGCAGGGCTTCGGGCTGCCGCGGATCGTGATCAACGTGCTGCCGGCGGTCAATCCCGGGGAGCTCGAGGAGCTGCCGGAGCGCGAGGAGCCGCTGCACTACTCGACGACGGACGCGACCTTCATGCCGGCCGGCAAGAAGGAGCCTTCGCCCTTCAGCTCGAAGAAGATCATCCACGAGAGCGACACTCCGCACGGCAAGTCGGCCGATCCGGACGGCAAAGAGTCTGTCATCCCCGGCAACAAGCAGGAGATGGCTGAATTTGCGGAGCACACAGCGCAGAACAGTCGCTTGCAGCTGGACATCAGCCTGCCAAACGCAAGCCTACAGTTTGTCTCCAAGCACGTCTACGAGCTCATCTACAACCGCATCAGCAACGACGTGCTGCTCTGGGAGCCAGCGGCGCCGCGGCCCAAAGCGGCCCCGTCGGAAGTGTACGCTGGGTTTGCGAGCAGCGACGCGTGTGCCAACTTGCTGCAGGAGTCCATCTACCCTGCGTTCAGCATGTGCAAGTCGGGCTTGCAGTACGACTCGGACTCGGGCTCCGACGACGACGAGGGCATCTACTACTCGGTCTACGAACACCGCCAGCGGCACAAGCGGAAACAGGAGCTGACGGCCAGCGACTCGACGCAGAGCAAAGTGGCAGTGACGTTGGTGATCGGCCAAGGCGTCGTCAACCTGCTCACTCCGGTGCGCGACTCGGGGGGCAATGTCATTCCGGGCCAGCACGGGGAGATACAGGTGCACCTCGAGGAGGGAAACATTTTCGCCGTGTCCGGCTTCAAAGGGAAAACGGGGCTGGGTTACGTCTGCGTGCAAGTCAACAAGGCCGGATTTTATCACAGCGGGCTAGTGCCGGCTCCCTTCGACTGCGTAGGAGTGAGAACGGTGGGACATTCGTCACGAAATCATTTGGAGCCGACGATATACAAATCGGACACCGGTGCTAATATAGTAAACCCGACAAATTTGGACATGGTGTCGGTTGCCATCAAGATTCAAGCGGGCAATGAATCGCACCGTCTGAAGACATTTCGGGTAGCCGTGGGAGTTAGGGGGGCAACGTTACGCCACCAGATGAGCACGAGCAGCAAAAGCTGGTTCACACAGCTGCTGGACATGTTTGACGTGACCGACTACCCTGTCCCCGGCTACGACCCTTGCGGCGTGCTCACCGAGCTGCACTTGCACCTCTGGGACTGCGCCGTGGACTACCGCCCGCTCTATCTCCCCCTCAAAACTGTTATCACGATGGGCAGCTTCTCGGTCTCCAGCAACATCGCGGCGCAAACCAGCTCGTCCACGCTCTGCTTCATCGCAGAAGACGCCGCTCTCTTTATCTCGGACAAAACCAAGAACCCGTTGGCCCCGGTGGACCTGCGGAAGGACTACGTCTGCGTGCTGGACATGGGACTGTTTGAGCTTTCTCTGCGACTCTGTGATAAGAGCAATGGTCAAAACAGTGCAAGTCCGAGGGTCGATCTGCGAGCGTCGAACAACATCTTGAACATTCGGACGTGTTCGGATTCTTGTCAGGCGTTGACCGAGTTGATTGCGTACTTTGCCTCCGACGGGGACTTGGTGATAGCCGACGATCAAAGCGTCGAAACAAACAGCAGCACATCGTCGGACCCGCTCCTGATAAACACGGGTGGAAACTCGTTGGACGGCGGTCTGGACAACTCGAACGTACTCTCCAAACACGTGCATGACATGATGGAGGAAGCGATGAAGGAAACTAACGCTGCTCAGAAGACACGATCTCAGAAGACGAAGCGAGCTGCAAAAGGCGTGGAAGTGTTTTTCTTCCCTGATGAGAACACGCCACAGACTGCGAAACCCACGACCGAGCTGGAAACGTCCGGGAACGCGATCGATGACGACGACGACGCTTGGGAGGAGGAGTTCTGCATGGTCGACAAGGAAGCCGGCTCAGGAATCATGTCTCGTAATGGCCCGCCGGAGATCCGTATGCTGACTGAGGAGCCCGTGCGCGTGATAGACAACCACTTCACGATACCGATTGGCAAAACCGATCTGCTGAAAGCGCCGAAGCACTATCCCAACCCAGTGCTCAAGTACACGTTGCGCGAGATGACAATCGTTTGGTACATATACGGCGGTGCAGATTTCACGACGGTGAAGAAACAAGTGAAGATCGACGACAAAAGCAGCGATTTCACGGCAATCCACCAACCTATGCACCGAGCAAACGATACCTTGAGCGGCGTCTCGTTTTCTAAATCTGCGCCGGGCAAGGTGCAGTTCAAGCAGCACGCGATTGCGGCACCACCGAAACAGAACCTGCCGTCGTCGTGGCAGGCGCGGGGAGGCGCTGGCCGGCAACACAACGTACTCATGGAGCTGCAACTCAACAAGGTTCGCTTCCAGCACGAGGTCTACCCGGAGACCACTGTCGAAGCATCGCGCCAAGTGCTGCTCATCAACGAGGTCGAAGTCCGGGACAGGCTAGCGTCTTCGCAGATCAACAAGTTCCTTTACCAGTACTCGAGCGAAGCACAGCCGAAGCAGTCTCATGCAAACATGTTGATAATCAAAGCGGTTCACATGCGACCTGACCCAAAACGGCGCGACCAGGATTGCTGTCTGAAAGTGTCCATGTTGCCCTTGCGGCTCAATATCGACCAGGACTCATTGCTCTTCCTGTTCGGCTTCTTCAACGAGCTATCCAACGTCGTGAAGGACGAAGATGAGGCCACGTCGCAGACTCGACACAGCACCCCAACTCATCAGCCGCCGGTGATGACCGTCAACGTGGCCAACGAAACGATTAGTGAACCGCCCAGTGAACCTCAAACACTGCTGATCATGCTCGAAGACGACACCTTGATGCCGACCCGCGATTCGCCCGTTCCGCAGACAGACAACTTTGAAGAGAAAACTGCACCCTTTCCCATATTCTTCCGGAGCTTTATATTCTCTCCGAAAGTTCCAATTCGTCTGGATTACCAAGGCAAGCACGTGGACATGACTCACGGTCCGTTGGCCGGACTTCTCATGGGACTCGGCCAACTCAACTGCTCCGAGCTGCGACTGAAGCGGTTATCATACCGACACGGCCTCCTCGGCTTCGATAAACTTGTCGCCTATATTTTGGCCGAGTGGCTGAATGACATCAAGAAGAACCAACTTCCTAGCCTGCTGGGCGGCGTTGGGCCGATGCACGCTTTAGTCCAGCTCTTCCAAGGGATCCGTGATCTTTTCTGGCTCCCCATCGAGCAGTACCAGAAAGATGGCAGGATCGTTCGTGGCCTTCAGAGAGGCGCCAACTCGTTCACGACGTCCACCGCGATGGCCGCGCTGGAGTTGGCAAATCGATTGGTGCAGGCGATTCAGAGCACGGCAGAGATGGCTTACGACATGGTCTCGCCGGGCCCGAGCGTGAGGAGGAAAATGCAGGGGCACAAGGGTAAGAAACGCAGATACAATCAGCCGGTGGACATCAGGGAAGGAATCGCTAACGCGTACATGCTAGTCAAGGAGGGGTTGGGGGACACTGCGCAGACCATCGTTAGAGTGGCCAGTGAGGAGCACGATCAGAAGGGGATGTCGGGGGCGGTTGGCGGTGTGCTCAGGCAGATTCCTCCCACCGTGGTACGGCCGATCATATTGGCTACGGAGGCCACGTCGAACGTGCTGGGCGGCATGTGTAGTCAGTTGGTTCCGGACGCGAGAAGAGAGGCGGCAGAGAAGTGGAGGAATAACTAGTAGGTAGGCGAATATTACATGCTTGGAGGTGTTTTATCGGTTTGGTGATGATCACTGCGAGTGGAAACAGAAAAATCCTTTTCAGCAATTTAATATTAGACGGAGAAACTTTAGGGAACAAAAGAAAATGAATTCAATCCATTCTTTTTTAAATTCCTGGCTTTAGAAAAAGCTAGATCCAATTTTACATTACCAGTAAACTGATACGTATAAGCAAGCCAATACCTGATAAGTACCTAGCCAATTATACTACTTAATTAAAACTAAAAATCTAATTCTTTCGGTTTTATTTAGTTGGTTCAATGTTTTATGTGATCGACCCTAGTTAATTATTTAAAAAGTGATTTGACGTCGAGTTTGGGCGCTACCAGGCAGCACTCTCTTAATAATATTATGAATTAGCTGTAATATTATGAATCATTTTTTAATAACTTTTTTAATATGAATGCTTCCTCCGAGTATTAGTTTTTGTAATTAAATGCAAGCTTATTTTCTTTCTTGGTTGGCAATGTGTAGTTAACTCACCTGCATTATTGTCAAGGTTGTGCATACATATCCTTATTTTTAGGGATATGCTTGTTTCCCGTAATTTCGTGTCCAATGCAGCACAATTTGTTCTTGTGATACTGGTTAGCCTGTTGATGAAAATTAGTGAAATGCAATTTCAGAGAATTGCAATTGCCTAGGTACCTACCTACCTACCTACATAATATGTGAAAGTCATAAAGTGCAATGTAAAACATATTTTAAATGCATGTATGTCTAGGTACAATAGACATAAAGATACTTTTTGAATTTTTAAAAGTTTATTTGTCGTCATTTCCCATAGACATGTTTTGTTCTAATGGCATAAATATCTATGATTTACCTAATTCTCTGTTTTATGTTTTACGAGAACAGACCTTCTAACTTTTGAACTAGATTATTAAACTATTAAATAAAGAGTTGATATCTTTTGCAAAATGATTTATTAGAAAACCAATCTAATGTAGCCCTGATCCATCCTATTGCTCAATCCCTCATAGACATAGCACAAGGAATGGCCACCAAATTCTGGTGGCTAGATCTTAAAACAGATCTGGGCTTAATTGCATATTATTCCTATGTAGGTACCAGTAATTGTAATAAGAGCAGAGGGTTTGTAGAGCTAATTATCGACCAATTAGCACACAAGTACTATAATAACATACATTATGTTAGGCGAGAAGGTAGGTACCTACTACTTGATTTGAATCATTGAACTTGGCGTGCATGTGGTGTCATCAATTGGGAAACTAAATAAGCGTGTGGACCTTATAGGGTATGTGGTACCGACCATAAATAAAGCTGTGAGCTAGTCAATTGATTATCATCTATTTCGAAGAATGTTTTTATTAAGTGGAATAGTTCCCTGTACATTCAATAAATTTTAAGTGCAGGTAAACAAAATAATATTTAGGAATTTAAAAAATGGCACTTTTTTCTGTTTCCACATGAAATTATGTCAATGGTTTTCAGTGTAAAGAAACCAATAGAATGTACATTCTAATAATGTTTGAAGAGTATTACTACAAAGTCTTTAAATGAAAAGTGGTCCTATGATAGGCTCCCAGAATCTTTATGATCATTGTCCAAGAGCAAATTTAAAAAATACATATTGCTCACTAATGGCAATCTGCAAGCTATGCTGCACACAATCACTCTAATAATCGTGAACGCAGCCTATAGCACAGTTCAGCAAGTCCACGTTTCAAATATAAAGTAAAATTACAATAATTTATGGGCAAATTATTTTAAAATAGTCTTAAGTACAATATTGAAACTTTTAATCTATTATAAATAAAAATACATCTTCTCCAGAGTCTTCCATCATATAAATCCCAAAAGTTGCAACTCCATATAATTTTTTTGTTAACCTATAATGCCCTGAGATCTAAAATGCCCTCAACTACCTATTGCATGTTACTAGATCAAAATTCTTTGTTATCGCCTCTAGGGTACACGAAAGCAGAACCCGCGGTGTCAACGCTACATGTGCACTGACTATACACCGGGCATGGTCACGCACAGCCGACCCACGTTGTCGGGTTGCCTAACCGAAGGGTACGTTTCGCGATTTCTTTTGTTGGCCGCGTCGCAGCAAGGCGCAGTTTGCACCCGCGTCGTCGGTCGCGGCTGGGTCCCCCCCGGTCGCGACGGTTTGGCCATGGGGCCGCCGTCGCCACCGCCGCCGCTTCTCTCGCCATGGCGGCAGGAGGCACTGGCAGATGACGAGTCTGACCATGACTCAGGTAGCGAAAGATTGACCGTATCCTGACCGGGTAAAATTAGAGCTGAGGGCATTTGGCCGACATGTAACCGATTCTGGACGCGATTACTGACGAGCCAGCTGCGGGTTTATGTGTGTTGTTGTTGTGTATGTCGCGAGCAAACGAAACTGAATATACGACACGGATTATCAAATTGAATAAAAATGCTATGCATCAATTACCTACATTGAATTGTTGTCATTATAATTGAAACAAGTCAGTTACTTTCCGATACATGGTCAAATATTTTCGGATAGGACACGCATACAGTAGAATGGAAAAACAAAGAGAATAGTGTTAATTGAGATTAATTTTCGGTAGAGACAGATGGTAACAAAGGGTTGTCAGCTCACGGCGATCTTACTACTTGCGTCTAGAGCGAGATCGAGAACTTTTCTGGCCTTGCTTCGCTCTCCGGTTGGCGCAAGCACGTACATTGTTGAGCAAGTATCTGAACTGGAGAATCTGCATGGCAGTCACACTAGGGTCCGAACAACATTCTAACCATCGCAGGAACTTTTCGCCGTGCACAACAGCTTCCGCCGGCGAATCTGGAGGCTCGTCGTCGTCGGATTCTTCCAATTTCCTTTTCGACACGTTATTATTATTGTGATTGTTGTTGTTATTATTGGAATGATTGAGCATGACACTGTCCAGGGTTAGTCGCGCATTGTTGGTGAGGGGTGTGGGTTGGTTGGCGCTAGCGAGGAGGCTGTCCGCCTGGTTGGCGACGGAGTTGTCTGGAAATTGAGAGTAGCCCATTGTCTTGTACCATCTCCAGAACCAGCTGTTGCCGTCTTTGTCCAGACTGTTCGCTAACTTTGGGTCGAGTCTTTGGTCACTGTTCGGTCTCATCATAGCAACTTGCTGTGTCTGTTGCAGCCAGTACCATAGAGCGTCGTTCATTTCAGTCTTATTGGCCGGTAGCGTGGAGGGCAGTTGGCTGGCGGCGCCGGGCACGATCTGAGAGGGTGACTGTACTGTATTTGGTATGGTATGACTCATCTGCGACTTGGTCATGTTCAATGCGAGCTCGGGCTGGAGATGATGGCTGGCCATTGACATGTTGATAGCGATATCAGATTTTGGAATTTTATTTGGTCGCGACGCCTGCAGTAACGTCGCCGCGAGAATACTCTCGGTGAATTCTTCCGACAACACGCGTTTCCGGCTAGTTTGTACATCCCTGTCTATCGCACGTTCTTTGTTGTCCAGTTGCTCTGAATGTCGTATCTCGGCGATGATCTCAGGGGTTCGCGTGATGTTTCGCAGCTTTTCTTCGCTCTTGCACCAACCCCGAAGTGTTGACTCGGGAACGCCGATATCTCGCGCCACCGACGCCTTCGATTCACCGTTGTGCACTCGATCGATCGCCTCGATCTTTTCCCGAATCGGTAACTGTCTAATAGGTCTTTTCGACATGTTCAACACTTTATCTGACATAAGGTTCATGTCACCCGCAATCGCGAGTTTCAAATTATCAATCCCCCCGAACAAAAGAGAATTAAAAAACGACACGGCCCACTCGGATTCCACTGTTATTCGTTAAAATACGCGGCGTGGTTAGCAGTTTATGAATGAAATCACAGAACGCACGTTGTCATAAAATTCAAAATGATATCACGAGTTTGAGCATTCGCTCCGATCTGTAAATTATTTTATAGCTCCACCCACGTATCGTATTGGTTCACAACGGCCAATCACAACTCTTTTTATACACCACACTTATTAAAGTTTTTAAAAAGTTTTGTTGCGAGCGGGCGCAATGCAAAGTTGTTGAAAAGTCGCGTCGGTGTCGCTGACTCGCAGCGAGCGTATGCGTGCGACTCGTAACTTGCGCGACTCGTGACTGAATGATACCGTGTCGACCGTCGTCTTGGAGAAGGGCAAGCACGCGGTCAGTTTAGGACAGGCTTGAGAGAAGGAAAGACAAGCGGAAGGAACTGGAAAGGGAAGGGTCCTTTTGTCCGATCAATAACCCCCTGGCCCACCACCACAGCACCGCCACTCGCTACACACCGTGCATGTTGTTTGATGTGCGTGCATGTCGGAGCGGAGTCGGGTCGGGTGGGTCGCACGGTCCTGTCGGCTCGGGTGGGTTGGGTGGACATCGCTGCCCGCGGCTACCACCACCGCGAGTAGGACGACGGCACGGCGGCCCAGGGGTGGGGGGCGGCGCGGGGACCGAGGGGGCGGACGGGCGGACGGGTGGACGGTGCGGGGGGCGCAGGATGGGGGGTGGGGCGGCCGCGCGGCAGAGGGCGGTAATATCCACCCATGCGAGGGGGAAACCGCCGTCGAGCCGAGCCGCGCCGCGCTACGCTCTATTCCCGACGCGCGACGACGGAGAGGGTGTCCGCGGATACAGTACCTTCTTGCTAAACCTGTTTTACATCAGCGCTCGCTCGCTGTCGTCTTCACGCGATATCTACATACCCATCTCTTGTAACACCCTGCCTACGTCCAGTCTTACGATTAGCACGTCTTCATTGCTATCTAGACTCTTCAAAGCCTTCCGCGAAAAATTATAAACCATACTAATTAAAATCCGTTAATGCGCTCGTCCACGCACGTACGTCACGGCGCGCCGTGGCGCGGCGAGTCAACCACGACGCGACACAAACTGCGACGCGACGAGGCTATGCAACGCAAACAAATATCAACGCATATGCAAATCCCACTCGATAGCGCACTATCAGCTTAGGCGGCTGTCTGCTCCCTAGGCACGTCGCTCGCACGGCCGGTCGCGACGCCGCGACAGCAGTATGACTCCACGCGCTATTATAGCACGGGGCGGCCGCCTCGCGCTTTGTGTGGCGCGAAGGTTGCATGGGGCTTTCCACTTTCCAGGTAGCGAGCCGCCGTCGCCGTCGCCGCGCCGCTAGCTGGAAACCTAGTGATGCGTGATAACAGAGCATAATGACAGAATGCTGTATTGGAACTAGGATCTGCGGCCTGCGGGTCAACATATGCACAGGCAGGCAGGCAGGCAGGCAGGCAGGCAGGCTAGGCAGCCGCGGCGACGGCGACAACGACAACGGCGACGGCGAGCGAGGGCGATTATCCGTGCCACTATTCATAGAGCGTAACGTGCTGCGCGCCTGCCTCGTAAATACCCCGCTGTGTGCAACGTGCAACAACGATGCGGAGAGCGAGAGAGAGAGAGTGAGTGAGAGAGAGAGAGGGAGCGAGAGAGAGAGAGAGAGAAAAAAATAGTATTTGGATTTTGGGGCATTCGCGAGGCGCGGGCGAGTGGTCCTACGCGTCCACCCGTGTGCGAAGCGGCGAGCGCGCGGATCCTCGATGCATTGTCGCCACGGGTTTTCGGGAATTAGTCGTCCGACTAATCCCAAATATTTGTGTACTTGACTGTACAATGACCATATTATTCGCGCTTTAGGGCCTCTGCGAAACCGTCGGATCGCCGAGCCGCGATAGCCGCCGCCGCCGACTACGGCGACGACTACGACGACGACGGCGACGGCGAAAGGAGCGGTGGAACGCGCGATCTTCTTAGAAAATTCGACTACCCGCATATCCGTGATCGCGTGAAAACGTTCATTATTCCCCTCCCGTACCTTTTTCCGTTCCTTTTTTTTATACGCGACCGACCGCGGAGTCTGACCGTTGTCTTTCCCTTTAGCTGTACGGGATGAAAAATGAGCGTAGCCAGCAATTATGTCGTGCTGCGTCGGGCAATCAAGCGCGCTGCTCACGGCGCGGCGCGAGGGAATATTGCCTATCGGTGCAATAGTTTTGCCCGTCGGCGGCGCGGCGGCAAGATTACAGTGAGCACGGTGTAGACTTAGCGAAGGTTTAGCGGCCGTTGACTAAGGGGAGGGTGGGAGGATTTCGTAATTTGGCTCGGCGGCGTCGGCGGCCCATATTGCAGGGAGTTTCAGCAGAGCAGGGTCGGACGAGGCCGGTCGCAACGGGAGGGTTTTTTTTTGCCCCGCGGGTCGCGAACGCTCTTACCCTGACCGCGAGTTCGCTTCGCCGGCGACGACGAGCGAGGGGATGGCAGATGATAGGAAGGAAGGAGGACAAACCTTTCACAAATAATATAGGACCCCGAAACCGACGGACCCTGCACACATGCTATGCTGCGAGCTCGAGCTGGCTGGTTTGCTTGCTAGGCTGGGCAGCGGTCGTGGGTAGCATGTCATCAATCTATCTGCTTGCGAAGCGATGGCCAGCCATCCGTTATGAGTCGCCGCGCCGCGCCGTGCCGCGCGGCATGTGCCGTGATAACGATGTGGTCGCTATGTGCGATCGGATATTAGTTCTAATCGCAGCTCCTATGTAGAATCGATTGCGTAGACGGTGTGGGGAGTTAGTTTTTAGATCCTGGAAACACGGAATTTGGATGTGAGATGGTGAACATTGCACGAGCGACACTCATATTTTGCAATTTGAGAGTTGATAATGTGCAATTGTTGAATATGGATATTATATTCACATATTTCTGATTCTATAAGTGTAAACATTTCAATAATTACTGAATAAGATGGATTTCTCAAACTCAAATAGGGTTGTAGGATCAATCTTATTGGTATATTTAATCACAGTCATCGGATGTTTGCAAATTTCGACCCTTCGGAAGCAATATCCAAAATCAAATTTTAATGATTCGAGGGGCTGAATTTTCGGTTTAAAAAAGTGCGCTTCGACCGACCAGATGGACCTTCGGGAGTCACCGCAAGCGTTCGGATCAGTTCGTACTTTCGACCAATCGGGAGGCGTGATTAGCAAGCAGCGATTTGATAGGCTGGCTTCATCTAAACGTCAAAATTTTTACCTGTGGATTCCAAATTCTTTCATTCGTTACGAAATGAGCACATGACCCTGCCATCTGAGTTTATGGACGTTGAAACTAGTGTAATAAAATAACATGCTACTATGGTAGAGAGTAGTCAATGAGAGTATTCTTGTGTTGTGAATGAAACGTAGAGTTTTTCGTTTTATGTTGTTACGTTAACCTAAAAATCGAATTTATTTACCTACCTTTTTTAGAGTAATGAAACTGTAAGAAATGCAGTTTCTATGAATGAGAGCATAATATTTTTTGACGGAAAATACACAAGTTTAATCCTGAATTGAAAATTCGGTTGTTGCGAAATATGGAGCTCGCAGCATCCACGCACACAACTGCTGTAGTTGTCGAACACAATCATCCAGTATTACCGAATGATGTGGAAAATGAAAATATTGACAGCATAGCTGTTACTCATGAGGACAGTACATCTGTTATTCTAGTAGAGTGTCATTTATGCCGCATCTGTGGTGAAGAAAGTAAAGAGCTCATCTACGTTTTTGACGAACAAGGAGTTTTGTTGGACTTGGCACAAAAAATTCGTTGGCATCTCCCAATAACGGTTTGTTATTCAATTGAAATTTTTTGAAATGTAGCTGATTTTAAGCTTCTTTAAATATTATGTAATATATTTTCATTTCATGTCTGGATAGGTTCTGGAGGATGATGCATTGCCAACATCAGTTTGCTACCTCTGTGTCTCTCGATTAGATGGTTGTCACGAGTTTGCAAATCTTAGCCTAGACACGGAAGAGAGGCTCACAAGATTTTTTAACACAGCATCAGAAAGTGAGGAAGTGTGGAAAGAAATAGATCCAAGCCTAATAACTCGAAACAAAAACACTTCTCATGAGCAAACAAGAAGACCAGCTTTTCCTAATGAAAAACTAATAGAAGCAATGAGTTTACTTCGACAAGAAAAACAAAAACAAAGAGAAAGAATCATTGTTCATACCTCAAATGATGTGCCTAATGACACAAAAAGTACTTATGAGACTGTTACATACCAAGTTGAAACCCAAGGGTTTGTAGAAGAGGTAGTACAAGTTTATGACGTTATTGCTGAATCGGGAGACGTAGACCCGGAGCCGGGCGACCAATGGTCTACAGATTATGGGGTAAAGATACACAGCGAATTTGAGCCCCTGCAGAACACTAGGACCGTTACAATCGACACAAGTGCTTCAAAAACTGAATTGCGTTGTAAACGAGATGAAAGGACATATAAGAATATAAATAAACACAACTTTAGTAATTTGAATGCCAGCGATAATGAGACTTCAAGTAGTTTAGAATTACAATATTCCAATACCATTGATCAACTGGATAATTCAAGCAATAACCCAGTTAAGGGTGTTAATTCATTAGGACAGAACCCCATGGAGCACAAGCAAGCGAAGCAAGAGTACAGATTCATTTGCGAACACTGTGGGAAAGGTTTCCGGGTGCGAAGAACGCTGAACGATCACATGACCGCACACCACAGCACGAATGCGCGGCACAAGTGTGACAAGTGCAGTCGAACGTTTACTACATATGCCGGCTGGGACCTTCACAAGGCTACACATTCTTCTGAAGAACCGTATCTGTGCGACACCTGTGGGAAGACATTTAAACACGTAAGCCACCTTGAAAGTCCAACAAATCATTCATGTACCTACCTAGCTAAATGATTCAATTACAAAGTTACAAACTATTCTTACTTGGAAAGAATACGCTACGCTCATCGCTACGCTCATCATTAATTTGACTCACCGGTTTGGTAGACAATAATCCAAAATAAATGAAAATAAAATAAGCAGTCGAGATTTTACTCTCAACTTTTTTTTCCTGCCAAAAAATTTTACGCAGACCATTGTGGTGAATTCATTCCAGTCAGTATCAAGTGAACAAAAGCTCCTTAACTCCATCCACAACCGTGCCATTTGTGCTTTTCAGACCAGCCACTTGCACAGCCACAAGCGGTCTCACCTCTCCGCGGACCGCAAGCATTGCAAGCGTTGTCCGCACTGCGGCAAGGGTTTCCGCTCGCAGTTCCACCTTAGAGAACACCTGAACGTGCACGCGGACCGGCGCCCGTACAAGTGCCTCCACTGCACTAAAGCGTTCCACCGTGGCGTTCAACTGCGCCAGCACGCGGCCACGCACTTGCCGAACAAGCCCTTCAAGTGCCCCGTCTGCGGCATCGGGTGAGTTGCACTTTGCTTTATTTGTTTTCTAGTCCCTTTGCTGGAGTTTCTCCAGTTTTGACAAATGGCTGAAATCAATTTTCTCTGCTACGGTGAAAACGATCTAGGGAACTACATATTTTCAGTATCACTCAGCTCTATGTTGTAAGTACGTCACTATGCATTTTTAGGTAAATAAATACTTTATTTCCTTATATTTCAACAAGTCCAAGTTAAAATGATTCTATGTGCATAGTACATGCTTTTGGGAAAATTAGTTTGTGGATAAAATATTATTATAGTGTGCAATGCCAGTTTAAAATAAGGGAGTGGCATTAGTGGAAAGAGTAGTGAGGAGAAAGAATTGTTAAACAAACGCAAACCAAGCAATATATTGAACCACTGCAGGTTCAACCGCCGAGGAAACATGACAGAACACCTGAAGAGACACAATACTACTTCGGCCGTGACATGCGGAATCTGCGGCGTCCAGTTCGAGCAGGCGAAAGAGTTGAGGGCACACAAGAAGATGCACACCATGGAAGAGGTGGAGAAGGAGATGGCGGAAAGAAATGGCGGGAAGCTGTTTCGCTGCGAAGTTTGTGCCAAGGCGTTTGCCAATCGGAAGGGACTGATCGGGCACCTGCCAACTCACAACACTGAAAAGGTTCATTCGTGCGATTTTTGTGGGAAGAATCTTTCGAATAGAGTAAGTAATTATTGTATCTAGGTAGTTATGGTTTTTTACTTCTATCCTTTTTTGCCATACCAATGTCATGAATACCTAGTAACCAGTGGTGTAGTCGAGGATATACGCCGTATACCCAAAAAGATTTTTGACGCCGAGCATATACCCAAAAAAGAATATAGAGTAAACGCTCAATAAAAACCTAATATTTGCAAAGACAATACTTAGTCTTGCCAGAACATGCAATGTAAAAACTCGAAAAGCAAAGTTTATTCTGAAAAGTGGGTAGTCCGTGTAGTTAGATAGCTCGGAACACCACGCTGCCTCTGTGAGACCTCGCAGCCTGCCTTGTCGCCGAACGCAACAGCAGTCGACTTATATTCGACGTATTTTAAATTTGCAAGTATTTGCTTTCCAAGCAAACCACGTTCGATTGCTTCAGTGGCAGTCGAAGTGTCGAAGACGATGCGCTCGATTAGCGCACATTATGGAGCAAAGTTCTTCTACCAAAATGTACCTATTGGTGGCATTCATAATTCATTAGTGTATCCAGTCTCTTGGCAATTTGATTTACTCTATGTTCAGAAATGGGTATTATTATTTTGCTACGTTCTGTTCCGCAATGAAAATTTGATGTAAGATCGGCAATGGCAGTTCATTAACTTTCATCATCTATCATATCACATTACAAGAGGGTTTACATCTCTTCTAATACCTGTCCATTGGCAATGAATCATAGGCCCTCTTGAAAGATGTCAAAAAGGTGATTGTTTAGTAAAAAAATACCCACAAAGTTACTGGTGCATTCCTATCAAATAAAACTTTTGTATAATCAAATCGCCACTTTCTTTAAGCCGAGTTCCACTTTATTTAAGCCGGGTTCTGCTTAGGCGAAAGATTTTTACCTTTTAGAACCCATGGCACAAACAAAAGTAAAAAAACATTTGTGTCTGCCACCAGTACCTAGTCTTTATGTGTCACCTGGAGGAGCCCTAGATGACGTCATTGATGTCATTTCGATTGTTTGTTTTCCGTGCGTAATTACCAACTCTTTTAAATTTCTAGTTTTAATTTGAAATGAGCAAAATAGCAAGATTTGCGTGCCCAAATAACTCGGATGGGAGAGCACCTGACCGGCAATAAGAAAGCCCCGGCTTCGTATTCTGCTTCGTTTCTACATTTTCCAGCTTCGCTACCCCACCAGAACAGATATTAGTTTTCTTAAGAAATCTAATATTTTTAGATTCTGCATGGGCTAAAAATTTAAAAAGTTAAAATCTATCATCTGAGCACGACGTCTGTCTAAGCCTTTTGCAATTTTAAACTCCCCGTTACCCTCAAGAGTGCACTGACTCCGCTCTGCACGTGTCCCCAGACCACGCTGGCGTACCACGTGCGTTCACTGCACACGGGCGAGCGGCCGTACACGTGCTCGCACTGCGACAAGACGTTCGTGCGGCCAGAGTCGCGCACGGTGCACGAGCGCATCCACACCGGTGTGAAACCGTTCGCGTGCTCGGTGTGCGGCAGCAGTTTCCGCTGCAGCAGCAGTCTGGCACAACACTTGAGGTAAGACAGTCGGAGGTTGTTATATTTGATATCCAGCTTCGTACGATTACTTCTGCTATATGCAATCTTACAGGCAATAAAACAAATGTAATGTTACCAAGATTATCCACTCCACTGTGAAAGAGGTTAGGTACTCGAAAGCTTGCAAAGCTTTGCTAAGGCCCTAAGCTCACTCAACTAGATTCCTAGTATGCCCCTCACCTACAAGCTACTATGTTTGCCCCGGCTGTCGCTTATTTAAAAGCCTAAGGGCCGGTTTTACAATGTCCAGTTCAGTGTTAACTGCCAGCTAAGTTTGTTATCTCCAAGGTCACAGCCAATCAGACACCTCTATTTTAATTTTAATTGACACTTTAACTGGACATTGTAAAACCAGCTCTAAGTTCATTGCTCCGCTGTATCGCATCCGCCTCTGTGTTCTCGCAGGGTCCACAACGAACGGCCAGCCATCCAATGCTCGGTGTGCAGCAAACGGTTCCTGCGCAATGGGGCACTGAACGTTCACATGCGCAAGCATACGGGCGAGCGTCCGTTTGTGTGCGAGCATTGCGGGAAGGCTTTCACGCAAAAGAATGACATGCTGAAGCACACACGAACGCACACAGCCGCCAGGCCTCACGCATGTGCCACGTGCGGAATTGCATTTGCACTCAAGCGCGATCTGAATCGGCATCAGGTGGCTGAAGGATGCACAGCGGCCAGCGTAAACGCTGGACACGGGACTGCAGTTGATGTACAGGTATTTGCATAGAATAGAATCAATTGAATTGAATGGAATCTAATAAATGAAATCAAATTCAATCGAATGGATTGAACAGTTAGAAGGTGATTATTGAGAGGGAGATCCAAGAGCTTTTTGGCAAATTGAGGTATCTACTTACATTCTAGTTCTTATGATAACAGTGAACGCAAACAAGGAGGGAACTCATTTTAGTCTTGAGAAAACCCAACTTTGGTGTTAGTAACTTTATCGAAACTTTGTAATTTTTTTTTAAGGTGGCACATGAATTCGTGCAGAGACTGGTGCTGGAGCCAAACACCATCGGATTTTGATGCAACAGCAGTGACTTACTAAGCATGACCAAAGAATGTTCAGGTACCATTTTCCAATTTTCATAATGCAATATTTAGGAAAATACTAAATATATAGCAGAGAAATGACAATAGTTGACGCATCTAATACCATTGTATGGTCAATTATGAATAAAGGCAATTATTATTACTATCACAACTGTGAGATGCATTGAATCCCATTCATCAATTGAGTCTGCAAATGCCAATCAATACCCATCCATTCTTTATAAATTGAGAGAATAATAAATTATGCACAATAACTTTTCCAAAAAACCTGAACCTATGTGTTGCGATTTCTTTTGATCTATAAATATGAGTGACTACTGCCAACACCACCCAATACCACTGTTTAGGCTACAGATGTTACTAATTCTGTATCTACCTAACAATTTATCATAACAAAATCTACAAACATATCTTGGTTGCTATATCGTGTGCTCCATTGTGCAAATGAAATGATATTCATGTTTTCTGGAAAAGGTTCTGTTGAGGAGCCCTAGTACACTTGAAAATATAAGTATCCATATGGTGTACGTATTATATTCTTATTGATACAGTATGTTTACAGCACAAGTGCATATTAATCAACACGCGCAGATTTCGATCTGTCACATCTAGACTTATTACAATAATAGTACAGCAGAGAAATTTGTGAAGAAGCTAGCTCATTGAAAGTTGATACTCAAAAGTGAAGAGTAGTTAATGGAAGAAAAGTAGATGATTTTTTAGAAATAAATCATCACCAAATTGTACGCTGCTTAAAGTCCTTCATTTTCATCAACTATAAGATTAAAATATAAAGGAATCGGTATACTCCATGACTATTATAGTGGTACACGGTTTTTCGGCTTAAAAAATAAATTACGCTGTTAAAATGGTACAATTTGAAATCACTCAAAGCATTGCTACGCGGTTTAAAACAATCACAATGGATGTCACACATACGCAGATGCATGGCACTTGGAGAAATAAGATGCAGTTATTTTACGTTATTCACCCTCATTACATACATCTGTTTTGGAAACTGGATGGATTTTCAATCGTTTCAGAAACCAAGCGACAAAAATAAGTCTGGAAATCTCCACCAAACCAAATATAAGTCAGTTATAACAGAAAGAACACATAATATATCAATTTCACATAGAGCTGCCGTAAATTTATTTAGAAGAGCAGTTAGTTTGGAACATACTGAGCTTGATTGTTTTCGTTTGGCACACTTTCAAAAAACATTGTTTCATTTCATCTCGCAATCTCTATTATAAAACTCAACTGTCTCCCACTGCATAAAAAATTCGTTAAAGCTACCGGTGATCAGTTGTTTCTGACAGTACCTACAGTCATCTTTCTATTACACAATATTTCATTGAACAAATATACATTTAATCAGCGACATCCCATGAAAGCTACAACTTTGACTGTGTACATTGATAAAAGTTGTTTGTCGATAGATTTGAGGTTGAGCAGAAGCATAACAAAGTAAGGACAGAGTGAAAAAAACTTTCGGTCTCCAATGAACGGTCATGAAAATGATAATTGGCTGCAAGCAGAAATGGGATCACATTACATTGTTGTCTCCACGGCTATATAAAGAGGTATTCAGTAGTACACGGAGAGTTTTTGATCAAAAAGCACAATCACATTAAATGTCGGTTATTATTAATGGTCTAGTTATCATTATGTACAAGGAGTGTATTGCCAGAGGCCACATAAATGTATGGCCTGACGGCAGCACATAAAGCATCATGTCCTGACTGCCTAGCATGTTATCGCATAGTATATTCATTTGAAACCGATAAATATCAACCTATGGCTAATATAAGAATTATAATTAATAATAGGTAAATAACAACAAAGCTAAACAAAAATAGAGATTGGAGAATTAATCAGCTTGGAAAGCTACAAAAAAATATAAAAATAACAGCCAAAAAGCTTGGGAAGATCGTAAACACAATATTATGACCCATATATTACATTAAACGTTAGCATTGATTTGATCACGTTCTGATCGATTGCATCAAGGATAGGAATTCACTACTTAAGCCTACCCAGCGTAACATGTACATTTCCATTTTCCACACAAATTGTTACTTCCTAATTAGCCTAATTATTACTTAAAGTGTGGGGGTTCATTATCTAACATCTAAATTATTTATAATTTTTGTTGCATTTCACTGAACTACATTTTTATGTAATGCCAGTATGATTTTCTAATATTCTAGTTCTCATGATGAATCATTATAGACAAACTTATAAAGTTATAATACGAGTAGGCCTTATACAGATCATTTACAACCAAAAAACATTCTTTAATGACGTTCACGCGACAAAATACTATCAAGCATGTAAAGCTTTAACACATTGACAGATATATAAAGATTAGGTAAAGGAGTAAGATAATTTTCAGGCTTTACCATTCACATAAACGACATATTCATTCGATTCCAATAACGTATACAATTACAAACATAAAAATTAGGTTGGCAATGATCCACGCTTACAGTACCTATAATAAAAAGAGATTCTCAACGAAATGCTGCTTCGCAAACATTAAATCCATTTCGATAACTAAATCAAACAACACACCACTATAAACTCTTCACACGTAAAGTCGCAAATATTAAATAATTCATCCGAAAGTCTTTCTTGATATAATAGTAAGTAATATAACTTTAGTATTATATCGAAACCGATACGAATATTTTCTAGAGCCTGGCGGCTATACCTATTTCCACGCTTCTTAGTTGACCATGAGTGTATGGGACTCCATGGGGGCGGCAGAGTCGTAGAGTGTGTCGGTGTCCTGGGTGGGCTCCCCTTGGAGCTGGCACTGATTGGTCAACGTCCCTGCCCCGCAATCACAGAAGAACCTGCGGCGTGGGTTGGCAAATTAGTTTCCAGAACGCTTATAAGGCCGTGTGCTCATTTACTAAATGTTTTTGTTCTGTTGTTCAAATGCAAAACCTTCTTCTGTGACTGACAAATAAAGCAGTCTAAAAGCACATTACATTTTCCCCGAAGTATTCTAGTAGAATATGTTACGAAGAGTCGGGAATACAGTTAGAAGTAACTTTGCATTCAAACCCCAGTTTTATCTAGTTTTTTTGCAGCCTTGAATATTTAAGAAGTTATACCATTTGGAACCTAGCTTGTAACTATGCACAATCTTTGGAAATACCCTGGGGAAAAAGGGCCCAAGAAGTAGACTTCCTGCTGAGCATAGAGAGTTGCAAAGAGAAAATTAAGTTTACTGCTTTGAAAGTTACCAGTTAGCACTAATAGAAGTAACATACAAAATCTAGAACAAAAATCTAGTTACTTTGAAGTTCAAAAGATTTTCAAACCCCTCCATGAACTGAGACCCAAACAAGAGAACAAAACACCGTAAAGTGTCACTTGCCTGTCGTGTCTGATGAACTCGACGTCGTGGCCCGCGTGGCATGTTTTTATGCAGTTGACACAGATCGCGTTGCGGTCGGTCGTGTTGCACGTCTGACACCGGTAGAAGTCGTGCATCGGAAACGACGTGTAGCTCGAGATCTTGTACAAGCACTGGCCGTTCGCCACTGCCTTTTCTACCGCGTCCTGGTTGTTGAAAATCTTGTTCCCTCGGGTGATCGGCGAAACACCGCTAGCGAGACACAGTCCTCCAAAACGGTTGTTGAATATTTGATTGTACTCGAGAGTTGCTGTCGCATTGTTGGTGATTTCTACGCCTGCGGCTAGACCGTCGAATATTCGATTGCGTCGGAGGATCGGATGGCTTTGTGTTGAGATTAGGACACCGGCTTGTGCGTTTCGAAAAATATCGTTCTCTTCGAGTATTCCTATGAGTAACAGAACAGCATATTAACATGTGTTGGTGTCAAGCACGGTTTCAATTTTTTAATTCCGCAATTGCTTGTGCTGCCGAATAGAGTGCCTAGCCAAAAAATGCTCAAAGGTTTGGCTTATTTCAGAGATAGAGGTCAACAATGGTAGAGATAACAAATTGCTTTGTTACTTGTACAAGTCTCAAACCAAATTTAAATTGTATATGACATAGTCACTTCAAATTCAGTAGGTATCCTGTTTATTCCTACTGTTTAAAGTTATCCTCGACCCTCGTACAGAATACAGAAACGTTAGCTCACCTTTTCCACCGTTAAAGATGCATATGCCTCCGTCTCTGCCGTCAAATATCTTGTTGCGTTTCAGCGTCGGGTTCGAATCTGTCTTGATCCACACGCCGGCCATTGCATTGTCGAAGATCTCATTCTGCTCCAACAGGCCCAGTCCTCCGTTGTAGACCAAAACACCGCCGTTTTGGCCCCCCCAGATTTTGTTTCCCCGGATTATAGGGTTGCTGCCAGTTCTGAAATAAAGCATCCAAATGTTAATTATCGTCGACAAACTTGCAACATCTGTTATTGACGGATACCGAGATAGGCACCGAGATAGCTACCTTACTAACAGCCAAAAAATTAATTTCATTGCCTCACATTGACAGTTGCTAGACAAAAAAAAAACCCAACTCCTGCCCACGCTAGCTAGAGTTGACCCGGTAAAAACGGCCCGGCCATGAGCAAACCAAACTAAACGCACCTGATCTGCACTCCCGAGTAGAGGTGGTTGAAAATGTCGTTGTCCTCCAGCTTCCCATGTCCGTTGTCGTAGAAGTAGACGCCAACCTGCTTGCCCGAGTGTATCCTGTTCCGTCGGAGGACTGGCGTGCTGCCGGTGGTGATCCACACGCCGGCCAGAGTGTTGGCGTACACCTCGTTCTCCTCGATCAGTCCCTGACCCTTCTCGTGCACGTAGATGCCGCCGTGCTGTCCGTGATGGATTTTGTTGTGACGCACTATCGGGTCGCTGTTCGTGCGGATCTGGATGCCGGCCAGAGCGTTGCCTGCGAATGGAGATAGCAACCTTATCAGTACTTTGGAGAACAGTTGCACCATTTATCACCATCAGGCTTATGTGAATGTCTGCATTGATTCAAATGCTGGTAGGATATCACGATTCACATACTCCTCTATTGCTGACACATGCACCAGTCCCTAAATCCCAATTACATATGCGGCACTTTGCATGCAAGTTTCTTAGTGGAAAATCGACATTTTAGACCGGAGGTTTGGTTCTACGATAAAACCGATGAATTAATTCCTTCCGTGCTAGGTTTAACTGGGTCAACTAACAAATAGGAACTTTTCTGAATTCATTTAGTTAATCTCATTAATAATTTCTTATCAATCCATTAGTTTAATTGCCAAGTACCGTTATCATCAACCTCTAGCCTGACAGCAAAACCATAATTCACTTCTAGGAATGACTCATATCTCTGAATTGGTAGTGTTAAATATTGATTGGAGAAGGTCCCCTCAGTACATAGGTATGCCAAATAGTGCTTAGTGCACTATTACCCAGATCTAGTTGTTTGAAATTCCTCAGAGTGCCTGCTTCATAAAAAAATGCACAGTCATTGGCATCACTCAGTGGCTGGACAATAGCATGACTTGCAATTTTTCTAGATTACTGGGCACGCTCGTTAGAACCCACCGTAAATGTTGTTGTGCTCGATAAGTCCTCTCCCCTCTCCAAAGATGTACACGCCTCCCTGGTGGCCGTTGTAGATTTCGTTCCGCCGTATTGTCGGATTGCTGTTCGACGTAATCCACACGCCGGCAAAGTTATTCGAGTGGATCTTGTTGTCGATGAACTGACCCAATCCGTTCTCGTGAACGTAGATGCCGCCTGTTTGGCCGTGGTGAATCTCACAGTGAACTACAGTCGGATTAGCACCTGCCTTCACTTCGAAGCCAGCGATACGATTGTTGTGGATGTCATTTGCCTCGAAGTAGCCCTGAATTACGAAGAAAAATTATTATTGATTAGTTAACCATTTTCAAAGTTTGGTTTGGTATACCGTTTGTCACAATGTTCCAAATAAATGCAATTTTAGTTGAATATTAAGTACCTAGTTAGGGAAGCAGAAATCAATAAGTCAATAAATATCAGATAGGCTGAAACTGACTATCTATTCTTGAATCTTAAAATATGTTGAAGGATGGTTTAAAACCCCGTAAAATGACATGACAGGAAACTCACCAGACCGTTGTCGAAAGTGAATATTCCGACGTCTCTACCATGGTGGATGTGATTCCTCCTCATGATAGGATTAGCAAAGTTCTTCACCCATATGCCAGCCAGCGCGTTCCGACTGATTTCGTTGTCCTCGTACGAGCCTTGTGCGTAGTCGGTGACGTAGAGGCCGACGTTCTCGCAGTCGCTTATATCACAGTGTTTGATTACCGGGTTGGCACCCACGCCACTAACGCAGACGGCCGCTCCGACTGAAACAATATGCAAATTTTTAGCATCATCCAGGTTTGCAATCAGGGCAGGACAGATACTTTTGAGCTAACTTTGTTTAAAACATCTAATTGAGACTAATAACTTACTTAAAAATATTTTGTTTTTTGGGGTGTTCCTACCACTTCCTCCTCGATTCGAACGGCGCTGCACTTGTTAGCTGCCTGTCCGCCGGATTAATTTTTTAGTTCCAAATATGCCGATTGGCGCTAGTTGACATGCTGAAAATGACCTCAGTGGCCGAGCTTTCGTAGCAACGAAGGCCTTGGATGCCTTGGGCAGGCACTTGTTTTCCAAATCTGTCACTTGACATTTTCAAGCCCAGAATTATCAGATGTTCATATTTAATCAACTTTTCATCGGACGAAGAAAATAGCAAAATATTTAAAGAAGTCAAACCCAGTAGAACGTTTCGTGCCTTGATATTTCTTGCAAAAATGCATGTTTTCTTGCATATTATGTATATAGGTATAGGATCGTAGACGTATGCCTAGTCTCAAAATTAGATTCCGTGAACTACTATCATCCCGTTCAGAAGTCATTTAGTGAGTTAGAGTAATTTTCGGCAATGAGTTTAAGTTTGATTCGCAAATTGATTGACTCGTCCACAGCAAAATTAAGTTGTGAAAAAGTCACTTCGAAAGGAATTGAGAGCATGGTGCTGTTGACAACCTTTCAGTTTATCATTAAACCTATATCTAAAGGGATAATTCGAATTACAAAACTATAAGGCACCTAATTAAATAACGTGCATATATAAAAAAGGTAAAACATTTAACGTCTACAATATTAATATTGATCTATTATCTAATTTGATCTATTCAAAATACCTACCCGGGGAAAAAGATTACCTAATCGCCGATGAGGTTTTCTGACTAAAACTATCAAAAGCAAAACTATGTACCTATAAGCGCTGCTAATTTAAGTATGACATAAAATAATAAAATGCTTCTATATATTTTTTTAACAACAAAATATTAAATTGGTAGGTAATCAAACATCACGTGAAACGAAATGTCGCGTTTTGACAGCCTGGGCCCAGACATTTTAGGTCGATAAAAGTTCAATATTTTGCCAATAGATGACGTTACTTCATTTGACCTGCCGGCGACACGAAAATGGCCTCGGTGGACAGGCAGCTAACAAGTGCAGCGCCGTTCGAATCGAGTAGGTAGTGGTTCCTACAGAATCATTAACAATTGAGGAAAAAGAGCACATGGATTAATCATCCCTGAAATATCATATCTGAGAGACTGCGTGAATTAAAGCTGCAATGGGATGGTGGCATATTGTACAGTTTTACTCTGATATAAAAGACTTTTCGACCTAAAAGCTACGTAGCACTTGCTCAGAAAGAAAAAAGACGTTTGAAAATGAATGAAGATATTGAAATTAAGAATAAGCAAGTTATTGTTCACCTAATATAATATGCCTAGATTAATTTCCTAAAATATGAACATTAATCATTATCTTGCATATTTGCACAAGAAAAATTTAAGACTAGGTCCTACCTACCAAGAATCTACTCATTTTAAGTTGACAATAGATATTATTTAAATAAGACATTATGGTCTCTTACCAACAGAGGTGCTCCTTATGATGCAATGATCAACGGTAGGACTACAGTTCTCGCCCACTTCTAGACAGTAATGCTTGTGATGTGCGACCGTCGATGTGACATCCGGAGAGAATTTGAGCGTTAAGTGGCCCGCATACGAATGTTTTGCCCCCTCGACGAACATGACAGTGGACTCTGACTCGCGCTCCAAGATGACAGACTCGGCTACGTTCCCGGGCGCGGCGCCGATTAGAGACACGTCTGAGTCGATTACGAGGAACTCTCCTCGATAAGTGCCAGCGTGGAGAAACACTAGCGCTCCGGTGGAGTCCCCAAATGTGGATGTACCTGGAGTTCAGCAAAGGTTATGTATTAATGCAAGGCTCCCCTGTCCATTAACGTTTCTGTAATGATGATAACATGCCATTTATATGGCCAAGATAGGCAGAATAGGAAAATGTTATAAAAATTGCATAATTAAACAATATCAAAATAATTAATTCGCCTACATTACCTCTCTCGTCTGCATAATCCAGAGCTCCTTGAATCGTTTCAAAGTATGCTATGGTTCGTCCACTGACGAGGTTTGTTGAGTAGCCGGGCCTCACGTGGAGCCCTCGGTAAAGTTGTCGGAAGCTCTCTTTCCATGGGTTGGCATGGTCAGACGCTTCAGGGGCGACAAATTCAAATCGGCAAGGGGCTGGTATAAATAAAGGCAAGTCATACTGGTATATACGCTGATAGAGTCTTTTCCAAAGTTCAGTGTCGTTAGCTATAGATTGGAAGCGCTTGCAAACTTGGCTCACTCGGCACAAGTCTTTCTCCAATAAGTATGTGAAGATGGTAAGTAAAACTTCATCGGGCAGCTCGTATTGTAAGTAGTGCGCCGCTGATGAAGTCAAACACGCTAGAGTGGGGGAAAAAATGGGTTAGGCATGGTGTTGACAAGGTATAGTAAGGTACCTCATTTCAACCGACACTTTCATAAGTAAAATATCTTGTGGAACAGAAATTTTAATAAAAAGTAAATTCTAGTTCTTACCTTCGTTTGTTGTAGAGCAAGTCCTTCGAGGCCGCTTCCGTGCAGGCAACATAGAAGCCGAGTAGCTACTGGAAGCCGAAGATGAAGATGAGGTAGCCGAGCTGGTGCTAGCCATGCCGTCAGGGTGCGGCGGTGATTTACGTCGGAGGTCATACGGAGAGTGGTGGCTGCCAGCGGCATTTGAACTACCCACCGCAGCTGACGATGCCATATTTACTGCACCTGACGAACTTGATGATGCGACGGGAGCTGTGGAACTGCTTGGAGCATTTGTTGCCACTGGTATGTTTTGGTTGGGCACTTGACATGGCAGTTCGCATGGCTCAGCTAGAAAGAAAATATTTAAAATGTTTAGAAAAAAAAAGGGGAAAAAATACATTATCTAGCTACCTATGTTATACAGGCTACCTTATTCCGTGAATCATCATTTTCATTTTGTATTCTGGGAAAAGACTAATTTTAAACGATAGTAGCTAACGACCAAGACATATTGGAAATAAACAGTTTGTTTATCCTTGTTTAAAGGGCTCACTGAGTTAATAGTTTGGTCGTAAATGGCCATGTCTGGCAACCCACAGATTTGACAGCAGGACATGATTGGATTCTATGAAAATATTATATGGCCAGAAGTTCATCTAGCCGTTTTGTGGATAGCATAATCATCTCAAAACTAAATATTAGAGCATAAAAGAGAAAACATCTGTTTAAGAGAAAACTGTAAATAGTCTACAAGAATAGGCCTTGTCTGTAGGACGAGTCCAACCAGTATACAGTAAGAAAATACGATTGCTTCAAATTACCTGAACTTGTACGAGAAGGTAGTGGAATCCTGTTAGCGCCTTTTCTCCGTGATCTTCTTACATACGAACGAGATGAGGTGAAAGAAGCACTCGGCATTTTTGTTTTTCCTACAGTTTTTCCAACAGAAAGTCCTAAACAAAGGAGACAGTCCCGTCAGACCAATCGGCCATTTTCTCTTTCAGTGGAATACTAGACAGATGTAAAATCGCCCACAGCCAATAGAATCCTTCGGTTTGGTCACGTGCCCCTCGTAAATGTCACTATGGACAGAGTCGATAAGTGCACCAGTACTTTTACCGGCTCTGTGATGGAGGGCGAAAAACCAGTCGAGTATTATTTTTACTGTTTTTTATCAATTGTATCATGTTTCATGTTATCAGTTGTATATGTTGCGAGTTTATATGTTTGGAAAGCACCAGTGACTCTTGGAAGGTAAAGAAAAAGAGATTTTAGAACACAACAAGGGGTACTTAAACATTATTTTGGATTATACCACAGGTATATCACATCATTTTGCATTGAAATCACAAGTCATTTTGATGGAAGTTTTTGGAAAATTTATGTTGATACAATTTACTATATGTACGGAGCGCAGTCAGCGTTTAACAGCTTAATGTTTTCCAGAGATCATCCCACCACTATTAAGAAGAGGTTTTTCAGTGTGTTTGTTATGATGTTTATATCTCCGCTGTTTTTATATTTTTTCTCACATGAGCAAACTCTCAAGAAGGTGAGCTGAATGATTTTTTTTTTTAAATAAACTCTGACTAGACTCTGGCATAAATGTTTTTTCTTTGCTTTCACTGCAGATTTTCACAAAATTTTGAAGTTGGTAATTTTATTAATACGTTTTCTATTTTAGGCATCTTTGTGGACTTTACTGGGTTTGCGAACGCCTGGTATTATTCCCGCCAGTATTTTACCGTTGTTACTTACCATGTTGCTGTTTCTTGGCCCTCTAAGCATGCAGTGGTTCAGTGGAGTCTGGAAACTTTATGCTGGTATGTGAATTAGTTTGTGGTGCCATATTTAGGGTGCATCCTCCCTCTTCCCCCCAGTGATGTACACGCAGGTGTACGCAGTCCTCCCACTATTTATTTTCATTTTGGCCGTACCCCCACTTTGCAATTTCTAGGGAATGCAGGTGGACGCACGGGAACACAGAAGTAAATTATAATTATTCGAAATATGCAATCCTTTATTTTCAAGACAAAAATATAAAGTATTAATGTTTCATTCCAAATTACCCACGTAGGTATACCTATACCAAGAATGCCACTGTATTCGTATGGGCAGGCTGGGACTGTCGGCATCGCGACTTGCGAGAAAGGCCCAAGTGCAACTGAACTAGTTCGATTTCCAAAATTAGGTACGACGCTTACAAGAGTGATAATGCTCACTATTATCACTTTGGGATGTTGGTAGCCGCCTTTGCGGCCTCGCAACGAGGTGCAAACCCTCAGAAGCAAACCCGCTTAATAAAAAGGATTCGAATTAAAGACACAAATAAAACAATAACCAAAACACCACAGACGAACCACGCTAAAAGAGTTAGTTCAATTCCAGATGCAGCGGAAGAAACAAGTGGATTTGCTATTTGCGTTCCCTTAGGTGCATTCCTCCTTCGCAAAAACCAAAAGGCGACATCAACGTAGACGGCAATACAAACTGTATTCGATTAATGATTCAGTTTCTTTCACCAAATTCCCGAATGCCCTCCAAGTTTTACGACCAAATCACTGAGGGCAGGTGTGAATCGAATCAGAAATAAGTGGGAAGCATCTTTTTTAATCTTATTTAAATTACGAAAGCTATTGGCTATTCATTTTATTATTATGTACACAAATTAGCCTCCCAAAAGTGTTGTCCATTCCGGGATTTGAACCCGGGTCCCCAACTTTCGCGGCTGGTGCTGGCTGGCTGGCTGGCTGGCTGCTGGCCAGCCGCGAAAGTTGGGGACCCGGGTTCAAATCCCGGAATGGACAACACTTTTGGGAGGCTAATTTGTGTACATAATAATAAAATAAGTGGGAAGCATTATTCTCAAAACCATGATGTATTTAAAAATGCAGTTCTGACCAAGTTATCCCAGCCCAATTTCTCCGTAAACTAGAAGACTTAGTCCAAAGACACCTAGGATCCAAACATTGCTTGGGGCTGCACCCCAAACTCCCCATTTCCCTCACTATCGGCGCATTTACCTAGGTCTGACCACAACCCCTCTCACTTCAAAAATGGTTGATTTTACTGCGTGCTCCTGCACTAAAAATGTTATGACTACAGCACAGCATAGCCATCTTCGAGGCCTTGTACCTATCGCTGTCCAAACCCTCGGAAGCAAATACTAATAATAACCTAATTGCCACACACAAACCACATTAAAAGAGTTAGTTCTATTCAAGATGCAGAAGAAAATTCATGTAGATATGCATTCCAGTTGGGGCATTCCTCAAAGAACCAAAAGGCGACTAAATTCAAGGCGTTTTCAGGGGATCTGAAGTCAATGCCAACGTCACCGCAACGTTTCTGATTCCGTTATAGGTGAAGGGCGGCAATTCATTTTCTCTAAATCAAAATCGTCACTTAAAAATGCAGTTCTGACCACCACAGCTCAATTTTACCATACACTCGTAGATTTACTCCAAAACAAACCTTGAGTCCAAATTTTTCTTAGCGCAATTGCCAAGAAGGTCTGACCACTCCCCCCTCCCCCACTCACTAGGAAAAGTGTTAATTTTATTGCATACCCCCACCAAAAATTTTACGAATTCTCCCTCATGCTTCCCCCTCCCAAAGTTATTGGCTTGTCTGCACCTGGAGGCCTATAATATAAAATATAATATATTACCTATATGTTGATAGTAGGTATAAGCAGCCAATAAATAGTTATAAAATAAAATAATATTTTATTTTATTTTGCAGAACCCCGGCACTGGCTGTCAAATATGAAGAATTTGTGCTGGCTTCGAAATCATCTGGTAGCTCCTCTATCGGAAGAATTCACATTTAGGGCATGCATGGTGCCACTTTTATTGCAGTGTTTCCGTCCAATGAATGCTGTGTTCATTTGCCCTCTGTTTTTTGGAGTTGGTAAGAAATAAGAAAAGAGTTTGTTCTAAGGCATGTTCTTCTAAAATGCTTCCTTGCACACAACTATCACCTAATGCTGATAACTATTGTTGATTAAAGATAAGGTTTGATGAGGTGTGAATAAAACATTCCTACCACTACCAAACATACCCTATTTATTTGACAAATCAATTGATTTGCTTTAAATTTTTTATCAAATCTAGTTGTCCTATGACAAGTTAAAGTGTGCACATTGCTACAAAATTAATTAATTACTTATTTTCAGCTCATTTCCATCATACAGTTGAACGGATAAGAGCGGGATTGGATCTATACTCTGCTCTTTTAATATCATGCTTCCAATTTGCATACACTACACTTTTTGGTGCATACTCTGCATTTCTTTTTATGAGAACAGGTCAGTCAATTGATTAATATATTTATTTCATTTTATCAAGCCTGCATAACCATTAATCACTCTAGAGTATATTCATACTTTAAAAAACCATAAAAATGCAAAACCATTCTACATACTACATGCTACATTGGGAGTTTGTATTGATCAAACAAATTCCTTCTCTACTGGGGAATAGATACTCTTAATAATAATTAATAATATAGTATTAATGTATTGAATATTGGTTTTCTAAAACAGTGTGAATCTACCAAAACATTTTTCTATTACAGGTCATTTCGTGGCACCGTTCTTGGCTCATGTTTTTTGTAATCACATGGGTTTTCCAGATTTTTCTGAGGTCCTCACGTACAAGGAGCCCCAGAGGTACATTTTAATGGCGCTTTACGTACTTGGAGTAATTTTATGGCTGGGTTTGCTTACCCCATTAACTAATCCTTCATGGTACAGTAACGAGCTGTTTTGGAAAAATCGTGATTTTTGACTACAATTTCAATGTGATGTGCCATTTTTTGTATTTAGTTGGAGGAGTTCGAATACTTTATATTTTTTAAATTGCTCCCAATGTGGTTTTTTTTTACATGTAGTTCAATTGGACTTAAGCCACAAAAAAATCACTGGATATTGCATAGCATGAAATATTTGAGTGAAAAACCAACCGTGTTGACTATTAAAGGTTGAGCACTAATCTTTTTAAAGAATTTGTACAAACTAACAAACTGCTCAAAATAACCTTAATTAATATTAGTATCTGCCATATTAATATTATTATACTAGTGCATAAGCAAATGTTACTGTAAGACAGAATAATATTTAGACAGATATTTATACATTGAGGCATTAGGTACGTTTTAAATTTTAATGAAGTATTAAAAGCGCTAGCTGGATATCTATATGTAACACCAATGCCAGAACTGCCTCTTAGTTGTAATAATTTAATATGAGCACAAAGAAATTGCTTCCACATCATTCTGGCTAGTTCGGACTTGTGAGAATGTGTGTTTGTATCTTGTTTGAGTGATGTAACTTAGTTTTTCTTGACCCTATTGTTCAGTCTTTGTGGGTGCTTTTGCTCTGAGACTCAAGAGCACGCTGCTGGTAAATTTGTGGGTGCCTATACTGGCTTTGAACAAAGCAGAATTTGATTTCACAATTTTTATTATTTTAAAGTAAAATTTTTATTTGGTTTGTCTATTTACAAACCTGTTTTGGTTTGACAAAATTTGAGGAAACTTTTAAAATCTCGTAACTTGTTGACATTATTTATTTCTAACATTGCCCAAGCCTAGTCGTAATTTGTCGTTCTGAATTTAAATTTGTGGGTTTAAGTTGATTTCATAATTAGGTACTTTTGCAATTAATTTTTTCTGTTCCATATTGTGAAAATATGTCTCCCCATTTTTTTATACCAAGGGGTCATACTATACCAACCTTCAATGCCATCAGTACCTATTGTATTTGCGAGACCGTGGTGGTTGAACATGACAATATTTATTCTTCCTCAATTGAGATATATTATCCTGTTAACAAAAACTGATAAAATATAAAGGATGTTTGTAGAATTTGTATTTTGTATTTGTTTTATACCAACCTTATGCTTCGCACGTAGAGTGTGTCGGGACCACATGACTCTTTCGTTGTAAATGGTTGAAGTTCAAAAACCGAGGAAAATGTCAGTATAGAAACTATAAATATTTTGCAACTGGTAAATGGTGCTACAACAGCAGGTTGATGAGAACATGGCAATTTTTTGAAACTTAAGAAACAGCAGGATACCACTTTGTGTAAAATACCAGTCTCCTTGGCACTACATGATTAATATTTTGCAATGAGGACAACAAAAGGCTCTTTGTTGTCCTGACTGTTAAGGCCAGCATGTGTGGTTTTTTGCATTTTACACGAGGTACGCAATCATCGTGTGATCAAATTTTTAATAGCATATTGCCATTCTGTAGAACATTTATGACCAATAGTGGTTCAGTGGTGCGCCAACCCCGACACGGATTATTTTTTCACCGACTGGTGGCACGACCAATGAAATACAAAGTATGGAGTTTGTGAATAAGTTCAGAGTAATTCTAAATGGGATTCCAGTGTGTTAAAGACAAGTTCCAATTGTACTAAAGTTTATTGATGAGCGGAGCGAGCGGAGCAAAATCTTCAATTTCACTACCCCCAAAAAAAAGTCACTTGCGTATGTTTTTTTTGTTTTTTTAAAGTTTTTTGTTTTTTTCGTGTGTTTGCGAGCGCTCTACAGACCAAACGCCTGAACCAATTTGGATGAAAATTTTTGAGGACCTACCTTTGTCCTCGACTTAGACCCCATGCGTTTTTGGAAAAGATCGGTTCAGAACTTTTTTAATAAATCAATTTTTACGAAATTTTTCCATTTTTTCAAATTTTTGAATCTGTAAATGCGCAAGTTGTTTACATATCTTTACCAAACCTTATAAACATTTCGACCATGTAGATATTTATCATGCCTGAAAATCTTAGGTCGTTAGGACTTTCCGATTGGTTTTTATTCACATTTTTGGAGTGATTTCTTCGTGATTTGACGCCTGATTCAATCAGAGTTCGCTGTCCTTCGTTTCCTTGGTTTCCAGCTTTGTTGATTTCAATTCTGGCCAAGGCATAGTTTTTATAGATTTCAGAAGTGTTATAAATTTAGTGTATGAAAGTAATTAAAGTAAATCCGCGCTAGAAATATATCTCCAATATAATAAGAACCCTCTGGCGTAATTTACATCTATGTGTATATGTTCAAATTACTCAATTAGCTCAAATAAGAATATTTTGGCTATCTGGCAGCTCTAGAGAGAAACAAAGGAAGGTCACAATCGTCTAAATATTCGAGGGATCAGAACTTTCGAGAAGGGGGCTCCATGCCAGCTACCTTCGCCTTCTGCCTCTATCTTTTTTTCCGCTATATACAAACCGCTACCTGCGCTCATCTTCAACGCATCACAATTGCGTTTGCGAAGCCCTAGTAATCTGCAATGGGGACAAATAATGGAAAATTTTTCCCAGTCAGCATCAGTTGTTGTTTTATGTTTTACACATTGTTAATGTCTTCAAATCAATTTGAGAGTAGCGAAACGGCATTGGGTTTATACCCAATGGTAACAGGTTAGATCGTGATCTCTGCTATCAGAACTCTACAAAAAAATCAGATACGGTTTGTAGCTCAAATGAGGCCTTGAAAGCCCTAGTTCCTAAAGTTATGAAAATTGAGCATTGAAATACTTTTTAGCTGGAAATGAAATGCTGACAATGGAACTTTGAATGTGTGCTTGATCTCGAAGCAAAACGCGTTCTTTGGAGAGCTGCAAACCAACGCTGGAAACTAACAAAGCTGAAGGCTGAAGCATAGCTTAATTAAGTACCAGTACATTTGTATTTGGTGCAAACAGGTATACCAGAAACATTTTTTGTTGGCGTACCTGATTTATAACTAGAGCCAGGTGGCTGCCATATTTGTTTCTACAAGCCAATCTGCTTGTCATTCGGGCCGGGTGTTTGTCACTTTCAGAGTTTCGAAGTCTTAGCAAAGATTTACTCACCTGGAAAGTTTTTTCTCTGATTTCACGAACGAATCAAGTATTCTCTTGAATTTGGCCACGATGTCGATCCTGTCTTATAATGGAGGTGCCGTGGTCGCTATGAAAGGGAAGGGTTGTGTAGCAATTGGATCTGATCGCCGTTTCGGAATTCAAGCACAAACCCTCTCAGACGATATGGAAAAAGTCTTCCAGATGGGATCCCACTTATATATTGGTTTGCCCGGCCTGGCCACTGATACTCAAACCGTCTTCGAGAAACTACGCTTC
This sequence comes from Nemoura dubitans, assembly GCA_921293005.1. NCBI lineage: Eukaryota > Metazoa > Arthropoda > Insecta > Plecoptera > Nemouridae > Nemoura > Nemoura dubitans. The sequence goes on along the minus strand of OV121073.1, from coordinate 65,696,763 downwards.
CGCATCAACTTATACGAGCTGAAAGAAAACCGCAAGATGAAGCCGAAAACATTCACACATGTTGTATCAAACATGCTTTACGAAAAGAGGTTTGGTCCCTTTTTTGTAGAGCCTGTGATTGCCGGCCTTACCCCAGACACATTTGAACCTTACGTATGTAACATGGACCTGATAGGTTGTCCCAACGAGCCAGAAGATTTCGTCGTTTCGGGAACTTGCTCTGAGCAGCTCTATGGCATGTGTGAAGCGCTATGGGAACCTGAATTAGGACCCGATGATCTTTTCGAAACAATCTCTCAAGCTCTGATGAATGCCTTTGATAGAGATGCGGTGTCTGGATGGGGAGCTACAATCTATGTTATCGAAAAAGACAAGGTTACTGTCAAGACCCTGAAGACAAGAATGGATTAAAAGTGGACTCAATTGTGAACTTTTAAAATATCATTATGGATTAATGGAACGCAGAACATTGGTTCTTTGGTACAAAACATGTGAACCATGTTTTTGTCAAAAATTTTTTATTTAAATTTCAATAAATTGTCGAGTAAACCTCAAATGATCAATGATAAAATTTATAATTAATTTACCTACAATTATACCCTTCATATTTCATAATACATTTGTGAGTTCTTAAATAATTAACTGTGAAATGTTCCTACTTTCAATTCCCAATATGTGTACCAAGCTACAAATAAATACACTCTTGATAATTTTATGGTGTTGTGCAATTTTACTTGGCTTTGTTAATGAGTCTGTGCCCTAAGTGAAGATTGGGTTGTTTTGTATGGCTGAGACAGTTCCCAAACTGTGGGAGAAAGGTCCTTTATCAATGGGTGGACAGCACTGTTGAAGCATTGAACCAGTGGGAACGGATATGGTATGAACATGGATCATTGAGATGATGACCACCAAGAAAAGGATTAAGGGATGCCATTTTCTGCATACTCTTACAGGGGGAGAGAAACTTTTGGATGAACTTGTGCAGAACATAACAACTTTTGATAGGCACTTGCACAAGTGAAAAGTATGTTTGGAGGAGTAGGAGAATAATTACTTCAGATTCAATTTTAAATGTGTTTTTAAAAATTAAGAAATTGCAACATCACCGTAAAATTGCTCGGTAATATTACCATAAAATTACCGATTGACATTTATGAGAGTTATAAATACTATGGCTTCGCAAACGCACTTTGTGTTGGGTTGATGATGGCGTACTTTTTATAACAGATAAAAAGGTGGCGACAATAACTTCATAACAATTACCAATTAGATATGTGTGAACTGGCTATTTCTTCAATGATAGATGAAGAATCACAATTTAAAACAATTATTTTGATTGATTTTTCTATCAAAAACACAAAATTTGTTATTATAAACTGAAAGTATGCAAATAAAGTAATAGGTAGGTACCTACCTAAAAGAAAGTCAGGGATGGTTTATTTATTTTTAATTCAATGTTTCATCAAAAAATATTGAGAACTTAAAGCTCATACAGCCGTGAAATGGATGATTTATTTGCAATTGATGATTTTTTTTTTTGATTTGATTGCTCGCTTTGTCCGCATATGCTCATCAAATCATCAATGACGTTCAGTACACAATTTAGGCTGCCTACAGACATGGAAATGGAGTCATTGTCGATGATAATTTTGTTGGAAAATGCATGCATTGAAAAATAATGTTTGCAATACATTTAAGTTGTGAGCATGTTTTTCTCAGAGCTCAGGCTTTGCTCTGCTTTGGAGGTTGTGATTTATTTATTTGTTTATTCATAACTATGGTACAATTATACCGGTGGTTAGGAGCTTGGATGACTTTAAAATATATTTAAACTTTACAATACTTAAGAAATCTTAGATATAATATAGCTTAGGATGGATTGGATTTCTACTGAATTAATCATGGCTACCTATGTGGGCCAGTGCAATAGTCTTTTCGAAGGTTGACTTTCCAGGCGGGTGTTCATGGTGCTTGGCGGTAAGTTATTCCAATAATAATAATATTGTTTATTTATTAGCTATAAAGCCAGTATTTTGCATACATTTCATTACATTATAGTTCTTTTGCCCAATTCATGGCAATTATTTTAAATTCCGTATTATCTAAATCCGTAACATTAACATTAAATCTATCAAACATCCGAACACCATTATTGAAAATGGAGGACGCCCATTTTGCACCATTACAGTTCCTTGCAAAGGTCTTGTAATTGGACGCCCCCCTAGTGTGACACTCATGAACCTTGTCTACACTAAATACTTTGTCTAGAATATATCCAGGCGTATTACTTTTTTTAATTTTAAAAATAAAAACAAAAACTAGGAACATAATTGTTTGGTACACATTTGGCAATTCTAGAATATCTAGCATATCCTGAATAGGAGTCTCCTTTCTACACCTCAGAATACATCTCATACACCTCAGAATACTTCCAGTGTCTTGTATTTCTTCCAAGAAATGACTGCAAGCCAGAGTTGGTGTTATACTTCTTAAGAATCAGCTTGTTGTATTGGTCATTCCTGCTGTGGCTCTCCGCTTTTGATGTGAGTTTTAGGAGGTCGTTTCAGACTGGGGCTCCCGTCATTGCCTTGTAGAGGCACCTCAACGAGACTCGCCGTCTCCTCGACGCCAGAGACTCCCACTTCAGGTTTTCGAGGAGTGCTGTCACGCTTACGTGTGGTCGCTGGGTTGTTGTGGACCAACGCTTGTGGTTGTTAGTGGCATGTCTTGCAGCTCGCCTTTGGACACTTTGGATTTTGTCGATCATGGTTGCTGTGTATGGGTCCCATACCCCACTGCAATATTCTAGAAGTTGTCTTACGAGGCACGGTAATAGCGCAGTAAGCCGCCTCTTTATTTATACTTTTCGGACACTCTTGAAACTGTTATATTTGGTTGAGAGAAGTGGGTTGAAATCGAGCCTTGTCTAAACCTAATGTGAGGTGTGAATTGCTGCATGTAATGCTACCTACCCATATATAATACATTTTTTATTTTGAAATAGTGGGGGGGGGGGGGGGGGGGGGGGGGGGGTAATAACTAATTACATTCTGACGCCATGATTCATGAATCATGAATCATGAATCAACATCCACATTCCACATTCACCGGTTAATCGCAGTTGAACATCAGTTGAGTAAACGCGCGTGTCACATGCGCGAGTCAGCTGTCAGAAATCTCAGGCTGGGGATGAATGGATGAATTCGGTTTATCTTTAACAATGCTAGCCTTTCATGCACAGAAAATCATGACATGTTTTTATAAATACAGCTAATTACAGAGTGTACCTATATTTTAAATATTTTATTGAAGAACCAGTTAAGAAATTGTATTATTTATTTACTATAACCTTAATGCCTCGGTACCTGTTGTACTTCTCCTACATAGGAACCAATTTCAGGTGGGTTCATTTGCCAGTCTCTATCACTTTCCATAGTTCTTCCACTATCTCATAATCACCAAACACTAGGTTTAGTAATTTGCTGCTTCTGACTTATCCAGAGGTGTACAAAAGCAAATCGTGAAAGCCCAGCCCGGATGTTTGGATCCGACATCCGTTGCTGGATATTTGGAGATAGCGCTACAGCAATTCAACTCGGTTTGCACCCCTGAGGTGTACGTTTCAAGGTACAAGGTATTGTTGTCTAGCTACAGAAAGAGTCACACAGCAATTACATGCATATTTCAAGGTAATATTCAAAAAAATCTTCTATTGTTTCTGTTTCCAGTCGAACAGACCAGGGAGTACATGCCTTGCGCAATGCAGCGCATGTTGATCTGATGCGCAAAGGAGGTCGACATTTTGATCCAGAATTCCTTATTTGTGGCCTCAACAGACACTTTGAGCGAGCCAAAGCAGACATTCGTATACAGGTAAAAGAAAAAATAATGGTGCCATGCAACCATTGGAAATTGGAAAGATTAGGGAGTAATGTATTATGGAATTCAAGAACCCTTTCAGTTATCTTGAGTGGCAAAACAGCAAAGACTGTCAGGAATTTTCCCTTTCCATTTGAGAGCTGATGTGAACATCACAAACATCCTCCTGTTTTTGTTTTGCAGACATGCCAACAGGTACCCGACAGTTTCCACGCACGGTATGATGCGGTTTCGCGTACATATGTTTACCGCCTGGCCGTCCGAAAGCCACGAGCTCTCGGTTCTATAGACAACCGGTTTGTCACGCAGGTGCCGTTCGGAGAGTGGAACCGGTGCTATTTTGTGCAGTAAGTGTGCACTTCAACTCTATTAGGCTAGCAAACGGAAATTAGTCTAGCAAAAATTTTGAGCCAGAAACATTGTATTATGTATATTAAAAATTAATAAAAATTAAAAAAGTGAAGTTTGGACGTCCAGACGTAATAGGTGAGAAAGTGTTAACGGTTGGGGGGCCTTCTGAGAACCAGTCCTCTTCTCTGGACCAAAACCAGTAGCAGGTTCGAATCAGTTATAGTTCATTGTGTGACTGTGTGTGACTGTCATGTCTTTCCCCTAGCAACCCGGAGTTTGACGTGGCTCGCGCTTCGGAGGTGGCCACACTGCTGACGGGCGTGCACGACTTCCGCAGCTTCGCAGGCCGCTTGCGTGAAGGCTTGCGCACGCGACGCCGACTAAGCTGTCTTGCACTGGCGCCTGGCCGCGCCTGTCTCGGCACGGCACACGAACCCTGCGCCAACGACTTCGCGTACTGGGACGTACGGTGCAGCGCGCGCAGTTTCCTTTACAAGCAGGTCAATGGTGGCTTATGTTGCTTTTTTAGACAAGTATAGTGGCAGGGTGTGAATTCTGAATCGCGTTCTGGTTTTGTCTGGGCGATCGTCGATGGTCTATACCTGCAGGGGCATAGCAGAGATCCTGGCTGCCTCGGGCAAACCACCAATATTTCCTCCTCCCCCTCCCTTACCTGTTGAGGAGGAAGGCAGAAAGGCTAAATATACTAAATATGATTGCCAAGATTATTTTCCTCCTCATCGTACCTCCTCCCCCTCAGCCTGTATCCAATAGCCTTGCAATAATTCTGGTTAAAGTTACTGGATTGCAGCTGGTTCTTGATTGCAAAAGAATTGTATAATTTTAATTCATGCTTACAATTATCTTACAAATTTAAATTATCTTAAAACTGTTGACAATCTTAAAAATGAAACGCATTGGTCCGATCAGGTTCGACGAACAGTGGGCGTACTGTTGGCAGTCGCGCAGGGCCGCGTGACCCTGGCACAGGTCCGTGCCATGTTGGCGGTTCCGAGCGTGGACAGCTGGGACCCGCGTGCCGTCACCGCTCCGCCGCACGGACTCTACCTTGTGGACGTGGCGTACCGCAAACATGACCTGCTTACTCTCAGTGAACCGTCGGCTGAATCCGAGAACAGAATATGATGTACAGTTTTTATTGTTAGCACTTTGTATTGTTGGTATTGTTACTTTAGTGTATTTAGGCTATTTCAGCATTTAAAGACAGGCAAAATAAATCTTCTTAATTCCCATTAAATGAGCTACTCATCAAATAGCAGTCATTTACCATTTTCCTCATTCAATTTTATTTTTACGATACTACTACCATAGCTAGGTACTTTCGTAGTTAACCCTAAAATTTTGGCTTAAATTGCTGCCCATGGGTTCTAGTCCTGCTCAGTGAAGCATTGCCCAAAGATGGTATTTATTTTAGCATTGTAATTCAACTGTTTCTTAGGATTGCAAATAGTTTTCCTGCAAATTTTAGTCAATACTAATCAATTTGTATATTTATCTGGTTCACATCAATCAGGTAAACTTTGGTAAAGCTTTGAGTGACCAATATTATTGAATTCCCATCAACGGGGTTATTTTCCATGCCTTGCCGCTGAAGAACCAAATTTGTTCGTCCTCTGGTGGCGCCTTCGGGCGAGTAGCCAGCATGAGAACCCAACTTGCAAGTTGCAACTGCAGATCTTCTTGTGCAGCGTTGCCATTTCTTCCTCTAGTTTTTACCAGATTTGTGTTCCTTCTGCATTTCATAATTATTCTGTATCTAATTAGTGTATCTCCTTGTTAAAACGTAACAAAGGAAACCTTCTATGTCAAAACGACACCCTTCAGGTAATTGTGGCCAATACAATGCAAAGAGAGGTAGGGCTGCCGAAGGTGAGTCATTTTTGAGGTTAGAGTACCCTTTGTGCATGGAATTGCGTGGAAGCTTGCAAGCTTGATGTTTCAATTATAAATTTTGATTCATGTCCCCCAAGTTATCTCTAGATTTACATCATCAAGAAGAAGATAGACAAAAGGATGCACAGCTGATTTGCACATGTTTGTTTTGCGACCATTATCTAAACTGAAGACCTTACATTGTGTCGTAACAATTTCAGAAAATTTGAGCAAGATGAGCTGTTCATGTGAAGAAGCCCCTGCAAAGAAATTGGCTGTGCAGCAGGAAAAGATATCAGGAACAATATCTGGGGCACCGTTGACAGCGGGGGGGCTGTCAAATGCAGAGCGTTATGACTTTGAGTATTTGAAAAGTCCTCTGAAGCCAACTAGCGATAAGAAAATCTACAAGTACGTAGTACTGGTGGTACCTACAAAAACCCCATTGTCAATGCATAGTACATTTTCCTTCTAACTCGATTTTCCCCCTTAGAGTAATCAAGCTGAAAAATGGTATACGAGCCATCCTCATTTCTGACATTACAAATGTTCAAACAGTTGTGCAGTGCAAAGGTAATTTTAAACCAACAAATTAAATCCATTCAGAACCTGTGTTCCAATATTCCTCCCTCAAGCCGAATTCACTGATGATGTGTGTTTGCTACTTTCAGACAATCATGGAGCTGACAGCGAATCAGAGTCCGAAGCTGGTAGTGCTTCGGAGGCTGGTAGTGGGTCTGAAAACGAGAGTGGCTCAGAAGAGGACGGCAGCGACTCGGAGGGTGAAAGTGGTTCTGAGGAAAGGAGTCAAGCCTCAGCAGAGGAGAAGGACATCAGTGACCTTGCTGCAGATGATGAGTCCCTAAGTAATTCCAAGATTTTATTTTTTCCATGCAGATTTTTAGCTCATCTTAAAATTTTATATTACGTAGATAATGTATTATCTGCCATGAACATTATTTCTAGTATTATCTATTCCTTGTTCAGTCATTAACCTTTCACTGCTACAAGCGCATTAACACATTCTAGACTGTGCCAAAGCAAGAATAATGAATATATTTTGGTACGCTAATGCTTTTATAATATATTCTTGAAATGTTAGGTTTAATCTTCAATCACTTTATAAGTAAAGGCCTGCCCAAACCTTGGAGGGACATTGTCGTCCCATGCTAGTGATGGTAAAATAACTATGTTAGCTGAGCTGGCAGATACTCGTGATAAATGGGACAATCTTTTTTGTCAAGGGCGTGTCAGTGAGAAGTTGCAAGATAATGGACAAGAGAAGCTTGCGGCGGTTGGCCTGACTGTTGGTGTCGGCAGCTTCAGCGACCCAGACGAGATACCGGGCCTCGCTCACTTTCTGGAACACATGGTGTTCATGGGCAGCGTGAAATATCCAGCTGAGAATCATTTTGACTCCTTCGTTAAGGTAAGAAACTTCAGAAATCGGAATTAAATTGAATCCTTTTCCTCTGATTACTGTGGTGATTGCTTAGTTGTTTGCGGAAATCGACACCGCTTGTCGCAAAACACAAAATGACTTTGTATCGTCTTTTTATCTCAATATACAATGGTTTTTATCTTTTCTGACTATCTCTTAGCGGCAAGGTGGCTCTGATAACGCTCACACCGACTGTGAAACTACGACCTTTTACTTCGAGTGCCAAGAAAAGTTTCTCTGCGAGGGAATGGATAAGTTCTCGCAATTCTTCTCCGCACCCCTGCTCAAGAAAGAAGCGATGACAAGAGAACGGAAGGCTGTAGAATCAGGTAAGCGCTGATAATGGGATGGGAATAAGATGGTGCAAGAAAGATGAGCAATGTAATAATATCACTCAATAAATCAAGCTAGAGAGAAATGGGGAGAATTTTTAAATAGCCATCTTAACTTTGCCTTTCAAATTAGAGTAGGAAACATCTAGTTTTACCTCTATGGTCATACACTGGTAGTCACATAAGTGGTAAATCCCAGCCATGAGCCCAGAATTCATCATGACGCGAATGCTTGTGGGTACAGAGTTCCGCGAGAGCCTGTCTTCTGACGGCGCGAGGTGGACGCAGCTGGTGGCCGGTATGGCACGCGCCGGTCACCCCGCCACCAAGTTCACGTGGGGCAACGCCGAGACTCTGCGCCGCGGCACCACGCCCGCAAAGCTGCATCGAGCGCTGCACGACTTCCGAAGGCAGCACTACTCTGGCCACCGGTTCACGCTCGCCGTTCAAGTAAGGCAGGAACTTCCTTAGTAGTGGACCAGCTTGCTTAACTCTTTTTTTCTACTGAGTTGTTGTGAAACCAAACAGACCTATGTTTCGAGTTTTCTTGGGAGTGTTGACCTTTGGGCTTGCATGGGCATGGGGTGTTGTTGTATGCAGGCCCGGATCTAGGCGTAAGCGACGTCGGCGACCGCTTAGGGCGGCACTTTTCTAGGGGCGGCATTTTCGCTTCTACAATTCGACTAAATTTTAAAATAACTATATTCATTTTCCAAATTTTCCTTGAATTTCCAGTACATTTATTGTGAATTCTTCCTTTTTAAACAAAATAACATGTCATACCAATAGTGCGAAAGTTGACTAGGACACCAAAATATGAAACCAATTCATGTTTAAGTAGAATTTGCGCTTGCGGAATGTTTACCACAGAGGGCGGCTTTCGTCCAAAGACCGACGGTATGCGTCATAAGTAAGGCTAGTCCCGAGTACTGCGTAATACTGTGTAATAGACTTGTAAACTGAATGGATTAGGGTATATAAAGCCGCATATGTCTTTTTTCTCACGAAATTGCGACATATGAAACACATTGAAGAATATAGGTAAAGCAATAACAGTGGTCAGCAAAGCAATTAAATATTATTCAGTCGAGCTGCTGCTCTTGCCATGGTCGTTTCGTTGGGGGGGGGGGGGGGAGGGCGAGTGATGAGCGTAGAGAGCGAAGCGAGAAGCGAGTGAAGCGAATTCTTCAATTTCACTACTTGTAAAAAAGCACTTGTGTTGTTTTTGTTTGTTTGTTGGTATGTGTGTTTGCACGCGCTCTACAGACCAAACACCTAAATCCCAATTTCCCAATTTCGAATATTGCTCTTTTTTCTGACTTGAAGAGGAGGGGTATGGAGGATTTTCTTGAAAAACGCAGGGGGTATAGTAGACACCATGAAAATTTAATTGCAATTGAAGCAGGCGTTTGGTCTGTAAAGCGTGCACAAACACACATACAAACAAACAAAAAAAAACACAGTTCAGAAGTGTTTTTTTTTAATAGTAGTGAAATTGAAGAAATCGCTACGCTCATCAATTACATGATGATATTTAATTCGAATAAACGATCAATGAAACACAAACAAGAATTAAATTATAACTTCAAACTGAAACATTTTTTTGTGTTTATCCCGTTGTGTGGGGGGGGGGGGGGGGGGGGCAAAATTAATCTCGCTTACACCTGGAAAACATGTCGGTCCGGCCCTGGTTGTATGTATTAACTCAACCAATTAGATTTCCCTGTGTGTCATGTCAACGCTGCTTGTGAAACTCATGTACCGGCGTTGCATTTCATCCAAGCGAGGCAGAAGATTGATAAAAACAGCTCTCAGGTTTAAGGATGTGTCTTTTTATATCTCCTCAACTAGGCAAGACTTCCCCTGGAAGAGCTGGAGGTGTTTGTCGCCGAAACGTTTTCGAATGTTCCGAGCAACTACCTTCCCTCTGACGACTTCTCATCTTTCACGGACTCGTATGCCACCCCCGAGTTCCACCGCCTCTACCAAGTCGAGTCTGCAAAGGTTGGTAACTAATGCTCTGGTTCATCACTGGACATTATTGAAGCCAATAAACACAGTTGTGACACTAAAACCCGGGTTTTTAGTGGCACTTACGATATCTAACGGTCTGTTAACTTGTTATTTGCTTAGCAATGTCCAATCAGAGCCTGTTATTTTCTTGCTAACGGACCGTTACTATCTAAACAAGCCACTGAAAAACCGGCACTAAAGGAGATTTTTTTAAAATTGGCATTTCATGAAGCTTAGCCAACTAAAATGATGATTGTTATGAGAATGATTGAACAATTGTACGGTTTTCCATTGTTTTAACAGGACACACTGAAGCTGAACTTGACCTGGGCTCTTCCCCCTCAGATGCATCTTTATCGCAGCAAGCCTTACGATTATGTAGAAGACGTACTAGACGAAGAAGGGGACGGCTCACTGCTGGCCTTCCTAAAAAAGAAGTGAGTGCAATTTCAGAAAACTGAATCGACTGAGTGATCGTGAGTTGTGTCACGCATTCCAGCTTGAATCAAGTCTCAAATCAAGATTTCACCACGGAGTTGTTGGTTTTAGGCTGTGGGCGTTTTCACTTCACGCCGACCACAGTTCGAGCGGTTTCGAATCCAATTCGATGCACTTCCTGTTCTCCATCTGCATCAAGCTCACCGACGAGGGCTATCGAAACATCAATCAGGCAATTAATATTTTCAAACATTGTTGATAATTAAACGAGTATCATGTCCTATCTTTAGCACTAGTTATGAAAAAAAAACTACTTATAATGAATCATTTTTGAGAACTATGTCATCCATGGCCCATGGTCCATGTGGAGGCAAAGAAAAAAGAAATCAAATGATTTTCTGTTTTTCATGTTTTTCTTTCACAACACCTCATTCTTTAATAACTTGTTGAGCTGCTCAGTTAATTTCTCTCTTTTGGAAGTTATGCTATCTGTGTTTTGACACCGCATATATTTTTTATGTGTAAAGTAAATCTTAAAGCATGAAGAAATCCAACTTACGAGAGGGTGAAGCGGTTGTCATGAGAAAGTATAAAACTGAGTTGTAGTTTTAGAAAAACGTGACAAGCAGTAAAGTTGTGTTATTGTCTTGTGCCCTCCTTCCGCTTACGCCACCTTATTTCCGCAGATCCTCACGGCTGTGTTTGGCTACTTGCGTCTGATGCGCGAGACAGGCCCTGACGAACGATACTTTGACGAACGACGTCGAATGGCCGAGGCACGCTTTAATTACTGTGAGGAGTCTGAGGCCAGCGCTTATGTTGAGGAACTCTCGGAAGCGTTGCAGCACTTCCCGCCAGAAGACTGTATCGCCGGGCCTCATCTCTATTTCGAGTACAATCCACAGGTGCGGTAATCACTTCTTGCTTGACTTCGTAAGACTTGGTTAGAAAATTGATTGCTAGCTGTCGATAAATCTCCATTTTTGAGTGGTCAGGAAGTGCAATTTTCAGGTTTTGCATTTTGCACTAACCAAGTCTAAGTGCATACATACTGATGTGATTTTGACTTGGTTTTTCAGCTGATCAAAGCATTTCAAGACGAGCTCACTCCGGATAAAGTCAACATCACAATATTGGCCTTGGACAAGACACTCAAGTACGACAAGAAGGAAAAGTGGTTCAACACTCAGTACTCTGACGAAGGTAGATTGTGCATGATTTTATTCGTATCTGATTTAACAATCGATTTTGAGTGTGCCTGGAGAGAGATTGCCATTTAAGAGGGTTGGGAAGGTCATAAACATATATGTTTATTTTACTCCAATAGCACTGGAGAAATCTGTAGTACATTTTCAGTTTCCTCTCTCGGGAAATTACGTTAAACTAGGCTCACTCATCTGTTGAAGGCTTGGTTAGGTTCACCACATCACTCAATAAAGCCTTTAACCAGAGCCACTCAAGACAAGTGACCTTGCCTTGCTTAACTTTAAAGGGTAAGCGTAAGCCCATTCCTGGCTCCCACCTTCCCTCGTCTGTGCCCACCCCATTTGCGCTTGCATGGTTAGTGCCCGAAGGCGCGTTCACCAGTCTACTGCAACAGCTTCAGAGTTACAAATCATTCCTGGGCAGAAATCTCTGCCACGTGGCTGCAAACTTGGCAAGAGGCGACCGCCCCTCCGGGATGTCACCTGCCCGGACCGAACCCGTTGGTGCCCACTGACTTCTCGGTGGGACCTGATCCTGCGCCCACCGATTACCCCGTCACCATCTCCAAGACCCCGCTTGGCCAAGTGTGGTACAAGCGGGACCACAAGTTCCTGCAGCCCGTCGCCTGCTTCTGCTTCTATCTCATTTCGCCCGAGGTCATCAAATCGGCGACTGAGTGAGTGCACCACTTGCGTAATCCTTAGGCGGCTTAGTTTGTCATTGTGCTAGTGATTGCTGCCAGTTGAATGTTTGCTCTTATAAAAAAAGTAAAAACTTTACAGCTAATAGAGGGGAAACTCATTATCTCTTATTGTTTCTGCGGTCTGAAGGTCTAGGTAGACATTGATAAACTGCATGTGATGCACAAGCACAATCTTAAAAGTACGAGACCACAGATATAATTGTACCTAGTCCATCTATGTGGAGATCCATGCGATTATGGTAGATACATCGGCACTGGTTAAACTGTTTTTCACGTTAAGAACGCTAGTACTGTTCTGAAGACTCCCGACTGTGCGCTGTCAATCATCCAATGCTCAGACCATCTCACCCGGGTCGTGTGGATGTTTACAACGGTTTCGCTTGCTAAAAATTTCATGAAGGGGTATTCGCTACCTGATCTTGATGATCTGAAGCAATGCATGGTTATGGATTTAAATTTTAAATTTTAAAGAATGTTTAATATTCAATCCGGTTATAGTACACGATTTAATGTATTTGCAGCAAATGCTGGTCATAAATCAGTTTGAATCATCATTTTAGGACTATATTTGCTTCTGACCAAGATACATATTAAGTCATCGCAAGTATCATGCATTGTGATCGTTGGTAAAAATGTAAAATGACTATTTTTTGTCCAAAAAACTCGATTAAAAGAGTTTTGTGATCAGCCAAATAAAATAAGACGTTTGTTTTGTGTAAAACATAATATGAAATTAATTATTAATCGACTCAATAAATAGGCGTATTAAGAGATTGTAACAAGTACCAACAATAATGGTTTCATGGTTTATGACTGGAGACCCTTACTTGCGAACCATTTAGTAGGACAATGGTACGGCCTGCGAATGTAGAAACCTCTGGCTTCTGCCTAACAGTAGGGGAGTCTCTTTGACAGTGAAACACCGCTGGCGTTCTTAACGTGAAAAACAGTTTAGGTGGAAAAATGAGCTACATCTCACTGTATGACTATGAGTCAATTATATTAACAGAAGTGGCAACATTTAAACAACAGTGTAGGTAAGGGAAATCCAGAATTCAATTGTGGCTTGTGAGGCTACTTTTCAAAAATTTGGCTTAGCCAATTTTTCACATCATGAGCATGAACCGTCTGTGTAAATTCATTTATGATTGTTGAAAGTTGTTAACCTACCTCGTCCAGTTAAAGACCTGTGATCTAGTGAACACATCGTGATCAAGCTAAAGACACATCATGATGTGACGGGACGGGACTTGACGTGTTACTGTTTCCAGGGCCGTGCTGCTTGACCTGATGTCGGACCTGCTGGACTTCCAGCTGGCAGGAGAACTGCACCCCGCTCGTGCCGCCGACATATCTGTGGCCGTACGCCCCTCCACCAACGGGCTCAGCGTGTTCCTTAGCGGCTTCAGCCAGAACTTGCATGTGAGTGCATGACATTCCAAATATCAATGCAGCGTCAGCAGATTTTCACACTGCTACTGATTCTGATTGGAGTTGGACAAATTATTATTTTTATATTGCACACTTGCATGGCCATTACCTAACCTAACCATGAAGAACAACATGAAGGGAGTTTGTCTAAAAGAATGGTTCAGACTTCAGGGTAAGGCTGTTTACATCTCAAATCACTCAGCTCTATGAACGATCTAGACACATGAACCTCTTTATCAATACCTACTCGGTAAAAAATGTTTTTTCTCGTCAACTTTGCTGAGCTGACTCAAGCCTGACCCGGCGCTCTTGTGCCTTGTTGTAAACCTAACCATGAAGAACAACATGAAGAGAGTTTATCTAAAAGAATGGTTCAGACTTACGGGTAAGGCTGTTTACATCTCAAATCACTCAGCTCTATGAACGATCTAGACGCATGAACCTCTTTATTAGGGATGTTCATTGATAATGAAACCATTATCGATAATCGTTTCTAAATTCTCATTATCGTATCAATATTATCGAAATTATCGTTTCACAAATTTTCCAAAAAAAAAAAAAATTATTATTAAAATTAAATTAAAGCAGTGTTAATTAAGTATTAAGGAGGGGTATCATGGGAGAGCATCAAGGTATTTTCTACATCATATTCTTTTTCGTTTAATTTTTTTTACAAGTTACATAATAAGTACCTGATATTGATAGGTACATCAATATGGCTAGGTCGGGTTTTCAATGGGAAACAAAAAATGTACATGTAGAAACTTCTGGGTCTTTTCCTGCTCTTCCTGCATCTATTTTCCCAAAGTCTGAAGATACCCATGCAAAAATAACAAATTATCAATATTTTTGCCCGTCAGCCGAGCACGATTTTTCGTGACAAGATTGCAGTATTTGGCGACTTGCAGTATTTGACGCTTTTCTTGCAGTGTCGACAATGCACGATAGTTTCATCTATTATATTCTTCGGAGTTTCCACATTGGTCTCAAAGCCGAAATGAGCCCACACTGTACTTCGAAGCGTTGTAGGCGTATATAAATGAAGTTCGCCACTCACTGAACCTGCCATTTTTCTCTCCCGGCAGCTCACACAATAGAACAGCTGATTCTGAGGCTAACTGGCCAAGCTTCACTTTTCTCTCACATGCAGCATTCCAACCAGTGAAATGAAATTCCCACCATGATATAAAAAGAAAAATCACAGAAATATAATAGTTTCTTTCATATTTGTTTTCGATAATATCGATAATGAAAATAATTATCCATTATAGTTTCAAAAAGTCATATCGTTTATCGAATCGATAATATCGATTTTTTGAACATCCCTACTCATTATCATTACCTACTCGGTAAAAAATGTTTATTCTCGTCAACTTTGCTGAGCTGACTCAAGCCTGACCCGGCGCTCTTGTGCCTTTTTGTAAACCTAACCATGAAGAACAACATGAAGGGAGTTTGTCTAAAAGAATGGTTCAGACTTCAGGGTAAGGCTGTTTACATCTCAAATCACTCAGCTCTATGAACGATCTAGACACATGAACCTCTTTATCATTACCTACTCGGTAAAAAATGTTTTTTCTCGTCAACTTTGCTGAGCTGACTCAAGCCTGACCCGGTGCTCTTGTGCCTTGTTTCTGTTTGCATAGAGGGTGATGGAGATTGTGTTCAAGAAGTTGGCATCCATGGAGGTGGACAGCGAAAAAATGTTTTTTCTCGTCAACTTTGCTGAGCTGACTCAAGCCTGACCCGGTGCTCTTGTGCCTTGTTTCTGTTTGCATAGAGGGTGATGGAGATTGTGTTCAAGAAGTTGGCATCCATGGAGGTGGACAGCGAGGAAGTGTTTGCGGAGATCAAGCTGAACCGTGCTAAGGTGTACTTCAACACTTTCCTCGCTCCGAGCAAACTTTTGAGGTATTGTAACGTCCAATCGATCGTTACTGTCCGTTCAGACAAACTACATTGCACTTTATCTAAGTAGCAAATTGTGGAATAGCTGCCAAGCAAGTATGCAACTGTAACAGAATGCTGTTATGGTTCTGATTGATAAAATCCCTGTTGTTGTCAACGTAAATTTTTTTCTTTTGCCACCGAAAACGGCAAAATCTGAGTAAAGTAATCGCAGAGCAGGGCCCACCAAATTGCTGGTTGAATGCACTTCCAAACAAGCAAGTCTTGCTTTGCAAAGCAGTTTGTACAATGGCCCAGTTACACAATTTGCCTGCTTCACTTCGATGCCCATCTAGGTATATCTAGTATCGACCATTGTGAAACCACTGAAAGGATGGGATTTAGAGTAATAAACGTGAATAGACTTGTCTTAGAAGACATTTTTGGGTGGACCAGTGAAAACAGATGAGCTTGTTGTTGAAATACAGCGACCTGCGTCTGCGCGTGCTGGTCACCCCGCACTGGACGTCGGTGGAGCGGCAGGCGGCGCTGGCTGCCGTGGACCGCGCGGCCGTGGCCGACTTTGCTCGCCGGTACCGTGCCCGACTTTACGTGCAGTGTCTGGCGCAAGGCAACATCTCACAAGCGCAGGCGATGGCGGCAGCGGAACTCGTGCAGGAGCAGCTCAAGTACCAGGCTCTCAATGAGGATGAGCAGCCTAAGGTGAGTGCATGGAATCATAAGGAACATGAAGGTTATCACTCTTGTTTCATGGCACCTCACCTGCAAAAAGTTAGAGAATTTGAGGGGCCTTAAGCTGACCATGAATGCCGTGTGTTGCAGTACCTCGTGAGACAGATCGAGGTGGGGAAGCGTGTGGTGCGTGCAAAGTCGTTCAACCCCAAGGACAGCATCAGTGTCATCACCAACTACTACCAGACCGGGCTCGGCAGCATTCACGACATATGCATCTTGGAAGTCGTCATGGTATGTGAATCAATCAGTCACAGGCTACATCAGACTTGTCTAGTTATAACTTACACAGTTAACCTTGGTTGGAGATTTGATTTGTTTGTTCGATATATTAAAACAAAGGCTGAAGTCCGTGATGATTTGTTTTACAGCAGAAATTATGTATGTATTCTAAATTTTGCAATTATTATTAATTATTTAGTATCAGTTTGTTTTTAATATAATGCAGAACTAGCTTTCAATCAACTTATTCTCTCTGCTAGGTGATGATGGAGGAGCCGCTTTTTGACCGGCTCCGCACAAAGGAGCAGCTCGGCTACGATGTGAGCTGTGAACTACGTGATACTCACGGAGTTCTCGGCTTCACCGTCTGCATCACGTACCAAGAAGACAAGCGGCCCGTCACTACTGTCGACGCCCGAATCGACGCGTTCCTTTCCAGATTCGCCGCCTCCCTGGTCCGGTCTTCCGATCGCAAGCTGGACGAAGCGCTCCGCACTGTTATAAAGCTCAAGCGTTGTGTTGACGTTCATTTGCGTGAGGAGGTCAATCGTAATTGGACCGAGGTGATAGCGGGCGATTTTCTTTTTGACCGGCAACAGCGGGAGTTGTCGATGCTGGAGAAGCTGACGACTGATGACATCAGGAAATGGGCCCGGGATTGGTTTCCAGGAAGTCAGGAGGTGAAGGAAATGAGGGAGCTGTCCATTCAGGTAGTGGGCTGCGAGGAGAGCAGGCCGGAGGCGGAAAATGGCAACCTAAAGGTGAAACCATCCAGCAGTGTCGAGAGGGAAAGTGCCCAGCCGAAGGTTGTTAGTGCTGAGAACTGCAGCTGTGAGTTGGATAAAGACAAGAAAACTGGAGAGAAACTACCGGGTGAAGAAAGCGATTTGGAAAATGAGTTGCCATCAGCATTTCAGACGCATGATCTTTCTTTGATGGTCGAGGATGATTCATTTATTGGTGATCTCGATGCATATCGAAAGGGTTTGGTTCAATTTCCATATCATCAGATACTTCAATGATGTTGCAAGACTACTGCTAGTAGAAAGTGGTTGTTGTAGGGTAGGGTGCCAAAGCCTGGATCAAATTTATCACAATTATGAAGTTTATGCATTGTGCAGTGGGTTTTGCGAAAATTACCGAACGTTTAAAGTGATGCGGCCTTCACTTGTTCAAGTATAGAAGGTTTTGTAAATATAATCATGTACATAAATGTTTGTGTGCCCTTCTTCACTTTAGCCATGGTTTAAAAGTGGCATAGGGCTTACAAGTGTCGACCAATGAATTATACTGCCAACCCTCGCCATTTGTGCAAAATTAGTGGGCACACAATCGAAGCACCCAGCATAATCTTACCAACTCACCAAAATGAGAATTTAGTTTCAAAATATTTGCATCACTTGAATGACGTTGAACAAGTCTGGGCGATTCTTGCACGAGGATGAAATGGTAAAACAAACGTTTCTGTGTATGGGGATTTGCTGAGACTAGGCACCCTGCCATGCATCCTGCCTAGCAGTGTGTGACATCCTGAAATTCTGTATTGGCAAGCTAGTGGCACCTAAAAAATATCAGTTGAATATGTAATGTAAAATTTGTATTTATTTATGGATTGTATACAGCTTACATTTTTAATGTTTCTTTGTTTTTATAAATAAACAATTAAAAACAGAAATGACACAATGGTCCTTGTCCTTGAACACATGGTCCACATCCTATATTATAAGATCTTTGGTCCACATGGTCCTTAACAGGTACTTTTGTAATCTAGGTTATTTGTTTATATTTATTTGATTTTGGGCATCGTTTATACACCTATAAAAGGCCAGTGGTGCTATTTCGTTGTGATTTCCGTGTGGTAATACTAATACCTATAAATCGTCTTGGATAGCCAAATCGAGTTTTGAAGTGGAAGTTTCAACATTATCCGATCCCATCGGGGTGTCACACGGTGTCTCATTCGCCCCATCGCCTCGAGAGGTAGGCATCTCCTCACAATGGTGCAACGCGGGATGCCTAAGAGAAAGCGAGTTACGGAGCTCGTAAGAAAATAAGAATAATGTGACAAAGGTCGCAGAAGGTAGAATTGAAGGTGTGGACAGCTGTTAGGTGCTCGTATAACTTTCCAGATACGTTAATAGTACGGTAAGGAAGGATCCAAATATAGGTGGGCACTCGGCACTCAGCTGTGATTGTGTGAAAATCTCTGAAAATGAGTGATTAATGGTGTAGTATCTGACCATAGGTTGTCAATTGCGTAAATAATATTGTCCCTAATCCTTATATTATTATACTAGGGCGAACGCAATTTGTGTTGCGTTGAAGATGAGCGTAGTGGTTTGGATATAGCGCATAAAAAGATTGAGGCAAAAAACCTAAATCATGGAGCAGCAAGCCGGACGATTGCTTTCTCAAAGATTCTGATCACTTGAAAATGTAAACGATTCTGACCTTTCTTTGTTTCTGTCCGAGCTGTCGGGTAGCGGAAATATGCTCATTTTGAGATCATTGAGCATTGTGCATGTTAATACATAGATGTAACTCATGCCCAAGGGTTTTATTGGGTTTTATTGGGTTGGTTTTTATTGGGAAAAATCTGGTGTGATGTTTCGATTTGGTATCAATGGTTTCTAAAGGCAAATCGAAATTGGGAACATTTAAAAAAATTCCCACTTTTAAATAAATTTCCGTACTTTTCCAAACATGCCCAATTGTCGAATTTAGCTCTTTTTTCTGCTTTGAAAGTGAAGGGTGTGGAGGATTTTCTTGAAAAACGCAGGGAGTCTAAGTTGAGAACAAAAGTAGACACCCTGAAAATTTCATCCCACTCGAAGCAGGCGTTTGGCCTGTAGAGCGCGCGCAAACACACATACAAACACACACCAAGTGTTTTTTTTAGCAGTAGTGAAATTGATGATTTCGCTTCGCTCGCTTCGCTCGCTACGCTCATCAATTAGCTCTAGCTGAGAGCTGTGCTCAAAGTGTGATCGCATAATATACATTTTTTTGTATTTTTACCTCTAACTAACTGAGTTACGATACATACGATATAAGAAATAATTTTCATCAAAATAGGGGCATTCTAGGTAGACAATAATAAACAGACAGAAAGGTTTGCAGCTCGAGCATCGAAATGTGAAGTGCCGCGCGGCACGCATACGCGAGGTGCCTATTCCAGTCCTGTAGATAAAATGTGCCCGAGCAGGTACTAACCGTTCAATTTTTGAAATTCAGATGCGTGTGACAAAAATTTTGAATATCGAAAAGCGGCCCTGTACGATTTCAGACTGTTGAATCTATTTATTCCATATTGTTTGAACAACAACAAGTGGTTGCCTTCACTGCGGCGGTGGTTAGTAACTTAGTGATATTGGTTACGAAACAATAGTTAATAATATAGCTTGTTAATCTACGAAAGACGCAAATCAGAAGTGGGTATAGGAATCAGAACCACGGTGTAATCAGCAGTAAATTTAAATTAACATGTTTGTTTTCACATCATTCAAGAGTATACATGACACTTTCATCAATGACACGTGAGTTTGTAATGATGCCAGAGGATGAGCGGAGCGCTATCTTCAATTTGATTATACCCCTACAAAAAGTCACTTGTGCGTGCAGTGGTGTAGTTGTTTTTGTGGATGTACACTAGAATTAATTTGAGTTTGCCACTTTCAGGAGATCTCATATCATAGAGTAGATACCATACCAAAGAGTAGAATGATTCAGTTTTTATCATTACCATTAAAAAATTTGTATTTATTATAACCATTATTTACCATTTTACTCTTTACAAAATATGGTAGAGTCAAATGATACTTTACTTCGAAGTCCACTAGGCTGTGGTAAAGTAAGGCTTATATAGGCCAAGCGGTCAATCCGATGTCGATGAAATTTTCATTGCACAGCTAGCTGACTCAAGTATGTTTTTAAACCAATCACAATTTACAAACTTTTCCACATTTTTCGAAAAATGTATCTAGACTGCGCATGCCAAAAATTCTAAATAATACGTTTCACGAAACTTTGCAAAGATGAGGAGCAATTAGCAAAGCAAAGGTTCATGTACTTTTGATAAAGCATTTCTGAAGTTTCGTCATTTCGTTCTCTTTTAAGCCGCATTTTTTCATTTTTTTTCAGTGGTTTTCATATACGGCAATCTCTCATAATAATCGTTTTAGTTCAGGGAGCTCTTGGTTATCCATGAGCATGAGCATGGGCATGAGCATGAGCATGAGCATGAGCATGGGCGTAGGCCGTTGCCCCACCTAATGAATTTGGATGACGTTTGGATGACGTTTTTTAGGGATTGGACATTTGGAAAAGCTGTTTACGTTTTTTTAGGGATTGGGGGTTGGAAAAATGGAAAAAAGGCGAATGTTTTTTTAGGGAATTGATTTTCTCTGTGTCGGTCGATTTTCTCCTGCTGTTTGGCCCCACCTAATCAGGGACCCTCCACACGCCTACGCCTATGAGAGCTCTCCGATTTGATTTAGGATTTCCGTAACCATATTCCACAAGTTGCAAACAGCTACGATCATACTCAACGCAACACAAATTGCGTTTTCGAATCCCTGATTGCTGAAAGAATCATGAACAGAATTTTGTTATTCGTCCATGTCGACTGCTCGCGAATGGAATTTCTAGTTGCAGTAGTTGCTACCTATCTCGCATATTTCAAAGTTTTGATAACAATCTTCGGCATTCTTAACGCGTTTGATATAGAAATAGCTGTAGTAGTAAGATTACTAAGCTTCGATGACGTACTAATAGATAGAGTGGCAAAGGCTCTAGGAGAATTGTAAAGTACTAAAAATACTGAAAAGAGGCGGTTGCCAGGCTCGGAACGACAGACTGCTCTAAGCGCGCGAACAGGGAACAAGTGAGGATCGAAGCGTGCAACTATCCGACACAGACTTGCCAACATGGGGGACGTCGTTGACAACCATCTTCTGGTACCCGAGGTAGGTCAAGTCTGGACTCATTCAGGTGCCACTGGGAGGGTGGAATGACGCCCTGGCTGCAAATGTGGGGGACGGTCGATAAATTTGTTATTTCAAGACGAGGAATTTCAATAGTAGCGTGTAGCGAGTGTGTGCTTTTGGCCACGTGATATTTTCATTCACTATCTGGAGCCGGAAACGAGTTCAGTTCAGTAGAAGCGAATGAATTGAACATAGGAACATAGCATTGTATTTGTATAGTATTGCGATTTCGTTGGTATTCCTGTACTGGTATAGTATGTTGTGGGATATACAATGAATGACTGAGTGTACGCCTTGTAGAGCATCTGCAACAGTGCCCTTCTTTAAGCTCACTGGTGGACAACCTCAAATATAATGCCCATTCAGAAACAAATGCAAATATTCTGTCCACCAATGAGATAACATGTAATGCAGGTGCGCTTTAAGTTCTACGTTGGATTCTGTCTGAGGGTTGGGCATTTGCTTATTGATAACATGATAAGACTTCCAATTCCCTCGATCTCCTGGCTGAGCGAACTAAAATGCTTGCCAAAATATTAAACCTATATATCTGATGCTAATACCGGAGCCAAACATTTTCACTTTTAGTTTTAAGCAAAGTACTACTATACAGTTTACTGGCACAGTACGAAAAATAATATATTGAACACATTCTGAAGAAACTGAATGAAATTCTCAGATTAGCACCTGAATACTACAGGAAACTGATATCATCTATCGATAACCAATTCTCCTTGAACATTGTAATAATCTTCCCTATACCGTGTTGATTTCGTAGTCTCGGAAGTTATACAAAATACAACATGTGCATATTTTGTATTATTGCATATTAGTGATAATATTATTTTACCATATAAGGTAGGTACTATTAAAATTTTTAATATTTTATTAAATGTTAATATTGGGTAGTATAACATGAATCACGAAGAGACCGAAATACACCTAGAAAAATCGCATATCCACTGCCGCAGGCGCATACTACAACATACTTTTCTCCTCGCCTCTCTTCCATTTCCCTACTTTCACTTTAGAGTCCCTTGTCCAGAAACCTCAACGCCTGCCGTCTTTTACCCAAAACATATCGAACCAAACTGTCTACTATCCAAAATGAAGCTTTGATATAATAATTGGGATGTTTTTGATAGCCAAATCACGATACGGCATAGCAGCCTCGAGAGTGTCTGCAAATAGCCGGAATATACGGTGGTTTTGCATGCCAGCGGGCTATAGATAGGAGACATGGACCGAGTGATCTTGACATATTAACAGCTGAACGCTTACCTAGCTCGCCCCAACCATTATTATATTATTGTCGTCGCAGTTATTAAAAGATCGCTCCGAGGCGCACTAAGAATGCATTGTTCTCAACATTTGAGCAGGGAAAAGTAATCCTGTGGTAATTTGAGCAGCGATTGCGAATTTGTTTACAAGCGCCAGCTGCCAAATGATATTTGTACAAGACGTTTTTAACAGCATTTGGATTAAGTTAATCTTAATATGTCATAAATTATATCTAGGAGATAAGTGAAATGTTGGAGTTGAATTTGATGGTAACGTAGTTACTGTAGTACCTACTGAGAGAATCTAATTTTACAGCGGTGGATAAGTTATGTCTGGTTTACCAATGGAAATAACCAACTCGTTATAGCAATAGTTATTATGAGAATGTAGGAAATAGCCGACACTTTTCCTTAACACGTTTTATATATATAGGTATACCTACTCTCTTTAAAACATATTCTTTGACTTTTTCTTGCATTATTCGCTAGTTGGGAAATTGTTGCGCACGATAGGAGTGCATTATAAATAATTGGTCTAAAATGAAGAGTCCTCTTTTTGTATGAAAATGGCGTGGAAAACGGATGCATGGAATTTAAACAGGTCTTGCTATTTCTTTTACTAAATGCATTGGTAATGTTATTGTAAATGAATGATTATAAATAGACTTTGGAAACCAACCACTCACTCATTGATTAGTTACTTATAGGTGTGTATACCATGATGTGAGAGGTCACAAGCCTCTAGTGGAAACCTTACAACCCCCTAATTAAACAACACCTTTAGGCCTTAATCACCATGATACTTGCCAATCAAAGAATAATCACAGAGCAAGTAGAGCAGCATATATTTGGGTATTTACAGACTACGCAGGAGGGAAAACTCGATCCAGTTATTGTAATAATTTAATGACACTAGCCCCATTTGCAGTCTGGACAGATGGAGACTCTTGATCAAATTATTGCATGTTAAATAGTAACCTCTCAATGACGGTTGAGGAAAACCACACTGTCACATAAGGAAGCAAGTATGGTTGGAACGTTTGCGACAAGATTTATAGGTGTTTAGCATAATTAGTATGATGATTTTCAAATGGCGTCATTTAGTTTTATTAAATAGCTCCAATGGGTTTCTATTGCGACGTCTACTCCATTTGCGTTTCAAAAACGTTTCCTCCATTTCCCATTTTCTTCAAATTTCTGTGACCTGTAAGAATGTGATATGGTAGGGTCTTTCTTGAGCACTTGCACCAACTTCAGTGATGTCCGCAAGACTGGTTCTACCAACAATTGGGCTTGCAAGTCACCAAATCGTAGTTCATCCTTTCTCAGCCCTTCTTTAGGACATGGCCTTACAACCTTGAAAAAGTCACGCAATGCCAATGACAAAGCCATGCGTGTAGAATGCGCTTGTAACAGAGATATTGGAGATTGATCACTATAATCACATTTCCATTGATGAGCAGCGATTCCTCCGATAGGATTAACGAGAATTGCGTTGGTGTATTATCTCTTATCTGCCTCCTATCGCTTTCAATTGTGGAGCGAGTTAAACCCAGCCTAATCCTGCGATAAGGATATGCTGCAGATAGTTCGAACTAGTTCAGTGATGATCCGATTCGCTGATATCGTATCGCGAATTAATTGCAGAAGGAATAATTGATAGCAGGTGTAGCTATGCTGGGTCGTGTTATTGCAGGACCCTGATGGCTATCGCAGTATGGATTGATGTGGTTGATGCGTTGGCGGCACGAGAGTCCATTGAATGCATTTTGTGAACTTTTTTAGTGGGTGTTAGGGTCTGATCCACCTAACAAAACTCCACGACTGTAAAAGAAATTCGATTAAACCTCTTCGAAGACTTTTCTTTTACAATATATGCCCATGCCCTTAAATCCGTAAAATATTTCTTTGCATGTCGGGATTAATGATATAAACAGCGAATAGAGAATGAGATCAGGAATTGTTTTTCAACTCAATTGCGAATGAGGTAAAATCAATATGCAACTGGCCCAGTCTTGATCAACCGCGCACTGCGTTATATCATTTACCTAGGCAGCAAATAAATGAAAACTCGTTGTCTTTGGAGTTTAGTCAGTGACATGTACGTAGGTATTTAGTTCTCCTACAAGCTACTATCACTTCCATCACAAACGCCTTGAGAGGAGAACTGGAAACGCTAGACCGAGTTATCAGTTGGTTCCGTGATCTTGACTCGTCTCTACGTTCCTTGGGGTCACAGATTGTTTGTTGTGATTGGTGGGCCAGCACTGATTACCAACTTTTTAATTTTTGTGGAAGCTGAGGCAGCAACCGACAACTTAGAATGTGTGCGTAAATGCATATTTTATATAGTACTGCCAAATCAATTACCAAGGAGCAGAAGAAAACTATACAATTCTTTCCACAAGAACTTCTTTATTTTGAGTTGGGAAATTAGTTTTCTGATTAGATTTTCTCCAAATCAGCATGTCAAATTTATTTGATAAAACGTGGGTTTACTATTGGTTTCAATGCCGAGGGGAGCTTTGAGCGACTAGATAACTTTACCTCCAAGCGTCGAGTCGATTCTTTGGATAGGCCACAGAGGGCATCGGCAACGGCGTCGGCAGCGCCGCGACGCCTTGATGCAACAAGGAATCAATGCAGTAAATTGGAGCGTCTTCCAAAATGACCTGTCACGCCGACATTTTGTAGTTTTGAATGTGCTTCTTGTTGGCACTATCAAATTAGACGCTTAAAAATCACATATTTGACTGCGTTTGTCTTTTCAAAACCTGCAACAATATCTTATCACCAATATCTCCGGAGCTGTTTAAATATCTTCCTCTATACTTTCGCAATTCAGATATTCTCAGTCTTAATATTATCCCAATCACCACAACATAATTACCAGCATTGTATTTCATAACGCATTCACTAACCAATTACTTTATACCTTATATCTATACGTAGGAAAATATGCTGGATCATACCATATGATGACACTTCGTGATTGATCGCATGAAAAGCCAAAAGACTTGATGGATGGAGTGTAGGTAATTGTCTTGCCCGTTTCCAATCGATATTTCGATGATTGATCCCATTCGTAGGCACGCTGTCGCACTCAGACGTGTCAGCTGAGCTGACCGATAATGCCCCCATTCTCTTGTGACCTACGAAGGGGCAGCAAGGTCAGGATCACGGTTGATAACCACCACATCTTCAGACGGACTTTCCTGAATGCAACTGAATCAAAATAATAGAACTAGTTTCATATCCCATGTTGTCTCTTATTTTGAATGATAAGGCGCAGAATAGAGTAAGGAACCGAAAACTATATTGACTAAATTATTTATTCTCAATTTCATGTTTTAAATTTGTGTGTGTTCTAAACTGTTTTTGATTGAGTTTGTATACAACCTTTGTGATTTGCTACTCATTTTGATAAAGTAATAAACAAAATGTTATGCATAATAAAAATTAATAAACAAAATATGGAGAAACTTCAAACAAATCGAATGCCGATGCGCTGAATGACTCCACATATAAATTGATGGCACCTTGTTGTAAAAGATCAGAGACACAGATTTGAATTGGAAACGAACCCTCTTTTTGTGGCTGCACCAAAGACGTTTAGGTCTGCAGAAACCCTCACTAAGCATGGGAGTTATGCACACCGCACACTCGCTCGTAGCGCGGGTTGCGGCAGGGTCGGGCGAACTCAATCTTACCTCCCGCGTCGATGTCTCCCTTCCGCGACCGAGCTGTCCCCGTCTTATCAACTTATCAACGTCCTATCACAAGCGGTGTTTACAATCACTAGCGGAGTTTACAATCACTAGCGGTGTTTACAATCTCTAGCGGTGTTAGTGATTGAATTCGAACGTCGCTGCTAATTCAGATTAAGGGGCTACAACATATTTTTTATTTTAATGTGCCTTTCAAAAGCAAGGTCAGAAAGTGAAGAAAAAAATGCATTGGAGTTGGCGTCCGAGACTAAAAACATAGAAAAATGTTTGTAAACATGAAAATGTTATTCCATCAATGTTTTAGCTCAGCAGAAACTTATTTAAGTGAGATCTAATTTTTAGAAGAGGTAATCTCATATTATAATGCTTCAAGCTCACAAATCGAAGGTTAATATTAAAAAAACCATTAATCTTTGATCAATCCCTGAAATCTTGAAATCAATCCACAAGTACAATGTACTACCCGAATTCCCCTCGAATTGACAACCCAATAATTACCTCTTCGATAAAGCATTACACCGGGATTTCACCGCCTCAAAGAGCAGAAGGGGTTCTGTTTAGTTGCCCTCCCTACAAACCCAACCCCTCCAGAGCGTGGGCAGTAGACTATGGAGGTCTTAGCAAGTCTTGCCAAGACGTGAGACCTCCACTTCTGGCTGCATCAAGTGAACATATCGATGGCGATACATGTGAACCTTGCCACATGCCCAGAGGCGAGCCCGCCGTCGACCCAGCAAAGGCGGAGCTTGTGGAGGTGTGTCTCGACAACACCAAGTTTTAACAGACGAGACAGTCGCTGAGCGGCCAGTTGATTGTTGAAACTCGCCGACACCGCAACTACCTACCTACCTACCTACCTACCACTCTACCATGAGGCCAAAGAACTCGATCTTCAACACTCTGTGTGCGTGCTATCAGCAGCTCAGTTTCCCGTTCCAAACCGACGACGGCAATGACTCCGAATTTGGTGCAGATGTCATTGGACAGCATCCCGACGTCTGTCACGAGGTAGGTGCGAGATGGATTTTTCATTTGTTGGATCGCAGACTTCTGTATCTGGTTCTGCTGCAATATGCTGCAGGGTACGGTTTAGCCATCGTGACTTGACCAGAATAGGTCAGTTACACGTACTTTCAACTTTCAAGTCAACCACATCTTTACTGAACGAGACGTTTAAATGTAAATTTAAATATTACGCTGAAAGCCCCGGAAGAAGTTTCTTGTGTTAATGAGTCAGGTGAGCGAATTGATAAGTAAAACTACACCACAAACTAAATAGTTAGCTCAATATGTCCTTAGATATGCATGAAACGTGACCTCAGATGTATGCTAAGCATATCCAATTTGCGCAATGATAGTAGAACTGTTGTACTTTGAATGTGCGAGGACATACATGCATCTCGTGACGTGAATATTGCAATCTTTTCATTAGTATGTGATCGGCTAACAGTTTCTATGAAATTCAACCCAACCTAGTCGATTCCTGCGACTCGGGAGAGAATGTAGGCTGAAAAATTACTTGTACCTTGCATATTTTCATAGCCTCGCGACTTGCATACTTAATTTTATTTATATATCATGGCTTATTCTATAAGCCATTACAAAAAACCTGTAAATTACATGTACTGAGCTAAAGGAGAAATCGAAGAATGTGCTTAAACCAATCGACTTCCTAATTATTTCGCGACCAGCGATCAAATCATAGGCTCTATGTACGTTTCAAATACTTTGAAAATTTGATGAGTGTCAGGTGGTTTCGGCCTACATAAGAAATCACCAAATCGTTTTGTTTGATTTTGACTTTGATTTTTTTTTGTGGTTGAACATGCAATCAAATTGACCCTTACCACTTCAGACTATATTATATATTCATTTTCTAACTAACTTCTTCTAAAATAACCTGTCCAGGTACAAAAACACGTAATTTATGCCCAGAGAACAAAGTAATTAATGATGACATTTGAAATTTATCAAATATCAATAAACCTGGGGCCTCAAATAGCAAGATCACGATTCTAACGAACTAACTACGTACTTTCGAATTAGCATATTCTAAAGATTCATACAAATTTGAACGATAATGAACCGTAATTAAATAAACCAAGTCTGCGATCCTTTCGTTGCAATCCCGAAAGAGCGCAGCAAGTCGAGTGGAACTCGAAGTAGGTGCAAGTCTTCATTCACCGGCAGACCGGTTTCGCATGGCACCATCCCTCCGGGCTATCGTGACGTCACATCGCGAGCGATCGAGCCTCCAAACGTAACGGGCCTTGGAGGGTGTGTCCACGCCGTCCTCTCTCTATAGTCGTTGCTGCCATCGAGCTCGAAAAGCCATGCGATGTTGTGTCTGTTGAATTGTCTGCTTTTTGTCTGCTTTGCGCTGCACGCTGAATGTTGCGTGGCGATGTATATTTATGAAAATTGAGAATATATAAATAACTCGTTTTATAAACTAAATTGCTCCACATTCGATTTGGAGATTTTATATAAATATCTAATGCATGCCCTAAGGATGTTAGATATAGGTGAATTTACTTACGATTGAATTCGAATTATTAATGACTTACCAATTGAGACAATGTAATATAAACTTAAATAAATGTGGTCTGAGGGATAATATAGGTAGTTTCTAGAAGTTGTTCATTATATACTAAACGATAATAGCATAGTAAAAATACATTTGCATTAATTATCCAAAAGAACCTGGAGTTTAGCCTAAAGAATTACAAATCATGTCATTGAACCGCTATATTCAAAGTATTGGCTTGAACTTGCCGAAGCCAGCTTGACCGATTTTGCACAACCGGCTCTCAAACCCAAAGCTACTGCTTATGTTGTCAATATACCCAGATATAGACACAAAATAAAGTGTTTCAGCAAGTCAGTAGAAGAGAGCTTCGAATACGCTACAATGACGATTTCAATAGACTACTTCAGTAGGATGATGCAATTTCTGACTTTTGTAAGGCATTTCTTCAATTTCAGTTTGACCATCCTACCAAAATGTGGGTTCCATACATGCCTCTTCTGGTTGCACAATGATAAGTTCAAAAAACTAATCCGCCTGGTGACAAGGTAAAACATATCAAGGCCTTCGAAAATAGTCGAGTCAATAAAATCACAATGCCATCGAGATATCTTGCCGCAGCTGTTCAATCCACTAATGAATTTCTGTAACTATACTTGACAAGTGAATTATAAAAAAGGGATAGCATTACTGCCTCCGTATTGTGTACTGACGTCAATTCTTTTCGTGGGACACCATATTACTGAGACAATCGAGATGAAAATCCTTTTCGGCAATTAAATAATCGCTCTTGCATAGTTAGTGTCAACTCAGACTAGACGAGAAAACCAGCCTACCTATTAAATATTAATTACAACAACAAGGCGTAATTGAAGTGCCAGGCTTGACTGGGCAAATTGCGTATGGTTGCCTTCGTAGCCCATATGCACACGTGTTTCTCATTACGGTATCCAGACGAGACGACAAAGAATTTGCTGCTGGCCGGCAATCGCCGACAGCAAACCCTTATAGAGCAAACCTCGGCCAGCAAAGTAGAGCGCGGCAGAAATAGAGAAGGCTGGGACACTCCAAAGGCATAGACTAGAAGATGCACACAGGAAGCTCATATAACATATCTTTTAGTAAAGATTAGACATAAGAGTCGTATATTATTAGTCCTTGTATAATATAAGAACAAGCAGTGCAGGTATATGTATGCCAAGCATCGCGGAGTATTTTACAGGAGGGACTATTTCATAATATAGATGGCTTGAGTCCCTGACTAATGTAAAAACGAGTTGGAGTCGGAGATGAATCAAATGAAAGAGCTCTATTCAAATTTAATAAGATGCATGATACCACGGAATCTATAATTCTTCTCAAATTTCGAGTAAAAAACGCTAACAAGAAGCCGTACAATGTAAACCCCCGTGTTGGGCTGAGCATGGCTGGCGTGGAATTCCGAACCCTATGTCACCTCGGATGAACGATGTCTGCATGGTGCATTCTTGCATGGACTTCCAGTGAAAAGGGAAAACGACTATCAAAAAAATTTGGGCTGTTTTGCTTCTGACCTGCACCCCACTATGAAGATGCCATTGTCGGTTATTTATATGAGTTTAATCTTTTGAAATGCATATAGTTCCTTCAATTTCTTTATAAAATCTATGCTGTCTATTGCTTTCTTGATCTTGAATTCACTGTTTGAAAAATCTTAGAATGCGTTATTGGGACAAATTTGCAGTTCAGGTATCTTTCGTCTTCTTGAGAGAAATCCTGCTGCTCGCACCTTGGAGAAGTAAATAATAGAGATATGAATTGCAGACAATACAATAAAGAGGGTTGAGCCTACAGTTCGGTGTCACGTGTGGAAGTTGTAAAGCCATCTCGAACAGTCTTAGTTGGATTAGATACCCTTCCACAAAGATCTGAATTGCCCTTTTTCCGCCATGATATAACTTTTTCATGTCATGCAAAAGAGTTACTGCGACCATGCGGATCCGACAGCGTAAAAAACCGTACCTACCTGCTGCAATCTGCCGAATCTAACGACACTGAATGCAGATAAAAGGGTCAGACCAAAACTGCCGAGTACAGAGCAAAGGCTCAGCGACACACCCATTCAGTACCGGCCCCCGCGGACACGCTGACCTCGGGGTCCTAACGGCATTGAGTGCTCGACAAGGACGCGTGGTCTAAGTTTAGCCGCCGATCAGGGCGTGGTCGCCGGTGCTGAACCGGACCGGACCAGACCGGACCAGACCGGTACAATAGAACCATTTCAGCCGAACCGGTTCCCGGCCAATAGATCGACCGAACGACGCCTCTGGTCATCATCGTGGCGACCAGATGCCACGTGGCACTCTTTCCGAGTTGTGTTATTATCATAGCAATTTATACGTATTTATGACCCCGAATTTTATTTGGACCTTCAACTTTCCGATTGGTTAAACCATTTTTTGAAGAGCATCTATCTCGTGCTATCACATTGTTACAAGTCTGTTTCGTGTGTGTCTATAGGTAGCTTCTTTAGTTGTTAAAACTTATAATGCATCCCTAATGCATCCCAATAGCATTTTTTTACAATCATGCCAAAGAGAATCTTCCGATTCCCGCTCCTGTACCACCTCGTTCACCGATTCTATAAAGCATTCCATTCATGAGAGACTACGCCTGAACTACACGGACACACCCTGGTGCACAACCCTGATGCGCAACCATGTTGCACAACCCTGTGCTGATAATGTTGTGGACCATTTACACCGACGCATTTTTCCATGGCTCAACTTGGCGCTAGTTTACTTTATCTGTGTCAGTTGTTGGTTATAAGTTAGGTTATGTTTGACCACAAAAGCATAATATTTGAATGAGCTAGAGTATTTTATTATTGTTAAAATGCCTTGTGGAGTGCAAACTGAAAATTTAGATGATTTGGTGGGAGCTATTTTAGCCATCGTGGAAGTAGACGTAGACTTTCCGAAAGTACGTACCTGTGTCGCACTGACAATTTAACAAGCGCTTGAATACTGGGCTATGATTGGTTGGTTTCACACAAGTTTTGTTGAATTTATAGAACATGTTTCAAACTAAAAAGTTGTGTGCAGCCCTTGCGCGCAACCTTGTGCACTAACATGTGGACAATTTTCCGTTTACACGACACAAGTTTCATTGCGCACCCGGGTTGTGCACCAGGGTTTGTCAAAAAATGTGTCCGTGTAATTCAGGCTAAGAGTCGCTAGAGGGCCACCGTCGCAAGGCCCAACCATTTGTTCGTCAGTTGCCTCTGAGGAAAGTTCTCCAGTTTTCTGCTCATTTGCATATCTGTACGAGCCAAATGGTAATGATGATAATAATTGCAACTGACACGTCCTGCATGTTCCGCAAGGTCGTCCACTTCGCGCTGGTCACGTGGTTTCCGCATTGTTCTGTTCTCTTTTTTCTACTTCCCCAAACGTTTAATTCTGTCAGGATTCACGATCGAATTTCGAATGCGAGTTCGGGGCCTTGGTATTGCAAGAGAAGCCGATTAAGCCACGGTACGGAGCTGATGGGACGTTGGCGATGCTCTGTGCACCTGCAGAGACAGCACTTGATTTATAAAATAATGGTTTCATGGAATTAATTAGCATACAAGACACCAGTCGCCAGAGAAGACGTTTTGGCTCTCAGATTTTTCAGCTTCAAACCACCTGTAACGATTGGCATTTGGTGAAGGTTAAATTTTGTGATATTATTAATTTAACAGTTAAATTAACCAACGACCAACAAGTAAAATGCGTTGCGTAATACTCTCGAACCT
Source organism: Nemoura dubitans (assembly GCA_921293005.1). Taxonomy (NCBI): domain Eukaryota; kingdom Metazoa; phylum Arthropoda; class Insecta; order Plecoptera; family Nemouridae; genus Nemoura; species Nemoura dubitans. The sequence goes on along the minus strand of OV121073.1, from coordinate 65,663,916 downwards.
CTTGCAGCTAAACTAAAGGTTAGCATATTAAAATAATAACCACGGATATAATCGTTCAAAACACGGAAGTTTCATGTTTTAGTTCTAATCGTTGTCACGAATTATTCCTCCGAAACGATATTACACCACTTCCGGAGATGATCGAAATGTGATACAAATTACAGTGCCAATGAAACCACTTGAGGTCATACCGCGGTTTCGGCAGATAATTGGCGATCATGGCCATTGCTGAGTTCTGACTCACCAGAATGATTTACCTACCCCACCAAAGACTGCTTGGGCTAGCCACTCGCCAGAGGGCTTCGGTAGTCGAAGTTCAGGGTTCTTGTTACAGCCAGACTGTTCCCCTTCCTGCTGCGATAACCTCCCCGGCCTGAACGTCTACGACCTCCGAAATTATGAGTCATGAAAGGCGGAAGGTGGAGGTCTCTGTTCATACCGTAATTTGCGGTGACTCTTTATAGCTTGATTCTTTCTTTTACATATCATTCTACTGATCAAACCCTACTTGAAAATATGTTTCCTTTTTTTCCTTTTACCAGAGGCATTTGAGGATCTTTTCACAGCTTGCACGCTAAGCCTCAGGTTTACCAAGTTTTTCAACTCCTAGTTGAGATCCAAACTAGTAGTACTACAACTGGATTCAGCCAATCACCTGCAGCGAATACAGTTGTAACTACTAGTTGGGATCTCAACTAGGAGTTGAAAGATTTGGTAAAACTGGGCACAAGACATTAGACAACTCCAATGGGGATAGATTTCGTTGTCGCCAAATACCATTGCAAATCCTGCCGACAAGTGGCCGCACTTGGTCTTGGCATTTGATCTCGGGCATCGCATTAACGCGTCGCCACTCGCCAAGGCGCGGTCCAGCGGACAGCTTCCATGGCGGCCACGCCCTCAATGTCGTCCGCTGCGCCCTCAAGTTCTGCTGGATGACCAGTGTCGGGTGATTGTTGCATCAGCTCAACCTCGTCTGGCGCCGGCGCCCCGTGTGGCCGCGCTGCGTTTCGTTGCACCTCGTTGCATCTGGTTGCATCTGGTTGCACCTCGTTGCATCTGGTTGCATCTCGTTGCATCTGGTTGCATCTCGTTGCATCGCTGCATGACAGGATTCCATCAAGCTTACGGCATGCGTGCAGATTTTTACATATTGGTGGAATCTGTGCGAATTGTGGTGGACTTGGACTGGTTGCAAGCCGTATGCAATGAGGATGCCAATCGTTTGGCACAAGTTTTATGATAGTTTGCTTAGTAAAGAGAATTGTTTTCCTCTTTTGTCGTTCGTCTTCTTCGTTCGTCCCGCAGCCTCCCGAGTTGTATGCGGCAAAGACTTAGCATGATGCTTAGCATGATGCTTAGCATGATGCGAGGTGTAATGAGAGCGGCTGGACTTTTTATTGCCACCACCCTTCGGTGGGATTGAAACTAAATGGTTACCGAAAAGTTCATCGTAGTTCGTTGCACTTTTCGTGGCATTCTTGACAGTGAATTGCTTTCAACCAAAGATACCTCTCAACATTGTTCGGAGATGTTCATATGCTTCCCTCAACGGTGCTTTTAGAAACCAATAGTCTTGTTTTTACAGCATTGTAATAAACTTCGTCGTCAGCTATGAAGTAAAGGAGTCAATAAAATTATTCAGCGCTTTTTTTTACGTGACGCCGGGCCACACTCCATGATCCTATATGCCCAGATCTGTTACCCAACACCCTGCCCGAGTCCGTTGGCCCCTGGTCCTCGACCCATCCAGCGGATGACGGCGAACGTGCCCTTCATGGTGCAATCGGTCAGCACACACCCCCACACTGCGCGTGACCTATTCACTGCTCCGTGTGACGTCACCCGGAGGCTTGACACAAGTGTGTGCGCGGCGGAGCGCGCTTTCGGTCGGCTCTGCGCAGCATCGATGACGTAGCTCTGACGCACGTGGCATTTATTGAACGATGCTGGTAAAATATTAGAGATGTGCGATGCTGTATTCTCGTGCCGAGCAAGCTCAGATGCCAAGCGTGCGCATATCGAGCGCAGTTGGCCCTATCTCTGTTTGGACATTTGTTTAGCATTGGAAAATATGAAAGTCATGTGAAATTGATCGTTTTGTCAATGGTTGTGGTGTGCGAGGAGGTTGCGTTACAAGACGTTTGATAATTGTAATTGTCATCGATTCACGCCAGAGATAAATATTTGCATGGACTTGACGTCAAAGAGTGGCTGGTTTCTTTGCGCGGGTGACGACCTTGACCCTGGGGTTGAGATATTTTTACAAAATAACTCTTGGGGTTTGGCTCATTGCTGTACTGATTTATCTCGTTTCATTGTAAGAAAATTCTATAGATTTTGAGTATACTCAAAGAGGGCAACAAAAGTTTAAAAAGTAAGAAACGCGCAAATTTCCTGCGAGCTTATCCCAATATGCACGGTCTGTGTAAAACAATGAGGAACTTCACAGTTCTAAGATGGGATACAATTAGGAGATGCAATTCACGTGTATTTTTGCTGGATGCGGAATATGAACACGTCAGTTTAAACACACTTTAGAGAGAATCGCGACTGCATAATTAAAAGAAACGACGGCTTGGGAATAAGTTCAGTGTCAACTATCACCTCGCCTATTTACTTGCGTTATTTTCTATTCATATTCATGTCCTTTTTTTATTAGCAGTACTGATGTAACTTTCAAATAAATTTCCATTCATTTATTCCGAATCATAATTTACATGAAATAGGTCGCTAACCTGACGCAATACCCATTCTTTGAAAGAAATCAGATGTCACTTGATTGATTTTAGCTTAGCGACAACTGACAGCCGAATTTTCTTATCTTATCCCTGTGTACCACTCGTTACAAACAATTTAATCGCAATTGATTTGAAACAATGCCTGCTAGCGGATGTGCTCAATCCATAACCGCTGTCAATTGAATTATTCAGCATTTGTCCTTATCGGAAGAATTGAATGGTCGGAAATTTGTTATTGATATACCTTGCGATATTAATCTACAAAAATTAAATAATCAGATGGGGGTTTTTAAGTCTAAAACGATCACATCAATGATTTAAATGGTAGAAATTGTAAATATTATGATTTATTCAAGATTGAACTCACACTATCGAGACCTGTCATGCCTCGATCGATTGCATTGCAGGCTGCTGTACTGATAGTGATAGCTGATACAATAGTTTAACTTCAAAGCACTGCTTTCTGCGTGGAGCCTTGCCAATATATGTGCGAACCAACTACGACTGAAGTTCAAATTGATATAAATTCAAGGTGTAGTGTGACCGGTCCATTCTCGCAACACCTAATCTTACAACGCCTAACGATACCTGCTACCCTCCCTTCGACCGTCGGTCGACGGACCGCCAACCCTTCGCGACGGCTAATGACTGGATTTTCTAGCATAAATTAAAACGCGAAATATTTTTCTCGTATTACCTAAAACGCTTGAGGCGGCTGAGCGAACGCAAGGTGTGTGCCTACCCCCTGTGCACGGATGTTTGAATTTCTCGGCGCGTTGAACGGACACGGCTCCTCTACTTCCACGCCAAGGTGAGACTCAATTTTGCACGAATTGGCATGTGTGGAGTGGAGTGGTGTGGAGGGGGCAAGGAAATTAAAATATGTGATATGTCATGATGCCGGGCGCTTGCAATATTGGGCGGAAAGGGGCGAACCGAAAACTATAATTGTGGCCATTTCTAAAGTGGTAAATGAATGCAAGCAAGCTATGTTTTAATAATTTCAATTCGAATTTTACGAGTTGATTGCGTAAACACACGTCGATGAAGGAAATAGAATGGTTGGAGGACGGCAGACATTCAAGTGAAAAAGCGAAAATAACTTTGTAGGTACATAACAAATCGATGTATTAAAAAAAACTGTACATATTCAAATGTCTAGTTGTGGCTAAGTATGTGCTTTACAGCGTCGAAATATTGTTGGAGATGATAGTAGAATTTCCATAAGTTTAATATTAATTGCCCTATAAACCGTAGCTCCTTGTTTCGGCAAAGCTTTTTGTCCGGCTTTATTGGCATGGCTCGTGAGTTCTGAGACTCTCAGCGAACCATTTTGGTACGTCTGGTGCACGAACGACCAACCACGTAGAGGGTTTTCACTCGAAGATCTCGGGCATCTTGCAGGGAAGGAGACGGCAGAACATATTTGAATACGTTGCCCTGCTGCAACGCCTGCAGCAGGACAGCGAGATGGACGCCGCAGACCTCGAGAGGGGAGCTTTGCCAAAACAAGGAGCTGCTGTATATAGAACCATTAATATTAAGCTAAATTCTTTGAAAGAGAGACTTGTAAATTCGACCATTAATCTCCAACAATATTTCGACGCTGTAAAGCACATACTTAGCCACAACTAGACATTTGAATATGTACAGTTTTTTTTAATACATCGATTTGTTATGTACCTACAAAGTTATTTTCGCTTTTTCACTTGAATGTCTGCCGTCCTCCAACCATTCTATTTCCTTCATCGACGTGTGTTTACGCAATCAACTCGTAAAATTCGAATTGAAATTATTAAAACATAGCTTGCTTGCATTCATTTACCACTTTAGAAATGGCCACAATTATAGTTTTCGGTTCGCCCCTTTCCGCCCAATATTGCAAGCGCCCGGCATCATGACATATCACATATTTTAATTTCCTTGCCCCCTCCACACCACTCCACTCCACACATGCCAATTCGTGCAAAATTGAGTCTCACCTTGGCGTGGAAGTAGAGGAGCCGTGTCCGTTCAACGCGCCGAGAAATTCAAACATCCGTGCACAGGGGGGTAGGCACACACCTTGCGTTCGCTCAGCCGCCTCAAGCGTTTTAGGTAATACGAGAAAAATATTTCGCGTTTTAATTTATGCTAGAAAATCCAGTCATTAGCCGTCGCGAAGGGTTGGCGGTCCGTCGACCGACGGTCGAAGGGAGGGTAGCAGGTATCGTTAGGCGTTGTAAGATTAGGTGTTGCGAGAATGGACCGTGTGACCACCACATTTGAATCAATGATTTTAAAAAAATCGTAAAATCTGGAACCACGTTACTTTCCTTTACGATCAATTGTCTAGCCAAGCCACCGATGACGGCGTGTGTGCATGGTTACACTGGTTTGAATCCATTCCTTCTTGAACACTTACATAGTTTAAAAAATATGAGCCTATGAGTAAGGACTACATTGGTTTCGTAGGTGGAACCTACCAAAATTTGTCGATTTTCACCTTCTATACTCCATTTCACGTTAAGAAGCAGAGTGGATTTGCATCTTTCTCGAGAACCCACTGCTGGACACGAGCCAAGAGTTTCAAAACTGCCCATAGAGGTACTTTTGTTGGGCTCAAGACATGGTTTGTGAGTTTTGAAACTCTTAGCTCGTGTCGAGCAGCAAGATGCGAATCCACTCTCATTGAGTATAAGTTATATTCATTTTTTATGCAAATTATATATTACGTAGTGATATCCAGCTAACAAATCTAAACCCATACTTCTTTAACACAGCTTCTGTGGCCGCCTCTATAAAATCTTGTGCAATCCTTCGCTCCTGCTACACTATCCGGACCCCCCCCCCCCCCACCCCCACACACATATAAAATCAAAATGCCAAGTTTCTGATGAAACTTGAAAAGCCGAAGGCACGATGGGCGTTGACGTCACTCGCTGGTCGTCGCGACGGCATGGACGCGGGGGTGTAGCGTCGGGTTGTGTGGCGACGCCGCCTAACCGTGCCTCGCCGTCGCGACGTCGGTGTATAACCACGCCAGTGTTGTGCTCGGCTTGCGACGAGGACGCTTCCGCTCTGCATTCGTTACGGCGTCAAGGGAGTGTGGAGATATGCTCTAGGAATCGCTCGGCGGACCAGCTCTCAACGGAACTTATAGAGAAGTTTTAAAATGAAACAGACGGTGGACCTTCGACGAGATGACGTGAGTTGTTTCTTTTCTAGTTTATCGTGGACTTTGCGATATTTTCTTTAATTTATTTTATCGTTGTTGGCCGAGCATCGTCCAGTTTTGTTTCTATTGAGGCACCCAAAAAAGCTATTTTGCAACTGAGGTTTGACCGCTAGTGTCTTCTTCTTTTAGGCTCTCGTTCAATTTTCAGATTATTGCCGAGGCTTGGAGATTATCTAGGATCTAGAGACACAAACGTTACAAGTTATATCAGTTTAGTTGTTTTATATATAATTTAAAAATGTCAATTCTCATCAGGTCGATATCATCACATTACAGCAACATTAGTTGCAAAATCCCGCTCTCATCCCTTGGCTTCGACAAGAGATGACCACGGGATAGGTAGACATTTCATCAGCCGATATACAATGAATTGACAAGCTGTCATTCCACCATGTCTGTCGCCATGTATCACGAAGATATTGAGCCTCATATCAGCACGTAGATTTCCGCTTCCGCAGTTAATTGATAACGAGATGATTAAGTGTCACACGCCACAAGGCGGCCATTAGCAAAATGCCTCATTTTTGCATTATCGAAACGTGACCATGATTGACACATCGGGTCCGTGTCCGCTCTTCATGGAGCGCAATTTGAAATGAGCCGTGCACCAAGTCAGGTGTACCAAGTCAAGTCTGATGTTTGTTTTGACATATCAACTAATTTTGAAGCCGAATATCAGTTACAGCTGATCTCTATAACAAACATTTGAACTGAGACTTGCACCATCGTGCGAATTCGAGACGAGTATCCGTAACATCAATGATCAATCAGAATTCAGGAGTCAATATTCAAAATCGAAGAGTTGACTTGGACCACTCGGCAGTCCAAGGACTCATTTCGACTCAGACCGTGGATTCAGCGGAATCAGTGGATTCAGTGGATTCAGAAGTGCATTCAGCATCGTCACTGCGTCGTTTGCAGACCGGCACTGCACGTGACACTGACAGGATTGCGTCACATCCATGGGAAACGTGGAGAAACTAGACGCGTGCGAGGGCGCAGTCCTGCTGTCTGCACTCGCATTCCACGAACAACCTCTCCGTGCTGAATCGGTCTTCGTGCGGACGCTGGCGGACTCGAATGATCATGTGCATGCAATCAGAGTTCACGTATGATTTACTTTTCAATGGACCACAGGCCATGAGACGTCGCTCCTTAATTTCGTCATGCACTTCCTAGCTGCGACCCTGTGAGAGGGGGCAAGACGACAATGGTGCGGGCACTGGTATTTTCATGTCGATGCCGGCACACTGTAGATAGCAGCACGCTGCCTACTTAAACTTTCCAGTTTCCAGTGTTGTCATGAGTTGCATTATCCCAGCGTCATTGCTAAATTTCCATACTTGAATGTTGGAACATTTTGACTTCCCCTTTGCTCTTTATATAATGTATTCAAGACGAAGAGAGAGGATTTGCATTTTCTCATATGCTTTGATCGCTTTTGATATAAATTTTGTTTTAATTTTCACTCTACGAGGTTCAACTCTTGAGATCTGTGGGAATTTTGTGACAAATTTGTTCACGGCTTCTTCGTGCGTTTCAAGTAATACCATATCTTGTCGAAATAAAGTCCACTTTTCCTGACGAAGCCCACATAGTGCAAACAGCACTCAACGTAGCTTCACGGGTTGATTTGCGCAATATGTTAGGACGTGCCTAGCCGTTTGTACCAAAAGAGGAACTCGCGATGTTGGTCCCGTGCGCCGGCGCTCGTGTGCCCAGCGACACGTAGCACGCTTCCTTTCGCCCGATACCGTAACCTACAAATCCCTAACACCTTCGCGCCGCACGCCTTCGACACTCAGCTATCTGAACTGATTGCTAAACGCGTTTTTATATCGAAAATGAAAGTTCTAACAATTACTAAACGCGGTATTATTGAGAAATGCATTGCGATGCAAGAAGTGTCGGAAGGTCGTCCGATCGTGATTGAGATCGAACGTGATTTGGACCAACTGGACATACGCGTGAACTCCGAGGTCACGCGTATGTCGTTGAGATGACGGACTCGGTCGACGGTACATCAAGGATGCTGTCGACTGATCTGACGTAAAGATGAGGCCATTACCTATATATATATATATATATATATATATATATATATATATATATATATATATATATATATATATATATATATATATATGTGGTTTAGTGTAGTACGGTTTTGCTCTGTTTGAAAAGACTTTCGGTCCTACAAAGGACCTTTGTCGACGTTTCGTCGGCGGTGGCGCCGACATCTTCAGGACTGAAGATGTCGGCGCCACCGCCGACGAAACGTCGACAAAGGTCCTTTTTAGGACCGAAAGTCTTTTCAAACAGAGCAAAACCGTACTACACTAAACCATCAATTTGCGGCTCTGAAACACTTCGCCATTCCATATATATATATATATATATATATATATATATATATATATATATATATATATATATATATATATATATATATATATATATATATATATATATATATATATATATATATATATATATATATATATATATATATATATATATATATATATATATATATATATATATATATATATATATATATATATATATATATATATATATATATATATATATATATATATATATATATATATATATATATATATATATATATATATATATATATATATATATATATATATATATATATATATATATATATATATATATATATATATATATATATATATATATATATATATATATATATATATATATATATATATATATATATATATATATATATATATATATATATATATATATATATGGTAGACCAAAGAGTCCCTAAATGGCCGGGCCGACACCCAAAATAAGCGGATAAAACATACGCTTTGATTGTCTAATTAACCATGATCTATCTCAATGGGCCTATGAACGGTAACCAATTCTTGGTGGGAGTTTATGACTCCAAAGCAGTAACTATAATTATGCAAGTGGTCAGGTTTAACTGACAAGAGCCAATTTTACGTCATTAGAGAGAGAAAATTAAATTTTTTCTATCCAAATAACCTACATGGTTGACCATTAAGATCCAGCTTACTTACCTATATTATAAAATATTATTTCTTAGAATTTAGCAGAAACATAGCAGACGGACGAAGGCGCTGCACGATTCCATTTTATTTTGTGAGACTCCGGAAAATCTGCTGTATAATTAGCCGTCTGCTCAAAATTCATCCAATCAGCCGATTGGTTGTTGATTTTCTCAAGGACACGTCAGTGTCACGTTGTCACAGGGAACCACACCTTTGGGAGCGATTATGCTAATACGTGACGCCAGATAATTGTATTCCCAATGCCTTCTGAAAGAAACTATCATTATTGATGTTCAATATTGATAAGTATTGAGCCTCAGATCTCTTGGTTTTTGGACTAATTTATAAAGAGAACGACCGACATCAAAATCGGCTTCTGTGATTTCCCCCTTCCGGCACCTGCTAAATTGATTGTAAGTTGAGTCAACGTGTTGAGCTCTCTGGGCGTTCTGACTCTGACGTCAGATTATACATGCATTGGTCGCAGGCCAGGTTTTCGTTTGCCGCTGGAAGGTCGGCTGGACCAGTCTCTAATTTTAGAAAGGCTATTCTTAGAGACTCTGTGCCGTGCGAGTAACAGTTGTTTATCTGAATTATTGCCTCGAACATGTGGGTAGATTCGGACGCACTGGGGTTTGATCAGGAAACCTGCTGGCACCAATGTTTGAAATCTAATGAACTGTTACGTAGGTATACCTATACCTGACTTCGGGCCCGTTATCTTGTCAGGAATTGCATTTAAACTCTATGTTAAACATTTGTCACAATCGAAAGTATTTAAAAAGTGAGAAAATTTAAAATGTCATGTTTGCAAGATATGAGAAACTGAAACGTGGAAATTATTTCGAGATATAGTGTCGAAAGAATAATTTCCATGAATCGATCGTGGGCCTGGACGGTGGAATTTCAACCCATGTTGAAACTCATCACCATAAAACATAGAACACAATCCGATCCACTGAAAAAACCATGGGATCACTTCCTGCTGATAAAATGGAGGGTCGACAAATCTAATCTTCTGCAGATTTTTACCCCTCCTTTTTCTTTCTTTTTCTGATTCTGACTATGAACATCGTTATTTTGTCTTTTGAGATCTCAATCATGGAAAATCCAATTAGCCCCCCTCTCCCCTTGCCCCTCACCCCCACCCGCTAATTACCAGAGTTTTCGCAGGAAAATGCAACTTGGTGTTCTTGTCGTATAAAAATTGTTAACCTCACCACACATCGTGCTGATCGCGCTGCTTATACAGCCACAACCCAGAACACAATATAACTCCATTTGCAACCGTCAATATATCCGCCTTATCTCGACCATACACAATGGTGCGACGATATGAGCTGTTATTATCTTAACGAGCGTAGGTACGCGTTAGCCCCAAGGAATACCAACTACAGTGTTTGTATATTATGTATATGGCCTGGATCGCCAGGAGGATCGCCAGGAGGATCGCCAGGAGGATCGCCAGGAGGATCGCCTCCTGATGATCACGTCTTCCGATTGCTGGTTCATATATATAAACAGCCGATTTGCTACAGCAAATGTCCCAAAGTAGTCCATCTGACACGGACGAAAAACCGTAAGGTAACCCATGAGCAGGGAAGAATTATTTGGGAACAAAAGGGGCTTTGGCCACCGTCGTCAGGAACGTGAAACTCAATTAGAATATAAACCGGGTAATATTATTCTTCTCTGGTGGGACCAGACTATAGCAGTTCCCGCTCAGCACATGTGCTCGGCATGATGCAACGTTGCTTTGAGCGGGTCACGTGGCTGTGACGTCACATGTCGACTGTAGTGGCGACGCTGACAACGCTGCGCTGCGTTGAAACGGCGAGGTCGGAGGTATTGAGTCTAACTCGAAAGGAATCGGTCGCGGGCAACATCAACAACTATCCCATGCTGGTATCAGTCTGAGTCTTGGTTCGATTTCCTCCGGAGAAATTGAAATGTATATAGAGCGATAACGATTCACTACCGTGATGTATACATAAACAAAGCTTAACATGATTTCATTCGCTAGGAATGGGAAATCTAATTGCTACCTAATTTAAAATGCACTTGGAGAGTTGGCGTAGTTATACTATGGGATGAAATTCAAAAGCACGGAAGCCTTATACTTTAGAACTTGGCCAATCGCTGATTGGTTAATCGTTTGATTAATCAACAACATGCATTGAGGGAGATGTCTGGAAGTCTTATTACGGCGTCTTGAGAGGAAATTAGCTCACAAGTCACAAGACAAGGATAAACTGTATTGGAAACATTTCAACCCTCTAGCTGGCTCTGCGATCTCGTCAGATATCCAGTCTTGTCAACTACGGAGTTCAATTCAAGTCGTGAAGGAAACCGCGACGTAGTTTCCAACATTCGTCGGGACAAGAGGAAGCAGCGATTGAGGTTATAAAGTAAAGTATGCACTGCCTTTGCGACGTTCGTGCCACAAGGAGGCATGTGCAATGAGTATATTTCCGTCGACACGTAAAAAACAGCGAAATAGCGAATAGCGAGTCGAGCCTTTCAAAATCGACCAATCACAGACGGGGTGTGCGAAGGCTCGACTCCTAGCTGGCGATCGTGCGCGGTGCAGCTAACTTGCCCTCATTCATATCGCTGTCGCCGACACAACCGGAGAAGTCTCGGCGGATTCGTTCGAACGTTTGAGGACGAGGTTGTTTGTGTTGTGATACCTGGATCGTGGTCGTCACAAAGTTTTCGTACTTGGGCCAACGTGTGATTCTAGTCAGTGCAAACGGGCTATGAGTATGAGGAGTTACAACGTGAGCAATACGGTGAGTGTGTGGGTGGTTGGTAGAGGGAGTGTCGAGGCAAGGGGCACGGGGAGACAGGCCACCCGCCTAGTATCGATCTCTGGCTGGTTGCGTACGTCACAGGGGCAAGCTTTTTCCGAGCAACCCTTGGGTGGTGGCGTGATGGCTAGACGTCGATATTTTGTGCGCGAATGCTCTTGGTGTATTCTTTTGAGCGCTGGAACGCCGGCATGACCTTTTGGTTGATCGGTAGACGATTCGATGACCTCTGGAGAAATAATTTCCATGCCCTTAGTGGTTGTCACTGTCAGGTGTGATTGGTCATAAACTGATTTAAATGCAAAGTAGAGAATTCGAAACTATGTGGATTATCGTAATGTTGGCGGTTAATTCATTCGGAAAATATGGGTTCACTAAGAAGTATGCACTTTGAAGTGCAAATAATTTTACCATTGAATCGGGGGTTGCACCACATTTATTTTTGTGCGTGGTGGTTGACCCTCAAATGACCTAGCCCACATTCGATCGAGTCACGTCTAAAGTAAACAAATTATTTAGAAGTGGGGTCGTACCAAAGACCTATGTCTAAGATAGTATTTTTATGAAACATTTCATGTCTAACGTTTAGCTCTCAGTATTCCCAATAAGCCCAATCAATTTATTATGTCAATCTCATAGAGCAAACTGTTTTAGTCGCGATGTTAGCTATCACCCAAGAGACTCGAAAAGATCATTTTAGTAATTTGATGTCCTCTAGAAAACGGCCGACAGTCCTTTATTTGAAAAGAGGCGACATTTGTCACAGGTATCGAGACTTGACAACTACGTGCAAGCAGTGCACTTATCATGAGCGTGTAATTACCTTATCACTTAAACCGTGGTCAAGTAGAGACGATGGGCATGTAAAGTGCTGAACGAAAGATAGCAGCAATTGTCGCTGGTAATGCCGACTAGGCACTGATCGAGGGGGGCGGTGGGTGTCGGAGGGGGTGTGTCAGATAGGTACATAATATACCTCTGCCCGTGTAATTAGTTCAGGGGGAAAAAAATCGCCATTGTTTGACGCTGGCTGGTTTGCGTAGACATTCTTGCGACACGAGGAATGACTCGCCGTCTTTCGGGTTCGAATTGCATTCTGATTGGCGGGATAAGACTGACAGACTCTCGTTAATGTAGGTATTGTGTATATTTAGTAGCGCGTCACACTTTGTACACCTATACAAAGTTGCAACCAAAGCACATGGTATCAGCGTAATTACCAAATGACTACATTCCACCTTTTCCCTGTTAAATGGACTCGAACTTTATGACATTTGAGTTGATGAAGGATTCAAACGTCAGCGAATTGTCATTTAGTTACCATATGAAATTGCTGATTCTAGTATACTCTCAGGGAGTGCATGCAGGCTACAAGTAAAAAGTAACGAAATAATATGTCGAATATTCAAGTGGAACTCAGAGCAAGGAATGCTCACAGGAGTTACGAGGAATCCAAACATCCAGCGTATTGTGCAATTTCCTGAAGATGTTTACTTCGAGAAAATAAATATTTAATAGCCAACACGCGCGTATTGATAATGACTTATGAGCAATAACTGTACGTAGTATTCGCACTTGCATCCATTTCGCAAGGTTTACGAAGCCTGCAGATAGGTCACATGACCGTTTGCAAGGAATCATGTCATGTTGACTTGTCGCCTTGACGTTGTCAGATAACTTGTTGACTTAAGCATGCAATTCATTCTTCTGACTACACGTGTCGTGGCTCTGACGTTTGCGAATTCCTTCACACGTGTCTGCTGGCTCTGGCAGACACGAGTTCTTTGACACTTCGTACGGTCTGAAGTCTATTATAGCATCTTCCTTAAGAGAGAAGTAAACGGTTGTCGTTTTGGTCGATTTTCGCATAAATTTCACATTAATAGGGAACGTGTCCTGGCTACAAATTATTTACAAAAATTTTGAAAAAAAATATACGTGTTAAAGAGCTACTGAATGGCGGATACTATTTTTTTTCGTCGTTTTTTTTAAACTTGCAGCTGGGGGAATTTTCAAAAAGTGCCAATTTAGTGCCATTTTAGGCACTTTTAGAAAATTCCCCCAGCTGCAAATTTAAAAAAAAATGACGAAAAAAAAATAGTATCCGCCATTCAGCAGCTCTTTAACAACACGTGTATTTTTTTTCAAAATTTTTGTAAATAATTTGTAGCCAGGAGACGTTCCCTATGAATTTGAAATTTATGCGAAAATCAACCAAAACGACAACCGTTTACTTCTCTCTTAAATGATCGAAATTTGGGAATTTTCAGCTGCCAAATAAATAAGGTGATAAAATAAATATACTGGTTGTAATAATATAGGTATCTGAAGGTGCAACTTTTTTGCTAACAATTATTTAAAGTGGTTATTTACAGTCAATTATTTAGACGAGACGAGAATAAAAGAACATTGCCAAAACACAAAATGATGCACTGCAAATGACCGCAACATCCGCGCAACCTTCTGAGGGAAAATGATGCTTCAGACTTCATAGTCAGACACCAGGAGAGGGAAGGGAAAATGATGCTTCAGACTTCATAGTCAGACACCAGGAGAGGGAAGAGAAAATGATGCTTCAAACTTCATAGTCAGACACCAGGAGAGGGAAGGGAAAATGATGCTTCAGACTTCATAGTCAGACACCAGGAGAGGGAAGGGAAATTATATTATCTTATTTTGTTCTATTGGACCGTCCTCTTCATCAATTACGTCAATTACGTCATATAATAACTGATAATTCCTTGAACCAATATACGATAATCAGTAGTATTCAATATCCACACATTTTCTTTGCTGCAGGCGACAGTGTTGCGGTGCAAGTGTCATTGCGGCGCCTTGCACTTCGCCTTCAAGTTTACCTTGCCGTCAAACCTTGGAATGGCGCTTGTGTGACGTTTTGAACGACGTATTTCATCGAGTAGTATGCCACTAATTATGATTAGTGTGCTGCAGGCTCGAACTCCTACGCAAATTCGGTCGCTTCGGGTGGAAAAGTGTCAAACATTATTGGTATTTGGATTGAGGAGGCAATAGACAATAGTTGAGGTAGAATTTAACTTGATGCAAGTCGCAACTATATATAAGAAACCAAAGAGCTTGTTAATCTTAACCTATATAATTCAAATAAAACAAGGCGATTGCAAAATGAAACTGGTAATCTGAGCACAAGATGCATATGCATTATGTATTCACGCTATTTAGCCTGAACACAGCAGGCTGTCCGGCAATCGATTGAATCGTATGCATTCTGAAGGAAGGAAGCTCGGATTTTTTCCGCCTGGGCTCCCGAAAGAAAGTGAAGCACGGATCGTGCTCAAAATGTTGTTTCTCGCATCTATGCGGAAAATAGGGGAGGGGCAACGTTTTCTTTGCCTATACGCATACTACCACAATATACAACAGGTTTAGATTGGAATGTGTTTCTTGTCAAGTTTACCATAAACCTTGATAGTATTTGCTTGAAGATTCCCTATATTACTGAAAAACAAGAATGCAAAAGGGCATCTGCAATACGGCCAGCTTGAAGCGTATACTGATTGGCTATCTCAATGCTAATGCTCTTTAAAAACAATCGCAACTGAGGCTGCCAATAGCGAAAAACCTTCGAAAAACAATGGTTTGTAGATGTCCTGTAAGTAATAGAAAACGCATTTGATTCATAACCAGGAAAAATGCAGGCTATCTATTGAGCGTAACAAATCTATTATAATAACAGTCATGGGCAGCAGAGCCGGCTGCTCAAGTGAAGTTTAAAATCACATTGACGCCCGTAGGATTTTGCAGGGTGGCTCCCTAATCTCCAACAAAGTGAACCCATACGACTTGCACCCTCCTCGATCCTCCAGCCCAGTACCTATACATTATACTACCCGCATAACGCAGTAGCTCCCACCGACAACGAGTCTCAGCAATCTGTGGTCTCACGCTGTACCTATAATCTTTGCAGATTCGCGACCTGTGCAAGGACCTGACTCTGACCAACGAGCAGCTGCACGTGATGATGGACCACCTCCTGGACGACATCAAGCTCGGTCTGGGCAGGGACACGCACGCCGAGGCCATCGTCAAGTGCTTCGTCACCTACGTCCAAGACCTGCCCAATGGCAACGGTACGTCCCTTGTAAAGGAATCGTCAAGAAATCACTAGGATAATCCACTAAACTCCGGAGCATGGGGCTCTGATGTCAGAACATTTTACCTTCGGGTATTGACCCAACCCAAAAGTTGGGATTAGTTTTGCCATGTCACTTCGAGATATTGAGGGCACACATCTGGTAATACTGTGTTCCTCCCATCCCACGTATAGAAGAAATGGGCGCGCCAGGGTCCTAAAGAACACCCAGTTCCTTTCGACCTAAAATCATACCGAAACTCTGCCTATATAAAAAGAGCAGACACGTTTCAAGTGGCGTCGTTCCGATTTGCAGAACGCGGCAAGTTCCTGGCGCTGGACCTCGGAGGCACCAACTTCCGAGTGCTGCTCATCCAGCTGGGAGAGAAACACTTCGACATGCAGTCCAAGATCTACGCCATCCCGCAGAGCATCATGCTGGGCACCGGCGAAGAGGTACAGAACACCCCAGAGCACTGCACTTTCACTCGCACTAGTACGAGAAACTTCGCATGTTCTCAAAACTTTCGGATCCGTCATAAAATAAGCGACACATTATTGCAGTTCGTATTTCTTCTGCTCTTAATTCGTCTCTTGCCATTCTTCGTTTAAATAGAATACGTTCCGAACGCATAATGATGGGTTTGCAGCTTGCAATGTCAGTTGACACCATGAACATCCAGAGCCTCCGATTGGTCCAGAGCCAATGTTCATGACACCGTGTCACTTACATTGCTAGCTTTACTGTAGCTAGCGTAAGCTTTACGAACGAATAATGTGTCGAGATTTTAGAGTAAATTCGCAGAGCTTGTTCCTTTGTCCTTCAGAAAAAGGTTAGGAGGGAATCTATTCTCACTTCTCTGTGCCCAACTAAGAATATCCTATTTCGGTCCGAATCAGGCGATGTTGATTTCAAAAAGTAGTTTCAAAACATTGCGGCCAGTATTGTGACTAAACGATGTGTGGTCCATCCAGCTTTTCGACCACATTGCTGACTGCCTGGCGAACTTCATGCGTGAGCACGAGGTGAACGACGAGCGGCTTCCGCTGGGCTTCACCTTCAGCTTCCCGCTGACCCAGAAAGGCCTCACCAAAGGGCTGCTGGAGCGATGGACCAAGGGGTTCAACTGCAGCGGCGTCATCGGAGAAGACGTAGTCCAAATGCTCAAGGACGCGCTCGCTAGGAGAAACGTAAGTTGAAGCCTTTTGACCTTTTGGTGGTCTTAGATTTTAAAAAGCTTTAGCATAATCGGATTTCAGGATGAAAAGGATCACACGATTAAAAGTCGTGCCAAAAAGGTGACACGTATTTAGATGCATTTTGTGTCGATATATTCGATATTTACAATATTTAGAAAATTAAAATCTCCATTATAATGTGATAAGCTTTACAAGATAAGTTATTGTGATAACAGTTCAATGGGATTAAATGTGAGGAGTCTGAACCACCTAGTGCCCACTCTTTGTATCATCAAAGCAATTTCTGGAGGTCGAAGGATCAACAATCTCTTGCTTGGTCGCGCCAGGTCTTGACGACTTTCGAAGTAACGTCTAAAACACTAACATGTTAAAGTTTTGGACAGCGTGTCGTGAAAGGCATCGCCCTTGAAGTGACATTCAATGTCGACTTTGACTTTGTCAGTCCTGTGAGGGTGCCAAAGTCATAGGGAACTTTAATTACTCCCCGGTGGTCGAACAGGGGGAGAGGGGGCAGAGCAGCCTACAAACGTGCCATTTCTGAACATGTCACCGTGTCTTTCGCAGGACGTCGAAATTGAAGTGATGGCAATTTTGAATGACACTACGGGCACGTTAATGTCGTGTGCGTTCAGGAATCACGACTGTCGGGTAGGGTTGATTTTGGGTAAGTGAAAAGCTCCGTGTACAGCGCTGCGCGGGCACGTCGGCGAAGGGTCGCCCGGGGCTATACTTTTGGACTTTTGCAAGCGGCTACATAGGCAACGATTCGATCAATTGCGGCTGACTTCTAGACGAACGCGGCGCATGCTACGTGGCCGTGACGTCTCGCTTGGCGCACTTTTGGGGGGGTGCGCAAAAATAACGGTGAAATTAGCACGTTTAATCGATCATGGGATTCACGTACAGCATGGGGGAGAAATGAGGAGGTCTGATCTGTAGACAAATGTCTGCCTACGGTCATATCATCAACGCTTGAATAATGAATTAATCGGGACTTTTCGCTGGTCCTTGCGAACTTGGCGACGAAAAGTAATGAATTGCATGTCGGGTAAAGCTGAGGACTTCTTCAGCTTGACTACGACCTTTGCAGAGCCTGGTGTCACCAGGCTATCCATTATCGCTGGATCATTCACGAGCAATTACAATCAGCCGTTGGGTTTCCCAGTCTTTTTCCTTAGCAATTACTGAAGCTCCATTATGGTCGAAGGCCTCGAACCAGCCAGGATTCCCCGCTGGAGCGGACGCGCGCTCGCCGCAAGAACAGGATGCCCCACCATGGGGGTGAGAGAGTTCGCTGACAGGACGCTGGCTCTGGTTGATTTCAGGACGTGAAGATCGACATCTGCGCGATCCTGAACGACACCACCGGCACGCTAATGTCCTGCGCGTGGAAGAACCACAATTGCAGGATAGGACTCATCGTCGGTACGCATCGCCTCCGTACTCCACACGCTTGTTTTCTCTCTTGCGTGCGTGTTTGCGTGTAGCACTTCTTCTGGTGGCGGTTTTTATTTGCTCTTCTGCAGCTTTTCGTCTCTCTGTTGTAGTTTAACGTTTATTCTTTACTTATTGACTTCTATTTAACTCTTTTTCTTCTCATTAAGTTTGCTTGTCTTGTATCCTGTTCGCTGAGCGTGAGCGGTTTTTCTGCTCAGTTCTCAGTCTTTAAACTTACCCGAATTCCCTGAACACGAAGCTTCCATATTATTCACATCCTGTAACTTTTTATTGTTTATTTCCATCCACTTTTCTTTCTCTGCAGATGCTGTGGTGTTGGTTACTTGTTCGATTTATTTGCATTTATCACACCTTCGTCCTTTTAACTGTCTGTCTCTTCCATTTCATTACTGCTACAATTTCGCTCGTTTTATTTACAAATTGCCTGGCATGTGTTTGTTTGAGTGTTGGTGTTTGCGACTGGGGAGTTTCAAAAATAATTTAGTTCTTGAGTTGGCTTATTATGGCCGTAGTTTTCAATTGAAATTTTACATTGTTTCAATTACAATCTCGGCAATTCCGGGTCATTAATAAAACTATTTGAAACTTGTGGAGGACCCTTGAGGAAGTTAAACTTCACTTAGCATTCAAATTTCAAAACCCAGCTGAAAACGTTTTTTTGAAACATAGTGCCAATTGATTAGGAAAAACAGTCTTAAGACAACGAAATGTAATAATTCCTGGCCATTCGACACCAAAGCCGTCGTGATTCGCGACCACTGTCTAACCCGCCTCTCCTGGCGACTCCAGGTACCGGCAGCAACGCGTGCTACGTGGAACGCGTCGAGAACGCCGAGATGTTCGACGGCGTCAAGTCTTCCACCTCCCAGTACGTGCTCATCAACACCGAATGGGGGGCGTTCGGTGACGACGGCCATCTGGACCACTGTCGGACAGAGTTCGATCGCGAGATCGACCAGTACAGCATCAACCCCGGCAAGCAGCTGCTCGAGAAGATGATCTCTGGCATGTACATGGGCGAGCTGGTGCGACTTGTGCTCGTCAAGTTCACAAAGAGCGGCCTCTTGTTCGGTGGGAAGGGATCTGATCAGCTGTTCACGCGCGGAAACTTCTTTACGAAGTTCGTCTCGGAGATCGAGAGGTAAGATTGGAATATATCTTCTTATCTGAGATTTATTACTTGGTTTGGTAACTATTAACTGTTTTCGAGGAACCCGTACTGAGCACAGGCGTTACGGATTTTTTAAATTAAATTTCCGACCGATGTATTGAATCTGGTAAAGTCTGAAGACATGTCATGTATTTCTCTTTCCGAGTTTCTCTTTCCTATTTTACTCGAACGGTTCGTCTAAGCTAAGTTCTCCTAGTGGAGTAGAAAGCTAGAAAAACTTTTCTCTCTCGTTTCAGACGAAACTTTGCCAGCCCCATCTAGTATACGAATGACCCAGAATCTCAAGCATGAGCTTCAAATTAAAGCTGTTCCTTTTGTTAGTTTTTCCTTTGCCTGGTGCAAGTGTCAAGGAAGGACAATTACATTCAGCCCACTTTACACTGGCACCAAAAGTAGTGTGACATCGTAACGTCTCTAAAAAGTACTGCCAGTATTTAGTTTTTGCGGTTATTTTAAGTTTCAATTCTTATCCGTGTAAAATTAAGAACATGAGCAAGCTACTAATGCGCTCTTATTGAGACTGCACGCTACATCTCAAATCCTATATCTATCTCAATATCTATCTCAATATCTATCTCAATATCTATCTCAATATCTATCTCAATATCTATCTCAATATCTATCTCAATATCTATCTCAATATCTATCTCAATATCTATCTCGATATCTATCTCGATTCTCGAACCCTATGTCTCAAATAATATAACAAAATTTAGAGTGAGCAGAGATTCAGACATAAAAAGGTCGACTGGATTACAAAAGCAGTCAGTCAAAAGCAGTATAAGCAATACAGTCGGAAGAGACGCATGAAAAATGGAATTGCCTTATTATTCTTCTGGAGTAAGAACCCCCAGTATTACGAGGAGACAAAGTTCGACGCTGTCAGAGCACCATTGAAACTCGCGATGTGTTCCTCAATTGCAGCGACAAGAAGGGCACGTACAGCAACTGCCGCGAGATCCTCGAAGAGCTGGGTCTGAACCACGCCACCGACCAGGATTGCGCCAACACGCGGCACATTTGCGAGTGCGTGTCGCGACGTGCCGCCGACCTCTCGTCCGCCGGCGTCGCGACGCTGATCAACAAGATGGGCCAGGAGAGCGTCACCGTCGGGATCGACGGATCGGTCTACCGGTTCCATCCGCACTTCCACAACCTCATGATGCGCAAGATCTCACAGCTCGTTCGGCCTGGGCTCAAGGTAGTTCTTACACTGAGACGGAAAAAACATTGCTTACCTATGGCTTGTGATGCTACTGCTAGTCAAAGCCGAAGAGTCAAAGTCCAAAGGCCAAAAGTCTTGGTCAAAGGCCAAAGTCTTGAAGAACCAAAAGCTATTTAGCACGGTACTTGCAAATTGCAATGCTATACATTTTTTCTTACCACTCAGGATAGATTTATACGTCGTGCTCTAGAAACAGCCTTAAAATATTATTGCAATTGTTGTAGCTCCTTGCAAGGGTTTGATGCAAGCTGCAAAAAACGACAGCTTCACACAACGGACTGTCCTGATTTTTTATTCTATCCTGCTATTTGTGTTGTCCCGGTTCCAAAATCCAGACTAATATTAAAAGCTCTCCCAGCTTGATTCTCAGACTGCAGTCCACACACCAATGAGCCTATCCGTGTTCTGACTATTAACTGACTTTAGCACTGATCCAAATCGTTTCTTCTTTGTGTTGCAGTTCGACATCATGCTGTCAGAAGACGGCAGTGGCCGCGGCGCGGCGTTGGTAGCGGCAGTGGCGTGCAGAGATCGGTGAGGCGCGTTGCCATCGCCTGCCAACGCAATGTAGCGCCTCGATCGCCCGTCGCCAACGCTGCCGCTGCCGAGACGGCACTAACTCGTTGATATTAGCGAAATGATTGTACATAACTAGCGAGTAAATATTTGGGTTCCTATGTTAGGATGAGAATAGCTAGTGGAGCGTGACACGCTTGGTGGCAATATTTGTGACCGAGTTGACGAGATTGTTGCACTGAACGAAGGGGACTTCGCAGAGCCATTAGAAACGTATTGCACACACTGGCAGTGCCAATAATGTGAATAGGTAATAAGTAGATAGAGAAAATTAGGCGAAGCGATTAATCGAAATGTGACGCCCCCCCCCCCTACCTAGGTAATACTTTTTTTAAATAGTGTTTTTCTTATTTGGGCAATCTTTTTGATGAACTGATTTTAGCAAAGTTAAAATAGATAATGTAGTGATAAATAATAGGCGTAAGACACAACATCATTTGCCTCTGCTATTGAGGGGCTAGTAAGATTACTTATTAAGTAGTTTTTAATCACTGATAAAATAATAATTTATCATTGTTACTTCATGTTTTTCTAGGAAAGACATTGTAATATAATATACATAATTTACATCATACTTTAATATTATTAACGATTATCAATAATAATAATTATTATCAATGTGTAGAAAGAGACATATTTTACTGCTGTTTTTAATTAAATCCCGAGTAAATGTTATTTTCGATCTGCATTTATTTTGTGCGCAAAAAAGTCGATTCAATCGATCAGTGGTGGTCTGAGCCTTCCCCACGAACTTACGCAAGAGTTCCTGTATCAGTGTCCTGGAAGGGGGGGGGGGGTGGACAGGCACCGCCACAGACACCCTATGCTACGCGCTGCAATGCGGGACAGACTATCTACTAGGGATGCGCACTGCGCATTCCAAATGCAACCCATCTCCTTTTATCTACTATTACTTATTAGTAATCTCCTATCACCTATTATATCCTATTATCACCAATAAGTATCTCCTACTAGTATCTAGTATCTACTAGTATCTACAAGTAAAAGCCGTGTTTGTAAGTGCCTGAATCTTAGAGGAAGTAATTTTAAGCCTGAGTCTTAATTTACGCGAGATTTTCACTCTATGTGTGTCTACATTCTTCGGGATCCTCTTTGCATTTTGGGACCTTGCTCATTTTGACGTTCTGCAGTGCTAGGTAACAATCGAAATTGTGAAAATTTTAAAACAATACGCACTTTTAAATAAATTTCCGTACTTTACCAAACTTTCTCAATTGCCGAATACTGCTATTTTTTCTGCTTTGAAAGTGAAGGGTGTGGAGGATTTTCTTGAAAAACGCAGGGGGTCTAAGTTGAGAACAAAAGTAGACAACCTGAAAATTCCATCTCAATCGACGCAGGCGTTTGGCCTGTAGTGCGCGCACAAACACACATACAAAAAAAACACACACACACACAAGTACTTTTTTTTAGCAGTAGTGAAATTGATGATTTCGCTTCGCTCGCTACGCTCATCAATTACTTCATCTAAGCTCTGTCCCTTTCCCAGCCCTATTCTGCCAATCATCAGGAAGGTAAGCAGGCAAGGTGACGAAAGTGACAACGCAGCTATATACAATGAGATCCGTCAGGTGTTGTCACTCTCAGAGAACACAATATAGCTAATCAGAGCTTACAAGGGTCGGCACGTGTCTTTCTACCCCAAAATCTCAAAAGGTAATCTCAAGACCAGTAATTCGTGAACGTACTATAAACGCCATAAGGAAACGATGGACACTGGCCATGAAGAGCCACCCCTATTTCGGTGAACCCCTCATGAGTGAATAGCAGTATCGCCATTATTACCAACAGCTGCATTTACAGTCCATCCAATTATCGGTAGGTAAAAATGATGTAAGTAATTGTCTGTCTATCCATTGTAATCTATCAATTGATGTTGGTTCAGTTCACAATCCTTGACGACACTAATTTTAGCACTAATTTTAGTACTGAGTACTGACTAACTTACCCCCTATAAGCCATTAGAAACCTTAGATCTTACACTGTATAATATTAGTATGTATGTGTTATGTGCAATGAAACGATAAACAAATAAAACAAACTTTCAACGTCGCATTCATTAAGTTTTGAAAGCTAGAGTGCTCGCGCGACTTCTTTTCTGGTACCTTAATCTATATAATACTAGAGTAGGCTGTAGGTATTGTGTATGTTTATTATTTTTTAAATCCTTGCACATGCACTTCCTAAATCCTAATATCATATAGCAATGTCCCATAATTTGTGGTAAATATATACAGGGTATGCTACCGTAGGATTAAAGTCGTCCCTTGTCGTGAACTTCATCTGTATAACAATTCCCACCCTGTGTCATCGTGTCCACTTGGTCGAGTGGTTACGATGCTCGCCTCTTGGTGAGGGGGCCTCGGATTCAAATCCGTTCCTGTCGGGTCCTTTTGCAACTTGACATTCTCGTGGAAACCGATCGCAGAGCTGGAATCTCCCTATTAGCAAGTTACTGAACCACAAGTGCTGCAGATCTGCTAACATATGGCGGTCCCGCTGAAATTTCAAAATCACCACAATCTCCCACACGAGCACCACGTGCTTTTGATATAAACGCGCATATGCAGATTGAAGTCCCAAGAGCGACATTTGACCTCTGCTAAAAATCCGTCACCGTAGTACGATGGCTACGGTGGCAACTTGTAAAGGAAGACGTCGTGGGTTCGAATCCTGCTCGCTCTGAACATTTTGTAACATTCCTCGCTACTGGAATTCAATTTCACTAACCAGTGACTTGTAATTCCCAGTTCTCATCATTTAAATGCCCTTGTGCACATTTGTGCCTCATAAATGTTATTTCCCTGACTTCTTTTCATCAGTCGATGTGGCGCAGTGGTAGCGCACTCGAATGGTAACTCAGCTGGCCCGGGTTCGAATCCCAGCCCATCCACTCGGCGGAGGCAGCCGTGCAAAAAAATCACATGTGCACTGGGTCCTTTTTGACTGGCGCGATTTAGCTTCAAACGATTTTTTTTGCAAAACACCACCCATCTAGCTCTGGCTACCGGTCGTTCCGCTTGGCACTGAAGCGTGCATCGGGGCCTTGGGCACCCGATGTGCTTGGGCATGGCTGCAAGTCTGGCGTCGATCGGACAGGACATCCCGAGACGTCCTAAGGTGCCCTGAACGACATCGCACAGACTGCAGCTGCGACAAAACTCCAAAGAGTAATTGCCGACTCATGCCGTGGCCGGGAATCGAACTCGGTCCACCTTGGTAACGGGCCCGTGCCCGCTACCGAGAATGGTGCCTTAACCCACTGAGCTAGATGGGTGGTTGGGATATGACGAGAATAATCTCATATATAAGTTGTGTTGAATCAAAGGGATGGGTCAAAATTGTTCAGGGCATTAATTCAATGTCTGCACGCCATTAATTCAATGATGCCGAGTGGATCGCCTGGGATTCGAACCCGGGCCGCGTACGTTGTCATTCGAACGTGCAACCACTGCGCCACACCGAGCGATGAAAGTTGACAGGGTAATATCGTATATTAGTCACTAACTACCGCTTGGGCATATATTATGATAAGTGGAAGTCACAATTGTCTCTAGCTAGTGAAATTGATTTCCAGTGACAATAAATGTTCCAAAAAGAACGAAATGAGCTAGAATCAAACCCACGACCCCTGCTTTGCAGGCTGCCATAGTTACCCTTGAGTCATGGTGACGACTGGAAGAACGAAGGCAAATGTCGCGACTGGCATTTTCTGAAGATCAAAAAGCTGAGCGGAAAAGGATTCGAGCTAGGGCTTTCATGGATGGGAAGCTTCAGAAAAGAAGCGAATTCCTTTCGAATTCTTTTGAATTCTTTTGTTGTAATTACATAACATTCTAGCATATGTAGTATTGTGTGTGTTTATTTTTTTTTAAATCCTTATAACGTGCACTTTCATACAGAAAAATTACCTAGGATGCAATAGGAAGCGCATTCCATACTGCGCATGGCGTTGTGATAGCGATTGATGTCAATAGCAATATTCCACCGCATAAAATATCACCTCGTAGCAGAGTGGATAGAGACCAGCGCCTCAAGATTCTCCAGGACTTGTAATTTATATGACCAAGTGTATATTACAGACTCAAGAGCTACATATTTTAATGATATGCAAGCGAACAAAACTACGGTTGGCCCAACGTACGTTACTATGGAGTCAGCTTTTAACTGCCCTCTTTTAGCTATGGAAACATCAAACAGAAAACAAAAAAATCATACAAAACATAGTGACCGTCCCCGTACTCGATGGTGTCAGCTTTTAATTGGCGTCTTGTAGGTCTGGGAACATCAGCAAGCAGAAAGCAAAAATAAAATCATCCTCGATCAAAATCGCCCTCAATCCTTACAATACCTCACTATTCTCACTCTGTTTTTTATGATTTTTTTATTATTTATGTTTGCTGAAGTTCCCAGACCAAAAAAAAACGGCAGTAAAAGCTGACTCAATATTTAACATCAGATAACAGAAAGGAAATAACTAGTTTATTGGGCGTACAAGGTATAAGCATTTGCTATGAAAAACGCACTAACGCGACTTCAAAGATCCTACAAGGCCACCGCCCTGCTCGACGCAGACATCCTTCCAGGTGGTGAAGCCTTGCGAAGCTGAAACGCCAAGGAAACAAAATATTAGAAAGTACAGTAGTATTCTGTATTGTTCAGTAGAATCACAACATCAATACGCGATCAATCATTCGATGCTAAGACCATTCGACCCTTTTGCGGAACTTAATTGAGTGGCTTTTACGCTTCTTGCCTCGGAATACCGATGTGTAACATAAGACATGATATCGTAAGACGTGTACCAAATCGTGTAGTGGAGGTGCCGGGTTGGTGGAGGTGATGGCGTTCTGCCGAAGTGGCCCTCAGGCCACGTGTTGCCAGTTTCCACGCTGAAGATGCACCTTGTTACAAAACTGGTGGAGTCCGTTTCTAAGCACATAAGCCGAAAAACGCGGACTTTCGGAACTTCCGTACGGACGGCCGTGGACACAAGAAGATTTTTGAAGGTCCTAAGGCTATTACTAAATCTTCCATATCGATGAAAAAGGGTAAATTCAAGAAGTAAAGCCCCGTAAGTTGGAACCTAGCGAAGGGCAAATTTCAGCAAATTTGATCAAGATCGGAGCAACCGTTTGGCCAGTACTAGACAACGAAACACACAAACAAAAATCACACACGTCATACTGAAGTCACTTTTTTGGGCTATGTGAAATTGAAGATTTCGCAGCGCTCGCTACGCTCATCAATAATCAAAAAGTAATAGTAAAATAGCGTAATATATTTATATAAAATAATATAACACGTATTAATCGACCCATCACTGAAAATTATATGTAGGCAACCAATGGTACACGTAAGCATACCACCAAGCCTACACAGTAAACACGAGGCAGACCAGTTCCGTTCTGTCGAAATCGAAAGTTCAAAACAGCA
The DNA here is from genome assembly GCA_921293005.1 of Nemoura dubitans. Taxonomy (NCBI): domain Eukaryota; kingdom Metazoa; phylum Arthropoda; class Insecta; order Plecoptera; family Nemouridae; genus Nemoura; species Nemoura dubitans. The sequence goes on along the minus strand of OV121073.1, from coordinate 65,636,894 downwards.
TACTATACTCTCAGTTCAAAACGCTAACACTGACGTATCAGGCGCTCAGGCGAACTAGCCCGCTGTGACGTACCAGCCACGTGCTTTGATTGATTCTCCCCTCTCTGTATTGATTGACTAGACTCCGTAGGCAATGGCGGCGAAGATTTCTGAACGATGCCGGTTAAAAATACAAATGTATCCGCATGACCTGCACGAGTCCATCTGCAGGACCATCTGGAGGTGGAATCGGAAATTGGCTGATAAAAGAGATAGTACTGTAGAGGTCTCAAGGATCGCGTTTTGTCCCCACCCCTGCAGCACGTTTCACTAATCCAACCACAGCAATTAAACAATTGGGTTTTATTAGTTTTCAATCGGACCAAACCGAGCTCGGGATAGCCAGGGATAAAACAAGTTTTTTCCGCAATGGGCTGATAATGACATCGATTAATAAGTACATTAAACACGATTAAAAATCACTCTTTCCTTTGGTAGATACCTACTTGTTTAAAACATCTCGTAAAAACAAAGGTTTCAATCACATGATAAAATGAAATTTGAACCAAAGTTTTAAGCCGAAAACTGATCGTTCTATACAAGATTCTAGAAAAAAATAAGGACGAAATAAATAAATCAATGGCCAAATTTAATTATGACTGCTTTTCTAATGGCCTAGCGACAACCCATACCTTGGTTAGACCATCGACAAGTTATATGGATCAAGTCATGATGTTCAATAAGCACCACGATGTATTTTCGTCACAAAAATTTTGCAATTTTTTCCGTTTACTGCAAAATAAAGTAAATATCTGAACTACTGGTTGCATGAAAATACTGGATCTTTTGAGTTTTTCTTCTGCAATGAAATTTAGGTGTTACAGAGAGCGATTTAAATAACCCAACTGATATCTCATTCGCTAGAGCACAGAAAATATCGATGCTCAGCATCCTTTCGTGAAATTATGAGTCGGGCAAATGATAAGAGAACAGGTTTAGAGACAAATTGGTCACGGAAAGGTTCGTCTAGTTAAAATCATCCATCGGCTCGCATTAGAGTGAATCTGACAGGGGGTATGGATCAAACCAACTCTGTCATGTATAAGGCCGTCCAACTTGCATGTGGATTTCTCGTACATCTCTCTCCAAGCGGCCAATTTCCGATTCGATGAGCGTACCTATTTTTATTGGCTTGCCAGCTTCATTCATGGTATGCCCAATGGCAATCTATAGCCAACAAAGAGCCTTCTAGCAGCAGACATAGACATAGTAGATATATAGCAGGATTATAGACTGCAGTCTATCAGCATTGAATTCTAGCGGGTTAAAAAGGGTATAATTGCATTGCAACGATATAAACTCTCTGGTACCTACTTGTCTCGATGCACTGACGACCATATTACTAGGGCGTCGGGTTGCGAACGCTGTGTGTCGCGTTGCAGATGAGTGTCGCAGTTTGTAGCGCATAAAAGAGTGAGAGCAGTTCATCGTTAACATAAGGCCAATGTGGGAATAAACAACTACTTTAAGAAAGGGTCAAGGAAATCTCATTTCAAACCTTTTTCAACTGAATTTTGCTATTAGCATGCAACTTGCAAAATTTAACTTTATGTAAAAAGGTACCTATAAAAAAAAGAGGGCGGAAAGTGACCAGACCTGAAAACATCAGAAATGCTTGGATAAAATATTGAGAAATTTCGGTAGAACAGCTTGGACAAATTGTCAAAAATCGTGATTTTCTTACAAATTTTGAATAACTATTAGGTCGATTTTTCTAAAAAAGAGCACTGGGTCCTTTGGAACTCTGTTGCTAGCTAGATCGATCATGAAGAGATGACGTTTCGAGCTGTTATTCCCTTACTGGACCCCAAGAAGAGCATGCAACAAACATTTATTGATTGAAAGATGAAATGCAATTGCTTTACCAATAAATTGCAAATCGGTGACATCAGAAGTGAGTACGTAAGTAGGTACCTAAGAAATTCGGCATTTTTACTCGGTGAGCTCTGCCACCCACTTAATCATAAGATGTATTTTTTTAACTTGTCTTTTTATTTCTCGTTTGAAGTATATCTATCTAGCCGTGCTCCCAATTATAACATCAAATATCTCACTCCTACTATTAAATATAATATAATATGCTCCTGTAGATGTTGTCAAACTTTTACCATAATAATATCGTAAAACATAACATACCTAAATTACCAACATACATAATGGATATTACTCTTGCTAGATGAATGGCACCTAATGACCAATTGAGTGAGCCACGGGGATAGCTATAGCCTATAAGTATAACTTAAAACAGTATGAATAGGAATCCAAATACAACTTTCCGTCACTTCTTTAAAATAACTAGCATAAAACAAAGTCTTTTTCCATTTAAGGGTCTGTATAACATTTAGCCAACTAATTTTTTTAAGCTGCTATTTATCTTTTATTTTGCTAATCTATGGATTGCATCAACTAACTCTGCTTAGTGGGTAGGTGTATTATATTATGTTCCCATCTCTTGCTTAAAATCTTGGTTCAATGCAAACCCACGACTAGATTCCATAACTACAGATTGTGTCCGGCCAGTCCAATTTGAAACGTTTTGTTGACTAGGTTCACTTAGAGTATAGGTGAAGTTTCAAGTTACAGCTGAGAATCAAGCAATAATTGTCTGGTTGCTATTTCTTGCTCACTTAAAGCTATTAACTATTTGGTACCTATACATATCTAATATATATATATTTATCAGTTTTATCACTAACATGCAACAACAAATAAATTTTCCAGTTGAGTGCCGCAAAAAATACAATTCCGTGTATAGGTAAGCAGGATATAAACCAAGTACCATTTGTAACCAGCAAAATGGTTTCTCAACTGAACATTTCAACCAGGTAGGTACTGTTCTTATTTAAATCAAGAATCATGCTACAATCTTGGTAAATTGAATTGCATATTCTCATTTATCCTTATTTTTAAGAGAACCTTTGTAGGTAATCCCCCAATCTACTTGTGAATGTTGCAGAAGAAAATGGAAATAATGTCTGATAACTGAGATCAGCACAGCGCAAACTTGCCACCAGTGGCAATATAATTGCTACAATTGGTCTATATTTCCACGAAGTATAATCATAATTAATAATAGATAAACTCCATTTTGCATATCGATGGCTTCCGGGAAGAAGGTCGTAAGCGCCATATTTTCGATAATGGGGTTATGGTGGATTTGGATACTAGTGGACACGAGTGGGCAAAATGTTGTAACTGAGAAAAATTTCAGTGTGGGTTATAAAACACTTTCAATCTTTGTTGAGTGGCTCCCGAGTCTAAAACACAGCCGTCAAAAGGTTGTAAACGACTTATTACAAGTTAAAATTTGATGGTTGCAGCACGGTAGTTGTAAGCACAACCACTTTCTGTTTTGCATAGAATTTCCTAGCAGACCAAACGTCGTAATTGCTGGATGTCAAAAAATCGTAATTGCGAAAAATAGCCCCTAAAGTGTGGTGGTAATAACAGCTGGTCATGGGGTAAAAAGTCGTACCTAAGTGACAAATATCACTTAAAACGAATAATCATAATTCATCCATGAGACAGCCCAACAATTACTTGCATAAAATGAAAGGAAAAAGTAACATTTTTGATTGGTTAAATATCACATTCGTAAGTACAAAACCAATATCAGAAAGTGTTTTTAACGTCTCCTGATCAATTTGACTTTTGGCGCTTACGAACTTCTTCCCCACTGATATATATATATATTTGTATCATGGGGATAAAATAATTGTCGAGTTGAATTACACTATCACCTCAGTATCATCTCAATGAGGAAACCACAATGTTCAAAACAGTGCAAAGTCCTCGACTAGGATTTTAAAACAAATTAACTCCAAGCCAATCAGCCAAAGGCTGATTCACGCAACAAGCAGCATTTCGTTTCCAAAATTTGTCTCTGGTATTGAAAAGCAGAAAAATAGTCCACTTTTTAATGAACAAGATGTCAGATCAAATTAATGCTACCTCTGATTTTGGCCTGAGCCTATCAGCTACCCATTTCACATGCATTGTTGTCATTGAGCATCCCTGATTGACGATAGTAAAAAAAGGGTTACCACACCGAAGAACTGCTCAATGAGTAATTGCAAAAGGGCGGTCAGCAGTAGACGATTGACGTCGGCAATCTACGCCTGCCTCTTGGCATTAAGCGGCGACCCTCGGCCACCTGGCATCAGCTGCACAGCATCGTCTGCGCTGCGCTTCAGCAGTCGCAGAGACTCCGGACTGAGCAAAGAGAGTGCTCCGCGGTCTGTAAACAAAACCGCAATGTCACACTTCTGCGATATTGTCATGTATCTATATCGTCATATTGTCATTGTCAGTGATCTATATTTAAATTACTTGGATACCGAATTCTGCAGATCATTTTGGAAGCTGGCTTGACCTCTGATTGGCCCTATTGCAATCTGCCTAGTGTATTTTTGAACTTCCTGACTTTTTGCTGAATAACTTTCAGAGAATTACATTTAAGCTAATTTATAAACAATAAATTGGCTACTTTTGATTGCCTCTTCTGCACCATTTATTTGTTATTCCAGATTATTTATCCAATTTAACTTTTGTCTAATTAATAATGTGCTTAGGTAAATTCTAGCCAATTTCTAGCATGGATCTTTCAGAATAAGGAGCAGCAATGTTTGGGTAAAAAAAGTATAGGCAATCGAAACAAATCACTCGAAACAGAAACTTAATGGTCATTACTCATTACTCATTACTTGAGATGTAAAGCGGTAATATTACCGTTACTGGTATTATTACAAAGCAATTTTACCGTAAAATTTGCATTTTTTCTTCATTTTTTCTGCTGTTTTGCACCTCTTTGATGTAAAATTACCAGTAATTTAAAAAATGTTAATATGTGGTAAAATTGGTAAAATTGAAAAAATAATGCTACGATTAAATTTCTTTTGTGCAGACAATTTGCAAGTTTTATGACCATATTAATTTCCAAGTAGGTACAATTCAAAATAAATGAACTCGGGCTGGTGTTCAATGTATAAATGGACACTGTTATTTAAGTTATTGACCCAAAGATATTTTGAAAGCGAGAGGAAATGGCAGAACGTATAGATTTTGTTTCAGTTGGAGGTAGGGAGTCAAAAATAGACTAATAGCATTTGGGCATTTAGAGCATCTAGTGTCAATGGAGAACGTAATTAGTGTTCTTGCAATAATTGCAGATACATTTAAGTTTCTTTGTTAGCAGCATACTACTCTTAAATTTACCCTTAACGTTGGATAGATGCTGTCAACCTTGCACGGGAGAGTGGTGTTGCCAGTAGCGTTACTTCAAATCGGAGGCCCCAAAGCAAAATATATCTGAGGCCCTCTGTCACCAGTACCCAGTCTTGCTTCAAATAAGCCATTCCCTAAAAAAAAGTTGCCACACTCTTTTCAGATGAACTTTCAAAATATCTATTCCCTGAAATTAATAATGTCGCAGCCTTGTTTTCGGATTAACTCCAGGTACTAGTATGCCTGATCCCCACTAGTTACGCCCCTGGGTGTTGCTTTGGGTATTTTTTGGTAGGGAAAGATGCACTAAACTCAAAGGGATGCAAAACAGCATAAAAAATGAAGAAAAAAAACGGTAATATTACGGATCAAAAGAGCCAAATATGCAGTTTATGCAGTAAAATCCATAATTATGCAATATCTTCCAAAAAATGTCAAAATATGCTAAATAAAAACCATATGTTTCGAATCAGTGACATCTGCATCGGATAAATCCACGTTTTTGCATAAGCTCTGATGCTTAAGGCTAAGCACAGTTCTGATTGTAAATTTTTTGAAGAGTTGCTTCAAACATGATACACCCCTAAGTAGATAACTACTTGTTATCTACTATATCTAACTACTAACTACTATATAACTACTAAGTAGATAATTAAGTGTAAAATAATTCAAGTCCTTTGTCTTATTTCTTTCAGATGGGGTGACCAAACTCCAATATTGATCACTTCAAATTGTTGAAACAGACCAAAAGTTGCCGACATCTCATGGCCACATTGTTGAAGTTATTATTCCAATATTTCAGCATGTTGTAGACAATAGACGTAAAAAGGGCGAATGTGGCCCATTTTCCCAATTTTTCTTTGCACTTTTGTATAAAATGACTCTAAAGAGAATAAAAATGAAGAGTTTCAGGATATGTTCTAGCATTTCTTTTCAAAATAAGGGCCATGTTTGCCCTTATTTACGTATTTTGTCAACAACATACTGAAATCTTGCGATAGTGTGTTCTGACCACTTTTTGAACCTTAAATCCGCGTCTGCACGTAAGCCACTCGCCGACTCGCCATGCAATTGTGCATGAAATTTGAAGGTAGTAGACCCTTTAAAAAAAAATTGCAACTTCTAAACGAATAAAATATGGGAATCGGGACTTTCAGGATGATGATGATGATTGTGGTGTTTAACGGCACGTCAGCTCCGAGGCTATTTGTGCCGAGGGACTTTCAGGGATTTGAGTTCAAATAGTAAAGCACATAATCCATACATTTTCAATTTTTTAAGTTCACTCCCAGTTGACGAAAAACACCCCTGAAAACAGCCATTTTCGTTTTTTTTCGAATTTCATGATTTTTTTGAGGGATGAAGGTGGTAGAAACCCTTATCAAAACCAATATGTAAACATTCGTTTTCATGAAGGGTACCTACAAAAAATTTATTGTTTCCCGTTTTTCATCCCTTGCTGTTCAGAATGCACCCTGAAGTTGCAAAAATTCAAAAAATTTACCCTACATTTTGACCTTCTAATTACCCTATAAAAAGTAAAATTTCTGACTTTTGAGGTACAGTTCATAGTAAAACAAACTCTTCCGAACAAATTATCTCTCTGAAGTTTTTTGATATCTTTAACGGTTTAGAATCGGCATTGGATTTTGTGACACACTGCAACTGCCAAATATTCGTTTTTCACTGAACTTTGAGGGGCTCTATCTGGAGAATGGTTCGTCGCAATTTTTTTTTAACAACGTTCTGAACTCAGTAAAGGTAGGGGAATAACCCTGAATTTTCCTAAAAAAATTAAAAAATCCACGAGCACACTTTTGGTCGATTGGGCTTGTTCTGACCCAAGTATAACTTATAGATGGCCAAATGCAAGTCATATTCAGAATTTTTAAAGGCCCAAAATGAAAAGAACAGTGTAGCACTTTTCCCATGACAACTCTCCCTCCTCTCCCCACCAGGTAGGCATCTCAACACAAGGTCTGCTGACCATCTTTTAGCTTAAATACACGCCAAAACCTAGAACCCTACCAGATATTATGGTCTGAGAGCCCCCGTGCCTGGAGTTATGCCACTGGTCAAAATAATAACGAGTAGAGCTACATAAACATACCTCGAGTATCGCTGCACGAGCGATGGTGCACCCTTGGTGCAACTGATCTCCGTGCAGCCTCGAAGCTTGCCGCGGCGTGGTCATGCCAGCGCTCGGATGTTTCGTGCCAAGGGTTCGTTTGATCTGTCCAGCGGTCGCTATCAAGGCTGCCTCGAGACCTTCTCAGCGCCGCTCGCTTCCCACATTGGTGTAGGCTTTCCTGAAGAAAGAGTAACTTTCAGTTGCAAGGCAATAAGGCACGTTCAGTGTAATGTTACCGTTAAAGTGTATCATTTTTAGATTTTGAAAATTAACTGAAAGAATGTTTTAATCTCGTTTATATCGCATACTTGCATGCCCAATGGCTTGACTCTTTTGAATGTATGCACCTACCTAATATATTTCACAATATTCAAAAGTTTAAAAGTATCTATTTCAAATTTTTTCCATCGTAGGTACCAACTTGGCACCATGACGTTAAGTTTGAAGAAATCACAGAGCTATAAAGTTAAATAGTGAATAAGGTAATAGCATTGTAATAGGTTACCTGACTGGAATCGTCGTCACTGGTCTGCAACGGGAAGCGGAAGACCTTGAAGTTTGGGGATTTGGGCCAGGTAATTGGCGGCGGACTTCGAATCATGTGCTCGTGGATTTCGGGAAGAGTCAAGGGATCAATGTCCAGTTCATCAGGGAATTCCTTCAAAAACAGAAAAATGTTATTTTATCTGTAGGTACCTATCATTTCAGTTATTAATTGATTAGACAGGCAAATCATTTGGAACACGATAATTGATCGCAAAACCTGTGACATGAGATTCGCATCATCTGATTCTGACTCCTCCAAACCATCGATAAGACTTTCTCTGCTGGCCAACACCTGTGGAATACAGCAAAAAATAATCGAGATATTCCTGAGAATGCTGTTGGTGCTACATGTTCATTTCTATAAACTACAGTAGGAGATTGTGCCCATTTAAAATATCTCCACATTCTATGAATTTCCTTGCTAAATATTTACATTTACCTGCCCATTAAAAAAGGAAAATTTGAACTTTCAAATATTGGATGCTGTAAACATATAGGGCTCAAAGCATATTATTCTTGTTGTAACGTTTAATTAGATAAGAAGTTATGTGTAAGTTTGGATAAAGCACCGGATTAGAAAATATCATTATGACAATTTTCGCAGTTATAATGGTTTGTTGATGTAAAATCAACATGCTGTTATCTACCTGCAAGAATGGATTATCTTGCCGCGACAGCCGAAGTGCTTGCATGTCTTGATCCAAGTTCCGTGTCCGGCCCGGAGTGAGCGTTAGAGTGGAAGCGGCTGGTGACGGTGAACTGGCACATGTCGCTCTCAAAACAACGCCTACAGCTGCCACAGACAAGCTCGAAGGTATCCGAGGCACTGCTCCAAAACTGTAACTAGTTGTTCCTGGCCCACTCTCCATTTGGTTGATAAACCCTTATTCCAGGGTAACTTGCTTACAATTCATTTGATAAAGAGGTATAAACTAACGTTCCTGTATCACTGACCAAGTAAATCCATCCAATCACTGTGTTACATTAGTACCAGCCACCTGTCACAGAAAAAGGTAAATGATAACATAGGCGATAGGCTGATAAATAATATGGGGCTTATTTCTATGCTGATTTGCTGCAAGGAAAAAATACCGTGCGACGTAGATCTTATCTAGAACATTGCAATAAAAATTCACGTCGAGTGTGTTATGTGTGTGTTTAATGACACCCTACCTGTTACTCATTATGTTCCTTTGACTCAACACTTTGCTAACCATCTTTCATTCATGTGAGACTTCTAGCAAGACCACCCCCTCTCGCCATATTTGTTTTCTTACAAACGTACAACCCTCACCCCACCCCTTGCGCAAACTCCACCAACAGATTTCAAATTTGAGAGGCAAAATATAAAACTTACATTCCTAGCAAACTGAATGACTTAACCCAGAGACTGAACCGACATTAGCGACGAGAGGAAATTTCGACAAAAAAATTTATTGCGAAACATTGCTTGCAATGGTGCACAAAATGTATGTGTTTAGTGTTGTCATGTAATTTTCTATACTCTACAGACTTTCGCAGACAGGGCCTGAATGCTCCCGAAGGTAGCAACTGCGTAAAGTTTTAACGAGTTGTCGATGTTCACCCGTAGCATGGCCCATTGAAATAAAAAGGCATTTATTAGCTACCAACTGATATATTTTTACGCAATTGTTACCCTTTTCTGATTCCTGATAAGTGATAACACATATTTTGGGCTCACAACCCCATGACAAAATTCCCAGCTTCCTCACCTGATCTGCATCAAGACCATTCCAGTCTTTCCAAAACACTGTACATTTAAATTGATAAATAAAATGCTAAAATACAGTGAAGAGACTAATACAGGGAACATCAGGAACTACATTTGCCAACTAAATTGTCAGGATATCGGATATATAGAGAATAAAAAATGACATTTGAGTGGGTATACTCTTAATAATACACAAATTTTATTTTCTGTTGAATCAAGAAAAAATTATCGAGAACAAAACGGTTATGCAATATGAATAGTTACAAGTAATATGTACAATAAGTCGCTTGCGGCTGACTCAAGCAGCACGAGCAAGTAAATAAAATGTCTAGTGGCAGTCCAGTGTCTGTCGTTCACATGTTTATCATAGAACGTTGGTCGATTGGGGAGGATATTCGAGCCAGCAACATTGAGCCAGAGATTTGTCCGGACAAAGTGTTTGGGCTACATCGCAACGGTGGGACCGCGTCAGTTCACGCAAAGCGTCCACGACAGTGTTTCGACGACTGGTACCGGACCTCTCGACACAGATCAGAGTGCCGTTAGTCCTTAAAAATTAACTGAGAGATCTCAAATAAATTCACCGCATGATTGTTAAGCATCCATATTCCATATATATCTCTTTTTCTCTCTCTCTCTCTCTCTCTCTCTCTCTCTCTCTCTCTCTCTCGCTCTCTCTCTCTTTTTAGTATCTTCTTCTCTTTACAATAACTGGTATCAATTCATATTGCTGCTACAAAACTTAAATAAAGAAAGTCTACTAATTTTTATGTATCACATTTTAAAGATACCATTAGACCAAATTTAAAGTGCTTCCAGTAACATATATATTTCTATACATTTTTTTGCTTATTTTTTTTTTGGTTGTGAAATTTCTCCAAGGTGTCAACTTTATTCATTTTCTGACACAGAAAGATAGTTAGGTAATTAACTATATAATTTTATTTGTTTACCAGCTACGATAGAAGCAGACACATTAAAGAACTGCAAGCCTACAGCCTCTTTAGCTTTCCAAATTCACAGACCGCAAAATCGTTTCAATCTGGCGGCGCCACAGGTCCCAAACCGCGGCAGCGTCACCACCCAGTCGAACGTAAGACTCCAATGCTGACAACAAGTTTCCATGCCGTTTGCAACAGTAGAACCTACCGAGGCATCTGCGGCCAATTAGTGACCTTAGGAACTTCAATTGGAGCCAGCGGTCGATTCCGGTGGTTGCAAAATGACCCTCGGAACACCCATCGGAACCAACAGCAGCTCGCAGTGGTTCCAAAGAGACCGACAGAACCCTTCAGAGCCAACAGAAGCTGCCGCAATCATGGCAGGGAAACCTCAGCACGGGAGTCGTACGTTCCGGGCGAGACGCAGCTTTGGGAGCCTGTGGCGACGGCAGAACGAGTGCGGCTGCCTCGAGCCGTTCCATTCAGTCACGCCATGCACGCACGCATTCGCCTCAGTCGCAAGTGTGCATCGCCGCACCGCTGCAAGCAAAGAGGCTTCGCGACACCGACAGGGCGTTTCAGCAGTCAGCACGCCCGCCGGCCGTTTTGCACGTCAGGCCAGAAGGAAAATATTGGTCGATGACGCCATCTTCACCACGTGTCAAACCGGTTTGTTGTTAACATTTGAAATGAACACCGTTCCGGAATAAACACCAGACTGCTATTTTTTTGCTGAAACTCGAGTCCACGGAAAAAATAAACATAATAAGTTTACCCATTATCATCAGGGACTTATACAGAATTTGTACTCTTTGAATGCTTGACGATGTTTCGGCTGATTTTCTTGTAAGCTTGTGGCTGCGGCGTGGGGGTTGGGGAGGGGGGGGGGAGTGGGGACAACTTTCTCGGTTCGACGGGAGAGATCTGCCAGAGGACCACGACGCCTCGTTCGCGCATCGCTCGTTCGTTCACTTTGCACTTCACCTCGCCTCGCCTGTCATGTCTCGCTCATATCATCGCATTCACTGATTTACACTCCCTACAACGGCTGAAATATACTTTTTTTTCATTCCCCATTCAAGTGTGAGCTCGTCACTCTTGAATAAAAGAACTTTTTAGAAAAATTATTTTATATTTTTTTGTTTAGTTACAATCCACCCTATCAAAAACATTTTACAGTAAATATGTGTTGTTCTTTAAAATTGTGAGATGGTTGGACCAGTCAGAGAAAATTGTTCTGTTTAGCCTATTAGGTACCGTACTGGCTCACTCGTACCGGTCCTTGCACCGCGCAGGGGGGGACAGGCCCCCTGCACGCAGCCAGCACCAGTACGCACTCCTCGCTACTTAGGTATTGATAAAACCAAATTCACTTCACCAATATACAAATCATAAAATATTTAAAAGCTAAACTGTTTGCCGATTTAGTAATAAGTTCATGGGATCACAATAAAAACAGTTTGAAAATAAAACGCGACGGGTTTCAGTTGGCCGTCATTACATGTAGTACCAACAACCATATTGGTAAGTAAATTATTATATATTTTTAAGCTTTTCTTTTTAAAAATTAATTGAAAAGTTATGTACAATTTTACATAAATAATGTCGACATGCAGCGAAAAATTGCAATGCGCTCTCAGATTCCCTATACTCTTGTAATACAAACAGGTTCCTTTTGTTGTTGACTAGAGGAGTTTAGAGACATACGGATGGTTCATCATGCAATATTACTGGCTCTTATCCACCGTCATGCGACAATGCAGATCCCGTCTGGTGCTGGGGGGCGGGCGGGCGGGTGGGCAGGTGGGCGTCTTCAGTCCGTCACTGTTCTCGACACACAAACACGTAACCAACCCCAGACTCGCTACCGCTTCGCATTTCTTCGTCGTCTTCGTAATCGTCGTCTTCACCGCCGTCGCCGCTGCTGCTGCGTCCGCCTCCGCTCGCCGAGTGGGGGGGCGGGGCGGAGCGAGGCGAGGCGGGGTGGGGGCGGGCCCGTGGCTGGCCTAGATGATGTCCATCTCGGACAAGGTCAGCCGGCTAGTCGACATGGCCACGCCGCTGTCGCTGGAAATCGACTGGCCGCTGCTGTGGTCGCTGCTGTGGTCGTCCGTGTCGCTCTGGTTGCTCGTGTAGCCGATCACGTCCACCTCGTCTGCTAACAAACGGCACCCGTCAAATCAGTGTGCGCTGGGATTGTGTGGTGTGCGTCGGGACATTTTGTGCAATGGCACCAGTTCGGTTGTGTGGGGATTTCATAGGGAAGTGGCTGCAAATTTTTGTTGAATTAATCCATAAAAACATTCTACAGTGAAAATGATCAAAATGTTCTGCTTTGTTCAGTCCGCTTGCTACCCAGGTGAAACCAAAGGAATAGGACCTACTTTGGCAGTGGGGTTAAAAAATATTGATATTAAAAAAATCTATGCCGCTTGAAAGCGATTTAATAAAAACTGCAATAGTATATGCTCTAATAGCAGCAGCTAGAGAATTGGAACTGACACCAAAGTGTCTGTGCAGACACGCCTCTTAACCGTGAGTTATAGCAAAGCAAATAAACTAGGTGAGTGGGTTCCCAGAAACTGCACATTCTTGCAAAGAACCAACACACGGCCGTGTCTAAAATTAGCCCGTTATTTAACCAATTGTTTGCGTGGGGGTCGAAGGGGGAGGCTCGAGTACCTCGGCAGGTAGAACCGAGGAGAGGAGGCAGCCAGCCAAGGAAAGACAGGTGCCAGATGGTCTGCCCTGCCAGCAAACGCTCTACTCACAGCATCAAGATCACCCACAGACTACAGAGCATAGGGTGAGGCTGTCTTGGTCAACCTTCAAATGTCAACAATCTTATAATAGATTCGGCAATGACGTGCATTGACCAAGCCCTAGCAGAAAAGTATTGAGAGTGAAGGAGACTTGGAATGGCCAGGCTATTATTTGTTTTGCCCTGGAAAAAAGTTGCTAATGTGGGAAGTAGTCTCTTGACGATAAAAATGGTTGAAGTTGTTCGCATGCAGACCTTTCCCACTACACCACTGCTAGCATTGTGCTAGTGCCTAGTGTGTTTGGTTATGACAGGTTAGGGAGTGGAACTTTGGTAAATAATTGAACTACTTTGTGATTGGTGAGAGCCAATCCTATGGGAACGTTTTCTGTCTAGCGCCAGTTCGATCAGAGGGAAATGACGTTCACTAGACTCTAAAATAACTAGGCAGCTTTTTCCTTGAGCTGAACTTGACAGGTTCAATGCATTGACAGCTTTTGGAAGGCCACCGTGGGCTGGCAAGCAGCACGGGCTAGCGAGTATGTGTGTGGAAGGACAAGCCAAACCCACAAATTTTAACACCATCCTAATCCATGTCCTGCGTTTTATGGCGCCTGCGTTAAGCACCAACACTTTTTCAACTAGTAAAGATAAAGGCTAGCAAGAGACAACGTCTAGAGAGCTATACGGTTGGACAATTGGAACCACTGTCTCCCACTTGGATTCTCATCCATCTGAGTTTGACTTTGAAGACATTAGTGGTGAGGACTTCAACAATTATCACACTGCAAAAAAACATGCAGGGACATCAAGTTAGCTGAACCATTGGCGGAGCACAGTGATAAGTTGACGGCTGCCATACGAATCGAGATCCCACAGCGAGGGCTTCAACTTACCGGACTCGGAAATGGACGAGGGCGACGAAGCCGACGGCGACGAGGAATTTGTACTGGATATTGTCGAAACTGAGCACTCGGAGACGGAGCGCCGCTTCGACAGGGCAGTGTGCGCATTGAGCTGCTCCAGCCGCCGTCGCAAGTAGCGGTGCTCACGGTGGAGGTGCTCCTTCTGCACCGAGTGCTTGCGCTCACGATCCTCTAGGTTCTGTTGGCACATGTTAAACACAACACATCAGTTGCAGAATATTCTCTCTCTCTCTCTCTCTCTCTCTCTCTCTCTCTCTCTCTCTCTCTCTCTCTCTCTCTCTCTCTCTCTCTCTCTCGCGATAGATTTGGGGAACATTCACGTTTTTCCCATCAATTGGCAGATACAAGGCCTTGTGAATGATTTTATTCCATTAGCTTTTGGGAAAATCTTGCAGCGAGAAGGCTTTTGATCAACTAATAACAGCTTTAGTGGGGAATGGAATATCAGAAAGGGCCTTGAATCAGTTTTGGAAGGATTATCGAAAAAGGAATTATTACTGAAAGTTTACACCAGCTAATATGACATGATTTACCTATATAAATAACCTTTATCAAGACAATTAAATCAATATAAGGATCACTATTATTATTATTGATCACAGATTAATGAAGAATATTTTGGAAGAGATTTTAACAAATTGCATCCCACGTGATGGAAGCAGAATCTGCGAATGTCCACATCAACCTCCCTTGAAATGACAGCAGTTGTCGACTTCAAGAGATCCATGCCACGAGTCAATACCCTCAGGAAAAAGCAGATTGAGCAAACATTGACTATGAAAATATTTGCAATAAGTCCTTGCTGCATTTCTGAATTGTGTAGGACTCCCTAGAGTCCAAACAAAAAATAAATGAGAAAAAATAAAAAAAGTGAACATTGACGAGGCAAAGGCTTTGGTGAAGAAGTCTCAACATCTGGCACCATCTTATCAGCCAGTTGGGCTTTAAAACGGAAATCTTCGAATTTCGAATGGCCCTGCTATCAGCACTGAGCGTGTGTTCCGAGAAGAGAGCAGTTAACAAAGGCGATGTCATTTGCTCAACAAAGTTTACAAGGTAGCTACTCCATTCTTTTCCGTACCAGCCGAAACCTCTGTGGCAGTTGCGGCTAGCCAGTGGAAAGGGCGCAATTGGAATTGCTAATGCGAGATAACGACATTTTAATGATTAGTCACAAGCCGACGTATTATTCTAATTAATTTATTCGGCGGCAGCGGAGGCGAATTTATTTCCATAATGGATGTATTCTGTGCCTTGGCGGCGAAGACCAGTGTTTTAGAGTTGTTTTCTTCTTTGGTCCGTAAAGACCGAAAACGTATCCGGCGTACAAGCAGTTACACACCGGCAGCAACTACTCATTATCATCGTCTCCCGGTATCCAACAACTCAACTGTGATCACTGGTTTCAATCACGAGAGGTCTCGATTTTCGATAGCACACCGCGTGTCGCTACTGCTGCAGCAACGGGGTCTCCAGGCGACAACGCGGTCAGCCAGCTAGGCAATCACATCGACAGTTGACAGGTACATACACGCCTGCACCACCCCCCACGCGGACCCGTACACTCCAAGGCGATAGGAGCAACACGGACCGTGACAAAGCAACCCGTAGCGCGACCCCATCGATTGCCAGCCACCGGCAGCGTGCGAGAACACGCACTGCCTGTATGTGCGTGTGCGGGCCGAGTGCACCGTACGCGATCTCGACGGCCCGTGCCACGCGATGCTCAAAACAGGCGCGTGTGTTCCGACGCCTGCCTCTGCGAGGAGCGAATAGGCCGTGGGTCCGGTCGTCGGCACGGCGTCCGTGAAGAGTCCCGATAACTGGATAGACTCGGCCCGAAATGCTGGAGAGGCCGCTACGTTGCCGTTTGGTTGCACGGTTTCACTTTCTCGATAGTGACACTGTTGGGTAAGAACTACCGACTTTGGGCTGCGATTTCCGATGTCTAACGGAAAAGCGTCCCGTTGGGGTATCGGTGTAAGAAACGGTAGTTATTCACGTTCGATTGTCTTTTCGCATAACATTGTAAAACTTGGCGAAAGTGTGCCATGACTCACAATAAAACGTGTGGGACGAAGGGTAAATATTAAATAGAAGGATAGTACACTCTGGATTATAGCAAATGGCATGGCTAAAGACCCTCAATAAATTCCATTATCTCTAGACCTGCTCAAAGTATACTTAATTGATCGCTTGATCCTGGGTCCCAATCCTTCTCCCGTGCGCATAAGCCACGACATTTCTCCCAAATCCCTTTTGGGGGTGGATCCTATTACCGGGACGTCCTGGGTCGGCGAGTGAGCCGGTCGTACCTTAATAAACCTCTTCGCTTTCGTGAGAAGGCCTAGCGTCGTGTGCCTGGATGCTTCATGGCCCAGGGGCACCATTTCCTTCAGCTTTTCCAGGCAATTTCGTAGGTGCGCCCGTCTGCAACAAGGAAAACAACAAACTACGTGAGCAGGTGTGTATTTTCAACGACAGGGCGAGATTTTGAATACCGTGGACGGATGGCAGATGCAAATAAGCTCGATAATTTGTGGCACCTATAAAATGCAAATCTCTACAGGTATTTTAGATATAGTATCAACAGGTTGAGGGAACCACCAATGCGATATTTTCGCAGGCCATCTCGTGATATTTGCAACGAAAAAGTGACAGAACTAATGAAGTTGCAACATTGTTTTCGCGAAGCGAACACCAATGCCATCTAGGAGCAAGTCGTGTCGTTGGGTGCAGTTTTTGCAAAGGGTGGCGAACAAACACAAGGGTTGAGAGCCGCCACTTCGATACTTTCTGCGCAGTACTTTGGATCGGCGGCAACGTTCGCTTTTACTCACTAGAGAGCAGCACTGCCGAATATCGGATCAAATCGCATGTTCCGCGTTCGCGTGTTAGCGAGTGCAAACACGGGAGGCCGGCCAGCCGGCCAGCCAGCCAGCCAGCCAGCCAGCCAGCCAGCCAGCCAGCCAGCCAGCCAGCCAGCCAGCCAGCCAGCCAGCCAGCCAGCCAGCCAGCCAGCCAGCCAGCCAGCCAGCCAGCCAGCCAGCCAGGCCGGCGAACAATAAAGAAAATACGAGCTACTCGCGTGGTACCGACGCAGTGAGAATGTACATAGTATGCTGGCGTAGGACGGGCGGGCGTGTGTGCTAACGGACAATTAGCAATTAAGAATCGCGCTTTTATTACGCTATCTCAAACAAACGATGCAATCAAATGAAGCAACCACGTGAGATGTGGGCAAACAACCACGCTCGGCTCATGTTACGAATGTGTATTGACGCCATCATACACTCGTACGTTACGGAGCTCGCGATATAAGAGCGTCGGTGGTATTCAGGTAGCGTCGGCTAAAGCTGACGAAATGCACTTTCATCTAGGAAATTGCAGTAAGCCACGGTGCAGTAGAGAAACCATTCATTCTCGCGATTTTGCAGTCAGCTGGCTGTGCAAACAGCTCGAGATCCAACGCCAAGTTCCCCTTACAGCTTACAGCATGGGGTGCCGCGTCTCAAAAACTATCCGTGTTTACCACACATATTTCGATTAGGGGTGGAATTTTTGATGAATAGTAGACTCAACCCTAGCCACCCCTAGGTAGGGTTCAACTAAAATCTGAATTGCTGATGTCATGTTGACAATAATTAATCATTAATCAATGATGAATACAGAATCACGGTCTAAACTCGAAGTAATGGCTCGTACAAATCGTAGTCAGTATTAAATTAACAATATTTTCGGGGGAACGGAAAGAAACGCAGCTATTTCGGGGTGAAATAACCAGAGGAAGGGTGGAAAACGGGAAACTGGGCGTGCAGCCCGACGCTTTAGTTGGCGTGATTTGCTGGGACGCAATCCGGGGAGCAGGCGTGCACGCGGCGTAGTGGGCCACGCGCGCTCCAGACAGCTGTTATTCCATTTCCTCGACACGTTCTGACGGCCGCTACCGTGGACTGATCAAACGTGCGAATGAGTCTGACAGTCGCAATGCACTGGGAGCGATTGTTAGGCCGTCGTCGAGCGCCAGTTGCACATTGCACCGTGTGTACTGAGTGGCGAGGCGTTGCTTTGGCCAGAGTTTCGTTTGTTTAGAGTGCATTGGTAAAGGAGAGAGTGGCAATCAAGTCTGTTAATGGGCGGTTGCTAGAAAATAGATTTGGAAGATGGTTTAATGCTAGCGAGAATTACAATTTTGCCCCCCATATACGAACCCAGTCACTGCTGATTTCGATGTTTTTTTTCTCACATAAAATATTTCAGACTCTTTAGAGTATCCGTGAATAGATCCTAACGGTATATAGTATTACCGGCCGCTTCTACCAAGCAAATTCGCTGCTTGATGACCTAAACATCCGCAGAAACGAATCGAATTACCGCAAACCCGTCAAACGTCGACGAAAAACACACGGCGTGACTGGACGCTCGCCACCAGCCTTCGCTGAAACACAACAACCGTGTCGTGCGCTCGAGACCGCCACTCTCCATCCATCACAGCCCTCTGTTCGCAACCAGGTCGCGGCCAGCCGGTCGCCGTGCCCGGCTCCGACTCCTGCTGGTTCGCGAGAGCACGCCATCGCCATCCCAGCAGCGAGTCCTTGGTTCGCATCTCGGCACGGGCTCACGATTGTTCGCAGAGCACACAGCTGGCGAGTCGTCGAGTTGCACCTTTCCAATCCACGTCTATGGAGAGTGGAGACCGCGCGCACGTCGCAGCCCATCTGCGACAACGGGGTGCACTCGGTCGCATTTGCAACGGTGCTACTTGCGATGTGCCGGCGAGGCGGGTTTTCAGTCGCCTGAAAGGCCGAGTTTCAATGCGAAAAAGTAGCGAAACATTGGTTCCACCGACCACTGCTGTATCGTGGCATCTCTCATCGTTCGACTGTGTTCAAAGCAGTCTTCCCATACCGTTCCTTGTCCAAACAAACCTATTTTCGGTGCGGGCATAGGTACTCGAAGCCGCACAAAACTCGTCGATGGGTGCATAGTGCATTCGTCCAAGGCCCACCGTGATCTCAGCTCGAGTGCCGCCCCAGGGTCTAGACTCCAGCTAGACAAGCGCCACGATTGCTCAGAGCCGTGTTTGGAGCCTCGGCTGGTGGACCTCATTCGCACGGCCACCACGCAGTGAACATGCTGGGCCCACGTGACCAACGCAGCCATGGCTGGCCAGGGACAAGACGCCGTCCTCTCGTACTTGGGGGAGCGCGCAGGGGGCCATCTCTTTTGACAGACACTGTACTGCGTGTGTCCAGCCCTAGCTGAAGGGTGGGTACAATGGATTTGATCGTGGTCAGGTCAGGAGATGAGTTGCGTCGCTATAAGCGGTAGCAACGGGTGAAGAAGTATTTTTCACGTGTTGTCCCTCGTGTATTATTTTCTGCCTGCAAGCGGCCGTAAGGCAGAGGGTTTAGTAGTGATTTGAGGACTGAAATACGAATGTTAACCAGCAGACTTCATTGAATAATCTGATAACTGATGCCCAAACGACTTGTTTTAGAGATGACTGATCATTCCGTCTCCTCTGGTTGAGCCCGACTATTGACATCACTTCGAGCTGGAAGCAGCCGAGGTGTGTAGAGCAATACTGTGGGCTGTCAACACGGTGACCGTCATGTAAAAACGTACTGTAGGGCACTAGGCCCTCGCCGCTAGTGACGTCATTGACGACGAGGCGCACGGCTCAATCGGACCGGATCGCAGCGTTACAGCATCGTGCGAGAGCGAGATGAGACGAGGCGAGCGCCGGTGGTGGTACAGGAGCAACGAGAGGGAGAGCGATCGACCTGGCGCGATCTTCACCCGATGATCACCTCGTGATGTAAGAGCGGCGAAAATAAAACGACCGCCTGGACGCTGCCAGCGCGCGTCGCACTGTCAGCGGCGTCGGCGTCGGCGTCGGCGTCGGCGTCGTGCCGCGAATCCGCGCGCCGGGTCGACATGAACGAAACCCGCCAGCTGTACGTACGTGAAGCGTGAGCGCGCGTTGATTTCGAAAGTTGGCGTTTTAGAGAGTCGCGCTAGGGATGAGAGTGGGCGACTGGTTTCAGGCAATCGACGTTTGGTCCATTGGATGCCACGGAATGTGATTGGATTTTAATATTATATTTTTACTGTGCGGCTTTTGTCTGGTCGTGCTGAATGCAAGCCATGCAACGCCTCCACACTTGAGATAATGCTATGTGCTCTATGGCACTTGTCAACTGAAGTGGGGGTTTTAACCAGGAAGTTTATTTATTCATTTCTTACTTTGCATTACAATTTTTCTGCAACGATCGTGGTATGTACAGTGTCTTGTATACCAGCACACAGTACACACACATTTGTTATCGAGAACGAATAGAAAACAGGTCCATGTTGCACCTGAGTTCCAGTCCCGGTCGATGCAAACATAATAAATCGCACAGACATGCAAACAAGTGACGACTGCTCTAATCAAACATGACCGTGGCCGCCGGCCGGCCACTCCCTCGCGGCACCGGCGCTCTGGGCAGAGCGCGATTCCTTCGGCGGTCGCGAGCACGGGACGGGCGCCGCGCGTTCGCCCGCAGAAAAGTTCGAACCGCGGTTGCTTGGGGTGTATAAATAGGCGAGGAGCGGCGCAGTAATGGCCCGTCGTGTGCGCTCGCTGAGTTACGGGTGCCAACGGACTCCCGAGCGCCGAATATTTTGTCAACACAAACATTACAAACAACCCGAGAACGCGAGTCGCTAGTTCGCAATGGCTTGGGATTTGGCGCCGCGTGACGCCGGCAGCAGCAGCGCCGTGGTACGATCGAACGTAATACAAAGGGTACTAAATGCATTGCATGATCCCCTGGCGCCCCGCCATTCCCAACGACTGATAAGAACAGCGATATTTCGTCGCTATCTTATGAAAGGGCTCATCCTTGCAGGGTCTTACGTACGCTTTACGGATTAGAGAAGGTTAACAATGTACTGTTGATGCTTGCAATTACTTCGGTCGACAACGCCGAAACAGTTCAAATGGTACGTCCATGGATGTGTCGCTCAACGTATACATAGAAAAGACGAGATCGATGAAAAGTGGAACCTGTGAAACCCGGTGTTTTGAACGGATTTGCCAAGGTGGCGGTCCCAAAAGATGTCAGATCGCTGGCGGAAACCGAGAGGCACCACGGTGGACCGACGCCTCGGCGCAGCGTCGGTTTGTATTGGCACGTCGCACGGACGGGTGCGGGGGCGGGTGCGGGCACAGGTGCGGGCAGGCGGCTGAGCGCGCGCCGAGGTGTTCACTCATCTCGCGTGGCCAGAGAGCGCCCCGGCGGAAGACATGTGGCGGCACTCTGCTGCCCATCCATCGGCTGCCCATCCATCGGCTGCCCATCTCAAGGCGCTGCCAAACTGATATCGCTCGCAGGCAGCGCCGGCACCGCGAATGCCGTGTCGACGTCATGCAAACATCGATCGCGAAATACGATGCTAGAGTGTGTTTTTATCGAGCTGTCGTGATGCTCAGGGAAAATGTTTGCGCCTAAAGTCTCTTTGAAGGCGGTGGGTCGACTCAATGTGCAAGGATCTAAAACTTAAAAAAACAGTTTCGCACCTAAAAGCTCAGTTGATTAGTCGATACACAATCATTTGGCTAAAATTTGATATGGAAAGGTATTCAAATATACCTCGTCGTAAGAAACACCTATTTGAAAAACGGGACTGTATTGAGTGGTACACCGTATACAACTATTCGAATCGACGCTGTGATTCTGTACACATCACTAGTCACTTGCTTGGCACTTGCTTCTCAAAGTGTTTATCTTTTCAAAATAACTATACAGCGTCGACCGTTCGCGGTAGCCTGCGCAATATCCACGCGCCTCTTCCCTTTTCGCTATCCTCAATTTCCTATTTTCTACGGCGTTCCCGCTCGCATTGTGCCATTTCCTTTCCGGCGCAGTGAGTCGGCTCCCGAGATGTCCACACGACTCCAGAATGGGCACGTGACAAACGATGAACCGTGCTCGGTCACTACGCGCGATAGGACGGGGCCGACTCCATTTCAGACCAAGCAAGCGAAAGAATTCGCCATACAATTCACGGGACGCTGACAGCGCAACATCGATATGGAAACATCATTATATCTTGAATAATGGAATGCAATTCCTTATACAGGCGTTAAACAGCGAGGGAGTATGCAGAACAAATCGTTCACGCTTCTCAGCCCGGAATTAAGTATATGTGAACAAGCCGGGTGCACTGTTCACTGTTCGAGTGGAAATCAGTGGACTCACGTGGTCGGTGGTGCTTGGACGTTCGGGCTCACAGCAAAGCGAGCGATCGCAGAGCCAGATATACTGCCCAGATCGGAAACAGAACTTCACAACGATAGCTCGGAAAAAGCCTTTTAAGGTGATAGTGCAAGCACCCACCTGTACGGCATGTACACACATGCCGATTGTGGCATGTGTAGTTGTTACGGTAATGCAATGCATTTAGCGTCGATCGGCGATAGTGCGTCATGGTGTGAACCATCGCCAGTTGCGCCCCCCCCCCCCATCCCTTTCCCGACCGACTCTGAGAAATCCATTCTACGGCGCGGTAAACAAACATGACAATCGGATTATCGCACGCGGAATATCTTCGGGCGTAATCGCACCGGTGCTCGAGTTGGTCGGTGGGCATCGGGCAAGTAGAGCGAAAAGGCAACGGTGCGTCGCTGGCCAGCGCCGCCCGCCGCCCGCCGCCCGTGTTCTTTGCGCTGGTCTGTAGTTGTACCATCCGTCATCGAAGACGTTGCAGCTTTAGCCAAAGTTCACTGGCGACTGAGCTGGGATGTGTTTAGAACGATGAGGATAGGCAAAGCTCCTTTGGGCAGTTTTGGATTATATGGTCACCCACCCAACATTTGGCCCCACAGTGTTGCTTAACCTCAGTGCAAAAGACGCGGCGTTCTCTAGCGACGAGGGCGCTGTGACGTCACATCTCTCGGTACGGGCCACCGAGTACGAGGCTCCGGCCACAAACAGCGAGGAAATCATCACTCCAACGAAACTTTCTATTACTGCAGTAAATCCACTATATTGTATTGTACAGACCGTAGTAAAACTTCAATTTCTTCTCGGCGCATTGCAATAGATCACCGACATCCCGTAGCGAAATTACACGTTTCTCCTAACAGTTTTTGTTCTATCGCCGCCACCGACGGTGCTAATTAATTCGAGGCAAGACTCTTGCGTGGCGAGCTGTCGACAAATCCGTCACTCTGCCGATTGACGTTACACGAAAATCTAATTACCAATTACCGCGAGAGCGGCCGCCACTGTGTTGACTAAGTACGGCACTCACGTGATTTACTTACACCACAGCGCTCAGTATGGTAGTAGATTGGTGTACGTGCAGCGAGAACCGTAGTGTTTGTACTTCCGTCAGCGAGCCGGCCTAAGCAATGCACACCTCAATTGGTGTCGGTACGGAGACACAGCTCGCTCCCTGACGCTCGAGAGACGTACAATTAACATTGTACAATGTCATTGTAACTATCTCAAAGCGCGTATCTTTGCTCAAGGCTCTAAGGGCCGGCTTTACAATTTTTTATTTCTGGGTTAAGCGTCTAGCCCTCAGAAACAGATGAATTCCACGAGATCCTATCGGCGGCTGCCATGACAAATAACTGAACTCCTACTTTAACCCTGGGTTGAGGCACTTGTTAAACCGGCCCTAAACCATGTATCGGACGGATGGTACAGAGTTTCAGATTTGGACCGTCCGCGCTTTTGAAAACGTTTAACGAAACGAAGATTGCGGGAACCGCTTCGTGTTTACATAGGAAATGCATGAAACTCGCGAGTAGAGAACGAGTTGTGGAAGCCGCGGTCTACCGCAACCGCAGGGCGACGCCTTCAATGTTTCAATTTTCAATGATAAACAAAATCAGAGGCGACCAGGCCAACAAAATCACGATCACGCGCGTACACATGTTGTGTACCACGAGTGGGGACGATGACAATTTATATTCGTGTTTGATAACAATATATTTATAGTCGCTATACTCGTGTATACAAGCGAGTTTCGTAATTAAGGAAACAATAAAGGTGTAAGCGTCCACATAATTTTGAGCCTTGATTAATTAGGACTCATGTCAACTGCCAAGCGAGCATCACATTCCACACAAAAAGCTGCAAACCTGGATTTCAAAGAAGTGCGAATTAAAAGGATCTGCAAGGGAAACAAACGTGATAAAAAATCGACGACATTCTCATGAAATATCGGGTAGCCAGTTCGCTTCGGTCGGCGCCACCGAGCGTGCAGATTTCGATTTCGGCACGGCCGTGAACGCAATGCGTAGAGCGCGACGGGTCATGCGTAACGCGTCCGACGCCCGTCTGGCCCGTCTGGCCCGTGGGCCGCGGAGAGAGCATCTCAACGCAAGACAGCGCGTACGGGTCGGTGAACCTGTTCCGAGTGCGAGAGTGTGTGTGCGTACCGTCCGTGTTAGCCATCGTCGCCGCGTCAAAGGGCGGTCAGCGCTAGCGTCTGGCGGTGAATAAATTTACTGATTTGAGTATCAAACGCTACGATGGGTTGTGCACCTATCCTAGGCCGAAGCAACCGAAAGTGTAATCCGGATGGTTGATCAGGAAATTGCGTGCGCCGTGTTTTTTGGCCACGTCTCGTTGCGTTTCGTCTGCCGTATGATTATATGGTTCATGTTAAAAAATTACCGGTTAGTCAAAAACAAAAAAATATCACAAAACCAAAGTCATGGGATGACAGGCGATGTATGTTATTAGTTCGTTGCCATGTATAACAATGCCCATCATTGTTTATACATGCGGATTCGCTTTGTTTAAGGGCATTTCGAAATTCCACGACCAGTTTCTGGGCGAAGTGCGTTCGCATATATACATGGGTTCTTCCGCTGGTTCTTCCAATCCCAACTTATCACCATAGATTCCAGAATTCTATGCACATATATTTCCAACCCTTACGTCCCGAGCGCTTGTCCCTACAATTTCAAGACCCCAGACACGAACTCGACGCTGAAAGTGTGCATTGTTCGCGGCACCGCAGCCGTGAAATAATAGCTAGCTGTCAGGGCCCGTCGGGAGACAGAGTGGTCGGAGCCGAGGGGTCAGGTCAAAAGACAGCGGCGTCGATTCACGATTGTAAACAAACTCGGGCGCAGTGACGAGAGGGGGACCGATGGCTGTCAGAGTCCGCGCCGGGGCATCGTGAAATCTCCCGCCAACACCGCGCGTCCGATGGTGCCGAGACGTAGGGGAGGGTGCTACCTTTGGGGGACGCTGCCGTTTGACGACAACGCGTCTGTCAATCGTCAGCTGGGTGACCCCGGCACCCGGCTGCGTGTTTCCGTTTCGTGCCTCGTAGACGCAATGTTACATTTATTCAGTTTGGAAATCATAATGGTAGTGTAGAATATTGGTACCATATTGGTAGCAAACTGGTATCCAAGTCAATTGGACGACTTGAATCATCATATTTACAACGTATTTCACTTTGAAATCGTTTTCTTGCCTGAACTCTTCGTCATTTCTGTGTGCATCTCCATACTCTATATCGTGCGTTGTCGAAGATGTACTAAAGCTTTTAATTGTATTACTCCTGAAACATCACAGTAGGTCCTCGAACTGTGTACCCAGGGTAATTTTTTAATGCGCAGCTCCGTGGACAAACTGCCAAAAAGCTAATCTAAATGCGGGAAATTTAACATTGCGTCTACGAGGCACGAAACGGAATAGCGCCACCCGGCTAGAGAGCCACCGTAGAGCGAGAGCGGGCGATTAGGGATGAGGGGGCTTCTGTTTGTTTGCAAAAGCGTTGCATTTTGGCGGTTGCCTCCAAAAATAAGCATTTCCCGCGGCAAGATGTCTAGACACCGCTTAGCTACACAATAAAAGTCTGATTGCGTGGAATATTGTGTGATGTTTCAGTGATCGATTGCAGAGTCAGTTATCTGCAGCCAAATTGCAATCGCGGACACCCCTAAAGTTTTTCAACTCCCAACTAGGAGTAACAGCTGAATTCGCTGCACGTAATTGGCCGTCGTCATGATCGACAACTATACGAGTTCGAAAAGTAAACCCGGACTCCAGAGAACTACGTATCATTGATCGAGTCATACAGCCCATTCCGAGTTCGCCACCCTCCAGCGAGCAGTGCCCTCCACACACCGCAGTCGTCCACAATATCGGTGCAGGGGAGCGCCGACGAGTGCCGGCTGAATGGCGACTCCATTCATTAGCGTCGCCATGCATCGACTGCCTGCAGCTGAACGCTGCCCGCACCCTCGCCGCGGCGCACCGACGTGCGCATCGGCATCCCCGGGTCGCGAACCCGCGACAACACGTTACACATGGCGCCCCCCGTCCGTGCCCTCGACACTGCCAGGGGCTCAGCCCCAACTAGCAGCCGGTTGAGTCACGGCGGACTGCGCTCGCGGGGAGGTGGAGGGGGGTACGCAAATACACCGCGTCTGTTTGCACCGTGATTTCACCGTTCACGTGAAGGGTGCGCAGCGAGCGTTTGGTTTCGCGGGGATGGCACTCGCTTGATCGTCACTCGCAAAATCTGTCCAAGCGAAAGCGAAGGGGTTCAACAAACCTTGGGGAACAAGGCTCGCTGTGTCGGATAGGGACCCACATTTTACAAGATCTTGTGCTATCGCCGCTGTCGGTGTTCGGTTAGAATTTTGAGACAAATAGTTTTCATCGAATCCTTGATCCCGTTTGCAGTTCAGTTCACGTTTTGTCACTATTCGGAATGTCGCGTATTTGTTTCAAGCCTAATTTCCATTGTTTTCCTGTTCACGGGACATATGCTCAAGCTCAGCTAGATTATATATTCATCTTATTCACGGATTCTGCTTCGAAACAACAGAAACCAACCGTCAATCTCGCATGGCGAACCTCCCACCTTTCCTCCTGAGTCACCTTGCCCGTTTTATAAGAATGGGCCAAAAAGTTGTCGACTACTAGATGTCACATCCATTGCGAGCCATACGGAAAAGGTGCACGACGACTGCGGAGGAGACAATGTGTCGTATACATACAGAGCATTCGTGTGTATACACACCGCCAGCCAGGGCCAGGGCCACGGCCAGGGCCGAGCGCGAGGGGACGGGGGGTGCGGGGGCTCGCGGTGACCCAGATGCCGCGGCGGAAGGTGCCGTGACCCCCGGGGCGACCTGTCGCGGTGACCCGGTGAGAGCGATGTGTCACCCGGCGCGACGCGATGCCCGGACGTCACCGCTCGCCGGGTCGCGACGACTTCGCGGTGAGCGACCCGCGAGTGCACGCACTGACTCACCCTGCACCGCGTCGCGCGTCCAGAGTTCACGCCCGAGCTGGTACGCATCACGCTTTCGAGCCCGTGGGCTGGGCCCGTCCGAGCCCGTCGGAGCCCGAAGCGCTTCGTGATTTGCAATTCACATCCATGCACTTTACAATCGGACGGACTCGGCGTAGGTGAGCGTATTGGCTATTACGCCAACTGACGGCCAACTGGCAGAAATCGGCATAACTGCAATGTGGGCCGCAATGTACGCACAATACGCTGCCCAAGGAACGCACAAGAAGACGTCAGTTTGGACGACTTTATTCGCTACCTCTGTAGGTACAGCTATACATGAAATGTTTACTACGTTTCCTGGTGCATTGCACGACACATTCTCTTCCTCGTCCTCTCTGAGACAAAAGTAGACGCCGTATTCAGTATCGACATCAAAGGAGAGTAGGTACCTATAGCTATTATTACATTGTAGGCCGGCACATTAAATCTGTATTCAACATATGGTACACGTTTAACCAATTGATTTTCCGTCCGCGCAAATTATAGCCATTTGAAACAAATTCGAGGGCTCTCGTACGAACAATAAAGCGTGTACAAAACACATCGATCGCTCGGCGAAACAAGCGCAAGCGATCGTTATCACGCATGCACTGCCGTTCTGTTCATTGCACTCATTGTGCATGCCCATGTGCCCCCCCCCCCGTCCCCACCCCTCATCACGACACTGATAAATAAATCAGCGGACAATGTGATATCCGCCCCCAATCGATTGCGTAGATCTAGACACATGCGTTGCGATACGTTCCCAATCTGCATTTTAATAGATCGTGTGCGTGCAGATTGCACTTTGTTGCATGCCGGCGACGCCGGTGCAACGGGCCCGACGCCACGAATGCATCGGCGTCGGCAGCGCCGAACGAGCACGCCCATTTTTACAGCGTGCCGCCCGCTGAATTCGTTTCCGTCAATAAACGCCCACCGCATAAGGCACAATAGGAAGCGACAAATCGTGCAGCGTCCTAGCGGAGCTGATTATTAATTGAAGGCGCACGATTTAGTCGGGACGGGTCCTGTGTGCTCAGAACTGTGTACCACGTATACTCTCTCGGTACCGGTGCCAAAATTTGGCGACGTTTCAAGACTAATGAGATTCTAATATGCAACCCAAGGGACGGGCTCGCATCTCGAACGGATTCTGTGGGCTGCGCTTATCTAAACACAACGGTTTGCGTTTTGATGTGGTCCCATTTGACAGCAGCACCCAGTTTCAAATCGCAGACGTGAATTGCAACCAGGGAAGCGTTACGCGGCTGCCAGACAGCCGTTAGACCTGTGGTTAGGCCTTTAGACACCGAGTACCAAATATAGAGTGCGTGCACGTGGCGACGCACGAGACGAGAGCGCAAGATACTGGCTAAGAACAACGACCATCAACATCTTGCTTGCAGCGGAAAAGTAAACCGTAGATAAAACAAGCTAAAACACTGCCAAAATGTTTTACACATTAAATACATATGCATGGCTGTGTATGAACGTAATTGCATAGCAGCTCAAACCAGTGTTTGGCAACCGTGACAAGCAGAACGTAATCAAACTGCGGGCCGTGATTTCATCCGACTGGTAAAGCGGAGTCCAGCGCACTTTGCAAACTGATAGTTGTACAGAGACATCGCATTTGTCGCGATAATCCGCAGTACTTTCAACTTCTCGGCATCGGTAATAGATACAGGCCGAAGAAGGTGGTAATTGGCGAGCGTGTCCAAAGAACCAAATCAGAGCCCGCAGCCTGTCGCAGGCCCACTCAAGAACCCGTTACGCCACGGAGCAGCCGTCAAGGCACACAACACCGCGTGTGTAAAAGTAAAAACACGATAGCGGGTCGCGAAAGAGCCCGCGCCCGCGGGCGACACACATCATCGCGAACGCAAATAGTACGGTGGTTTATTTCGATTCGTACACTCCGCACCAGAGTAAAAGTTAAATGATCTAAAAATAAAAACAAGTAACAACTGATAACAGCCGCCAAAATAACACGAATCAAGATCAACAACATCAACATCAAAAGCAGCACGTAAAGAGCACCGCGATCTGAGCTGATGAATTGAAAGTAAACAGAGGGGCCAACGGCAACATCAAAAGCAGCATCAAATTCACGTATCGCGAGCCCCGCGTTGATGTAGACGTAAACAGAGGCCAGGCCAGGCCAGGCCACCATCAACAACTCAAAAACATCACCATTCAATAATGAGCACGTAACACGGCAACAAAATTATACGCGACCCATTGTGGAAGGCAAACGTGAACAGAGACGCGCCACCGTCTTCAACATCAACATCAACATCAACACATGAACGTGCGTACGTTTTCGCGTCGCATCTCCACGCCTCTGGGCCGCTGGGCGGACGGTCGGGCGGGCGGGCGGGCGGGCGGGCGGGCGGAGGGGGTGCGGCGCGCGCCTAGCAAACAGCGGTCGGTACGCGCCGGGGCAATGGCCTGTGCGACTACATCTCTACACACACACACACACACACACACACACACACACACACACACACACACACACACACGCACGCACACTTGCACTGAGAAGTGTGACCTACCCGTCGGCCGGGGTCAAATTGCGCCTAGTCGAATTCGACGGCGACAACGTTGCTGCTGCCGCGATGCCACCGCTCAAATCCAAAGCGCGGTGTGATCTATGCCGTGCGGAGCTGGCGCGCGGCCAAATACGCGCCAATTTCGCAAGTGTGTGTGTGTGTGTGTATGTGTTGGATGGAGGGCAAATGTAGTTGGTCGCCCCCATGATGGTTAGAAGAGTTTAGAGAGCCCGTCAGTGAGAGAGTGGTCATCTGACAGTGTTCATATTATGCTGATCCGAGGGCGAGACTCGCAATGCAGCGCAGTAATGCAGAGAGCCATGTGCACGCGAACGCAGGCAGCGTGTAAGTGACGCCAAATTTCATCGGAGACCGAGGGGTATTGTGGCTTGTGATTTGTGAGGTCACGTCAGGTCAGGGAGACCTGCACTGTTGTAGCGACCTTGTATCCCATGCGAATGCTGTACACACCCATGAAACGCTCTTTGCGAATTAGCACTTATTCATTATTAGTCTCAAAATTCCTTATCATTGACAAATTACAACGCAATATTCACTGGTGCAAACCGTCGTGTCTTGCCACCACAAAACAGAGTGAACGCCCCCCCCCCCCCCCCCCCCCAGGTCCTACTCTTCGGCACGCGAGCCACCCCGGCCGCCACTGCCCACGAACGTGTCTCGCATAGTATGATCGCACGCCGCGACCAGCCATAAGCGTGCTCTATGCTAATGCCGATCGGCCAGAGACAGGGCCGGTCCGAGTGCGCTCGGCAACCCACTTTCCAGACGCACACTTGCAAACCGGCTAGAGCATGTCGCTCGGTAGCATGCCACCATGTATTGGGGAGGACACGACGAGATGGATGGTCCTACTCCTATGTGATGCGCCACAGGCAGCAACAACGACGGCACCAGGACCGAACATGCGTCTCTCGTGAGCGGACCTGGAATCCTGGACAAGATTCACCAATGCATTTGAATTCATTCGTGGTGTCGGTCGATACATCGCTCCGCCAACGGGATATGGCGATGGTCTAATGGCTTGTAACCCGATTTAAGCGACTGCTGATCAAGTGCACGTGCACTTGGTGGGGACGGCTATGAAAAAACGCACTCTAGTCCCGGTCGGGCGGAACGGAATCGCTTCTGGTTTCGCGTCTGCTCGTGAGAATCAGTTTACTGTCTGGCGATAGCGATCACGTCCAGTCGCGCAGCTATATGGAGCAGAGGTGACGAAATGAAGCAGTGCCACGTTGGACCGTTTTAGATGCAACGGGCCGCAGTGATTGTGAGCTTAGGCATGTGTCGTTTGATCGAGTCTAGAAAGGTTTGAGAGCCAAGCAGGTTCTATCAGTCAAGAAAGATTCCAGAGTCAAGAAAGAAGAGTCAAGAAAGATTCCAGAGTCAAGGAAGAAATAAGAGTCCAGAAAGATTCTTGAGCCTGAAGGCTCCCGAGTCTCGACGAAAGCAAGCGGTACGAACGCTGCACCGACGGGCCATGCCTCACGTCAATACGACTAAACGTCACGTGTTGTTAATAAATCGTTAAACTACACTTACAATGCGGTGGGAGGTGGCGGGGGACAGCGGGGATAGATAGAGATAGCAAGGACAATGTCAGGGTCACGCTTCTTAAATGATAAGAATAATTACTGACTGCTTTCCAAAAATTAAGTGTCGCGACGTAAGAAATGTAACACGATGATAGCAAGCTCGCTCATTTCGTAAACAGACTCACATCTCACCCAAGTTTGAAGTTCTACGTCACTGAGTCAGAGTACGACTTAGTTCACTTCTTGCTTGTAACAACTGATAAAACAAAGCCGTTTTGTTTGAAGACGAACTCATCAACAACAAGCGCGAAAGGTTAGACCCATGGTATAAAGGATTAGTTGATTATAAGGATTAGTTGGTAAACTAATTCTTTGTGAATTCATTGGCTAGACCTGTTGTAAACACAACGCAAAAGTTAAGCAACACCAGCCTGCATTAGATTGTAAATGGGTGACCGCCCATCTAACGGCCAGCTCTGTTAGGTATATATACATGTTCCGGATTTGCATAGGGGTTTCAGTGATGGTTGCAAGTTAAACTGGACGAGTGTTTGCATTTCCGAAAAGGATGATACTCCTGTGGTCAAGAGCATAGATTAATGCAGGCACGTATCAGGCTTCATTTTCATAAGCAAGGGTCATTATCATCAATCATCATCCTCTCGTTTAAAATCGTTTAATCCGCTCGTGAATAGAAGTCCAGAAAAGTAATCCTGTAACTTTATAATAAAAGTGAAATGAGACCAGACGAGACGGCCCTTCTCAAGGCAAAAGGATTAGTTAAGCCTACATTACAAACCTTACCAATTGAATACCATAGGATATGCCATACTCAACATGGAAACCTTTCACTGTAACCACCCTCAATTTCTGCAAAGTCAGAAGCCGAAACAAATGCAACGTCAAACCACCTCAAGCCAGATCTACTCGCGAGTATCACCGAATCGCAAGCCACGCTACATGCCAAGCACAAGTCACCGCTCAAGCCACGCTACATGCCAAGCAAAAGTCACCGCTCAAACCAGTGAAATAGCCCAACCGACCGCGCGATGCAATAATTGCACTTGCAACTAATATGCACAAACAGCACAGATGACATGCTAATTCTGTCACGCCGTGCATTTAATTGGAGGCGCTCGGAATTCCACACGCGTGCATTTAATTTATACGAAATGCATCGCGACGAAATGCACGCGCGTCACTCCGACTGGCGACGCCGAGCCCGGCGCACGTTGCACATGCACGTAACGCTCGATGCAGTTGGCAAGCGGGCGGCGGTGCACTTTGTGACGCGGGCACCTAAGTGCACGTTTCGACAGCGGTACGGGCGCAAGCCAGGCGCTAGCAATTATTCAACGGGAATGACCAGCCGAAGGCGGACATTATAATCGCTATCCCGAACTAGAACTACAACTAATTTAACTGGAACTATGTACTATGTAGCTAACAACTAAGTTATCCAATTACCTATAACATATATTGCTGATCTGGGAATATTTTGGTATTTGGGGACGTGCTGCGTCATCAAAAACAGCGAGCTGGCAGAACATTCTCGGATGAATTGACCCCATTGTTTCATAAAATCCGTCGCTTAGTTATTCATTTTATTTTGCATAATTATTCCTGGTGATTATCTGTTCATATAATTTTCTTCACCGCACTATTCAATGGAATTTCTTTATATCTTTAATTGTCGCATCGAAATCATTCTAACATCTTCAGTTATCAGCAAGGGCAAGACGCATTTGTGGCCATGCATGTGGCCAGCAGCTGAGTTCGCTGTTGACCAATCCAGCACCAACAGCTGTAATACCTTCGCTTATAGTTCTTATTTGCACAAAGTCCGCAGAAACAAATCTCACACCACCAACATATAGGTATCGCTAGTCGACAAGCCAGGATTCGAACCCACGCTCCTCGTTCAGCAATCCGCGAACACTTGGTTACCAGCGCCGACTGGTTGGCCGGTTAATTTATACCAGACACTTTAAGCGCGTCATTTCATCACATCGGATCTCTCGGCTGTAATCCAGGCAATCGCGCCGTGGAAGGCTGAACAAGCGCACATGCTCGGTAGCTGGCTTGCAATCTCTTGGCATCGGTCGGGGCTAGAGACAGGCGTACAACGCGGATGCAAGCGCTCTAGTGTTTCAACTTGGGATGGACAGCGAAATAAGGCATACACTGGGATTAATTTCAGTTTACCAACGCAAAGCCGTCTGGCCGGAGATGTTGCACATTGGCTCTTATTGCTATTCCATTGCTAGAAGGCTCTAGGAAATGTTAACCATAAATAAAAATTATATACAAAAAGCATTCCACTGTACGGTAAAATCGAACGCGCAGAGCTGGCTGAATGCACAAAAGCTATGCAGTTCAGGCGTCGTCCAGGGTTTGTCAGGTACGGCATTGGTGGATGTTGCGACTGCGAGCAGATGATGCGTAGCCAAAATATCAAAATCAATGCCGCAAGACGGATTTTAAGAGCATCGAGATTGCTTTTATTTTATAAGGGCAACCAAAAACCGGCTAACATTCGGGGAAAAGGCAGTGGGCAGGTTACAAATCCACGCACGCGGCGTCTGCCGTAGAGTATACCGGTTTGTTCCCTCGATAGTACGGCACGAGCGGGCATGCCGGCACCACCTCGTGCAGCGCGGCGAGGCGAGGCGAGGGCGTGCACTGATCGACCCGTGTCCGAGGGCGAAAGTGTTATCGTTAGAAAGCTACCTGGCACTGGCAGTGGCTGCAACAGGGAGGCTAGGGGTCGATACCAGTCACCCGTTGTACAGCAAAGTGGGCACTGACTGCCATCCAGACGGGCTCGAAACGCTAGCCTGGTACGTGGCCTTCGTTAAATTGCAGACGTTGGTCATTTCACTACATATAACAAAGGATGTATTACGTGATTATACACTAATTATGCCACCCTTCATGTACAACTAGCAAAACCCTTGCTCGAGTAAGTTCGTCTTCGTGCAAACACGAGTTTCTATTCTATAAGCTAGCGATTTTCTGCGCGACTGACTATCCATCCGGCTCCCAGTGACAAACAAGTTCTGCTTCTTATTCTTCTTCCTCTCGTCGTTTGCGCCTGGCGGGGAACGATGAGCCATATCTCGTCGCACGTTTACGGCGCACTGATCGTCGCCGAGAACGATCAAGAGAGCCACTCTTGGTCACAGAGTGGGCATCTTCGCCCAAGGTCGTCGTGTTTCTATTCCAAATTACAGTGAGCGAATCCGAAACGAGATCTGAAAGCGGTTCATGGAAACCCGTCGCCTTCGCGGAGAGCCACATGGCCACCTATTTCATCCGTCTTCTTGGCGAAACCAATGCATCTCTGCTTCTAGTTAGCCTCTCTCTAGCCCGTGGCTCTCTGAGGACGTATATCAAGTACCACAGAGCTGCAGCGAGCGAACACTTGGTCGCTGCTCGCTCACAAATATGGAGAGGTTTGGCTGGGTCCAGTCGGCGTCCGCGTCCGCGTCCGACCGCAGGCCAGGCGGCACAGAACCGTTGACCTCTGCGACGAGGAAGCAGATGAGCACCGCTGACTAGACTCTTCTTCCCGGCCACGATGGGTGAGCGCTGCCCGGCGCGGACTCACAGCAATATGCGTACAAATGTAGTCTCGTGAATACAGGATACGGTAACCGTATGGTGATTGGGACCTGGGAACTGGCTCCAATAAGCTATCTAAAGAGCACAGTTACGGCTGTCCCATCCTTATCAGCTTTAATTCCACCCCTAATGCACATGCCTATTAAAATAAACCGCCTTACGAGTAGCATGCGTTAAAATGGAAAGTAATAAGCATATTTCCGCAGCGCTTTATCCACCCGGCGATTCGATCCCAGCCGCCCGCACTACAATCGTTGCCAAATCGCAGTTGGATGTGAAAATTACGCCAGAATTAATTACCCCCGCGGTGCGAAACGTGAATGGCGTCGACCGCGCGGCGGTGGAAAAGAATGGATGCGGACCCGAGGAGAGCGTCAAGCCAAAACGCGACGCGCGATCACCACCTGCCTGCACCTCACGTGACAACCACGTGACGCCCACGTGACGCCCACGTGACGTCGGGCCGCGGCCATGCGTCCAACTTCAGATCAATCAAAGCCGATCAATTCCAACCAATAAAACAGTTCCATTGATATGCGCGACATGAATGCTAAAAATATACAATGGTACAGTCCGTTCGCGTGCACATGTCGCCCGCGGTGACCGGAGCTGAAGACGCGCGCCAAAGCCATCATTTCTTCGACGGGATATTTTTGGCTGGGACAGCCAGCTTGATATAGCCGGCGACTTCATGATCGGAAGGCATCATTTCGAAAACGGAGCTCATCGATCGAGCCCACTAGCTCTGCTTCTAAATGCGTGTACCTACCGCACGCCGACTCTCTCGGCAAAACGCGTCCCGTGCGGACAGCGGTTTTCCTCGCACACTGCATATTTTTACACGAACTAGGCCATGGCGGAATGCTGCGGCGCAGCGTTCGACGATAACGTCTAAAATTAATAACTCCCGCGTCCCGGGCCCCGCTCGACGTCGCGACGCCGTCCGCGCAGAGGCGTCGGAGGCGTGCGGACGTCGCGACGAGCACCGAGACGACGCCCCGTGACGCGCGGCGTAACAATCTGGCCGAACCGACCATTACGCCACTAAAACTTGGAGGAGAGCTGTCGATTGGTCCGGTTGACTTTTTGTTGACGTTTGGGGCTCTGACGCCTCGTCACATCGTTTCGGCTAAGAACTAGCCGACAATCGATGATATCGACAAAAACACCGAACGCTACGTTCTGATAGTTCTGACTCTGTCAAAGGAGCACCGGGGGGGGGGGGGGGGGGGGGGGGGGTTGATGGCCTTCTAGTTGCCTCAATACGCCTACAAAGCCGTGATGAAACCCTCAATAAAGAACCCATCATAGGATCAATACCAGCAGGTTTTTGACTCGAGATGAACTGAACGATTCCCAAAACCTAAAACGCCCGTCGGTCGCTAACGCTGAGCGCCGCGTAGCAGGCGGAGGTCGGACGACCGAGTCGACGCCAGAAACAG
Organism: Nemoura dubitans; assembly: GCA_921293005.1. NCBI lineage: Eukaryota > Metazoa > Arthropoda > Insecta > Plecoptera > Nemouridae > Nemoura > Nemoura dubitans. The sequence goes on along the minus strand of OV121073.1, from coordinate 65,600,113 downwards.
AAAGCGTCGCGACGCCCAGCGCGCGATGCGAACGCGACGCTTCCAACACGCGACCCGAGCGAATGTACACATCCGACGTCAAGGCGTCGCTTCGAAGTTGGCTATTTCATCAGCGTCGGCGTCGTGTTTTCTCGTGTTTTGAAAGAGCGTTGCGGCAGCTTGCCCGTGTTTCGGGGAACTGATCAAGTAGAGTTAGTAGAGTGAGGAATATTTTACAAGGCGGCTATGCTTCTGATGTAGTAGAATGAACAAACAAAATCAATTGCGTGCTGATCTTCTGTTGATGTTTACAGCCATTTGGGAATTCCAAATTTCCATTAATATTGCGTTCATAGTAATTATGCAAACATTGTTGTTGTAAAGCATTTTAATAATTGCAGTGCAGACGATCTGTTAGAGCGAGGGCGTGCAGAAAAAATGAACCTAACAAAACCGAAAAACACAATCCGATGAGCATAGAACCGACGCTCTCTCGATAGTACGGTTTACACAGTTCACCGCCCCCCCCCCCCCCTTCGTCACCGTGTAGAACCGACAAGAACACACGTGATGTCGATGCATGTGAAATGACCCCGTCCGGCAAGGGGATCGAACCCAAAGTCCCCACGGACAAGGCCGCAGCACTATCACACGACCGGTGGCATTCAAATAAGCGGCATTTCTAACCGCCATTGTACGAAACACGATCCACCGACACGACAGGAAATCAACATCCAACTACATTTTGTATGTCTGTGTATTTGTGTGTGTATACGTGCCTCGTTAGAATAGTTATTAGTGAAAAAATTAAACATACTCATTCCACATGTCGTCGCGGGCAACTACCCGTGACTGACGAGAGGTAAACACTGGTGTAACATTTTGTCCCCGGCGGTGGACAGTGGACACGACTATGAATGTCATGCGGGGGGACAGAAATAGCAGAGCACCCTGTAATGGACACAGGTAACGACTTGTGCACTGGTCGTAACTCAACCCGTTACGCCAGAAGCGGTAGAGTGAAACGACAGTTCGATAGCTCGCGGCTCGAATGCGTTGCATTGCGGCGGAGAGGTGCGTTATGCGTATGCCAGCGACGAATTGGGTGCCAGATTCGTCGATTGTGAGTGTTTGTAGTTCAGGAGATGGACGTCGTCGCTGTAAACGATTACCTGGGAGAACAGGTTAGGCGTATCAGTATATAAACGTGCTATAAATCACTATAGTTAGTGTATTACAAGTAATCACATGCGATGATAATGCAGGCAGCGCTAACTTGTCGTCAAACGTACTACAAACGTGTTTATTGAAAAGGAAATTAAATGTCTGCATGTGTGATGGTGCATTTTGAATATGCGCCCTGCAGTGCAGCTTTCATCGTTGTTTTCGTATCGATAAGAAACCCAAAGAATTGTGTTGCAATAACAAAACCACGTTTGAACATTGAGTGATCATTGCGCTATCAATTGAAAATAGATCTTAATCGGCCAAAGAGTGTAATCTGTCAGCCACCCCAGCCTCCCACGCACAGGCGTTATCCAAGCTCGTCAGTAGATAAGCGCTGCATGCTGCAGTCAGGTGATGTCGACGTAGCCCCTCTCGTTCCCCCAGCCCACTCCAGGTCCTGACGGCTCCCGATCCTAATCTCCTTTGCAGTCTGACACGGCCCTTTCCATGCAAACCACCGGCACCGTAATTAATCTATTTCACTCATCTATACTGGAGGCCGATCGATCTCCCCTTCATACTGTCAATCTCTGTTTCACTAAACGACACTGGCTCTACACACCATCAAAATACCAACCGCTCTTGAAGAAGTCGGTCACCGACCCAATACATCATCCAGCATAGTGTTGCTTCACGTAAATTGCCTCACAAAAATCAGTGTTTCCATGATACTCTTTGCTGACTGAAGCGCTGGTTCAGTTTTCACTGGCACCCACTGAGTGTGTGATAAGAACTTGGGAGTATTTCCCCCTCGAAAGAATACATGGGATCGCGAATAATGGAAAGAAAACATAGCCCGAGTAAAACCCTCTGTATACTAAAAAGGAGTCAGAAAGCATCTCCCTAAACTGGGTTCGAACTGGGAGAACGAGTTCGGTTCGGTGGTTTTGGTCGCGGACCAGACACCATCGCGTCAAATAACCTATGCCACGTCGTCAAAGCCAGCGCATCGCGTCCGCTACCCACCCAGTGGTCCGTCCTTCCACGACGTGCCCGTCCCGTGCCCACGGCGTCGGCGACGAGGCTTCGACAACGTCCCCGAGATCTCTGATAAGCGGTCGAAGGACGCGGTTGTCACCCGAGCCCGGTCGACACTCGCGCGGTGACTCAGCCGCAGAGATACGTCGGGCTGGGGCGTTACGACACCTTGTCTACTTACATTCGCCTAACTACCTGGCTAGGCTAATTCCAGAGATAGCGAGCTTGCGTTTGCCGATAGCCAGCACACACACACACACACAAACACACACACACACACACACACACACACACACACACAAAAACACACACACCGCCATTCGTGCATTTTTTACTTTTCGTTCTAATTATAGAACGGCGGTAATTTAACGCCCGGTTACGAAATTCTGTGGGTTTGTCGGAACCTTCAAGTGGTTAGGTGGCACTCGACCTCATGTTCATTGCCCTAAACGCTGCATTGTTCCGGAAAATACTGCACTTTAATGGTGCGTGAAAAGTTACAAGCTATGGGATTAGGATATGCATAAGTGGCGTACTAATCAGAAGGAGATGTTGGCCTATTTACGGTTTCACCGTGGAAACACCACAGACCCGCATGTGTATCAGGGTGACATGTACTGTAGATGAGCAAGCCAAGCAAGTTTAGTCTTCCGAAAAGAGTTTGTACCGCGTGTAAAAAGTGCAAGGTCCCTACGATTGCCGGTCGATTCTTCCACAAAGAACGACACGGACTCTGATCCGACTCGAGCAAGTCCCGATTCGGTGTCCTAGTTAGACCCTAGGCGACATAACTCGGCATGCACTTTAGCACAGGAGATTCGTCCCCTGCTGACGGCAGAGTTGATCCGAGTGCACTGTGGCCGACGCCGCGTACACAGTTTCTGTATATGGCGGCGACCGGCGCCTTTGTGCAATCGCCGGCCGCGACCGGCATCCATATTGATCAGCGTCCTAAGCGCGCTCGGCTCACGGCAAATTGATTCACAACTGGTGCACGTCCCCGTCGAACGCTTTCCCCGCTTTTCACTCGCGCCGTGACGATTTCCCCGACCGGCCGCGGAGACCGCCACGGACAGCGCTGCTCTGGATTCGATGTAGGGAACATCAATGGCTTGGTAACGAGCATGCAGATGCCCAAGGCAGCGGATGCTGTGTTGAGTTTTGTGGGAGAACCACTGATTTTGGGTATCATCTTCGTCGCTGCAAAAGCGTCCTCTTAAACTATGGTACGCCTCAGGTTCATATGTCAGCAGCAAACATTCAATAATTGTTACAGAGTATACCTGCCCAATGTCCTGAAACGCTGACAAAAGAACGTGAGACATCACACTAAAGGTCCGGATTATTCGCGTCGGCGTGCCCTAATCAGGGATGGCAGCAACGTCTTCCTCGCGACCTCGCCACGCCATAAAGCACCGATTACACTACAGTTTTTATTGCCCCTCCCGTTAACGTGTCCCCGTTTTCGCAGGCACATACAAACAAAAGTAATCACACGCGGGGGCAAATCAGCGTGTCACGCTGCGAGGCGCAGAAATCGCCGCGATAGTGCGTCCCGAATTCGACGACCGGGGCGCGTGTTTCCGTTTCGTGCCTCGTAGACGTAATGTTAAATTTCCCACATTTAATTTGGCTTTTTGGGCAATTTGGCCGGAGCCGGCCATAAAAAAATGACCTAGGGTACACTAAACTACAACGTACGGTTGTATGTTCGGGGTCAAAAAAATATACTTATATCCGTACACGCGGGCCCGAAAAACATGCAAACAAAGAAAAGAAAACAAAGAAATGTCAACGAATCTAATAATAGCATGAATACAAAGCAAAAGACTGTGCAAATGCGTGTAAATAAGATATTTTGAATCATCAAATCGTTTTTCGAAAAAACAAAAAGTTCGCCCCGACGCGGAATCGTACGCATGACCCTCGCACACTGTGCAAGCGCTCTACGAGCGTGGCCAGCATACCACTTGCCACTAGTTGCGATTTGACGCTCCTCTAGTATGCTAACCATGCGGTAGAAATTTAACATTGCGTCTACGAGGCACGAAACGGAAAATAGCGACCGGCGCTTGTCCCTCGGTCCCCCTCGTCAATGTGTGAATTGGAGCCGCTCCTTTTCACAGCTCGGCGAGCGAGCGCACCCGGAAATCGAGTCCCGTCGATCGATAGCTCGTAAACCTCCAGTGTCAATCGAATAGTAACAGTCGACCGACCGCTCGACGCTGCGCGGCCGGGCGTCGGCGTCGGCCGCGCGGGTCTCGGCGCAGCGTCCGCGACAATTCGGTGATCGCGCGCGATGCGGTGACGAGGTGGTGCAATGATGGGAAGACGCGAGGACGCGTCGATCCGTCGATCCGTCGATGCTTCGATGCGTCGATGCGTCGATCCGTCGGGAGGTCAGGAGGCCCGAACGACCGGCTCGTGGTTGGCGATCGACGCGTATGGTTAGAGCAGCGATCGCGGAGTTCCACGCGCGTATCGTTTTGAGATTTTATTATTTTCAAGATATCAAAAGTATAGATAAGTAATATTAGTATTTGTTAAGTCAGTGCGATGACCGGTGTGTCATTGAAACATTGTAACGTCGCCTGATTACCAGCCTGATTCCACAAAAAAAATGACGATTCCGAAATTAAAGAAGTTAATAAAAGAAGTTAAAACCTCTTGGAGTTCCAGGTGATCGAATCGCCGAAATACAGTCGTATTTAAAAAATAGAGTACGATGTCTCAGTGACGCTGCCGTCACGCCAGCTCTGGGTAGCCGGGATGCAGACGTCCTAGACGGTACCGCCCGCGGTAGCCCGAGCTGGACCACGCTTGCTACCGGTCGGAGCGGTGGCGTCGTCGAGCCCGCGGCCAAGCGAGTCGGTCAAACGCCACTTACGCGACAAATTGCCCGATCGGCCGGACGAAACCAAAGACAGAGAGCAGTGTACGGTCACAGCGCGGCCATCTACACGCACAGCAACGACCAGCGCATGGATCGAACGGCGACACTGGCCACTCTCCCTCCATGACGTGCGCTCTAGCACAGGGTCTCCGATTGAAACGTGACGTCTGCGCAGGGCGTCTCGGAAAGGGCGCCGAGTCAGTGCCCCGCGCCCTGGTAACTACGAGCCCGTCATTAAACCAGGCCCGAGGTGATTGCGTTGTTTTGTCGCTCTCCGAGCCACGGGGTGAAGTTGTCGGCCAATACATTTGGTTCGGGGTGGAACAGCACGCGACGACGTCCACGAACTCGTTTGGAAACGATTTCGTGAGTGCGGGAAAGTGTCGAAACCAAACACTGAAACTTTGATAATGCAATGGCAACGCGCTTGTCGTGAGAACCGATCAAATTATCGTTAACTGGACGAGTTATGTATATCACTGTTACAGCTTAATTATTAGCGTTTGCATATATATATATTTATATATCAAGTGTTATATCCTTGATTAGTCACGGGCCAGCTCTTGTCCTAAAATAGGCAAACAGATAAAATGTATTGACCTGCTGCTTTGAAAATTACAACCCCATTCCCATTTACCTACCCTCGCCCCAACCCCCTCTTTACAAAATCGTTGAAAGCAGCTGCCCATTGTTTCAGATATTCAATGGCCTTCGTTCATTACGAACCCATGTGCCCATAAGATCGATCCAATTAAAGATGACATTTATTTGACAACAAAGCATTCGCCACGCCAGCTGTCCCTCTACCCTATCACATTCTCCTCGCTGACATTATCAAATTATTTGCACCGACGTCCTACAAAATGTCCGGTTAGTTGGCTAAAATTGGAAAAAATAAAGATAATGAGGTGTAAAACTCCTGCCGTCTCTTTAAAGTCCCAACGCACCCTTTTATTTTGTGGCCCATATTCCTGACGAAACCCATTTAGTATTTACCTCACCATGTGTCACCGAAAACGTATACACGGACACTGTTGCGTCGCTTATTCACGGCCGGTCCCATAATTACAAAAAGGTCCTATGTCGCTACAAAGTATCTGGTTGCAATGAAAGACGTGTACCGCGTGTACGTCAGCAAAACCAGACCAGACAAGACCAGCCTCGGTACAACCGCATACATGTTTCGCCTTCACCCTGAAAATACTCCAGTGTAATAGTCGGGACGTTCCGAATCCAGTCGGCGAGCCACAGAGATGGGGGGGGGGGGGGGGGGGGAGCAGCGTCGATCCCGCGGCACTTCGCAAACAACGCGACGCCGCTCGCCGGGGAGCGCTATTCCGTTTCGTGCCTCGTAGACGCAATTTTAAATTTCCCGCATTTAGATTGGCTTTTTGGCAGTTTGTCCGGAGCTGGCATTAAAAAAATTACCCAGGGTACACAGTTCGAGAACGTACTGTGACGTTTCAGGGGTAATACAATTACCCCACAACGCACGAACGATACGATACGATAACGCACGACAGAGTACGGAGATGCACACAGAAATGACGAAGATTTGAGGCAAGAAAACGATTGCAAAGTGAAATACGTTGTAAAGAAGATGATTCAAGTCGTCCAATTGACTTTGATACCAGTTTGCTACCAATATGGTACCAATATTTTATATTACCAGTATGATTTCCAAACTGAATAAATGTCACATTGCGTCTACGAGGCACGAAACGGAATAGCGCCGCCGGCGATCGCGTGATTTATTCCCACTACTCGCCTCCCGGGCCGCGTTTGTTTGACTAAACGCTCACGCATGCTCGGTTATGCAGGCGCCACGTTGTGTAAACCGATCTCGTAGCGCGTCGGTCGCCGCTTTCAGTGTGACGGACGCGCCGTTTCCCAAACACACACGCCCTGCCGAAAACGCACGCGGACACTATTCGATGCAACTCGGGCAACTCTTCTGTGGTTACCAGCAACGCTTTTCCAAGTGCGATCGTTTAGTGAGTAAGAGCGGCTTTCTTTCGAACGCTTCCGATTACTCGTTGCGATACAGCATTACAATATCGATCATATCACTTATTGATAAATATCCGCTCGGCTGAAACGCAGCGATGCATTCATGGCTGCACGTGCATTCAGGAAAGATGAATGCAGCGATATACCTATACATCTAATATAAATCATTATGTCGCGCGAGACCGTGTGAATGGCGGGGGTATGAACGACGGTCAATGCCGGTCATCAATCACCAGCCGTGTTTACTCACAATCGACGCGTCGAATAGAAATCCTGAACACTCGGCACTCAGTACTCACCTGGAAACAAAGACACACACACAATTAGATGACATCGACATTGGGAAATCGAGTTGGCAGCTCTCAATAACACTCATTGAAGTGTGACGAAGCCGTCAAGTATATGGCTATAGTTTAGAGGTAGTTGGGTCATTCATTATAGATTGCCGTTATTGCTTTATTACACGAGCGCTGTCAGTTTTGTGTACCATGGACTTAAAATAGAGGACAGTTTTGTACTTTGATAATGAAATTTGAATTGGTACAGCATGGCTCAATTGTAAGGACTCAGTAAGCCAGCTCGTGTAGCGACAGTTAAGAGGATTTCATATTATTCCATTTTCCCATCAAGCCTAAGACATGCGAAGGGTATTCTCGCGCCTTGCAAGCACACCGGCGTCGGGCGCCGAGAAGAGCATGGCTACTCGCAAGAAAACAGTAAGCTATCGGCTTCCGACTCTTGGGAACTAAGCTGTCGTTTCGACTAAGCCGTAATCCGGGCGACGTGTCGTGCGGCGTTCGGGGGTCCAAGGCCGGGCCACCGAGTCGACCATCTCGTCGCCACCCCATGGCAGAGAGCCACCCCAAAGGGAGCATACGAATTGCCACTTATCTATTTCAAAAGGCAATGCGAATTTTGGGCCCCCACGCACATCGGAGCAGTCGTCGCCTCGCCTATATAGTCGCCAGAGATTGGGTTGTTTGTGCGGCTCGTCTGGCTATATATGTGAGCTCATTTCGTTAATAGTTTCGAACAATGTGGAAACGTCACAACATCGATGTTCGCAGAGGGTTGAAAACCGCTCGCGGCTATAAAACGTCAAGCAGAGTTTCGAGTTTGCGTTGAGCAATCGGATACAAAGATCACAATTCCCTCCCTGTCTGAGCGGTTTCAGCTTGGCTCCTTGCATAAACCTATGAACCGAAATCCATGCCGTAAGCTGTAAATCGATCCCCCGTACACACCAGAGGTGCTCATAATCAAAATTGCTGTGTAAGTGATCACACAGTTACAAAACAGCGCACACACATCATATGTGCCGAGCGACTTTGTTTTTTTTACCGCTAATATCAACAGGGTATATACTGCTTACCCAATTACGATGTGTACGTACCTACTACGAACACACGCGACAGTGTTAATATTTGGTGTACAATCGCTCGGCCAATGCATAATGTAGGTGATCATTAAACGGAAAGCCCGGAATGGGCACGCTAGTTCGCGAGCAGTGACGTCAGTCCGCCGTCCAGCTTTGAAAACGAACTTCTTTCTGGTCGCCAGAAGTACCTATACGATTCTGTCAGTGCGCGAGGTCCTTTGTTTGCTCCATCGTTAATTCAGAGAAAAAAAAAGAAAAATTACAGAGTTTCCACATGACCGAATGAAATTCTACAGAATCACCCTCATTCAACCCCAAATCAACAAGCGGAATGCTTGGCACAGGAAGCTATATATGTCAAGAACTTTTATATCGGTTGCTATGTCGTCGTCAGGTTATCATCATCAAGCCGGCAACGCCCCGAGCAGGGATGCCACACAATCTCGCAACGCCGAGCGGTTCGAAAAAATGCGCGATATTTTTACTACAACCTCTGCGCACACATGCTCGGTCACGCTTGAGCTGCGTCGGCAGACCGGCAAGTTTCGCCAAAAGACTCAAGTGCGCGTGTACAGCGTGTACAGAGAGCGAGTACACAGGGACCTTCGCGTTTTGGGTTTACGCGCGAACGCGGGGCGAGATTAAAATAAGCATAACGTTGCTGCACATCGGCCACCGCGCGTCCCAGTGAAATGTATTTGCGGCCGGGCGCAGGCCAGGAACATGGGAGCGTCGATGGCACCAGTTGTCGGGTGCAGCGATGTGCATGCGAGGTAACGTAGTTAGTGTCCCTCGTGCAAATTATCGTCCTCCATCCACTGGGACGCCAGTTTCGTGCCCCGGCCAAGCAAGTCTGTCTTTCATGGCAGCGTATAGATCAATCGAGGTATATATGTGGAAAGGTATAATTAGTATTTATGTGAAATAGGACGCTCGCATGGCGGTGCTGACTCTAGTACAATATGGCGTCGTCGTCGGCGAAAGCAGGAACGTTTTGGGCAGTGGCAGACCCCATGCACATTTATTTTCCCATGCCGGCATATTGTCATTATCCGGCGCGACGGTCGAGCTACACCAAACACAGCATCCTCGATGCGCCATTACCTCTCAACCCTGCACGCTCTCAGCACATTTAGGATGCGAGCCACTTTGCAGCCGCTCACGATGGATCCAGACACCGTCCCAGAGGCACAGCCGCCAGTGGGCTCCCTCGGCCGTGGTTATCCAGAACCCCTCGAAGGTCTGAACGAACCGTGGATTGCTAAATCCATGCTATCCTCGCACTCCACGCAGGGCACCTTTATGGCCCGAGTCTCGTCCACGGCCACCGCGGCCAGTGTACCATCCCCCCCCCCCCCCCCCCCCCCGGTTCTTGTAGAAAATCGGATCAGCCGTAAGGCCATTTCGGTAATACAGCAAACCACGGCTTTGGTATCGTCGTTCGTTGTTCAGAAGTCTCCCAGAGGGACAACAATTTATCGCGACTTTATTGGCTCGGACCGTGAAACGTCCAACGCTTTCTAAACGCTCCTCAAAAAGCACATAAAAAAGACGCCGTTCGTCGGTTCCACTTGGCCCTCCGCGCGCGTGAGGGGGCGCAAAACGCAAAGGGTGTTCGTCGAGAGTCCGCCATCTGCAGCACAGTGTACACCCCTGCGCGGAAAGAGAGTCGACTCTCAAATAGGCCGAATATGATTGAAAGGACGTGCCGCGCGCGGCTTCTTGTCATTAAATTGACGACGCCATAGTCGACGTCGTCGTCGTCGTCCAATTGTGCCCATTGTATACATCGGTGTACGGTTCTAACGACTCTGCGAGCTAGGATCGATGCCCCGCTGACGTCATCTTTCAGTTTCCTTCGGGATGCCCGAGCTAGCGGTCCGGGCAGGTGCGGCGCGGGGGCACGGGGTGGCTCTCGCTGATCTAAATCGCGGAGAAGGAAAGTGGTCACCTACTTCATCCACGAACGTGACCCGGTTCGCGTTGACAGGAAGGGTTCACGGAAGTCTCCAACAGCGGAAAGGTGTCGATGATGACCCGACGTGCATTTAGTCAAACAGAAGTGCTTGGAAACAATCACGAGTACCTTGATTTAGTGTCGCCGGACCTTGACAAAATCAAAACCAGGCTAACCACGTTTTACCGCTTTCTTGATTGCCCCTTGTGTGCGCTTTCTTGTCCTATGTATGCCAATGGAAACCAAGTGCACAATGGAAGGCTGTAAACTATACTAGCCCAAAGGGAAACATCTCGTCTTTGTGCGCCCTGTTTTCCGGGGTGAGAAACCTAACCACCTCTAGCTGGCATGCCAGACACACACCTGCAAGCACAGGTCCTTTCGGCGACCAATGGCTGCGAGGGAACAATGCCACCACGCACGGCACAGGGACAGCGCCGGGGACTGAGACCGAGGGTGTCATCGACCACCCACCCCCGCACGCCCGGCATTCCACGCACTCCCCGGCCACGAGGGGTGCCCCATTGCCCCTGCCAGGCCGCAATGCCCTGCGGGGCACGGGCGCGAGAGAGACCCCTAGTCGGCCGTGCGAGCGGACGAAGCGAGATGGGGGAAGTCCACGAGATGTGGCAAACTTTACAGTAGGCTGCAGTGTTCGGGTAGGTATGGGGTGTGGGGGAGCTGCTCCTTTACGAGGAGATCTCGTATAATTTCCGAGAAAAAGGTATTGTGCGGCATTGTGTGTCGAAGGAGGTTGCGTTTTCTATGCAATTCTTCGGTCACAAGAGTCGACACATGTCACCTAGGACTGGGAGGATGACTTATGCACCCTAACAGGTGGGGACACCTGTTTCTCAAGGCAGCCTCAAGTAGGCTGATGGAGGAACGGTGTGGCAAGTCAGGATTGGACGCCTCGAGAAAGAAAGGCACTAAAAAAGAGCAATCATATCGACCCTCGAAAGATGAGTTTCCTCATTTTTATGTTCACAAGATAGTTTATGAGAAGCTCTCGCAGCTTTCTCGGCGGAGTGTTGAACAATTTCATTCGAAGAAGCAGACTGTCAGCATGTCGATAGATCAGACTATAAAAGCAACAAGCAACGCGTATGCCGATCAGTACTCGATAGCTTACATTGTCAATTCGGAAGAATACAGAGCGGGTACCGTTCAGACTTGGCGAGACCCTAAACGGCGACCGGCGACCGGCGACCTTGCCTGTCCTTGGAGTTGGAAACGCAGCGCAAGAATGTGTCTGCTGCCTGAAGGAGCCCCTCGATTGTCTCGGGGTCTCAACTCGCGCTGGGATTGTCCCACCGCGATGCTCGGCGTGCCCAGTGCCCGACCCCCGAAGCTTTATACACTACATGGCAAATACGTGGGCATCGCGGCCATCTTCGAGCACTTCGCCATCGCGTTGCACGGTGAAAACGGATCGAAACAACCCTTATTGGTCAAGTCATAACACATCCTCGCATATCATATCGTTATCCAGAAAGTCAGCAATCAGTCATCAATCATATCAGTAGGTACAAAAGGCTGGCATCGGTGTCTCAACTTTCTACGAGAGTATCTACACTCTCGTAAGATCATGACATGGCGCCCAGCCTGTACACAGAGAGACTAGACAGTCACACTGGTACACCGTGGACGGTAATCTTGCCACAGCCTGTAGCGCCAAAGCGATCCAGCGAATTACTGCTAAACTTTACGATCATTCCGTTTGAAGTCTCGGAGCCCCTCTGTCGCGATAAAGCGAATCAAGCGCCCGCACGGCCCTCGCCGTCGCCGTATCTATATCCTCGGCGGACACGCAAGCGGCGTGAGCGTCGAGCCCTACGCCGTACATGCGAGCGGTGCGCCGTTACGGTACCGCACGCCGGTGGAAGCGGCGAGCTGCCGAAAGCGGCGCGATAAATCAGTAGGATTTGACGGTTATCTCGGGAGGCTTGCGTGACCTGCCGTGGGCTCGAACAGGCGACTCGCGGCCCCTATGTCTGCGTCGATCGATTCGTACGCCGAAGCCCGAGCACCGCGGAGAGCCGCGATGGATGGAGTGACCCTGTTTTGCTATTAAAATTTATGAACGATGGGCGGTGGAATATCAGGGAAACAAAGCGGTACAAATTGCTTGTTCTGTTCATGTACTTCACTACAGTACATTTGCTGCTCAGTTTACTGCTAATCACGAATTTTTGCACGCAGTTTTTGAATTATTGGGCCAAAGAACTAATAATGGATGTGTGAGTGTGATCACGTACCATTTAGAGTACCTACTTCCATATGACATGATCGCACAGCATTTACTTTCAAAGCCCATAACCTATCCGAGCAGTAAGCCATTCCCGCATGGGTAGCAGCACTCTGGCCAGTGCCGACTGCCGCCGCGCTCGGAACATTCCAGGCCATGTCATTCCAGGCCATGTCCTTCCAGGCCATGTCCTTCCAGGCCATGTCCTTCCAGGCCCCCGAGGTCCCGACGGAGCACACCGAGCGCGTTCAAGTATTTACGTTTTATTGAAACGCCGCGCGGATGACTTCAGTACACGGCACCCTCCGTTCCCGAAGGGCGACAGCGAGTCTCAAGTCGCCCGCAGTCGCCCACCATCCCCCTGACCCATGTGGTATCAGTAGGTCTTGATCGGACTCGCCTAATATGCACCTTCGATCCCACACTCTGTCCCAAGGGAGAATGTACTTCTCGCTGCAGCGATATGTATCTTTTGCACGCCTGCCACATGTATGCATCTTCAAGATGGAGGCCTCTCGCTGTAGAAAAAGCATTCAAAAGCGTCATACAGCGGGCAGTACGTTCTGTCATTCGATAAGGTGTGTTTGACACCGCCAGTTTCTTCCAAAACGGAGAACTATATCGGTCCACTTAAATCTTAGTCCCACATGATGCCGACCAGAAGCACAGTTCATACCGAAGGGAAATGGTGGCCACGTGGACTTGGAATCGGATAACTGGACAAAAGAAAACGAAAAAGACAATGCAATGCAACGAAACACCGTACATCACAGCAATTCCTAATTTAAGTACACCATACACCAGCAAGAGTACCAGCAGGTACCAACGTTCACGCACTGACCGGCGCACGCAACGATCCGCGTGCCGTGCCATCCGCCAGTCACGTAGCCTCATTTCTCGCGTGGCCACGTGACACCCACGTGGTGCGGCCAACTGTCAGATGCGCGCGAGCTCGCGGCGACTTTTCGAAACGCGCGATGTGCCGAGCTGTCGCTCCCGAGACATTCGACCCACCACCCTACCCGTCACACTGGCTGTCACCCCATCACCCTGCCCGTCACCAGCTGCCCGCCACCCTGCCCGCCACCCTGCCCGCCACCCTGACTTGCCAGCCACCCTGGCCGCCACCCCATCACCCTGCCCGCCACCCTGGCTTGCCCCCCGTCGGCCCCGCATCGCGACGAGGGCACGCAGGGGACACCGTGTCGCGAGTGACATTCGCGCTGACATTGCCGCCAAGGGGACATTGATGTGTGAAGGCGGTGTCCCACTAAGTGCAGCATGAGGGTTCTTGTGGCGGCCATTTGCTTTCGCTCACAAACTCCATGGACGAATCGGCGATATTCGCTGTCATCATGGCCGCCCTTGGCTTGGTAAGGTTGGAATTCCTCGATCTGACATTTTATTTACAAATAACAGTGGACATAATGAAAAATTCGTTTACCTTTTATGGATAGAAGGTAACAAGAGTTTGGCGAACAGCGTTGAGCACTAAGACGATGGCACCTTATCATGTATTTTAGAAAACGATCCAACCAAGATGTAGGTATAATCCTTGTGGCAGCCATGTTCCCTTCCCATGTTATCTTCCTACAAAGCCACTGTGAAAAGTCATAGCGAGACACAGATTCACCACTAGAAGAAACAGCAAAGAAATCTTATCTCGACACCCCCCCCCCCTCTCTCGCCCTCTCTCTTCCTCTCTCTATAGTCTCTAGCTCCTCTCCCTCGCGCTCCACTGTATGACCTAGACACGTCAAAAACTATCCACAACGCAAGAAATACTGACTGTTCAATAATCGCGACATCATCATGGTAGTGCAGGCGCTGTTTTATTAATACTTGTATGGTTCGTGTAGTCTGAAAAAATGTGGCCGGAAACCTGTAAGGGGTGTGTTAGGTCACCGAAAGAGGGTGGTCTTATTGGGATGCTGTGATTTTAAAATGTCGTGGCTATTAGTCCTCGACAAGCAAAGCGTTGACAGCCTTTTCCCGCCCCCTCTTAACACGCACACGCAATTGGCCCGAATCCGAAATTCAACAAGAGCCATTAATTCAAATCGAAGAGTATCGCCTCCCAGCCGTCAGCGCTTAACATCGGCGCAATCTCGAGCCTCGGAGCCGAGCGCAAGCAATCAGCGGCCGCGACTCCTGCACCGCATCCCCGTCGCATTTCAATCCCCGCGGCCTCGTTGATTTACGAACGCACCCCGCCTTGCGTATGTTTGCCTCCCAGCCAGAATTCCCGAGCGCTCTCTGCAATCTGCTGAATTCGCTCGCTCGCAAAAAAATGAAGAAAGAAACAGCGCGAGACCGCGAAGTTTCCGCGAGATGTCTATAACGTATCTCCGCTCGGCGTTCGCTTCTTCGAGCGCAGCGCACTCGCAATCCTTGCGACGAGCCGAAATTGCATTACCAATTTTACGAGGAGCGCGTTGTATATGAAGCCAAGGCGCTCGAGGTTTTTGCTTGCGATGCGAGCACTTGCCATCGTTTCAATCTCGCACTTAAATTTGATCGTATCTCCTCGAGGGGGGAATCGAATAACGCATCGCGCGGCGCTCGCTGGTAGACGTAAACCCCGAGTTGTCAGGAGGTAGCGACTAGCGAGTGCTGTTCGCCAGTTCCTCTCCCAAATCGAGTGTCGTGGCAGCTCGTTTAGCCCGCAACGGAACGCGAGGAGTAAACCAAACAGGGTGTTCTAACGCACGGCGAAAATAAGCGTCTAGTACACACACGGAGGAGACCAACGAACGAAACCGAGTAAATAGTCAGCTTGTAACTTCTCCGAAGTCCGAACGAATGACATTCGGCCGTTTGGTGACCAAAGCACGTCCCAACGAAAACGCCACGACTCACCCCTCACCCTCCCCCAAGCGCGTGGGCCATGTGAGAGCGCCCAGCGCAAAAGACAAACAAGTGGCGGCGGCAAAGAGACTCCCCGGGCAGCGAGATGCAGACGGCGGTCTGTCTGTGGCGTAGGTCAGTCTCTCGACAGCGCTCGCAAGGTTGCATAAGTTCCTCCTCTCACTCCATGCGCTCACCACTCCAGCATGGCGGCCACGGCTGCTCCAAGCGAGTTACGATCAATTACACAAACATCCGTCCCGCGTCAGGCAGCGCCGCGCGGAGAGTCGATGCACAGTTGCCAAGACGCCAGCGTTGTTTGCAGTGTTGTCCAGTTTACGATAAGCTTGGCTTGAGATACATTTGGCAACGATGTACACGGTGTTGCCAAACGGCGGTGTCGGCAGACTTTCGCCCCCACGCCGAAGAATGAAATCTATGAAAGATGTCTACGGCCAGCCCTGCACATTGCTGCCATTACACCTTGAAAGCTGTGGGTACCAGTGAATATTATCATTTAATAATCACGTTTATAACACATGCGTTTTGAAGAAGCAACCAACCCGTTGCTTAATATGTATACTGTCTTTGAACAGCGGTATGCAGTGATGTAACACAATGCCGTTAATCTCACGTAAATTAAATCAAATTACTTCCAGGGCAGTGATAGCCGTGATGACAACATGCATTCACTAGTGCAAAAGACATAGAAGTGAGTTTTAATTGACAGCGTTTAAAGCACAAACACGGGCAGAGATTTAGTAAGCTGGCAAACGTACTCTGTACTCTAGAGCTGGATGCGAGCTGCAGTGGTAGCTCATGAGTTACGAGCACGCAGAGGAGCGGCGGACAGCCGCGCACTATGATGATCTATCCTCCACCCAAGGTGACCCACAGAGAAAGCGAGCTCTATTATTCGTCGAGCAATCGCGCAGAATCACAGGTAAGGTAGTGTCACGGACTGCCAATAATGCAAAAATACTGCGCGCAGTCGACAGCCTCTGCATATTTTAGTGACGTGCGCTGGGCAGGGTACCTCGCGTTTGCGAGAGGGAAGATTGGGAGGCAAATTGGATCCAAGTGACTTTCTTGGTAGGCAATTTTGGGACTAACCAAAACTGAAGTTCGGTAAAAGGCGGAACTACGGTACGTCTCAGGTTCGGATGTTCTACAGCAAACCGATATTCTACAATGTTATGTATTATGCGCAATGCCCCGAGGCGCTGCAAAAAAACCTGACACGTTCTGTCTGCTAGAAGGACGCGTCAAAGCAAAGATGATAATATTCGCGCTGGCGTTTATTTGTAACACAAGCGGCATTTGATTGTAAATGACGTATTTCACTGACACGCTCTCATGTATATATAGGTATAGGTGTATACAGGAGCTCTAACAAGCTCTTCACCCGATCGTTTATGGAACGCTTTTCAACGACGGCTTCCAGGGAAGCTTTCCTCAGCCAATGGCGGCGGCTGTCAGACCTAGGAACGCGAGGCGCCCACGAACAGCACGGATGAATGTCGAGGGAAAATCGAATTACGATCCTCGCAAAAACCGTTGGGCATGCAATTTTGCACGGCATATGCAAGCAAGCGCAATTAGAGATTACGTTCCTAACTGTTCTTAGCGCAGAGTAACACCAATTAGAAGATAGTCTCTCACAAAATGCAAAATCGGTGCAAAAAAGTAAAAATCTTCCGGCATCAGTTCCTGCCCCCCCCCCCCCCACCAAGGAAACGAACCGCGAGGGCACACGTTTGGGCTAGGCGTCGCGCGTCCTTCGAAGTCGCCGGATCAGTTACCCACTCATTAAAACCCGAGTCGCTAAGCAAGCAATTAAATACCCCCCGCGCCCTCCCCCACACCCGGTAGCCAGCTTCACGTGAGGGGATAGGGGGAGAGGTGGGAGGCTACCGCCGGAGATTGATGACGCGTTGTCAGCCGCGCGCTCAAGAGGGAATGTGGGGGGGGGGAGGGTGGAGGGAGAAGGGAGCTCAGATAAGACGACCTTGACCTTGCGCCCCCGCGCGCAGGTGCGAGCCAAACGGGCGTTAGTGGGGGATGGCTTGGGGTAGGGGGGGGGGGGGGCGGGTCGATACCGACGCGCTCTGTTTACATCGCTGCCGTCGCGACGCCGAGCGCCGTCGCCGGGCGTCGCGGGCGTCCCGCGAAATACCGAGACCACAGGCCCCGGTTCTAGGTTAGAGAGGCTCGCCGCCGGCGTGATCGCATGGACGCCATCTTTGGCGTCCAACGCCAACTGAAAACGCAGTTTTCAGCGAATCGTTTCCGTTTTTTTGTATTAGCTGCGAGCCTTGAGATCGCCGTGTGCTTCAAATATAGCAATGACAGAGCGCACTCGAGGAATGACCCACAGATTTGCATTCCATTACGTGAGGATTACTGCTTCCAAACACAGCCAAAACGCAAGAACAGTCGACGTTTAGCTATATATTATAGTTTGGAAACTGTGAGAACGGCCATGTTACCTTAGCGCTCTAACAGAATACAGGCTGTACGGCGGAGGTAATAGCCCCATTAGTGTCAAGCAGCTCCACGGCAATTGCCAAATCGAAGGGAATTCGAAGAGCAGAGCACCCCGCGCGGCGCGCTGCGCCTCAGTGCGTACATACACTGACAAGCAGCCAACAGAGTGTCGATCCGATGCCAGCAATCGGCCGTGCTTGTACATGGCCACGGTAACGAGCTAGCAACGACTCTATGGGCAGCATGATCTAGCAACATCTGGCCTGCACGATCAGGCGCCGGCCAAGGCGCCGGCCGGTCAAATCAGTGTGCGCCGCGCCGCGCCGCGCCGCGCGTACTTTCACCTGCATCCGAGTACTTTGGGCAACTCGAAGGCGCACGTTACGCAGTACGCTCCTTATTGCAATCCGAGCTGCTGGCATTCATTCAGTGGCTAAGATCTCTGAGCCTCGAGTGGCTGTGCGGTGGACTCCCAAGCGTTGTTCGAAGCGGGGCTAGCAATTTGATTGACAGCTGCCTGACGGCTTTGCACTCAGCAGAGTGGTCAGCTTCTGTCATGTCGCGTGTTCCAGGGAAAGTCTCGGTAACAGTAGCTGCACGTTGGCCGAAGGACTTCCCTAGCTTCACAGGAAATCAAAAACATCACTAAACCAGTAAAATACCCATGAGCGACCGTTGACTATATGCCACGTTTGGGTTACGTTTAGTACGATTAGAGCATCCGAGCGAAAATGGCAGATCTCTGGCCGTATTTTGCAAATCATCCACACTTTCGGGGGTACGAAAGGCCGGTAGTCACAAATTACGTAGCATCCATAATTGAACATAAAAATAAGTTGCAAACCCAAGACGGCAACTGCAAAGAACCGACGAAAGCCCGCACCTCAGCCTCGGGTTGCAGTACAGAGTCGACCTCCCAGTACTCTAGTTACACTGGTACTTTTACTTTCCTCCGCCACCGCCTCCATCGCGCATGGGCCAGAACAAACTACAGCGCGGAGTCGATTGCCACTTGGGCATGCCCCGTACAGCCCCCCCCCCCAATCCCCCAATCACCATACACACAGGGCCACAGCGTGTCGAGATTCACAAGTTTATCAACATCTCTCTGCTAGAAAAAGGTTGGATGTCTCAATGTCCAGCGCCCGTGCCATCTATCTGTCTACAGGCAGGCCTTTTGCATACATGCTCATCACTATAGCCGAAACAGATAATACATGTATATCGTGATTCGTCGAACGACCAGAAAATCTGTAAATATTCCCTGTTCATACATGCAGCACCATAAACTCCGCTCAAAGGTACAGTGAAGTCAAGCTTTTGAGGCCCAAACCCCTAAATCTAAACTATCTATCAACTCGTGCACAGACTGTGTGGTTGCCATCTCTCTGTCTGAGCGCATCTAATTAAAATGCAGCTAAGTAAGAAAACACCAGCACCTGCACAAAAGCACGCGAAGAAGACAGCGACATTATACCTTGTCATGTTGACGAAAGGGCACAGAAAAAACCAGCACAATGTAGCAATAAAAGATAGGCGCAAATAGTGTACGTCAGTTGCGAACACTTCTGCGTGATAAGACAAGCCGATAACCGGACGATAGTCGCTAAGAATGCACGGCGATATCGCGGGGAAACCGCCGCCAACTTTGCCGCAACGGCCGCTAACTGACGTGAATTACAGCCTATTTACGAAAAGTGCACGCTGTTTTCAATTTCCTATGTTTAAATGCATATACTGCAAGGACATTTTTAAAAGTTATTCAATTCTGTGTCGGCACTTGTTAAACAAGCACAAAAACAATCACCAGCCCGGCATTCAGCTGTATATTTGCAATTCCAGCACACCTACACATGACAATAACTTTCAATTACAATGCATCAATAGCTTGTGTGGGGGTTGACACTTATAAACAGCGTGTTCACAGAGTCAATTGCGAAGTGATTCGGTGTGGCCAGACTGAAAACGTCCCCACGGTCGCAATGCTTCGCGGTGCCTCCCTGCCCGGGACATGTACGTACACTGACCGGTCGGACGCGTTCTAGTATAGGTATCAGGAAAGATCCATTATTTTCACGATATGCTGACATACATCATGAGATGTGCCAGCTTCTAAACGAAGCCAACGGGCGCGCGAACAACAAGTTGGCACCATTTGGCACAGCCAACACATAACTCCCGGCAGAGCGCCGCGAGGGGGTAGGAGTGGTGAACTGTATAACAGCTGTACTTTCTTGGAGGCAAAACATTGGGCAGTCATGTATGGCATAAGGAAAGAAACCATGCACGAATGTGGAGAATGGTGAATTTGGCTTACCTATCGCTTTTTATGGCTTAGGTCGAAAGAAAATATAATTCGGTTTCAGTTATGAAATACCAATAAATCATTATAGGTACTTTCCATCGGAAAATTCACTGCCTCAGTCTCAGTGTACGGTAAACATCCACGAAAACAACGCAGTACCCCACCGATTTCGACACCGCCGACGTCCGCAACCGCGACGCCGTACAGCAGCAATTTTCGTTCGTCTTATTGTCGGTGTAGGTGACAAAGATGGAATCTCGAGCACCTAGCCGATGGTTGTGAAAGATTTTCCGCGTTATGCGCTGTTCTTAGCTTGGCGGGGTGGTGTGTTCATGCGGGGGTTGTGTTTTCTTGGGAGCCGCAAGCTGGCGACGCTATAGAGGGGCGGGGCAGGGCAGCGTGGGGTCCCGCAGCAAGTCGGCCACTCTCGCACGCACCGCAGCTCTCTAGCCGACTCGAAAACGCATCGGCACCGAGTCGAACAACGTGCCTAATCTCGCGGACCCGACACACACACACACACACACACACACACACACACACACACACACACACACACACACACACACACACACACACACACACACACACACACACACACACATGTTTACAATCGAAATAGACCGTTGACGCGCCCAGCTGCGCCCGTCCCAGAGAGTAGGCGTCAAATCGCAGCAGTGCACACTGTCACGTGGTGCAGTCGCGCATTGCATGTGCATCGGCGCGGCGATGCAACGTGCGTGTCAAACTGCACGCGCGAGCGCGCGACGGCTGCACCGTTGCACAAGGCCGGACGTCAGCAATATGAAAACAATGTCGGTAATCATCACATTACGATAGATACTATTTAATGTATCGCGTTGCGAGTGCTGACTAATAGGCGGACAGGAGTGTCCCGAAAGTGACGACCGATTGTCTTATCAGCTGGTTATTGACGACGGCGTCGCGGACGTCATGTGGAGGCGGGTGATGCAAGGTTGTGGGATGTTCTGCGGAAGGTTCGCACGTGTTTGTGGTGGCTGGTGACTCTAGCCAAACAAAGTAATGACTCTGTGATTGTATTTGCGAATGCTACAGTTGGCGGGTCTGTTCGTCTTCATGAGATGCCACACCAGCGGTTATAAAGACGTATGCAAATTGATCTTAAACGTCAAGTTCTTCAAGGCTCTAAATTGAGTTTTCCTAAGTCCACGAAGGTAAATTGAGCAGCATTCGCCGCCAGACAGCCTGCCGGCTGGCTGGCTGCGCGAACAGCGAAGATGACCATGATTATATGCATTGAAAGTTGTACGCTAGAACCGCGTTTAAAACAATGCTGGCAACAGGCTCAAAGCTCACCATCACATCATAAAAACAAGTCTGATCGCATCCAAGCATATGCCCGGCAACATATATACCTCGCAAGAGTGTAGCTTTACGAGAGTGTAGATGCAGCCGGTTCACCTTGCATCGTTCAGACTATAGCGAGTGACATAAGAAGATTGCGTGAACTTGATCTTCAATTCTGCCTTGGCGTGGTCGATACGTGCACGAGCGAACAATGCACCAACCGACCAAGTCATTCCAGTCTTCGCCCAAGGATCGCCTAGACTATCGCTGGCTGGAGAGAATAGCTCAGGATTTACCTACGCGGTCATAGCCAGCGCGATCATATAAGAATCAAAAAAATGGAAAGAAGAGCTACTAAAACGTAGTAAAAACCGCGTTGGACAGACCGAGCCACTGTGGATCTTACTAAACCTGTGTAACCGAGCCTCATGAATTTTAAATTCCGCATCCGTGTTTTATTCTATACTGCTCACTTCTATTCAAACATCTACAACGGCCGTTCGACCAATGATTACCAAAATTCCATTCCACAGCTCACAAGTTATCCGACGGAGTTGGTCACGAGCCGTCCATAAAGTATGTGCAACTCACGACCCTTCCGAGGTTACATAGCTGTCTGAATCCAGCAGATAGGTTATCTGTTGAGGTGCAAGAGACGCCTATCTTTCAGAGGCAGACCAAGGCAAGATGGCTATAGAGGGGCGAAACAATGCTCGGTGCCTAAGGCAGCTAACGTCTCAGTGCGAGGGTGAAATTTCATCCCAATGTCAGATCGCACACGCATACGCATACGTCATTCAGGTAAATGTCATACGCTGATACACAGTAATATGATAACTATGTTGACAACGTAAACCTCTTAGGGAATTCGTGCAAAAGACCACGGAGATGCCTAACCCGGGTCGCTTATCAACTGACCTATACTATACGTTACGCGTATTGCATGTACTTAATGATATTTGCCAAATATCTGCATATGACTAAAAGCACACATTTGCTCGGTACCAATGATGAGAGCCAATATTTTGCTACATTATTGACTCAAGTGTTACAATTAGCAGCTAATCAAAACTTTGAGCACCACATCTGCCATCAACTTGTGCGCTTCGAACAGCTCGTACGAAGCCAAGCCCAGTTCATACGAGCACTACCGCGAATTCGATAAACCGGCCCATTCTACGACGGACAGGGCGATCGAAATTCGGCGTTGTCAATCGGAGTACGGTGGTACTGGAACATTTCTCGTGACGAAATGAGACAATCGCCTTCAATTTGATCTACTGCTAGTTGCTACCACTGACAAGTCAGCTTGCATCTTGAGAAAAGGCACACAGAACACACTGTTTCTAGTCCAAATACTGCAAGGACAGCTTTGAAGACGCACACTTATCAGTGTAAAGTCCGCGCGCGCCTTCGTCGTATCGACGCCAATTCCATGACAACTTCAGTCTCGTCGGTTCGATAGGAGGGGGGGGGGGGGGAGAGGCAGGGGGAGTGCAGCCCGAGAGTCTGATATCGAGTCGCCTTGAAGGAGTTTCGAGCTGTTTATCAACACATCGCTGGCAACAAACACAGCGCCCGCCCCCGCCGCCGCCGCCGCCGCCGCCGCCGCTGATAAGTGGCGATAACGAGCGAAGATGTAGATGACAATCACGGGCAGAGACCACGCGACTAGATAGGCCACGCCGAAGTTTATGAGCACCGTCATGCCTTTGCCTTGGAACATCGACATTACAGTCGAGTGAGTATCTAAGTAGTTACCCGAACCAAATATATCTCGGTGTCAACAGACTGATTTAGACCCACTGTGTTATTTGTTGTTTTCGTGCATAGAAACTTCCATATTGGTCCACGCGCAGTCTTGTGACTTTCTGCACGTTGAGAATCTTTAGTGTTTAGGATTTCTTTCGAGTTTCAGCTGCCGACAACCGGTCGAACTTGCAATTTTTCGCTTAAATTAATTAGTATAGACACAAACAGTGCAAGTATAAAATAGCCAGATCCAATAGCACAAAAGCGGGAAAATGATGTCCGCTCCCTCGTCTGTTTCTCGCCACACGAAACAGGAGACATGTCTAGCAAAAACACCATCAAACGGGGACCGAACGGGCCAGCACCCTCGCCGAGGGTCTCTCGCATGGGGACAGGCACAGCGGCGTCACTCGGGCTCGCGCTCCGCACGCCGCAGCGTCATGTGTTGCACGGAACGGTTGGTAGCCACAAACTGGAACACCGCTTCCCTTGTTTACTAATCGCCCGGCGACGGTCCCGAGCGATGTCTTGGCACCTTGCACCGATCGTACAGTCGTGCTAGCCTAAGATTACCACAGCCTGGTGGACTTCGAAGTGAAATATCATTCGACTCTTTTACGATTTGTAAAGAGTAAAATGGTAAATAATTGGAATGATAAATACGGATAAATACCTTTTCTAATGGTAATGACAAAAACTTATCATTTGATTCTATGGTTGGTACTCTATGATAAGAGATCCCCAAAAAGTGACAAACTCGAATCAATTCTAGTGTAGCCCCCGAGATTGGGTGCTCGCTTTGTCACCGAATCACGCTCGGGTGACCCCGACCAGATTAAGAATCTAAGGGGGGGAGGAGGGATTTCGGAATCGGAGCACCGACATGTGTCCTTCAGTTCTATTAGTAATAAGAGCAGCCAGATCTTGATAAAACTTCAATTTCCATCGATATCAAATGTTTAAAATGTTCACGATTGAATTTTCTGGCGTTTTGTGGTGATTTGGAAGAGATATCCGGACAGGTGACGCGTTTGAAGTGGTCCCACCCCAACGCGATAGTAAAACAAGACTTGTACTCGTCTACTCGAACTTGCGCAGTGAACGTAATGTATTATTTATACCATTCGATGTTGATCATCACCGTACCGAGTCAATAAAATTGCCAACTATTATATCGTCTCCGCAGATTTTCTAAATTACATGAAACATTATTGAATTTCACTGGGTACCTAACACCTCGTTACACCAAACTTCCTTCCATAATTTGTTATTTTGCATGGCAAAAAGCTGTAAAAGGCTAACAGAGTCAGCGTGAAATATGCATGCAGCACCTTCAGATTCAATTAACCTTTCGAAATCAACAAGTGGCCGTTGTGCAAGTCGCTGACTTCGAAGACTTCGAGCAATCTTACAACCGAAAAGCTAAGGCCCCACGTATATACAAACGGGGACATTAGTCGATTAAACACCGCCGATTCACAATATCGTAAACGTAATTGAACAAACATCGAAGTGAGTAAACTAACACACAAGCACATTAGACAGTCAACGGCAATGAGAATTGCCCGTATATATAACTGAACCTAAGTGCGTATCGGGTGTACTTGGTGGACTTGTTTATGGCTAGCCATTAGCCAATAACCGCTGCTCGAGTCTATAATCAGTGTTGACATTCGCGGATAATAAACGGAATATTTACGCTAACTGTGGCACCACCATGGCCAGCAGAAAGGAACGCTAAACGAACGCAACCGGGAACATACATTTTCTAACAGACTTGCATGTTACCCGATAACTGAAACGCGGGGAAACAATTGGAAAACGATAGAAATCACAATGTCCGAACGATTAATTATACGCAAGAGACAATAGTCCTTCGTTCCGGTTCGTAGTCAATAGCAAAAGAATGGGAGGAAGGCGGTGGCAGCCGGTACGGTAATGCAAATCCGATGTAACAGATAGATGTAACTCAATGTGCAAGGTACTAGCCTGCAAAACAGCAACTTAAGTGGCCAACAGCTAGACAGGACAACTCCGACCAGCGCTCGCTGGTCGCAAGAGACAACATATCCATGGCGTAGGTACATAATATAAGCGCATCAACGCAGTGTGCCCCCTCTGAATAAAACCAGCGACCACGTGACAGTATTCACAGCGAACGGCCGGCTAGAGAGAGAGAGAGAGAGAACGCCATCATCTCGCATCTCGCCACGCCGAGGCTGGACAAGATGATCTGTCGAAATGAATTAGCGACGGTCGACGTTGCCAGCGCTTGAGGCCGCCGCGGGCCAGCGGCTCTACAGCGCCAACCGCCAAGTGAATCGCGCACGTAATGCAAGCTCGCGCGATCGCGCACACGTATTGCAGTGCAGCGAGCGCGGCGGGGTCGAACCCTGACGCGGACGCTCACGCTGGAGCAGAATCGCGGGTTTCGGCAGGCGGTGCGCCCCAGGAGCGCGGGCTTTTAGGGCGTCGAATCGATCAAAATGTTGAATTCGGTCGGGACTCGGGGGCGTGTGAGCGCGCGGAGAAGCGGTGCTCTTAATTGCCACGGACGGGTTAGGTATGATGTTGGGGTGTTGTGTTTGGGGCGACGAGCTGAAACATCAGTCGTTCTTAGAATAACTGGATGCCGTTCGTTGTGAGATGCCTCTGGCTACTTCCATCTCGCTGCAGACGAGTATACTTGACTTTGAACCCGAATAACTTTGAAGTTATTTTGCATTATCACGTTTTACAGTCGTTAGGCGCCAATATCTGGGCAAATCACCTCATACAGCACTCCAGGTGTGGTAAGTTGAACCTTGCAAGACGCACTCACTGGGAAATGCACTTTCCTTTATGTTTCTCTAGTGCTATAACTTAACGTTTGATAACTTACTCATAACTTTAGGGGTGGCTAGCAGCAGTGTGTGTGTGTGTGTGTGTGCGCGCGCGTTTCCGTGAGCTGGAGAGGGTGCATTGCCGGCATGGCTGGCAGACTCCCCAGGATCTCAGCCGCGACGCATTCTCCACGCTGCTCATGTTTATACACGGCACTGTAGTCATCTCCGGCCGGGGTCTTTGCCTTGCCTCCTTGAGAAACATCTCAATCCTCGATGTTGTCGGTTCGTTCGGTTGAAAGACGAACGGCAACGAAACACACTTGTCAATCGTTATTTGTTACTCGCGTTCAATTTAAAATGGCTTAGAAGTAGGGACTGTGATCGATCGCAACGATGCCGCAAATACAAAAAACTGCGCTGCTCGCTCCTAATGCAGCCCCTAATTTAGTATACGTTCACTCAGTTACCATTAATGTGTATTTTAAATTTCAATGTCTGGAATTTTACGATATCTATCTAGATTCTGGCAGTAACGAATAGGTTTTTTCACCGATGGCGTGCAAAACACCGCGCTGGCAACGCAAAAGATTGATGACGGGTGCAAAGTTTACTCAGTCCGTGCCAGATGAGCGTCGGGCGGGCGGCGCCGATGGAGAGGCGAGCGTCGGAGTCTCGACGCCTCGAAAGCGCGCGAATATCAGACACCATGTCCGAATTGTGATAGCGTCGCCGTATTTGCAAATCACAACTTCACGAAGCAACACCAGTGCCACACTAGGCACCGCGGATTTTCACGACCCCATTTCGATTGCGATTTCAATACGAGGACCGTAAATAAACATCGAATATCGGATCCAGGCGTCGAACAGCAATGCGCACACCGAACGCTAGTCGCTTATCTTAGACGACTTCGCTGGAATATTCCTCACTACAAATACCACCAGCCTGATATGCTTGAAAGAAAACTAGGCAATTTACCAAATGCAGCAATGTTGAAACAATTTTTAGTTTGCTATTGTGGTGGCCAAGATGGTTTGATAACCAGCGCCCCGAAGGCGGAACTTTCAAAACATGAACGCTAGCCCAAATCCCAACGTTAGCGCATGAATGCGAAGGTGTGTGTGTGTGTGTGTGTGTGTGCACCAGCCAGGCAGCAACGGTGGTTCACGCAGTCCGCTCGCCGGCCGCCCGGTCGTGCGACGTACAAAGTTCGGCAACGCCGCCCCCCTTCGTCGACGCCCGCCACAGCGTGGAGCACGACGCGGACAGAACCAACCTAACCCTCCCGCGCACGCCGTGCCCGAAGAGAGCCGCGATGCCGGCGACGGCGCGGACCGGCCATCTACGCGCAACATGCTGGCTACGAACGACCTGGCTCGCCTCGAGCGGGCGACAAATGGCCTAGCGTACGCGCAGATAGCAACAATCGTCGGTTGAAAGAGGGTTTGCGGCGAGAGAAGATTGCCGACGTTACGCACTGCGAGCATGGCGGCTATGTTCAGAGATAGCCACTCTCTGGGTGGCACGCACTTGGTTTTGGGCGCGCGATCGATCCAGTAGATCGCCTCCACATCCACAATGCTCGACAGATCAAGGATCGCAACGATTGCGAGATATTTCATGAAACGTAATCGTAGTGGCAGACCATGGGGTAAGTCCTTAAGTACATGGGGTGGGTGCTTGTACTAAAGGTGACTCTGGCCTGAAGTCGATTCCCAGCCCCGCACCGTATCTGAACTGTTTGAACGCTCACCCCACACCCAGTGGCGTGGGCCCTAATTCGCTAGCTCCGTGTCAGCGCCCGCGTATAAGGAACAGCCGAAAAACACGCGCGGCGGATGCCGACGGCGTCCAAAGGCGGGCGCGGTGCGTACCCACGCCCAGGACGCTGCCGTTCGAGCCAACACCGACCAACTTCCAACCCCCGTGACATCCCGCCTTCGCCAGGGCAGCTAGCCTCTAGGTATCGGCGCGGGGTCGCGTCGGCTGGCGGGCAAGTCCAGCTGCGAGCCCGCCAAGACCGCTCATCCGTGACCGAGAGGCTTCCAGCGTTCGGTTAGAAAGCGTTGCGTCACAAGTCTCTCGACTCGATCGGCGGAAAACAAAACAACAACAGGGAAGGCGATTATGATCCGAGTCGAGTCGAGAGAAAGAGCAAAGTCTTGGTCGAGCCGAGTCGTTGCGGACGACGGTGGAGCTGACGAAGACAATTGGGACTGGGAGACTACCTATAGAGATTTTCACGCGAATTCAGCAGCTGCCGACATCACTAGCAAGGTTGACAAGTATGATTACCCAAAGCAGCGGAATGCCAGGTAGGCGTTGGGAATTTCAGCCGGCTTCCTCGCGCAAGCGCTTACAAATGGCACTGTAGGAAATAAGTAGACTTATTTCCTACAGTGCCATTTGTAAGCGCTTGTCCATAGACAACTAAAGACGGATGTGAAAAAGTTGAGAACCGCTGGCCGACTTTGATTATGTGCGACAAGACCGCGTCTGTGCTCTGTAGTCTACGCGACATGAGACATGACACAGGCGGCTGGCTTGGCTCGGCTCGCCGCGCGAGGAAATGGCAGAAATCGAGCTTGGCTCGGATCGCAGGCGAGTCGAGCAGAGAAACGTCATGCGACGTGCAAAGCACAAACGCAACGTGTCGTCTCCGCTCGCGTTTGTTTTGCTCGGCTGGTTGAGATGTGTCAGTTCGCTCCTATCCTGCCGGCCCGTCTATTAGAAGAACCGCGAAAATAGAGCCTTGCCCTTGAGCACAGAGTTGAGATGTTGCTCAGAAGAAAACACTGGCCGTCCTCGTCGTGTTGATGGTGGTTGGGTCGGTCCCGGAGATCAGGAAGGATCACGTGACCAGCGCAAAACCGACGCAACTACACCCACCTCCGGCTATTTTCCCGTGAGCCTAACAACAACCCGCTCGCATTTATTCAGTTTCCAGGTCTCGAGCAGAAGCTAGTCGGTCCCGCACTTGTCTGCCAGTGCCGTGTAATTAGATAAACAAAAAAAACTGTTTAGCATAAAACCGTTTGTTTGTAAAATGCGGCTCAGACAAAAAAGAAACGTACGCTGAATAGAACACTCACACACACACACACACTTCATGGCAGTGTGTGTGGCGTGAAGCATGACCTAGCGGAAGGGCGTCGGACCGATTGGACATCCCTCGGCTTTGCTGGCCGCTCGGTCGGGGCTTTGGATGCGCACATATCTGACACTCACAAATCGACAGCGGCGTCGTCGCCCCAATACCACAGACAACGCAACAACGCCACGCCGGCGACCGCCGCCGCGAAAAGAGCGCGCCCGCCCGCGCGCGCTGGTACACACACTTTTCTTGTTTTTGTTTTGAAAAACTCCCGCGCTCGAAACGCAAACCGCTGGGCGCTGCGCTGGGCCGAGCGTGACCCCAAAATCAATATCGCGTCGACGGGATCCTTTGTCCGCGAGCAGCGCGCCAAACGTCGGGCGGGGGACAACGCACACCTCTGCATTTTCGAATGCTACATTCTGCCACTTTGATTTCGTTTTCACGGATTAGAGGTACCGGTATATCGTTCGCTACACGGAAATGGTCGCGCTTTACATAAACTGGCGAGGTGTCTAAAATAACTTTGACGAGTCACGAGTCGTCGAGCTCATGGCTCGAGCATGGGGCGCGAACAAAACCATGGGACGTTGATAACGAAATGACCCTGGAAACCCAAAATCGATCGAAGCCTACTTGTAGGTGTTGGGACTTGCCGATATAGGCAAATTTGAAAAGTTATTTTGAACTGTGGATTCTCGTACGAATTTTTACGTCAGAAGATAGTGTGCGAATGGCCAACGGTTGTTTTTCTGCGAAACGTTACTATGAACGGCACATGTGACTCTCATGCGGCATGCAAATAACTCATTGGCAATGTTCGCCAATCTGACAGAATTCGCTAACGTAATACGCAATGCGAAATCACGAACACAACACTCCCAATATAAAGCAGTCACATTGTTGAAAATACAAAAAGAGTAAAAATCAAATGTTTTCTAAACAGCTTACCTATTCTTTTCCAGTTCATTATGAGTAGTCCTGCAAAACAAACAAATAAGCTCATTACAGTCGTGCTAGCGGTAAAAATTTTTCAAAATTCATTTGTTTCTTAAGTGTAGGGAAGTGGTCACTTTACTGGACAAAAATAGACTAATGATAATAATGTGAAAATATGGCATCTAGAATCTCAAGGGTCAGGCCGTGAATTAGGCAGGCATGCTTTATGTACACTGAATGCTAGTGCAGCAGTTGCAACCAAGACTAAACAAAGAAACCTATCGTTTATTTGTTCATGAACAAGACTGTTCATAACAATCTCAATAAACAGAGTGCAACAATGAATACTAATAGACAAGAATGAAATTTTTCGAAATTTAACCAACTTTAGAATGTGATAAAAAGTTAACACTAACCTGCTCCCCTGAGATTTCTTCGTCTTTGGCCTCTTTAAAATTACACTCCTGAGATCATCTGGCATCGGCAACGTTGACGCGTAGCCATGTTCCGCCTCTGAAATAAATGGGCAAAAAAGCATTAACTTCAACGCGCAAAATATATTTGAGAACAATGAAGACAGGCCGAGGCATTGGGGCCATGTTGACGTGGAGCCGTACACGAAATGAGCCGAAAAAGTGAATTTGAATCGGTTACTCACCTCTCTCGCGTCTCTCCAAGTATTCCGCCGCTTGAAGTAGCGCAGCAATACTCATAATTGTCAAATATAAAGTAAAATACTATAAGAAGATAAATATAATACACGATGAAGCACTAACAATCGACACAGGTCCGCGCCCTGAGAACTCACTCCTGCGTTTATCGATGTCAAACGCTGTGTGCGCCTGCTAAAGCACGAGAATGAAAGCAGCCTGTCCATTGGCTGGGTTGCAAGGAACGTCAAGTTTTTGACCAATCAGTGGACGTCTTGCTGCCTGCAACTGACAGGCTCTACCTGGGAAGCGAGTTGCCGGTAGCCGCCGCTAGGAGATCGTTGTCACGTGAATCACATGCCTCGCAACCAGCGAAATTCACAACAAACAGATGGCATGGCATGGCGGAGGCATTTTAAAAATTAACATATTATTCGTAATTGATTAAATTTTTTCGAAAAAGAGCCGTTGTCTCATGAGAATTTATTCCTCACTGTTTGATTCTTTGAGTATTTTTTTATATTTTCTTAACAGTAAATATGGCGGCAAATGAGCTCTTTCCAAACTCAGAAAGATCGATTTCTCTTGATCGATTTAAAACACTTCGAAACTAATCTGAAAATATTTTCGCTGATTGAT
This sequence comes from Nemoura dubitans, assembly GCA_921293005.1. Taxonomy (NCBI): domain Eukaryota; kingdom Metazoa; phylum Arthropoda; class Insecta; order Plecoptera; family Nemouridae; genus Nemoura; species Nemoura dubitans. Next base: position 65,568,576 of record OV121073.1, on the reverse strand, counting down.
CATAGATTGATATTCAAAAAAATCTTACTACACACTATTTGTAATCCCTTTTGTACAAGGAGAAAAATATTGTTACCAGAAAATGATCCTGATAATACGCTATCTGTAAAGAAGTTGCAGTTAACCAGCCTAAAATAAAGCCTACCTACCAAATTGATGTAAATAACCAGCAGTAAGAAATTATAGTTGACAAATTGCATAAATCTTCTTGTACCTAATTCATTTTTTCAAGTACTTACCTAGATTAGGCATATATTTTTAAACAAGTAGGTACTTACCCACCTGGCCAAATCTTTCCTGCCTGGCCAAAGTATGATATCATATAATACCAATTCTAGTGATTCTAGCAAAGCATTAAAGAATTTATTACAAACGGTATTTCCTATCGGTATCTATGAATCGGAAATTAACTGGCCATTCTGCAGACAGCAAGGACATGCATAAACATAGGTAGTAAATAAACTGACAATTACACCTGCACCTAGTCACAGTACACACATATCAGTGTTATTATTTTCTAGTTACAAATATAATTCCGACATAAGGAACTTATTTCTGATTCTTCACACTTGTTATATTGAATTTATATTTTATACCAATAATTAGTAACTACGCTCATTTATCTGCAGCAATTTGTTTGCCATTTTGGTCCTGGGGCATGAACAAAGATTTTCCTGTTGATAATCATTAAATTGCAGAGAGCTCTGCCCTCTTATGTATAGATAGGTATACAGGTAGGTATACATCTTCATGTTGCTGTTACAAGACAAACTTCTCAATGCACCAGTAATCCAGATATTTTGCAATATCCATCACAGTGAATCTTTTATGATCACATCTGCGACAATGGTGCAATGTCGAGAGCATCCAAAGCGCAAAGCAGCACTTGTCTAGTCGCTTCAAGCAAATGCAGGCGTGCAAACATCTCTGGAAGCAGTTGGCTGCGGCATTCCTGCAATAAAAACACAATACCTTTATTTTATATATTTAGGTTTTAGGTATGGTTTGAATGTCCTAAAATTTAAAAATAATCCAAAGATCCTGCTCTATGAACTGTTCTATGAACTGCAAAACGTTAGGAAAATTTGTTTACAAGAGACAATGTATTACTGGAATCCATATCAGTTCTTTGAACTCAGAAAAACTGCAAGGATTTCATGTAAGAACAATCAAACCTAAGACAATGCAAATGGGAAATTCCAATATGAATTAATGCAGATTTTTCCTCTTGTCTTGCAATTGGTTGGGTTAATTTCAGCTTATGATTGAGGAGACTAGCTGTCTCACCGCCAATTCATTTGGCTACATTGTGCTGCATACAAGAGCTTGCATTTTGAGAGGGACACCTATTGTTTTTATTCTTCTTTTCTAGAGTGCAAGCAGATTGCCAGTCAATAAAGCCCAGGCAGTGAAAACTTCAGCTGAGGTTCCCTTTAATCATAGGTACATTTATTTGGCTATGCAAGTGCGTACAGGATCCACTTTGATAGGAAAGACATTGTTCACCACTTATTTTCCCAATTGCACATCACAACATGTGAGTCTAATATAACAAGGCAGAGACGTCTGCAAATTTCGTTCCCATAAAGTCGTTTGTTTGTGCACCGTGCAGCCGCAAACATACCGTAAGCACGCGGACACGGCGGTAGTAGACGCTGAAGCAAAGGCACATGGCGGAGAGGAAGCTGCACACGCGGTCTGTCCGAGCATTGGTGTGTTCGATGTCGTGTACGGCATCTGCGATCACGCTCGGGTACGGCAGGATAAAGTCAATTAGCAGTTGCCACTCTTCCTGCAAACGGGTGGAAAACAGCTTGGATAGCAACCATGATTTTGGTTCATGAAAACGAAATCACTCGAATTCATAGCCCTACTCATTGTTAAAACATACGAGACTGAAATTGAAAATGGTTTAAAAAATACAAAGTTACACGAGAGGTTCTGTCTCCTGGATAGTTAACAGAGCTGAATAACCAACAGGGTTTGAAACCCAACCGGGTTTTGATCGATAGCTAACAAGGCTGGGTAGAAATTGTGTAATATTATTGATGGGTTGTTGATTTTTATCAGTGGCATGGCTTACCGAAAATAAATTGGCAACTTTGAACTTGCGATAGGTTACTCTTGGGTAGACAACCAAATTACAAATTTTTTTATTATTATGTACACAAATTAGCCTCCCAAAAATGTTTATTTAATAAACAATAATAATAATATTTAAGTTAATAACATTTTTGGGAGGCTAATTTGTGTACATAATAATAAAATGACTAGCCAATAACAAGCTTTCATAATTTAAATAAGATTATAAAGAAAATTACAAATTTTGTCATCAGAAGCATCAGGGCATTTCTTAATCATGAAAAAATTCTTCGGATGATAGAAACTGAAATCCTGATCATCCCTACATTCGAAAGCTCACTCAAATCAAGCACTTTGTCACAATTTGCTGTAGCATTAGCTACAAGAGTAAAATTGAAGCTAGAGTACCCTCGGTAGACAGAATTGCGATGCGTGTTGCCGCTATTGTGACAGGGACAACTGTATACCTTGAGATGGTTGACCGAGCTAGTAAAACAGATAGCATAGTAGGTAAGAGTACACATTGACTCCATTCAGCAAGAGCATGGGCAATCATTTATCTTGTAGGTGAAGGGAATGCCGGGAATCTGGCGTGGTTACAGAGTCCGCAAAGCATAGTAAGCTTTTGCGTTGCTACTTTAAACACAGTAGGGAATGTTGGGGTACCTTTATCTGTTGTTATTCCATGTCACATACCTCTCGATTGAGCAGCGAGAAATCAACTTCAGTGAGTGGAATCAGTGGAGGATATGTCCCTGCCGCGACCTTCAATGCAAACTGCCTCTGAATTTCGCAGATTCGAGCGTAGTTGTACATAACAAACGATGCACCTAAAACAATCCATCCATCACCATCAGATTCAGGACATCAAAACGAAATAAAACTAGTGTTCATGTTCAGGTTCGGCAGTAGTCAAATTAACATTGTGGTTCAGGTTATTCTTTTCGGGTAAATCTAATTCGAATTAAGAATAAGCAAAAATTTCGTATTTTTTACAGGTTTGGGCTCAGGTTTGAATAAGTTGCCCAGATCAGATCGCTGTTAACTGTCTACCTTACCTTGATCTCCACAAGGGACGGTATAGGTGCCTGACCAACAAAATAGGTTCATTGCTACGCACTGGTACCAATCCAGCTTCTATTCTTTGCAAAAATTCCAGAAAATATTTATGCCCATTTCACAGCTGATGCCAAAGCTTGGCATAACTCACATTTGAAAAAACATCCATTATATACAAGGTGTTAGGTACAAATATAATGATATAAAGCTATCATTATAAATAAATAAATAATATTTAAGGAATATATAATGTTATAAATAAACAAACTACCAAGGAACTTTTCAAACAAAACCAAAAATTTCCAAAATTACCCCGACTGCTGTTCTCTCGATTCCTGACGAGGCCGATATCGAGATCTAGCGCGACCTTGCGGCTGGGTTTCACGCCGAGCAGATCGACCTTGACAGCGGCATCGCGTAGTCCTGCTAACATGTCCTCCCAGTCTGCGGGTGCATGCCCCTCGGCCCCGAACTTGTGCTCGGCCAGAACGCGCATGTCCGCCAACCGCATGGAGGCGTAACAGTCCGCGGACAGCGTCGACGTTCGAGCGGTTCTCGCGTCAACCACCAGGCCACACTGGTGGCATGGCGCGGAGGATTGGGTGGCAGAAGAACAACCTAAAGAATGCAGGCTTGATTGGATATTTCCCTAATGTCACCACAATGGAGGGGGGAGCAAACAACAAGTGAACAATTTGTCACAACCATGGGAGGCATTGACAAACTGCAGGACCATTAAAGGTACTCTCAAAGTGATTTAATTGCAAGAATTTGCTGAAATGCTGAATTGTTACATCCGCAAGTGCCGAAGTTTTTATTAAAAGCCTAGAACTATTGTGCTACTTGCCTTCTGAAAACATGTGCACCTCAATGGCCGTGTCAGGTCTTCCACTGTCCGCGAGTCTCTCTGTTACATTAAATCCAGCCAAAGAAAGCAGCCTCTTTGTCGCGGAGAAGTGAAGCTCTAGTCGTAGCCTGCTCAAGTCTCGTACGCAGTCCGGAGGTAGGTGGACTACTGATAGCGCAATCGTCTAGAATTTCCTCAAGTATTGTGTTTCAAATTTACAAGTTTAAAAAAATTTATGAAATCACCAAGCATCCACGAAATGAATTCGTAAATTTGATCCCGAATGAGTTCTTACCTTGTAATTTGGCAACGCCTGGCCATAACGATTACCTCTACCGAGGGTAAGAGTCAATGTGTCCTGAAATGTTTGTCTTCTGTCAAGAAATATAACGATTCGGTCTATATTGGGATCCATTTTGCATCGGTCTAGAACCTTCAGCGGCCAATTGGAACTTTCCTCCGAAAGTTGTTTAACCTACAAAAGGTTAAGTATGAAAATATCAGAGTTACATCTTCTTGACTCACTTGTTAATATTTATGTCATAAAAACGAACCATTTCTTGCTTTCTAGATGAATTGTCTGCATTTGTAGAATTTGCGGCTGCTGTGACAGGAAAACTAAAATCGCCATGCTTGGAATTATGAGAGCTATGTTTACGTAGGAAATTGACAGTTTTCTTATCAAACCCATTATTTATTCTAGCAATAAAATCGTAGCAGCTAAGAATGAAGGTTTGTAAAATATCTGGAGAAATATCCATTTCAGATTTTCAAAACTTGTGCGCAGAATATCTTTGACAGCTCTATTCCGCAATGTACTAACCACCGCCCCCTTTTTACAGCTGTTGAGCTGCGCCTTTTAACTATCTGTCAGAATCCAATGTAACAGCTGAGGGGATCTTCAAATTAATTCTACTGGAAAATGAAATCGCAGTGCCATTTATTCTTATTTTACTGAAAGTGCAGTCATATTGGGATTTGAACGACATGTCCTACCACTTGAGCAGTGTTGCGAGAGTAGGGGTTGGTCTTCTAATACAGAGAAATGGTAATCAATGTTGTATTCACACCTCAAAATCCATGCTGCTACCAAAAAGATCCCTCATGTTTGGTGTAATCTGCAATGGATTAGAGAACAAGGCAGTGCAATATTGGAATGCCTTCGTGAAAGATCTTACTAAGTCTCGGAAATCATACAAGAATTTCAGCAACCATGTGACATCTACAGACTTGTACTCATCCAGCCTACGGTTTTTACGAAATATCCAGCAATCATTCTTAAAAATACCTCTTATTCTGAAACACCATTCAATTAACGTTGTTCGTATGTGTACCTTACAATGCGAATTTGTAATGGCTTATAAGGCTCGAAGAGGGCAGCAAATGATCTCACTTTACTGCAAAATGTGGGATGAAAAAGCATTGATCAAGTTTCTAAAGACGGTGCAGAAACACATATGCAAGAGAGGTCAAGCAGCATTCTTCAGTGCCAGTTGTATGTCGGCATTCAGCTGGGACAAGCAGCGGATTGCCGAGTCAGAGTTATATGTGTAAGTAGTATTATATGTAATCATTTCTTTACCCATAGTTCAAGATAAAATGCATTGATTTTGTACCTAGGCTACCCACTCGGTATGAAATTAAAATTTTATATCGTACCTACCTTTTTTTCAGACATTTAAATGAGTTAGATTACATTCATTCACTCGTGGAAGATACGATGACATGCAGCACGTGCCGGATGCGGCAGTTGGTCACCGTTGCCTCTCAAAATATTGAATACTGCCAGTGTAAAACTGAGATGCCACCAAGCCAAAAGTCTGTTGATAATTGGACACCGTTTATAGAAGGCGAAGACTTACTTATTTGGAAGAGAAATGAACCATGTGGCATGCATTCCTACAAATGTAAGCTTTTCAAATCAAAGTGATAACTATCATATCATAACAAATCAAAGACAATAGGCTGGATAATTTGGTGAAAGGACAAATTTATTTAAATTTTGAAACCTACTCATATCTGCTTTACATATCCTAATCTTAGTGCTAGTTATCAACCTTTGGCACTAGAGACAAAGCATTGGGGAGCCATTAAATATCCTGTTTGAAATATAGTTTTGTTGAATAGGTATTTAAGTCATTTACCTATCACCAATTATACAGTGTTTTCTTTTAAAGTGTTCTGTAAGGTACCTATGTTTGTATTAAGCCTTTAATCATGTTAGGGTGTTCCCTTTAATTCTAAATCTAGATGTACCTAGGTTGGTAAAATTTTTACAACATAATTATAAACTTGGTAATAGTTGTTAATAATTGTAAAAGGTTCTCATTAGTTATTTATTTCTAGAGCCATTATAAATTTTTCTTCCGCAGTGTATGGCAACTATGATGACGTAACTGCCGAGGACTTCCTCACGGTTCAGATCGACGTAAAGAACCGCAAGTCCTGGGACCCAACAGCAGTCGAGCTGAAAATTGTGGATGAGGATCCAGACACAAATAGCGACATCGTTTATTGGGAGATGGAGTGGCCTGTGAGTTTTTTGGGTTTATTTAGAAAATTATTGATACTACTATTCTGTTTTCTATCCATTTATCTGCTTACTCTTGAAAGTTAAAATATGACCAGATGCTTATTTTGAAGATTTCCGTTTCTTAATTTACAATCTTCACTATTGCAGCTAGAGCGTCTGTTTAACGCACTCATCGTTTTGTTACCCTCCACAGCGACTGTTTTCGAACAGAGACTATGTGTTCACTCGGCGGTTTATTATCGACGAGGACAAGAAAATGATCATGATCGTTAACCAGGCGGTTACCCATCCTGATTGTCCTGAGAAGCCTGAGAAGTTCCGAGTCAAGGATTACTGGTCATTTATGGTGATACGACCTTACACAGACTTTGACAAGGTAACTTACACACAAAATTCCGATACGGAGGTACCTACCTACATTTACAGCATATCTTTACTTCCAGTCATCTGTAGTTCCAGTCAGGAAGACACAATATTATAGATAGCAAGTTGCGGGATCTTTTCCTAGTGCAGAATAACTGTCTTGTCATGACCAGATAGAACCATGATCATAATTCATGGTATTGGCTGAGAAATCGATTTTTGAAAACTCCAAATAAATGGGGCAAGAATTGTGTGTTTTTTAACTAACTGTCAGCAGAGAAATAAAGACACATTTTAAAATTTAAAACCAACTCATAAAGCCTGAAGCTCGTAGATTCCAAAAGTGTGTGTCCCATCTTGAACAGACAAATGGTATAGAAGCCTGACCGGAACGTGGAAACCTTTGCGCGAATAAAAAATTTGAAGCCATTAAGCGTGAGTCAGCAGTATTTTAGTTTTATTACATATTTGTATTACTTCAAAAACATGTTAGAACAAAACTACAACTAAAGAATTGGAAATATATTAATTTTTTTACATCTGATGCATTACATCTGATTTTCTCTGTTAACATTTTTGAACGAAATAATTTCTGATAGTTGGAAAATGGGTCTAGCAGGGGTGTAACTAGAGGTGAGCAGGCATACTAGTGCTCTGTGGCCTCGGGCTCAGGGGGGCCTCATGGAGGCCGAAGTTGAACCAAGAAACAGGTGGTGACCTTATTTTAGGGAATGGACTTTTGAATTCTTGTATGTTTTCCCAGTACAAGCTTTAAAAAAATCCATTGCCTAAAGAACCTCGTCACCGGTCGTCATCGGTTCAACTTTTACAAAATTGGCAACACTGGTGAGGGTAGGGAGACCTCGCATTTTTTTACGCCACTGGTCTACGTACCTAGATAGTAAATATCAAACAGGTGTAATCTGAAAAGATCTTATTCCAATGGCTAGTCTACTTTCAACTGTACCAAATAGCAATCAAGTTAGGAAAGAATATATTTTTAATGGCTTCAACTTTTACTTTAACTTTAATTTTGTAGCAAACCAGCCATGTGAAAACTGTACCATCAAAATTGCATGTCTAACCCTAGTAACTGTGTTGCAGCCGGGCATAGAGTTTGGCCTGACGTACTACGACAACCCTGGCATGTCTGTGCCGTCCGCTGTAACGGCCTGGGTCGCGATGAGCGGCCTTCCCAACTTCCTCCAACGCCTCCGCGGCGCCGCCCGGGACGTCGGATTCCGCCGGCCGCGGGCAGACCCGGAACCGGTCCCGGTGCCCGTCCCGGATGACGTTCCGTTACCCCATGTGCCATCACCGCCCGGACCCTGCATCGGCCCAACCGCGACCGGCGACACGTATTTTCAGAACTTTAGATTTCACCGGATTTTCATCTAGTAGGCTCGGTACTGAAGTCAAGAGTCTGTAACGTTTCCTTCACTCTTACGCCCGATATTATATTTATTGCGCGCACTTTCGAACCTTTCAATCCAACTGACTTTTTATTAAGAGGTTTCCTGGTTTAGTGACCCGTTCACATCCGATTCATTCTTGTACCTTTTTTTTGTGGATAGTTTTGATGGAATCGGCTTTACTTCCAGAGAAGGTTTACTAGATGTTATGTCACCCATCATATTTTCTTCTGAAATTGACTCTTTCAATAGGTATACATTTATCAATAGAGGTACCATTTTATAATGAATGTTGCTACTATGAGACTTTGGTACATACATAAATAGCAGGTACCATTTCCTAGGCTGAAAAAAAAAGGTAAATTATGACTAGGTAGGTAGGTAGGTACATAAATCATAGTTGAAAGATAATTTATTGCAACCATCAGTTTTAAAAGACAACAATCGTCAATCTTCTTTACTTATTTTGCTACCGCAGCACATTGGTAATTCACTTTCAAGGAGATTGCTTAAATTTTCTCAAAGTCATTCTGTGCAAATTCAGTTTTATCCAGATAGACGCACCGTTTTACTAGAACAGGCATCTTAATTCCCATCCATGATAATGTGTAAATAACTGCCAGTGCCATTATTTAATCAAAGAGTTTGTTTTGCTTTGAACATCTAAAGCCTTTCCATTGAGCAGAGTTCTTGGGAGTTCTTGGGTTCCAGTGCAGAATTTACTTACCACTTACTGGATACACTTTATACCACATCTGTTATTGGATTGCGACAAATCAAATGTAGGTACAGGCCTCACACTTATAACTACCAATTGAAACACAATAATTCTTATAAATCCTATAATCCCCTGATAATTCAAAGAAACCTTTATTCAGTAATCATAATCTACCATCAATGAATGACCTTGAATCGTTAGCAAAATCAGTGTTCCGAATCTCTTCCGAAACCTATTGTGCCTCGTCAGACTTTACCCTGTACATGTGGGTATGCAATCTCAATTTAATCTTTTTTATAGAATCTGATAGCTAACAAGACGAAATACTTTTTGATGTTTTAAGTTAGTGTGAACCTATGAGCGTTTTATTTATTTTAATTAAAATAAAATATATATGAAAGCAAAAAATGGTTAAAAAATTTGTAGCATCCGACTACACTATTGCCCGTTAAGTATTGTGTATAATTATTGTCACATTGTCGGTACTTAGCTTTATTAGTTTATATTAGAATAGTTTTTATAATTTTCATTTGTTAATATTTTAATATAGTAGAAATATTAAAGTTATCCAATCAATTTGTTGATTCACCTTTTAAAATAGCATAATGTTTTAAGGACAGCATGGGTAAAACTGTGTATTTTCGTATCTCATCTCAAGTCAAGACATCTATTCAATAAAAGAAACCAGTTTGTGACTTATTATGCTACATCGTTTAATTATGTTAAAAACGATCGCATATATTGCCGTAATTTATTTAATATAGTGTCCCCAGAGACTGACGCATTATTATTTTGATTGTCATTGAAAATATTAATTATTGTTATGACTAAGGGTAACAAAGCCCAATTTTCAATTGATGGGCAACTAAAAACATTTTACACTACGGGCTTGTTATTTTGCAACTTCAGAACTGGATGTAGCAAATACCAAATCTATCTAGTTTTTATGTAGAACAATTTCAAGTATCCACCGTACAATTAATAACAAATCTGTTAATCTAAATCATGAGGCAGCTTGTACGCGGTGTAAAGACAAGATGAAGTATTTCCAGCCTATCAGGCAGCCAAGTACAATTTTTTTTTAAATCATGACAACGATTAAGCTAATTAACTTGAAGTGTGATGTGTAATACTAGTATTAGTAGCATTCTTTGGTAGTCTATGGTACATACTTGATTAAAAGTAAAAGGCAGTTTTAAATGTTATTTTGTGTGTTCTTACATAAATTGTGTGTGTTAAAATTTTAGTAGCTTGATGCTAAAATTTAGAAATCTTGTAGGCGTATTCTTTCAAGATTTACAATACCTAATACGTTTAGTACGGAGCTACCTATCTGTTTTGCATGGTAGATCATTTGATAGATTTGTGCATCTAATGTGTTTTATGCAGAAATGTTATAAAGTGTGTAAAAAATCTTTCTTGTTTGTGTCAACTGTCATTTTAATGTTAACAGTAAACGGTGCCAAAGTGTTCGCATTGAAGATGAACGTTGCTGTTTGTAGCAGATAAGTTGAATGCAGAACGTCGTAAACAGCAGATGTGTTAATTAGTATTTCCAAGTTTGGCCACTCACAAAGTCACAATAATTTTTTGGGAAATTTTGATAAAATACGCACTTTAAGATAAATTCCCGTTTTTTCCAAATTTTCCCAATTTCGATTATTGCTCTTTTTTCTTATTTCAAGGGGAGTGGTATAAAGGATTTTCTTGAAAAACACAGGTGGTTTAAGTTAAGAACAAAAGTAGACACCCTGAAATTTTCATCGCAATCGACGCGGGCGTTTGGTCTGTAGAGCGCTCACAAACACACATACAAAAAAACAATTGTCTTTTTTACCAGTAGTGAAATTAAAGATTTTGCTTCACTAATCAACTATGGTGGGGTTTTAATACCACCTTAATAAAATATGATGTTATGCAAGCTCGTGGCGGAAGCACTACATATTTGGACACTGATCATCATTGGCAGTGAAAACTCTTTCCAATCCAATGTTTAAACCTTTGAAGCATTGTCTGGCCAAGTGTAGCCAAGGGTTTGGGCACAAAGTGCCCAAACATAGGAATGGCATATATGGCAGTGGTATGCATGAGTGTCAGAGCTATATGCTCAATTAATACCAAAGTATGCATCATTTTTGAAAGTTTTGAAATTCTTTAAGGTTCATAAATTTTGAAAACTTGTTTTTTTCACAAAACTTTGCATATTATTTATAAATCTTAATGATATCAAGCATTTGTGACATTCTCAGGCAATATCTTTATGAAATTTTGTTTTAAGGAAAATTTTGCCGAGTAAAAATTTCTGCGTACGCATTTCAGCGCTCGCATTGCGTAGCGAATACTTGCATATTTTGTTTTTGAATGGGAATTTGATCTATAAAGATTTGTGCGCTAACGTAAAAAGTTCTCGAATAAAAAAACACTGGGCTGCAAGTGTGGGGTTGAAACCTTCAGATGAATGCTTTGTTTATTCATACATTTTTTATTTGGCACAAAAGACGTTCAAATCAAAATGCCATTCGCGCCTGAAAGCAACCTGACAGGTATAGTACATTTCTTGACTACCAAAGCGTTACTGCAGTTAGCTACAACCGACTCGTTGATTGGCCACAGGATTTTTGAATCTCTCCGGCTCTCGTTTTTCCGTTACTGTAACGTTATTGATAGTAATGGCGTCTGCGCGCTGTCGGTGGATTTTTCTCTGTTAAATTGATAATAATTTTCATAAAATACTAATATTTACGTTTGAATGAGGTTTTAACATGGCTCCTCACAAAACGTACAGTAAAAAGAAAAGCAACATGCTGCTTACAATAGAGACAGGAAGAGTTAAAAGAAAACCATATCAAAACGATAGAAGACCTTTGGCAACTTTGCAAAGTGCTAATGTAAGACCGGTCAAAGAGTTGGTTAATAAGACAAAGCAAAGTGCTATTTGTACACGATCAGTTGCAGTATGTAATAGCAGTGCTTCTAAGAGTTCCCCGTCATTCCCTGCCTCCGAAGAGCTAAGTAGCATTTGGAACAACGAAAGTACATTCGATAAGCTACTGCAAACATGTCCGAAACCGTAAGTTGATTGTATTGTACCTTTACCTATCTACCTACCTACGTTCTGTTTTGATTTGGGTATAAGCCTGCGTACGCCCAACTTATCCACTATTTCAAATGGTTTGTGTGCCTACCCACCTCATTTTACCAGATGTTTGCACTACGTCTACGATTTATATCTAGTGCAGCGCTACAACTAGCTCTGCACTAGATATAGATTGTTTTCGGCTCAACTACAGAACATTCCAAGTGACCCACCTTACGTAAGCGCTGAGCTACTATGGCCTTCAAATTCTATGGTAGTACCATTGAATTTATAGGTAGGTAGTACATGCCTACCCAGGGAGTATTCCGCATTTCGAACCAGAGCGACCAGGCCAACCGACCGGTAGATGGATCGGACCGACTGCTAGAAATCGCAGGTCCCTCCGGTTAGTAAGCGACCACACGGGAACCAACCGGAACCGTACTAATGATAATTGCAAAACAGAGCGCTGGTAACCGGGACACCATATTTTGTACCAGTTGCTCTGGTTCGAAATACGGATACACCCTAGCCTAAATAGTATATCATTTTTTGTTGTATCATTTAAAAAAAAAAAGAATATTATGTTTGTTTTGAGGTAGTTCCAGCAATCTGGGGGAAAAAATTCGAAAAAAGCTACAGCCGGTAACTAGCCTTACTTTACCACTGGCTGGTGGACTATGACATATGGTGCTCTATTGGCATTTTCGGTAGGCATGCTCTGAGAGCACGAGGTAATCTACCCTGTGAGGTCATGCTAGTTCGCAGATTTGCTGTCAGAGAAATCCGAACCCAACGCGCACGGGTCATACAGCCCACTGCTGATCTGACAAAATTCTCAGAGCAAGAAAACTACAAATATGAATATGATAATACTTGGTCCTCAAAAAGTGGCAAACTCAAATTAATTCAGGTTGTATTTTGTTTGCCAACAAAATCGTACAGCAACCTACCTCTACTTCAACACGGGAATGGGCACTGCAGATACCTATCGGAATCCTCACATGATTGTGAAAGAGTAGCCAATTATTCAATTTTGATAGCTTATCTGCCTATCTTGTTACCATATAGTAACCATTATATCTGAAGTACATTATGTCTACCTAAGACCTAACTGCTCAAACCAACTTGTTTCACTTGCGATATTAGTAGCTGGACTGAATTATTTTCTCTTCAAATATATTTAATAATTTGATTATTGTTGCATTTGCATTATCTTATATGGCCACATTGGTAAATGGGAGTTATTCATACAGTGTTCGTGTTAAGTATGAGTACAAGTCATGAGTAGGTAGTAGGTATCTACAAGCCTAGTCTTTTAATAATACAGCTCATTCTATTTTCCCTTTTTTTCAGACAACCTGTGGTTAAAGAGGCAAATACCAAAACAAGTCCTTCCTACTTTGCAATAGAAACTAATTCAAGCGCCTCTCGAGAAACACCTGTGCCGACTTCTCGGTCCAAATTGTTTGGACTTAGACCACGCGCATTTTTAAATAAAAGAAAGAACAATTCTGATCAATCATTTCTGAAATCGTGTCTTGGTTGTAGTAATCAGTCGTGTTATAGCAAATCAGCGAACAGTGAAAATGAAGTGCAATTGTCTAGCACGCCAAATGTCAGAAACTCTATCAGACCCGATATCACTGAATTTACACCAATTTATCCAGAAATATTTCAAGCTGATATCTTTATACCAAATGAAACAGTTTCTCCGTTGGTGGAAGAAAATGTCCAAGAAGATCTTCTACCCTGTCAAGTATTGAAGCCCGAATTGGCTGCTGGACAAACTCCACGAAAGCCCACATCTTTAAAATCAACGGCTTGCAAATGTGTGGATAGTCCAGACATGTTTTCCTCACCTCCAGACATGTTTTCCTCACCAGTAGCAAGTCCTCTATCACTCGCAAGGGAAAAAAATATTGGAGAACGTGTTTCGAAGCAACCACAATCACAGAGCTGTGCAAGTGAATGTCTGTCAAATTGTGACAAGGATATAAGCATCAATGCTAGTGATTTACTGCTGAAACCGTCTGCTGCAAATAATTCAGGAGATACAACATTGACTGACACTGATAGTAGGTGCACATGCTCTAGTGAGTTTGGAGATAAAGTGGAACTCAAGAATAATAAAAACGATGTCACAAACAGCAATGTCAGCAGATTTCAACTTCAACCTTTTGAACCTGAAAATGCAAGTTGTGCAGTTGATGCAGAAATGTCTTTCAGGTCAAATGTCAGTACTGACTTTTTGATGCCAAGATCATCTATGACTGAAAATGATTTGGATTGTCCTAGTTGCTCCCGACAGGATGAAGAAATGGCACACTCGTTGCGAAAAGCTGGCCCTTTGTCAGCAAGAATATCACCAGTTACCAGTGATTGTGAAAATTCTGTCAGAGTTAAAGTAGGAATAGGGAATGTTAACAACGATGTCACAACCAGCTCTTTCGGCACAGTCGATAGCTTTCAGCGGAAGTCTCATGAACCTGGGAATGCAAGTCAAATGGTTGATGTCAGAACCTCTGACAGCTCAAATTTCAGTACAAGCTCTTTGATGCTAAAATCATCTGAGACTGAATATAGTTTTGATGATCCTAGTTGCTCCCAGCATGACGAAGATATGGCAGACTCATTGCATAGAGCGGCGACCTCAAAAAAGAGATTGTCCCCAATTGCCAGTGATTGTGAAAATTCTGGCTCTTTGGCCAATGATGTAGAGGCCAGTCCAGTTCAGAATTTTGTTAATCTACGGAACAGAAAAGTTAGGTGGCACGACCATTTGTCGTTGAAAAATCTCTCTGGGCAAAGAAGTAAAAGCAAGATCGTTGAAACAAATTCTGTTGAAGTTGACAGTGCCATTGATGATCAACTAGGTAAGGGAAGGAAGTGACTTTCTTGGTAATTGTTAATTTAAGTACCTAATGAACTAAATTGGGTAGTAGTACCTATGTTATCTATAAGGGAACATTTCTATTAAGGGGACAGATCAGTTCGCCAGAAAGTGGCTTTTCAGACCAAAAGTTGCAGAGTTCTCAAGGCCACATCGTTAAAGTTATCATTTAAATATTTCAGTATGTGTAGACAAAATACGTAAATAAGGACAACCATGGCCCTTTTTTCGAAAATTTACCCCTGAAATGCTAAACCATACACTGAAACTCTTCATTTTTTAACCTTTTTAGAGCCATTGTACACAGAAGTTGAAAGAAAAATTGGGGAAAAGGGCCATGGTCGTCCTTATTAATCTACGTCTTTTGTCTACAGCGTACTGAAATATTGAAATGATAACTTCGAACGGTGTGGCCATGAGATCTTGCCAACTTTTGGTCTGTTTCGAGAAAAAACAGTGCTAATTGTGCGATTTTGGCCACCCTGAAAATAATATTTCGACCAAATTTGAACAAATGTGTACTGCGTGTAGGTCATCTATATGTGTCTTATTAGTGATGTGTCTCAGTGCGATAGGAGGTGATTTAATGAAACTGTTATCTGAATGAGAAGAACAACGTGGGAAGTGGAGTGTCTTGATGAAGTAGTGATAAAGAAGTGGCGTGACGTAGAGGATGAAGGACTGTGGGAGGTCACAGAGTTATTAGTAGAGAGTATGGAGGAAGGTACTGCAGAGGAAGACAGAGGCAGAAACATCAGGCCTGGCCATCCGATTTTATGATCTAAGGCCTTTGCATTTTTTGTTGGGATATTCCACCTCCTGACCATGCATTTTGGAATTTGGGAATGATAAACAGAAATAACACAAGAAATAATTAAATTGAACTAAGTGGCTCCATTTGTCAGCAATGAATGGTTTTGTTTTTGTTGGTTGGTTGGTAACGCTTGGGTATTTTTGGGTAGTACGTTTAGCGGAACGCAATGACTCACTGAAACTTCAAACCCAATGACTACACCAAACACATTGTTAAAGTAAAATAAGGTGTTTTGAAGCAATGTCTTTTGTTATGCAGAGACCAGAACAGACTCGGGAACAGGCACCGAGTTGAAGCAAGTCTGCCAATGGGTGGACTCCGAACAACGGGCACCAACATTGTGTCCAAGTGTAGCGTGCGGAAGACGGCAATCAATTTGGCTGAGCTCAAAAGCACGGGCCGCCTCCCGACGCTTCTCGGTTGTGCCGGGCAAGTTGTTGGCCGAGCCACGGCCTACTTCGCTCGGCTTCCGAGGTCTTCATGGAATTCTGGCTCCACCACTTGCTGAACAAGGTGTGTTACTAAGTTAAGTTTATAAGATAACTTGCACCGAGTGAGATGATTTTAAAAGTTACAGCTAATTTTCTTTCTTTCAGCTGATTTCTTTGACAAACTGGAGGATACTGTTAACAACCTGACAACTTTATCTGCTACTCTGTCGATAGTTGAAACTCCTGCAACTCAACTTGATGTTTCCATCAAAATTACAGCACGTGATGTTGTTTTACAAAAGTGTGATCAAGACGAACCCTTGCCGTTTGATGATGCCTTCCCAGAAGCGTGAGTGATGTTCTTTTATATTGGAGCATTGTAATCTGAATAACACACTTGTATGAAACCTCATACCACACTCAATTTTACATTTAATAAGTTTAAAGTCTCAAAACTTCTCAAAGAGCCTTGTGATCACCACAAGTCCAGGTTAGTATGTAGGACTTACCTCAACGTACAGCAGCAATGGGTCCGGCTGAAATGTGCTAAGCCCCTCTCTTGTTATGATTTATCAAAATAGTCCACTAGTGTCTTATTGCAACTATTTACTAAGCCTTCAATTATTGAAAGTATGATGCAGCCACCCACTACATATAGTTACTGAGATACAACTCAATGTTCATAAGTTAATAACTAATTAAAACCTGTTTAAAAATATAGCTTGCTACAAGCTACAAGGTGTTTGTACAATCCTATGTTAGGTACCTAGGTCATGAGCATGGCAGTGATTGTTTGTGGCCTTGGTTTCAGGTACCTGAGCAAGTGTCGCAAGATTGGCGAAGGGTTGTATGGGGAGGTGTTTATGTGGGAGGACGGCTCCCAGAGCTCTGTAATCAAAGTCATACCCATCGCTGGGGACGAGTTGATAAATGGCGAGCGTCAAAAGACGTTTGACGAGATTCTGTCGGAGATCATCATCACAAAGTAAGCCGGCGTTTATTTAGTACACGGCTAAAAATCTTTTTTGCTTGGTAATTTATGTTAATATTTCAGTATCAGTCAATTATTTTTGCTTGTATTGGTGCCAGTTATCCTCGAGTAACCTTTGCTAACTATTATCAACTATCTGTGATGATGGAGAAGGAGTAAAAAAGAATGAAATCAATGCTTTGTTCACGTGAGCCTAATAACCCGTCACCCAATCATGCTGTAGTGTTATTGATGTCAAGAGACTGAGCTAGACGTCGTGCATTGCAGAGAGTTAAGCGACCTGCGGCACGCCGAGTTGGTGGCCAACCACAGCGAAGACCTGACGACCGGCTTTGTGGAAGTCAAGCGTACAGCTTGCGTTTGTGGGAAATACCCACAGCGACTGCTGCAATTGTGGGAGGAGTTCGCAGAGCTGTCCGGTAAGCAGCTCACGTTTGCAACTTACTTTGAGCCCGGCTAGCATGCACTACCTAAATCCTTGCGTTGCAACTTCAAATTCATAATCTGTTGATATCTCCCTTGGGTAAAAGATTGTTTAACCTACAAACCTGGGCACCTATTAGGCTATTAGTATTACTCTCAGCACTTTGTTTATGAAAGCAAGAAGGATCATAATATCTAAGGATGTATGTAAAACCTATTTTCAGGCCGTTTTCGTAACTTCTTGTGGCTTTTGACAGCGCTTTGCTCTGGTCATCTGGCTTTTTTAGACGCTAATAATACTTTTTGTTTGCGATCAGGCACTGAGAACGACGACCCAGCCGTTTTCTCCGAGGATCAACTGTTCATTGTGTTGGAACTGGCGAACGGGGGAGCAGACCTCGAGAAGTTCCAGTTCAATAACTCGTCGCAGGCTCTCTCCATTTTGCTACAGGTGAACAATCAATGCATCATTTTAGATACATTGCATTAGGAAGATAAATTAACGTATCAAAAGCCATTTTCACACATAATCTTGCACAATCTAAGAGCACATAATCTTGCTAATTTCAATTCGAGATTATACTAACAATTCATAATTTTTTATATGTATATTATTGCATTAATTGCTAATTTATCGCTGAAATGGGGCGCTCCCGAAAGTTTGACGTGAATCGTTGCTAGTGGGAGGTGATTGTTGGGGGAAAAAACCAAATGCCCTCAATGAGATCATCCAGGGCATGGTCCCCTTCAGCTGACATCAAATTTACTGGCAGACTCCGATAATTTTTCTGCTTCTGCATGGGTTCTTTAACATGCTAAGGTATCATACCCAATGGTATCATTGTTATGATCACATCTTACAAGATGAGAAATTGCTTAAATCAGAGCATAATTTAATAGCATTGTATTTACAATGCTTCTTGCAGCTATTCTCTTTTCACCTTTTCAACCATGTTTGGAATCTACAAATTGGCACTCTATACAGATTCAATATTAATTTTATAGTGTACCTATACTATAAGTTGTTAATGTAACACTGGCTTGCGCATTCTAATATCTTGTTTAGAACAAAGGCACTTGAGGTTTAGGCAAGTCAATGAGAGTCGGATCAAGAGAGAAGACAAGAAGATTGCTGCTCCAAATGCGCAGTTTTTTGTTTCCGTGGATGGGTGTGGGTTTGGTGCATACCTGTAGTTTGTTTGATTATGACTAGACTCATACTCATCCGTGGAGGCTGAGCATTATGACAACGACCTGGAAGCAGGTGTCACCGAAGATATAGAGCAGGGGTCGGCAAGTAATTCTGCCAAAATCTGCGTACAGGTGCTGAGTGGCTGCATCCAATTCCAGGCCCAGCTTTGCCTCATTTTCAATTGAGCATAAAAATGCTCCCATTCTAATGTGTAAATTTCCAGTGTCCCTAGTAACTGGCTTTACCTTGCTAATGTAATGCACTAATGCAGCATGCTTATTTGGTTACTGTACAGTGAATCAGGGGCCTGTGATAGAAACAGGGAGGCAAGAAGGCAAGATCAAACCCTGAACTTTTAAGAAAAGTGGTCAGGCATGATATATTGGCATTTTTTTAACAATAACAAAATTGCCCTACACCACATAGAATTGTACTCGGTCAGTTATGCCATTGGGAAGGAGGGTCACATTTGTTTTTTGAGCAGGGGGGGGGGGGCAGCCCTCTTATTTGAAGTTATGCTAGACCTCTGGTTCCTGCTGGCAATATGTATGATCAAATTCATGGAAAAACGAGATTACCAATTTCAGTCACTTTTTTGGTGGTCCTTGATCAGTGGCAGCCCTATACATAGGTAATTCCTTGAAAAACATGCACATACTCTCCCAAAAAATCATTGCACATCCCTGACTTAAACAGCAACTCATAGTTTAATAAGTTGGTTAAACCAGCCATGGTACTAGCCATAAGGCTTTGACATTTTAGCAAACGTATACCTTATTAATTTTTATTGTGTGCTTTCAGACGGCGTATGCACTGGCAGCGGCTGAACGGCGCATAGAGTTCGAACATCGCGACCTGCACTGGGGCAACGTACTTGTTTCAAAGACGGACGTCAGGCATCTCGAGATCCTAATGAACGGAACTTTGCACAAAATTCCAACTAATGGCGTTCAAGTAAGTCTGCGATAGGGCTGCCGAAAACAGCCAGTAGAAAAAAATGTGATTCATTGGTTCATTGCTGATGATGAGAGACCATGAATTTTGTATCTGTACCAACAGGCTGCAATGGAGTGAACATATATAGAAGAACTGTTCTTGTTGAATTCCAATTCCCATGTAGGGTGAGAAGTAAAACCAATTCATCGAAATAGAAGAAAGACGAAGTTAAATTAAATTTAACTTTGACTGCAGAGGCTGTTTAACTGCCTCTGATGTACCAACATTTGCAGAAAATAGGGATTACATTTTACATCAGATTATTGATGACTAGTTCCGTTCAGAACTATAGGATCGACACATCCAAAGAAGGAATTGGGGAGAGTGACAGTTTGTTCATATTTTCCCCCAGGTTTCGATCATCGACTTCACACTGTCACGCATGACTTATGATGGCCTCTGCATATACAACGATCTTTCACAAGATGACTCGCTGTTTGTTTCCGAGGGGGACTATCAGTTTGATATCTACCGCATGATGAAAGAGAATTGCCGGTAAGTACTTTTCCCCTTATCCATGTGTAATGTACCTACATGGCTATTGAAAGCTTCCTCTTCTCGGCGTCCTATTTGTCGACTCGATACTGCACAAGGAATGTGGGTCCAATATTTAATTTGGGATCATGGTTGCAGCCTTTATGGATCTAAATTATAAAGCACAATTGCAAAGCAATCAACAAGCATAACCATCAGCAACACTAATAAATAAGTCATTCTAAACCCCTATTTACTTTCTTTTAATAATACAATAGCAATTGTTGGCCAACAATTTTGCTGACAAAATAATGCATCTTTTTGTAAGTTTTGCAATGACATGACTTGAACGCAGAGAGCATCCAAATCAATTGGGTCAAGTGTTCTTGTAGCCAGTCTGTCTCGATTGTTTGGACGTCTTGAGCTTAATGTCTCCAGGTAGTTCTGGCACAAATCTGAAGGTGTGCTTGCTGATCAGTTTCGGAAACAAGACTACATGTTTGCCAATCCTTTGATCTCGGCTGCTTCTACAATCTCTCGCCTGTAACGCTCTTCCCTTATCCGGTGCCTCCCAACATCCCGCTGCTCTTGGAATTTAGACATCAGCAGACATTCTTTAGCCTTACGGGATGGATGTGTCACGGCACAAAATTGTATACCAATAACCTGTACCTGAGAACTGACAGCAGGAGCTGGAGCTGATTTTTCCACAACATCTTTGGCTGCTTTCTATACTGGCTCTTCAACTGGTTTGTTCTCTTCGAGGATAGTAGGCGGTTCTGGCTCGAATCTTAAGATGTGCTTGCGGGTCGGTTTCAGAATGAGACATGTTTGCCAAGGTCTGCCACTCCTTTGTTCTCGACTGCTTCTTCAATCTCTAGGCTGGAATGCACTTCCCTGATCCAGTACCTCCCGACATCCCGCTGCTTGGATTACGGAGTTTGGATTACGGAGCCAAATGTGGTCTTCCACTGGCTCGTCTATCTGCCCAGACTGGTCTTGAGGGTGCTCCCGCAATGATCTGGTTGAACTCGCCAGCCAATCATGCTTTTCCCTGGCACCAGCACTGCGATTTCGTAACTCTGACTTTGCCGTTCTCGGTTACAAAGTTAAAAAATTAACATGGACAACAATAGGGATTTTATCCAACAGAACCGATAACGGCATAACGTAAAATTTACGAAATCGCTACGCAGGGCCAACGGTTGTGGCATTGTTGAGCTTTCTTTTAACACTGCAGCGCTCTTTTCGCTTGCATTGTTGCCCCATGTCCAGTTTGTCTGCATTTAATTTTACCATATTATACTCCCATTTTATTTAATTTCATATAGGTAGGCCAATAGCATCAGCCTATAGCAGCAGAAAATATAATTTACGAGGCTTTCCGTAATTTGCAGAAAACTCTATTATTGGTGAACAGCACTGTTTTTTTTTTAAACCTAGATTTCGCAAATACCAATATTGAGCTTCCTGTCAAATTGTGTGCGTTTGTTCTTTTGCAGAAATGATTGGCGTGAGTTTGTGCCTGCCAACAATGTCCTCTGGCTCCATTACATCGTCGACAAAATGATTGCTGGGGTACACTACCGTAAGACCAGCACCAAAGTGCACCGTGATAACTTGAAAAAGCTTGGTATGTTTAAAAGATCTTTACTAAACTTTTCATCGACTGTAGATTTTGTGGAATCCCTGAGTTAAATTTAGATGAATTTTTAACTATTAGAAAATTTTCACTTACGTTATGTTGTGTTGTCTAATTTATTTTGTATTTATTATTGAGATAATGAGAACTTACTACATCAACAAATAACTGGCTAAAATTGCGTACACTAAAAAAAATTAAAATGTCTCGGGTTCATAGGTGAAATAACAAAATTAGATATGAAACGCTTGTAGCGACCTGCGAAATATATAGAGAATGTGTAGAGAATGTGTCAATTTTTGAACAAGCTGGTCTTAGGTTTTACAACATTTTTCAACTCTGGGTTAGGCGTCAAACCCTCAAAAACAGATGAATTCGGCATCCTATTGGTGGTTGCCATGACAAATAACTTAACTCCTACTTTAACCCTGGGTTGAGACACTTGTAAAGCCGGCCCTAAATGTAGCGATCAGAGACCGATGGCCACTCTTCAATCGATAGCCAAGCATACAATTCATAATGAAAGGAATTTTTTAATGTATAATTTGTAACCATATGTGTTCTTAAGCCATGGTCTATGAAGGTCTGTAAAAGCTGGGCATGCAATTGAAGACTGATATAAATCTTGTACTTGTTGAAGAATAAATCAATCAGTGCAAATTACACCAATCAAGAGAGCTTATCTAATTCGGCATAACAACTACTGCCTTAAAAAGATTCCTCTTCCCTTCCCACATTTTTCATGTGATTAGATTATTTAGGTGGCTGGTAATCTTTACTTGATTGGCACATACTTCAAAATCTGGTTTAGATGTTCAGTAACTACAAAAATATTAACTGTAGTTTCACTCTTTCAAACACACGTCACATACTATTTGGCCCCAAGATCGATTTCTGCAATATTGTTAATCGACACATGATGAGGATGTTGCATTTCGACATATTTCAATGCAATAATATGTTTAGCTACATTGGGAGCTTTCATGCAAGCGTGTAACATTAATTTCACCGCTTTCGTTTCTTCACAAAAGCAAAGCACTGCTGGCTCTCGGCGGGTTGATTTTCATCCTCTGGTGACGCATTGCGGTTATTGTCCGGGGCAAAAAAGGTGGAGCTCCGATCGATGACAATAGTTGGACGGCAGGAGGGAGGCATCACCTTACGGAAGCGCTTGAAGTTGGCGGGTGCAGAATTGGACGTCGACAGCTCAGCAGGTACGGGAGGCTTGCGTCGCACCACTAGCGGCATTTCATCCACTAGCACTAGGCACTCGGTGGCTTCCTGCAGATCGTTTATGTCGATAGGCTCGCGTTTCTCCTGGAGAGAAGAAAGTATCATAGACTTAATTTAATATCGTCTATAATTCAAAATACTTTACTTACCTATTGAAAAGCCAGAGCCTGAGAACATCAACATAGTTACAAATAATGATTGCTTACCACCTTCATAGCACTCAAAAATCCCTTCAGCGATACTTTCGACATTTTCAAATCGGACTTGTCATTGTCACAGGTGATTTTGTCTTTCTGAACTCTACTCGAAGAATGAGACTTTTGCACGAACTTGGTGTTAGGTGTCGATGCAACTGACATATTTGTCTCATTAATTTTCATCGTCTTTCTGGATTTCTGACTAGTATTAGAGTTGTCCAGGTCAAGTAGTGGCATCTTATTAGTTGCGGAGAAATTTGAAATAATCTGAACATTGTCTGCCTCATCTGCAGAAAACATATCTGCATCTTCATCTAGTTCAAGCATTGATGGTTCTTCTTTTATTTTTTGCAATTCTGTTTTTAATGTCAATGATCCAAACAGGTCATCATCGTCATCGTCTCTTGCAGAGCCAGATCTCTTACGCGACGGCCGTGATCTTGTATTCTTAGAGAAGTTGAACGGATCATCCTCGTTGTCGTTGTTTTCTTGTCCGGCATCCAAATCCAAGTGTAACATATCCTTGCTGTCTGGTAAGTCATCTAGTCTCCAATTCTGTTCAGATGTGGATGTTTCCCCTGTAAAAAGGTTCGAGGCACGACTAACGGTAGGTTTCTTGAAAAGAGGCTCTTCAATTTGTGACTTTCCTTGTCTTTTGCGGTTTATCTTCTCGGTTAATTCAGTTTGGTCTTGAAAAATATCTGGTGTCTCATCTTGCGTCTCCTTGGTTTTCTCTTTTGAGCAGGACCCGCTCTCAGGAATGATGACGTTCCTTAAGATGTTTCTTCTGTTTTCTTGACGGTGCGTATCTTGCGTCTCAACTGCAAGGACCTGGGAGGCCTGCTGTGGAACCATCGACTGTGCCTGAGTTTCCAAAGTTATGTTTGGTAGAAGAGAAGAGATGGGACGGTACAACGGATTGCAATGACGTTCCATCGAGCATTCGAGGATGGCAAGTCCGATCTCCGATTCTGGAATTCTTCGGCGGCCGCGCTCTTCTGAATATGCTGTTAAAATGTTTTATTTATTAACATAGTTTCAAGTGCTTATTCTTTGACCTCTTGCAATTCCTAACGTACTTGATAGTTTAGGCTAAAAGTCGGCGGCCTCAAGCCAAGATAAAAGTGGTCACTTCTAAGATATTATATCACTTACCAATGGCTTCCACAAAGCCGGCGAGCGTCCCCTGAGATTCATTGCTGAAGAAGTTAACCAGAATCGTCTGTGGCTCACACAATTGTCTGAGGGAATGGACACGCGCATCATATGCAACTGCCTCACCACCTTGCAAAGAACAATTTTTCAGTCAAGAGCAACACAATTTTCTCAACAAATGAATGTAATGGTGGTTTCCAAAACTTGCAATCAGGCTGGCTAGGCTGAGTTCTGAATGATTAGTTCTAAGTTCTGACAGTGTCTCTGGTCGGCCAAATTGCAGTTAGGAAAATACCTCTGTTTCTATACCAACAGAGAGATTACAACAATACAGAGAAATAAGGCCACTAACCTGCTGATGTAACTAAGCAGCCCTTTTTTCTCAGCTGCTCTTGATTCGCAAAAACAAAACGCAATCCAGCAAACAGCTGTCTACGGCCTTCGTGCACATTAAGGGAAAAGCGAGAAGCATCTAGAGTTTTCTCCCCAAATGGTGGAATGAAGTCTTTTGGTAGAGATATCTTTTGATTTTGTCCAGCCTGCGTCTCGAACCGTCTCCAGTAGCCTGGTGTAACAATGGGAACACCTAAAGCCAGCGCGCAGACTGCTTTCACTGTTAAAGTCACGGTGTTCATGGTCAGATGCGTGCAATGCTCTGACCAGCTAGCAGTGTACTCTGCGCAGACCGAAGACAAAGCTGCAGCCATTGCAGTTTTCTCTGCAACCGTCGAGCTTGACAGTGATACTACGCACTTTTTTAATCTGCAATATGATCAAACAGATGTCTTATTGAAACTCCAACGACCCAAAATTATAATATAACAGACCACACAAATTTTAATAAAAAACCTACTCATTTTCTGTGATTATGTTTTACTCACGTCCAAATTTGTGATAGGGCGCCAAATTTAATCCCCTCTCCGTTTCCGACAATTGTTTCTCTCTCAGGTTGAAACCTTTCCCAATCGTCAATCGCAGTTCTTTTGAAAGTTCCATACTTGGACTTAAGATCAATTAATGTGACAACACACCCCTGAAAATTCAAAGGTTCAAACTTGAGAATTCAAGGATATCCAACAATATTTCCTAGACACTTTTGTGCAAATATTTTAGTCTCATATATAGAACCATCGGTAAATTATCCTTATTGATGATGGGACAGTCTACCTACCGCATTTTTTGATTTCCTTGAGACTGATAAAGAAGCATGTCTCCGGCTAATTGAAGCATCCCCATCCAAGATCAAATCAGTTTCCTTACGACCAACAATGTAACTCTGTCCTGGCAATAAGAAGAATTCTTTGCCTAAAGAATGCAAAACAAAAAATAGGTTAGAATATCCACTCCTGATGTTCAACAAGTTTCTAGCCCGGGTAATAATATGATTTAGAACATTACCATCAACGCTCCTAAGAAGCCACATAGCTTTCAAGATCCAAACAGACAGAAGAGGGCTTAAGTCAGTATTTTAATTTCAGAAAATACAAAATTGGACTGCCTCGAGCGCGCCGCCGAACTGTCAAACTAGAGATGGCCAATTCAGAATCGATTTTCTCGAAAATCGATTTTTTGCCTTTCGATTAATCGATTTTTGAATCGATTTTCTGTCTTTCGATATATCGGTGAATCGATTTTCTGTCTTCCGATTTTAGAGGTCGACCGATGTAGGCAATGAAGGTTAGGTTGGTTTTAGAGACCTGAAAATGGCGCCTGGCAAAAGTGATTTGTGGAAGTTTTTCATCAAACAGAGTGGGAATACGGCCACGTGCAGAAAATGTTCCCAGTTGATAAAGACGGGGGGGAACACGAGTAACCTGAAGCAACATATGGTTCGGAAGCACTCCAACCACAACCTACAACAGGAGGTCGATCCCGATGATCCCGCTGTAAATGTAGTTTTGCCAGACACTGACAATGACATTGACATGATGCCAAGCACAAGCCGTACACATTCTTCTGCCTCTGGCCCTGAACCTGAACCATCCGGAGTCTTGCCTACAGTGAGTTTTAAGCTCTACCTATTCAACTTGACTGTGATTAAACTTGTCTAATCTGTCCAAAAAAAAACTGTGAGAACCTATTTTCCTGTAACAGAACTTACACAACTACTTCAATTCACTGCCAGCATCGACGTCGAAGTCCAGCTCCAGACGCAGCTCAAGTTCCTTGTCAGGTGGTCTGCAAATACCAATTGACGAAGCTATTGGAAATGTAAATTCGTTCTCCTCACGAGGTCATAGACACGCCAGCATCACAGATGCCATTATATTTATGGTCATCAAGGAAAATCTACCCATTTCAATAGTCAATTCCGAAGGATTGAAGACACTGCTCAAAGCCACTGTACCATTATATAAAATCCCGTCACGTCAAACTTTCACTAAGCTCATAGATGGGAAGTTTGAAATTTTGTCCGAACAATTGAAGACTAAAATCGCCAGTGCTCCTTACGTAACAGTTACCACGGATGCATGGACAGAAGAGTTCAATACCAAAGGGTTTTTGGGGACCACTATTCACTATTTACAAGGAGTAACCATGCGAACCGCCACAATTGGACTTGTAGAGTTGGATGAGAGTCACACTGCAGACTACATCCACATGAAATTGCAATCACAATTGGAACAGTGGGGAATTTCTAAAGAAAAGGTAGTTGCAGCTGTCACAGACAATGCAGCAAACATGGTTAAAGCTATTGCCGATTATTTGGGCAAGTCTAAACACTTGCCATGCTTCGCCCACACCCTAAATCTCGTGCCAGTGAAAGCTATTCAAGGTATTGAGGACCTGACAGCTCTAATTAGTAAGGTAAAGACTATAGTGACCTACTTTAAGCAGACTGTGAATGCTGCCGACTCCCTGCGTAAGCTGCAGAAGGATGCAGGGAAGACAGATGGGCAGATATTAAAGCTAAAGCAAGAGGTACCTACTAGATGGAATTCCTGTTTTTACATGCTAGAACAATTCATTTTATTAAGCCCAATTGTATCATCGGTATTGACAACAATGCGCAAATCTCCGCCAATGCTCACTGCGGATGAAATTGATGAAGTTCGCGAGGTTATAGTCCAACTAAAGCCTATCGAGAAGGCAATGAAAGAGTTATCGGGTGACAAATATGTCACATGCAGCAAAGTTATACCTCTTGTACATTGCATTACTAAGGCAATTTCGAAGGCCAGCCCCCAGTCCGAACTTGCAATCAATTTGCAAGCAAATCTGTTGCAGGAGCTGGAGAAGCGCTTTTCAATGATAGAGAAGGTCTCCTTGCTGGCGATGTCAACCCTGCTGGATCCCCGGTTCAAGCGCTTACATTTCCAAAGCCCTTCATCATGTGCACAGGCAATTCAAGGCATTAATTCCTTGATGTCGGATGCTATTGTCAACGATGTAGCAACTTTGCCGAGCAGAACACCAGCAGCTGATGATCTGTTGAGTTTTCACTCCGAACTGGTTGACAAATCAAATACGAACGACAGTTTGGGAACGGCAGGAGGTATGTCTATCGAACTTCGACAATATCTGAACCAATCGGTAATTGGAATAAAATCTGACCGTTTTCTTTACTGGGAGTCGGTAAGACACGTGTACCCAAAAGTTTATTTGGCTGCAAATAAATATTTGCCGATAGTGGCAACATCCGTGCCTTCAGAGAGACTGTTCTCGAAGGCCGGAAATATTATGACCTGCTCGCGGAACCGCCTGACGGGCAAAAGATTGTCCAAGATTCTTTTCCTTAGCTCCCTTGATGTTTGCGATTGGGATTTGGGAGCTTAACATTTAAAATTAAGGTAACTATATGATTTTTCGGAAAGTGATGTCACCTATTATGTACTTGATTCATAAATAAATGTATTCCAAAGAGAAAATGTATTCTTTTGTGTTTTTTATGGAAAAATCGAAAAAAATCGGAAAATCGATTTTTGAAGGTTAAAAAATCGATTAATTGAATCGAACTGTTTCGATTTAAATCGATTCACTGAATCGATTTTTTGCACAAAGTCGGCCATCTCTATGTCAAACCGCGATGCTCAGCTGGCTGAAGTTAATGTTGTGCCCAGCCAATATCTGTGATGTTGCCAATGTGCGCTGTTGCCATTTATTCAAAACATCCCTGTGGACAAATTCTTACCAGTTTAGTTTGAACAAGTCCTCTCAATGTTTGATCGCACCCTATGGCATATTATGTTGACAGCCTATCTTTAATCTAGTCTTTCACATCTATGCGTTGTTTTTTGTTGTTTACATTATTTCCAAAGTTATAAAATGTTATTTCGCCTGTGAGGGTGGGGGAGGGATCGGGCATCCTCACTATGGACGCCCATGTTCTCACTTCGTTGTAGATACAAGCTGCAGTTATCAATATTAAAAATTAATTTTGACTGGAAAGTATTAATAAAAAAACTGCGTTTCATCCAAGCAATGCAGCGTGCACAGCAATAGGTAGGAATGGCGGCACCCAAACTCTGTTAGGGTGATGCAGAGAGGGGTGGTGTGTGCATCCCCAAAACAAAGAATTACCTTTAAAAGCTTAACTCAATTTACTTATTAATAATTTATTACATTTATTTTTAATTTTAACTTTCGCCCAGTGTCACTCTCTGATGAGCAGCGTACCTACCCTTTCTGTTCTCATGAGCGGCTGGCCAAAGACAGGGCTGAATTCCCTAGAGTCAAAAGTTTACGACTTACCTCCCCAACCCCCTCGCCACTCCACTCTAGATTAAAATAAATTTGCCGCAAACAAGAACGCTCGAAATACCTCACTTATGTGTATGTAATTATTGCTCATAACAAGAACACTCGTGTACCTCACTTATGTGTATGTAATTATTGTTATTTTGGGTATTTATGTACAGTCTGCCCCGACAAGAATTATAGGGTATCGACGGCACAAACAAGTTCTTGCCAAGCCATCATTAATATTATTTATTAAAAATTATATTATTATATTATA
Source organism: Nemoura dubitans (assembly GCA_921293005.1). Classification (NCBI taxonomy): domain Eukaryota; kingdom Metazoa; phylum Arthropoda; class Insecta; order Plecoptera; family Nemouridae; genus Nemoura; species Nemoura dubitans. The sequence goes on along the minus strand of OV121073.1, from coordinate 65,539,088 downwards.
TTGATATTATTTATTAAAATTTATATTATTTATTGAAAATTTATAAAACCATATTATAGTCCATTACGAAAAACGGCTTTATGTATAAATACGAAACCATACAACATTGGGGGAAAATGATTTGACGATGTTGGACTTTCCCCGTTTTCTAAATTTCCAATTTTCCGTTGACTTCTTCTCCGTAAGGGGATGCGTCCCAAATGTGCAAGGAGTGGCATGGCGTGTGTCTGGCCAAATAGCTTAGCAATGCAAATTATTATCGAGAGCCATTCATAATTTATTTTTAATAAAATGATGAGGCTGTTCGGATGTTTAGCGAGCCATTGGTGCGATGAAGTGGTTTTTCGGTTGGTTCTCCTTTGTGATCGAATTGCAGAGTTCGCTCTGCCCTCGTCAGGGTGAGACCGGCCGTGAGACATAACTTTTTCAGGGGTTTCTTATTTTTATTTTTAAAATTTACTTATTTTGAATGACCTTCAGTGGTGTGACAATGGTTGGTGGGGCGTTTTCTTCGTGGGGCACTGTTTCCTTCCCTTGCTTCCTCCTTCAACAGAATGGCATTTGAAATTTTTCTAGATTTGGACGAGAAATTTCGCAAGACAAATTAAATGTACGTTTTTCCCCAAAAGTTTGTTCAACTATCTCTCATCGTAACGACACCAGATTAGGCACGTCTTTGCCACAAGTAGGCCCACACCAAGTGTGCACCGCGGGGTAAACACAGGTTATTATTTCCTTCGCTCACATGACTGCCGGTGCCGTGCCGGTGCCGGTACCGGCTGGACTTGATAACCATTATTACCATTCGCGTTCGCGTTCGCCGTGCGTCTTCCTGTCATTCGCCAAGGGCAACGGTCATGAGAAAACGCCACTGTCGCTCGTCCACCTATTGTTTGTCGAATACATTATTGAAATTTTTAACTCCTAGAAACAGTGTCGTCAAATGCCCTGGAATAATTCCGAGCGTATAGCAGGCATGATCTTTGTGGAGTCGTTTCTGCCTCACAAGTCATCAATGACATAGGAATCTCTCGATAGCGGTTTATAATCTCCTTTGGAGAAAATGTTAAATCAAATGCACAGTACTCGTAAATTGAAATTGTATTTCTGATTAGCTATTGAGCTCATTCATATAAGCAGGAGACCTGCGAAGTGTCTTCTGTCATTGAAGAATCCTCCAGATCCAGTTCCAGCTTCAATTGCGATAGGACAAGTCACGAATCGTGACTTGTGATTGAAGCTCTTCGGAAGCGCGGCAGCAACGCAGTACACCTTCGCCATAGTTCCCTCCTCATTTTTGGGCAGTTTCAAAGGGCGTCGTTAAACACCCAATAAGCAATCGATCAAGGGGAAAACATGTAACACAGCGGTTTAGTTTGCGCATTTATTTGCCAGCATCAAGTGATGGATAATTGCGACTGGCGAGGCGTTATAAGAGTAACTCATGACCGTGGAGTCCGAGTGTGATAATCTGAGGGACGTCTGCATTAGACAGACAGGCCTCGAGAGGTGGCACCGAGCATGTGGACTGCGTTGTGCGGACTTCTCGCAGTACTACTGACAACCGACTGGTACTCCGGCGCCACCAGCTGTTAGTAGCCGACCTGTGATGTCTAATGTTCATGCCGCGGCTGCCGCGACGGCCTTGGTAAAAATTGAAATGATCGACGCGCGGAAGCTGTTATTTGAGTGTTGCTTAGGGCCGCGAACGTACAATATTGTCTCTGAATATTGGTTAGTGGGGGTTTTCGTCGATTTCAGAGCCGGTGATAAGCGATTGGTGGGTTCTCTTACTTCTTGGAGGATTCGATTTTCAATGTTCCTGCAATTGACCATGTGTATAGAGTGAGGATTGTATACCTACCTAATTAACTTGCTGGTATTGTTAGCCTCGAGGTGTTTGACGTCATTCTTGAATATAATTTAGGCTTTTTGTGCGACTTCAATGTGTGTGTGTGTCTGTGAGCGTGTGTATAGAATTTGAGTCGTGCTGCGAGAAAGGTGACATAATGACGACGGTGGAAGAAATGCCGCAGATGATGTGTCTGTCGCCGGGTTCACCCCCTTCACCCCTAACTCGAAGAATGCCACAGGTAAGGGCCTATGAAAATAGCGACTGCTATCTAATTTTGAAAGTACACGTCTCATCGGGTTGTAAAATGTGGATTATATTGTGACCACCGGAATTTTATTACCAGATTATTTCGCATTTAGGTGTGAAATTTGTACGTAATAAAATTTATACGAATAGATACTTTTCTCCTACATGTGTTTCACTGATGCAACGTGCTTGACGTATATTCTTGCTTTAACTTTATTCATTGTCACGCGTCCTTTTGTTTACAACAGATTTAGGCTATTCATAGCTAAAGCTCTGGCCGCTGAAGTTTACTAATATCCAAGATCGCAATTACCCGCCTTTTTGTACCTGTTTAAAAATCCGCGTTTTTCCTGGTTTTCCCCCTCCATGACTCCATTTCTTGTGCGCATGCGCGATGACGAGTCTCTCACTCTCTCTCTCTCTCTCTCTCTCTCTCTCTATACTGCCCCAAGTGTAAGTGGCCCGCAGTCGTAGTCAGTACGCACTCAATCAGATGTTTCTCGAATGCTGAGTCACATGAATTTCTAATTCGAAGCCTTTGTGTCTTGTTGCGAATAATAACTTCTGTTCGTCGATATTCCAATATCAAAAATATGCTGCGAAGTGATTTTGATTTCTTTCAATAACAAATTGTGCAGTGTATATCGTGTGTTATTTAAAACTGAAACTGCTGAGTGAAAGAATAGAAAAGTGCCGGTGGATTTGTTTGACAGTTTACCTTACCTCTAACCTCATGGTTGGATGCACCTAATAAAGATGTATGAATGTGTTTGGTTTCATTGGCTCCATTTGAGCTTGAATGTAAGTAATAATTCGTCAATTTGGTTAGGTTAATCAATAAGACAGGGAAACGACCAGAATATATATGCATCAATTTCATTGTGCACATGCAGCTTTACGCAATGTTCGCGACTTCATCGTAATTTCAGGGACTAGCAATGCGCTGAGGGTGTTGCGTCCTTCAATTTACCTGAGTCTCAATACGAATCTTGACGTCTCATTACACATTTTATCAGTATTTTAACTGCAAATCACGACCTGCTCGCAGCTGTCAGACGAGATTTCGATTGTATTTAACATTTGCTTAGGTACATCCCTCCACTTAAAAAATTCATAAGCCAATTCTTGCCATCGATATTGAGCTTGTAAAGATATTGCAAATTTGTGGGAACAGTGATAAGAACAAAAAACATGATGTTATTGGTGATGCAATAGTTCACAATCAGTCATTGGCCTAGGATAAGGCGTAGCTAGTGTCAAAGTAAGGTTATAGTTACCTACCTGCCATTGTATTGATTGACTTTCTGTCTGGATTGATAGAGTATTTCATTTAAATTTTTTTATTTGAGTGCATAATTCGTAACTTCATAAATTCAGAAACTAATTTTTTGTGTACCTAGTAGGTAAACTATATTCTTGACATTTTTTCCATTTAAGAGCAACGCTACACAAGTCGTCAAATTTGGCCCCTAGTGGGCAGAACAACAGAAAACCTTTCACAACCCGCAGCCAGAAACTTTAAAAGTGCCAACAATGTTGTGCCTGAAGAAAATGTACCGCGACGAACTCGTACAGTTGGCGTTGATTCTTAGTCTGTTGCGTGTGAACCCAGACTCGTACCTTGGCTACGATGTGACACGCTTGGGAGTGAGTGACTTGATGAACGGAACCAGCTGGACTCTAGTGCACGCCGAGACTCTGATACAGAGACAACTCTATGTGCATCCGAAGAGCTTGTCGCTGCTGGACGACCAGCAGAGTGTTTTCAACGACCTGAACGCATTGGGACGCTACAATCGAGTAGGGGCGCGCGATGTGACTGCTTACTTACTTAACGTGGATGACGCTCATCCGGCTGAATCTTCCCGCCGCGCGGACAGTGAATCAACGGCCAGCACTTCGTCAGAGCCAGACATCCCGCGACTCGATGATGATTCCAGTGATGCAGCTTTCAGCGGGTATAGTGGCTCTACTGCTGGCGATCTCACGCAAGAGGTACAGTTCCAAAACACCACCGATGGATATTCTTTATGTATTTTACTTCCTTGGGAATTGTGAAGATTTTTATAGGTACCTACCCACCCAACTTCAATTTATCCAAGGACATCGAGAACAGAGAACAGGAACTTTAACGATAATAATTAGGTACCTACACCTACGTCTAGTACATCATTAATTGAAGCATCACTTAAATTATGAAGACTCTAAGTACACCCCATATAATACCATTTTGAATGTGAAAGCATAGAATAGCTGCACCGAATTGTTTTAGGTAGGTAAAGCAAAAATGAATGTGCTCCTAGTGGCACTAAGAATGCATTGTGTGTAAGAACTAAGAAGTAAACAAATGCAAAGAAAGTAGGTAGCCTTATCCTTATACTAAAACAGCTCTGAATAAAGGCAATAAATTGAATAGATTATATATGTATATATGGCACCTGGTACATTGATTAATAGTTCTGTCTATTTCTACCAACCACAACAGAAGACAAAGCACTTTGATCCTTTTTGAAGTCATGAGCTCATGACCCATCCCACCTTGGAATAAAACTTATGTCACCTGCGTTCTACCAAGGAATCATTCTACTTTCGTGCTCCTGGGAGTTTGCATAGCTACCTTAAGTTACATGTGGCATGCTCAATTACGAAACAGTATTCCATTATCCATAATTATGGTCGCTCGGTTAGAAATAGGCATGAACTGTGCAATCATGATAAATAAATCTAGCATGTTTTCTGTTCAGCATGCTTGCTCGAACCGTTGAGAGCAAGTGTAGCAGAAAACAGTTGTTTCTTGGTCTAAAAGTCTAGGAGTTATGTGTAGGTACTCGCTAGTGTTCCAGTTGCTGTAGAAATAGCGAGATTACCGTGATGGACGCTTGAACTAGTATCAATCCAGCAGAGCTGGTTCAGGCTGCAATTGCAAGCCTTATTTGAGCAGAACCAGCAGAACGTTTCACAACGCAGCTCTGGGTTCCACTATTGACACGACTACGACGATGGGAAAAGGGTCAGAGAAAAGGCAATCTTGGCTCGTAAGTCATAATCGCACCGACTAAGGTTTGTGATATCGTTACTAACGATGCACTTCAAAACAACGAGTGCACCTGTCTTCTTAGACGACAATTACGCGGTTACCCACTTTAATTTTTCTTGTGATTGAATTATTATATGAAGTTAATCCTAAGTAACAGCCGTTTCGTGTCAAATAAATACTACCTCACCCCCCACAACGCAATTTTGTATTGTTTGCTGTCGAAACAGTGTGTCAACGCTGGACCTATACCTTGAAGTGCTTCATTGACACATCACTCTTCAAAATGATGCGCAAATAGAGATATCATACTGTCCTTTGTTAACAAGTTACTTGATGCTGATACTGCTAATTCTAATGGCCAGTTGCACCAACGTCCTAATCAGAGATTACCTCCTTGATCGTTGATTATAATTTGGTATGTTGTTTTACCATTGAAATCGTCAAATTAAATTGGACCTACTCTCAAATTAAATTTATATTAAATGTATTATTGTTTTAATTAATATGATACAGTATTCGATTACTTTAATTTGAAGATTCCAGTGGTAAAACACCATACCAAATTATAATAAACGATCAAGGAGGTAATCTCTGATTAGGACTTTGATGCAACTGGGCATAAAAGCGATGGCCTGTCAACAAGATACTGCAAAAAAGGTTTCTAACAATTACTAAAGGATTTCGGGAGTTCGGGTCTCTCAGCGATTCAAAAGAAAGGGCAAGTAAATCCTCTAAATAAACATTAGGTGCACGCCATGCCGCTGCAGTGATCGCACTAGTTAGCGCCGAGAGTTCACCCAGGGGCACGCGACTTTATGGACTGTTTACGCCATGTATTACTCTTGCTCACAAACCAAGGCCTTGGCAGCTGCATTCGCGACCGCCTGCCAACTTTGTCTGTCAACATGCAACTCTAGCTGTAGCCGCGGTCACTCAAGAGACGAGAAGAAAACACGCACGCGCAAAGTGCGTAATTTTACCCATTTCACAAATTTGCGAACCAATAACAGTGTGTTATTTCCAGGAGTTTATTTAAAACTATTGCGAAATCTTTCAGGACTTGTTGCGCTCGGTAAATTGATGTTGCGAATTTTGTCAACAAATCTTGTGCTGGTTCTAATGTCCTTCGTTGCTGCAACAAAATCTCTTTCTATGCTATGAGGACATATATTTTGATCTCTAAAATCTAGGTTTTGGTAGCATGGAGCGCACGAGTATTCTTTATTATGTACTATATGAAGTACCACACGAACAATAACATAAAGTTAAACATAAAATTGGTTGCTTGACAAAAGTAACAAAATCAACAAATGTAACAAAAGCGGGACTGCCGTGCAATGCTTAGCCATGCGAGGTGTTGTCTCGAGGTATCACACACTATTGCGTCTTTAGATCCGAATAGATCCGAACACTCAACACAATTTATTGTAATCAATTCCGAACCCAGGCGTCTCACGCGAAGGCGTCTTTTCAGAGTCCCACAAAGACGACACCGCGTTTGTTGATCATAGAGATTCTACCAAAATTGTTACAAAAAGAGGCACTCATCTGATATACGACAATGCGTTTGAATTACAAGAAGACGCTTACTCGTTGTACCAGTATTTTCTTGCTTCTAATTGATCACCAGTCAGAGTATTGACACGCAACGGCCCTGTGACCCGTGTGACCCGTGTGACCTCTACGCAGGCAATTGAATAGGTAGGTGCGCTGACTGTTTCAGACGACCGACCTACCGGCCACCTGGGCTATTGACACAATTGACACAATTGACACCGGCTGGTAATAAATACGACTTACTCGCTGCTTTCGTAGTGGTTCGATGAACACGTGGCTGTGACTGTCAAGGGCGTTTGAGGGAAGTCTCCTAATGCAGTCCGTCACCGCTCTGGACGTATAGGTACATAGATGTGTGCGCACTGTGCAGTCGAATTTTCATTAGCTTACTCCATCTTACTCCATGCTATGTATTTTCGTTATGCAGGTCTTTTGGGTGTCAAGAGTAGATAAAAAAAATCCGTTCCTCTCCTAATCACGGATCTATCGATAACAAGAAAATGTTAATTTTCATTTCCATTAAGCGGTGCGAATTTGAAATTGCGTCTCAATGTCTGATATAAGATAGTATAGATATTTATTCAAAATGTCCATGAAATTAGCCAATTTGTAATATGTAGTTTTGACTCATCTTCAAATTCAAACCCGAATTATCCAATAAAACGGGCCCGTGCCAACTATCGAATCATCTTCTCTTCTGTTCTCTAAAATCTTACATGTCCTTCTACACTCGACGACCGTTCCCCGGATCCTCCCACACGTGACCTGTCCTATTCATTCGTCCTTGCTGGCGCATGTGTACAGAGCAAGAGAGAGAGAGAACAGAGTACACTACAGTTCGTCCACCTTTGCTGTGCCAGCACCAGACATTTAAAGTTCGCTCGGGTTATTCGCCTGTCACACGGGGCTGCACAGGGGTGCTAAAGAAAGGTCACTTGCCCTCCAATGATATTTTAGTTCGTATGCTTTCGCGCATACTCGCTTGCTTTCTGCGTACGTTTTTTGGCAGTTTTTGCCCTTTGGGCGAGTGGTTGTTTAAACTTTTAAAAATAATAATGTCCTACAATGATATCTTCGGCGAAATCGTGAGTTTTATTTCATGAAAGAGCCCTGGCTGCATGGTCGTAGCATGAGTTCTCTAGGCTGCTAGACACGAGATACAATTTTAAAAACTTACAACGCATTTATTGAGGTAGACAAAAGGCTTTACAGGCAGTGGCAAACGTTTGCGTAACTATTTAAACAGCACGAGGGCTCCTTATTTGGGTGCCGAACCCCTTCCTGATCTAATGAATGGGCGAGTACAACAACGGCCGCCAACCATCGACTTCTGACACTTGGCTGACCAGCAATCTCCTCGTTATCTAGATCGGCAACATGGCGCCGCGTTATCACCCAAACGAGATAACAATAATTCCCGATTCGTCTTCGACTTTGCTCGCGCAATCTCGTGCCGCCGCCAACGTTATCTCCAGCTGTGCACGCACCCAGCTCGCCGCAAGTGTCGGGCGCAGGCAATCACTTGATCGGCCATCCCAAAGAGCGAGCAGTTTGCTCCGAGACTTTGTCGATGTCGAGGTGACTTCGTGCGAGGTGCAGGATATCCGCGCGGTCGTGTGCTTTGGGGAATTGCGAATCAAGATGCTGTACACGCAGATGACGTCCCGGCCGGAGAGCGCCGTCGTCGCCACCCAGGTGAGCGCGATTCGACGCTGGGGCGGCGGCGGGCGCAGAGTGGATGGGGAGCGAAAAGGATTGGGAGCTAAACGGATTGGGTCTTGAATTGATTGCGAGCAAATGGGCGCAAAATTGGGTCGTATGGCGCTCGGTTACATTTCGCGGTGCCAATCGGAGAGATATTTTGTTTTGCTTTGTTTTGGAGGTCACTCATATACTCGCCATTCTGTTGGCCCGATGGTCAATGTTCCAAAATTTGCCCGTTTCGATTCCAGCACCAAACTTCAGCAACCGCGAACGAGCCAGCTTAACCATATGACCAACAGTCACGATGAGTACAGAACTGTATTTCGGGATCTTTTTCGTAATGCGTGGGGACGGCGATGCGTCCAACACGGGATGCGTAGTCGTGGTCAGACGTATAGTGTGCGAAAACAATGCGTCGTTGTACCACCGATCGATGTTTTAACTTTTAAGTACGCATGGGCCCAACATTCTGTCACGTGAATCTAAAGTCCGATCGAAATCAATTCCGGATATCAAACAGCGTTTGAAATTCATGTGGGGAACGACGGGGACGCGACGGGGGAGTCTCGGGCTTGTAAACCTCAGCTCTGAATGTCAGGTGACAAAAGGATGATGCAACTTCTGTTTGGCTAGAGATTCGAGCGTTGAGCTGAAAACCCTCTGATGTGTAATTTCCATAATGCATGGCCGTAGTCGCAGTATAGCACACGTGCATTTATATTTTATCGGCTTCGTGGTCGTATATTGTATTATTAGATAGGTACTGTACATAACATGGCTTTTCGAGCAGTTTGCCTTTTTTGTCCGACTTGCTAGTCATGACATGGTTCGTTTTAGTTGCCACGCTGCGCAATTGTCGATAAATTTACAAGCACTCAATTACTCAATCAATTTGATGTGTAAAATTCATTTAAACGTATAGGCTGTTTTTGTAGAAACTATAATAGAATGTAATTACATGGCTATTCGGGATGCAGTTTAACTATTGATTTGCGTCACTTTAATTCAAGATAACGAATGCATCGGCGCTATCTCTATTATCTGTTACCGAAGCACAATTCCCTAACCATGACCTAAAGAGTAAACAGAATCGGGAATAGCGTGGAGGCCGGTCACGTTTGAGCGCCCCAAATTCGGGTCCGAGCGTTTTAATCCGTTAGCGAGCATGGCTTCCATCAGATATTCCCATGATTAAATACGAATACACTAATATTGTATTTTATTTAGGGCTGGTCAGAGTTTGTACCAGTTCGCTAACGTGCACCTAAATTCGTGCCCAGAGCGTGGGGTACACGCACAATGTAGCCACGATCATGGGAACCGAAGGTTGTTAATAGCATCTTTGATGATTGATCATGGGAGTCGATCCCGGAACTTGTGCTAGGAACAAGGAAGCGTCACACTCACAGCAATTCAGCAAGTGCTGTACCAAGTGAGCTATCCGGTCACGTACAATTCGTCGGTCCGTCGGGAAGGGCAAGGGCTCACGGGGAAACGGGGCACAATTCGTCGCGGTGATAATTGGCCATCGGGACGCGAGCGTGTTATATGACGATGCTCGATTTTGACTCAAAATATCGCACGGTACTTCGCATGTTACCCCCTCGGCCTGATGGGCTCATGGGGTAGATGGGTTTATGTGTATATGTAATTATAGAATCATTTTATTTTCGCTTTCGGGCTGCTTTATGATTTCGGTCTTTCGGAAATGAGCCATGGGGAACTGCTATTTTCCCTCAATCGAAAAGACTTCCAAGGTACCTACTACTAATGCCTGTTGAATCAAATGCCTATATATATATATAAATAATATAATCGAGTAATCGGCGGGAAACCGCATGGGGTTTTCATGGCTGAGGGCTGTTCCTGTGAGTCGGAATTTTCTCGGGAAAATCGCGTTAATAGGAAAAGTCGCATAATGTTTTTCACGCGCCAAAGCATTTATCTCGATTTGAGGTCGCGGTATGTTATTGACAGTGTTATCTTATCGCATTGGATGCATGCATATCTATCAAATATTATCGCATTGACACCACTTTTGATAACGAGCTCGAAGCTAATAAACTCGAAGAATTTAATATAATATGCAAGCGTAACGCTAGTATAATGCATAAGGTCGAAATAAGATGCACATATTGGTATAACTTTATATCGAAATCTACTAACTAAAATATTATTGCAGAGAAATTGACAGGCCTTTCGCTGTGATATGATTTACGTAAGCACATGAACGTCAACGAATGGGCGAAGAAGGCACCGGGTTGAACAGGGGTTGTATATTTTGCAGGACCACACAGAAAGTAGGAACAGATGAGGACTCGGAGAACCCACGATTATTAATTGATTGTATACGCACTACCAGTACTACCACAGTATCTTCAGTTAATTATGTCCTTACTTTCTTGGTTTTTAAGGTATTCTTAAATTACCTTGGTATGGTAACAAAGCTACCATTCACCAAACGAATACCAATTACTTCATGTGGAGACGGAAAAGCCGTACCTCCCGACGACAAACTGATATTGGAACATGTACGCCATTATTGTCAGGACAACATTAGCACTGTACCGTCTACAATCAAGAGCCCTCACCTAAACGCACTCGCCCGGAAAATAATAGTGACGGTGCTTGTCCGATTCTATGTGGAAGTAGGCGGTTAGGGAGCACCAACACGCACATCACTTAACACGACGCGCCGAGCGTCCTGGTCTCGGCAAGGTCACCGTTCCCGCGCCGCGCACCGTGCGGTTTCGGGAACGTCCTTTGGTCACCGAATCGCGGGAACCGCGTCGACGTGTTCGCGCGTGGTCGCTCTTTCGGAGGAAAGCGTCTGTTCGATGCCAAATTGCGAGGCGCTTTGAAGAGCACGTCGCATTTTGCGAATGATTGCGTAACATACGTCGTCTTTCCGCCACGCGCGTGTGTTGGTCGCCAGCACGTGGCGTCGCGACGCCAGGAAAACTGGGAATTGACACATGCAAAAATACTTTATTCGAAGTATAAATTGACGCATAGAATTTTCCGTATGGTGCACCACAGTTCTTTTGTGTATGTGGCTTATCTGATAACTGATTCCGTTAGAGCGAATGTAAATGAACCACATTCCTATTCAAAATAAGGGCATGGTGACGTAGGGGCTGGAGATGGCGTTTAAATTCCGTCGTCTGCCGCAACAAAACAAAGCTGTTTTATTTACTTAAGTTCGGAACGTATTTGCTCGGAAATATAAGTTCGTTTTCACATCGTCACTCGTCAGATGCTTTTCCGACTCGGTTAGCAAGAAGAAACGTCCCGAGGGCTTTCCGAAATACTATGAAAATTCAGTTCACAAGTAAAATTAATTTGTGTAGTTAATCGTGAGGTGGAAATCCCGGCCATTACTCTCAAAACTATAATTGTTTTTACTTGCTGCTGTGCCAGATCCATCTCCCCAAAGATAAACTGCATCAATTACAAATTTCGTACAACGTGTATGCATTTACCAAAGTTAAGAAATGTCCGAATGTTTCACGCGAGGACATAAACCAAACTCTCAAGCTTTCAAAAGTGAGGCCATGCACCGACCAGAGACGCAATATCTAAATCCGTATCCCGACGCGGGGCAAAAGGGGGGCAACCCGCTTGCGAATCGCGGCGGGGCACTTCGCCGAATTCACGGGGTGCACTTCGAATGGACGCTTGGACCGCGCGAAAGTGGCAACGATTTACGGCGCGACGTCGTTCATAAATCCAAGCGCCAGGTTAGTGCAGGTTGCGACACAGGCGTCGCGGCGCTGGGCGTCGTTGACCGACGCCGGTTTTCGTGGTACACAAGAGCGTCCAGAGCCTTGAGAGCGACGCGAATTCGGACATTAAACGCCATCACTGAAGAGTCAAGACTCACCTGCCACAGGGTTTATAAATGTCGCGATCAAACATTTTAAAAAGTATTTTGGACGCCCAATTCTCTAAATTTTGCTTTTGCGTTTCAAGAGCACGATTTTTTGACCAATGTCACATTATGTGCAGTTTGTTGGCTACCTTTCGGGTTTCGGCGAAAAGATCGCTAGGTTTCTGGAGCTGAAACGACGCCAAAGGGAATAACGATACCTACACCTGTCCGTTGGCAGGGGCGACGGCGGTTACGCAACGTAACTCACGCGCGATTGTGCGTGCGTTCCGAGCGAGACGTGCTCGTGGCAAGGACGCGACGAGCGACGACACCTGTACACCGCGATTCCCTTTCGTTGGCCGGTGCTGGCCTGGCCCAGTGTCAATTTCGCTGCCTGCTTGCTGTCTGTCTGGGTGTTCGCGGGCATTCGATACAGCGGGGAAATGGGCATGACATCGTGTTTCTTTAGCTCATTGGTGTATTTTACATGTATATACAGATCATTTTGCATTCATTTTTAAACTGCTGAAAATCTGTTGAAAATCAGCATTAAAAAATGGTTTCCCATTTTCCAATTTTATTTATTTCGTAGCTTCGAGTTTTGGTATATGCAGCGTAGGCACTGAGCTGTGTACGTATATTTAGCAGATGTGTGAATTTTCAAAGGATGGTATATCAGAGATGGTCAGAGCTTTTGAGGTGCCGGTAGTTTCCAGATTATTAAAATAGTCCCTGAACATTAAACATCGCATTAATTAACTCATTCTAGGAAAGGTACTATAATGGTTACACGACACTAGGTATTAAAACATGTTCACCCTGAATAATTTGAACTGTTCCATATTGGCAGAAAAATGTTTTCATTTCTCGTTTAAGTTTTAGCATCTAGAATTCTAGAACATTGAGACGTCGATCGGCAATAGCCACTAGATTACAAGATGCTAGGAAATCGCGCTAAGATGTGCCTGCCAAGGTGCACTTTGTTGAATTGATGCGCGACATATTGGGGGCAGCTTGCGACAAAGCTGCACCAACTCGTTTTGCATTCATATCAATAACACATTATTCTTAGATATAGGTTAAAGAACAGATAGGTTAAAGCCTGGTTGCATAAGCGAAATGCATCTCAGTGACATTTATTGGTCGGATGCTGCCGAAATCTGTTTAAGTTTTTGGCATCGCTCTATTGACCTAATTTCTTATTTTCCAAATTAACACACACGCTGAAGATGCACATGTGGTAAGTCATACCTTCTCGGCATGGACAACCCCATATATGATTAGTCAATTTTCAACCTAAACCCGATAAAGGTTTGAAAAACAACCCGTTTGAAATAGTCTCGTCCGTTTCTCATTCAATTCTAACACCATTACATCTCCGCATTGACAACCTGTGAAGATTGTTGTAGGAAAAACAGGTCTATAATAATTCCGCTTACATATTCTAAAAACAAAAAAACTCCTAGCCGAGAACCTATAAATAAATATCTTAGAAATGTCTTACAAATATGGCAATTTAGGTATTATATGAAAAAGAAATCGACGAAATACTCGAACGACAAATGGAAACCGTTTTTCTAGCAGTAGCTCTTTCAGAAGATGACAAGCCCTGTCTCATTCTTGGGGTAAAAAATTTGATAGTAGGTCAGTCCTCATGTTGCACAAAACAAAAGCATTAAATTTTTGGTTTTAAGGCTGAAGCACAGTTCCGATAGTAAATTTTTTGAAGAGTTGATTCAAACTTGGTACACCCCTAAGTAGATGTAATAACTGTCACCTGATCCCAGTCCTCGTGTCTTATTTCTTTCACATGGGGTGACCAAAGTCGAAAATTGGTCAATTAAAATTTCTGAAACATACCAAAAGTTGCCGACATCTCAAGGCCACATCGTTGAAGTTATTATTTAAATATTTCAGAATGTTGTTGACAAAAGACGTAAATAAGGGCGAACATGGCCCTTTTCCCCAATTTTTCTTTGCACTTTCGTATGAAAACAATGGCTCTAAAAAGGGTAACAAATAAAGAGTTTCTTGGTATGTTCTAGCATTCCAGGGGAAAATTTTCGAAAAAAGGGCGATGTTCGCCCTTATCTACTTCTTTCGTCTAACATACTGAAATATTGAAATGATAACTTCAACGATGTGGCCTTGAGATGTACGCAACTTTTGGTCAGAAAGCCACTTTCTGGCGGACAAATTAATTTGCTTACATCTGCAATTTGCTGAATGCGGTGGCATCTCAATATCATCCACGTGCGGCTTTGTCTACGATGAGACTTGGCTGACAGCGATAAGCCGAACTAGACCTTGAGAATTGGCATTGGCATTGGCCGGTCGAGGGCTTCGGTCGAGAGAGGGCCGAGAATGAGGCGGTCGAGCCGTGAAACCGTGTAGGCACAACCGTCAGCTCGCGAGGGTAATTAGCGATGTGCGCCGAGCCAGAAATCTACCTCCGGACGGTAGCCGATAATGAACAGGCTAGGGCGTTGAAGAGGCTCGAGGGGCAACGCACTCATGCGCCCAATGTGCGTGTGTGTGCGTGTGCACCGTAGTGTGTCAGCCTGTCGGTTACTAGCTGGTTGAGCTTTTCGGGAGATATTTGTTATCAGCTTAATTGAAGTGTGCTACATTTGGTAATGCGTTGAAATTTTCAGTTTCAGCGATAGATTTTTGAAGGAAATTGTTTAAATTTAGTTGCATGGATGATATCAGAGACACATTGTAATTTGTAAGATAAATGATACACTTGATTAAGAGGTGCTTGACGTTTGCGCGATGGTTTATTGTTCTTAGTCATAGATTTGGTTCGAAATGATTTCCGCTCAAAACACTCCGTTCGACATTTCTTGGACAATTAATTTTGTTAATCTAACTAATATTATGGTAATATCAGAGCTCTGTGTTGCTTATCCGTTGATTGACAGGTTATATTTCGGTGTAGTTAGCAAGCAGTACCCGCCTGTGATGTGCATGTAAATAATTCAGAATCCGACGTGTTTAATGTCTCAAGTGCATCTTTTAATTTTATCACTTGAACCGCAGGCCATAAATTAATTTCAAATGCGGCATTATGTAGTGATAAAAATAAGATATTTTATGTGTCAATGTTTGCATACTAGATCCCCGATTTGTTTGATCAAAAATGCCAAAAAAGTTGGGAAGAACTGATTCGTTATCAATCAAAAAGCAGCTTTCTTTAGCCTATTGAAATATTCGATGTATCTTTAAAGAAAAGGCACTTGCGCTTGTTATACTGGCAAAATGCAAACTGCCAATTTGACCATAAATTTGATGTGACCTTTATATAACAGTTGATCAAGTTGAATAGATGATTCCGATAAGTAAGCATACGTAAGAAAACAAACACTGGCAGCTAAATAATGATAAATAATGATTCTTACAACGAAACGTAACTCATCGTTTACCAGTTTTGACTCTTGAGGATCAATCTCTTGCGCCGCGTTTTCCCAAAATACGCGCTACGCGGCGGTAAAAATGCGTGTACTTGGCCGCGATTGTTGAACCCTGTCGCGCACACTTTCCTAGATTGCCCCCGCCAAAAACTGCGACTCGCCGCGCCAGTGTGTACTAACCTACCCTACGCGGCGCTGCCTCGGCTATTTGCGGATCGCATTGTGCTAAATCGGGAACGATGCAGTTATAGCGTACATGTGTCAGCTTGTGGGGTATTTATTAAACATCGAGGGCAAGTCCGTGAACTTGACCAGAGAAACTTGACTTTTCTGAACTTTTGTGTACATCATGGGTCAACGGCGGCTGGCGCGTCATTTCTATTTCTTGTGCCCTGAGTGTTGGTGGTAGCACCCACAGTAACATTTAAATCAGCGATAATTGATGGAATCTCCACCTTCAGTCGTACAAATTTACACGATTTCCATTTTCGCCGTATTGCAATTACCATGTAAATATTCTCAATGAAAAAGGTAATTTGTTATCTTCTCACATGTGTTAGAACTGTGGTGCGGCGAAAATTTAAATTTAGAGGAAGCAAGCTATGTCTGTTCCGAATAATTCGATTGGTGTTGCAATTTATAACCGTAAATCAGCTACCGTTAGCGTAGAGTTTCACTTCATTTCAAACAAATTCATTTTCAAATTCCAGGTCCTTTTCAAATCACCAGTCCCCCACTCAAACCGTTTCTGCGCGCTGATTGACTAGATTCACTCTAGCTGCGAGTGAGGGAACTAAGCTGCTTTAGTACCACTCTTCGCTCCTAGAGCGAACACCGGAGCGCTGCTGAAAGTATGTTCATCGCCTTGGATCTCATGTTATCACTCATATTCAAAAAGGTACAAGTTAATACCTTTTTTATACCGAGCCTAGCCTTGACGCTTATTTTTATTTTTATTCAATTAATATCGAGAATCTTTTTGCGAGCACCTTACGCAACCTGACGCAATAGAGGATGTACCTACCTGTTGACGTCGGGTCGGGGAGATAGAATGGGTAAGAAGATCCTTGGCGCTTGAGCCCTCGTTAGTTACGAAGGTAACTAGTGGCTCACGACGCGGGCACAGTTCTGAGTTACTCGTGTAATTGCAGGCTGCCGTAACTTCTCTTGGTACCAATGAATTCGTTTGTCTGTCATTATGCGTCGAAGTTTTTGTGATATTATACATTCCCGCTGTGCATTGTTACGGACCAGGACTACATGAATTCTTACTTTGCTCAGGTATGGACTTGTGCACTTTTCAGTCAAAAGTTCCAGTAGCATTTTACGCATGTGGATTTCGAAATTGCAATTTTGATTTTTATGCGGTGTAACATTGTACAGCAGATTGGCATTGCCCATACGAGTGCCTCCCCTCTCTCAAAGCAATGTGTATCCCGGTAGGTATTTAATCATTTGCAAAAATAATTTGCAAGAGACTGGGAATGTTTGTCATGACTCTGAAAGTAAAGGGTGCAGCTGGTGCTACTATATCTTGCCCATGTGCATTTTGGTTTTGCCTCACGGGAGCAAGGTATGCCACAGCTGACTAAGACAATAGAACATGTGACATCATGAAACACACTGTAACACAGTTCTCAATCTTAACTTTTCTGTAACCATTGTTAGCAAAACGACAGGAAATGTGACTGCGCTCTGTTCTTTGCCGTATTGATCTATTTGGAGTTGAGATAAATTAATTATAAACTTATAATGGCATCGATTAATTTGGTGGAGTATAGATCACATAAACATCATATATCCGTGTTGGGACGGGAAATATCTCATTCTCAAGATGCGGCTCAAAGGTGGGCGTAGAACGTATAGGTAGTACGCTGGCCATGTGCAGATAATGATTCTATAATTCGCTACCAAAAGTTACCTACCCTTTTATATTCTCAGCATATATTACCGTTTAAAAATGATTCTTTGCCCTTATCATCCTGTAGGTAAATACCTTATTATGCTAATCTCAATTTTGACCCATTCCCATAATAAATGTAATGAATAGAGGCATTATAGCGAAGGCAAAGTGTTTTGTTCTTATCAGTTTTATATGCCGCACGTGGCCGATCGGCCACTATTCTATAATTAAAGACAATCAGAATGTTATCTCCATACTATCTCCCGTAATACATTGGTGTTAAGCCGCGAGATTAGTTGTCTACTGTTTATTGCTGCAAATTAGCACTGATGAGCACTATCTCTGAGCATTGCTCGCTTATAAATGCTGGGACGCTGGACCATTGTATTCATACCGTTTTCGCTAGCGTAGCGACGTCTTCAATTTCACTTTAGTTTAAACACTTGAAATGATACCAAAGCCATGATTTAATATTTTCAGTATATTAGATACTTCTGGTGCAATATGCTACCGAACACATGTTCAAAACGATTGATTTGACCTGTTTGTTACAGTGCTTTTGCCATTTTGTCACTATAGGGTTGCTACTCAACATAGTGAAATCTCAAAAAAAGAAACATCAACTAACTTTCTTCTGTATTAGGTATATATAATATAGGATAGGTATTGGAATACGTATCCATGAAATCAAGGAAAAGAAGAATGGCGTGGCACCATGGTACAGCCATTTTCAATGTCCAAAAGAGCGGTCTAACCCCAAACCCCCCAAGGTTATACGAGTCGTGCCTCCGATCCATGCGACTAGTCTGCGACACGCCGGCAGTACACACTACACAGACAATTGCACGGTGGTCCCGTCGCACAGCATCAACACTGGACCGTCTCGTCAGATGAGCGCCGATATTGTTGCTGCAGGTGGAAACCATTTGTCACTTGTCCTCTTAGCAAGCACATCGACGTCAATCTCAGCCAACTCTCTCCTTTGCACAGAAGATGGATGGACCGCGATGAAACGACGCTAATGTCCACAAACCATTCGTCATCCGGCCGTCAAGCGCAAGGTCCTCGGTCCTCCACCGACTCGAGGGTCGAGGGGTCTCCCTTGGGGGCTGGGGGGATGCGGTGGCCGCCAAATCATCGGGGGTGACTCGTGAGCGTCTGGGACATAATCTTTTTCTCGCGTCTGGCCGTGAGCTCTGCTCATCCTTTCGCTGGAGGAATTTCTTTCTTGTCGTTGGTCTCGGCGCGTTAAAAGATGCGCTCATAATATTGTGTTGTTGTTGATTCGCTGTTGTGTCATTGGGTAACCGTGTGAATTGGTGCAGACTTCGGGCTCGGAGGCTGTTGGTGGCCGTGGCGAGTTGGTTTTCTTGATCCGTGTGAATTACTGATTGTTTGTGTTGCCGATCTGTCTAGATCGAGAGTGATTATCAAACCTACATTTCTTTCGATCTCTTCAATTATACCTATGTATAAAGCTTATTTTTGCAATTTTATCATTGGACATTTATTGAAATAAATTCAATGTGTGTTAAAACTAGAAAGGGGTTTAACCAAATGTCGAACCTTGTTGTAAAATACAATAACATGAAAATGGAATTACACCTAGCACAGCAACACACATGTATACAAGGAAAAGGAAACAAAACCAACATACAAGGAAACTCGATTCACCATTTTTGACTTCAATGCATTGCTATTTGCACGGTTATTTTAACAAGTACTTATGCATTATTGTTATATTGGAAATACTGTATAATTTGCAAGTATGCATTTGAGTGCTCTTTATCACATACCACTGTTGAGTGGTCGACTTTGCCCCACGGCATCAGGCACCTACCTGTAGAAAGTGGTGTGATTGCCCGCTGCAATGTGTGACAATGCCTATATGCAAATGGGGTAGCGAGTAGCGACTCTCTGAGACATGATTAATTGGAACCCGGAACTGACTGTGTGCCGCGTGTGAAATCACGATCTGACCTGCAATACCATTTTGTAATAGCCACTTGTTCTTCGAGCGCATGCAGTAGCTGAAGCTTAGCTTTGCGTCGCAAACCACTGGCGCATCAACCGCCGCATGGGTACGGGTATTGGCACGTGCAATTTGCATTTAAATTTTAAAATAGTCATAAACATGGAATTAAATGTGGCACTTAACAGTTTAGTGGCAAGCATATAATCGTGTAACATGTTAGTTAGTGCAAATATATGTACCTATATATATAATCTATACTATGCATTTCTTATGAAGTGCCGGAACTTGCAGAGGTCTGCTATACAATAAAAAATATCAGGTGTAGATTTGAAAAAAAAATATTTCAATTCCCATGGTTTGAAATCGTTTTTTTCTTCAAACCTATATAGTGCTAAAGATAGGACGCTGCAGTATACCTAGACATGAGTCTAAAAGATATTTGTCATGTTGGTATATTGGTTGTGCAATAACGGTTCAAGAAGAATCGTAAACATATAAATATAATCCAATCACTTGGAATGTATGGGTGAATACTATTTGCTGCACCCAATTTATCATTGATAACAGTTCCATTTTTGTTCAGTGACGGCCCGGGCGGAAAACATTTTGTACAGACAAAGAAAAATTGGGAAATAATTTTGAATTTTAATAAACGATATGTGTGCGATGTAGCATGGGATCCAGAAACCAAATGGCAAATATTTGAGGCGCTATATATACTGCAAGTATACTATATATAATTAGTACTTGCAGTTTCACTGGCAAGTAAATACTAGTAAATACATATATAGTAATTTGGTAAATCAGTAATAATTTATCAACGTGTGCATGACGAGCATACAGGACGATGGCTTATTTAAATCAGGTCCCACAATGATTCGGTAATCGGTATACATATAATATATTATCTACCAGAATTCTTAACACGTCCCTGACTTTAAAGTCTAAGATACTGACAAAACCAGCAATGACAATCATATGACACTCAATCCAACAACACAAACAAGCGGTATAGCGCAACGTCCCGGACGCTACACGTTGGCGATTCGAACGCACGGCGCGGCACGGCAAGGCACGGCACCGCACGCACCACGTGACCCTCGCGCTGGCTCGGCCCCTTTGTCGCATCCCCCGCATCCCCCGCATCCCCCGCTGTCGTGCCGGCCCCGCGATGCGGTAACATTGGGCAACCGGTTGGCGAGACGCCTCCCCGGTCGGGGCCCGGGGACGGCTCGGACAGGGCCCGGCCCTCGGCTGACCTTGCGAGCTCGGCGATGGACGCCCACACTTGGTGCCGATGGTGCCGGCACGTGCGGTGCGCTGTGCCCTGGGTGCCGAGACCTGTCCGAGAGTGCTGTGGGTATGGAGATCAGCAATGCGGAGGATCTAGATCGGACGTGGCTTGTCGGGTCGATGTGATCCGTAGGACCTTGTGACCCCTGCGGAATCATGTATCTCTCACTTTGTTCGTTTATGGGTTCCTATTGATCGATCTTATTTGACTTTGTTCATCAGGAGCGATGGGTCAGAGTGATCCCGGATCATGTGCACAGGTTTTCGAACCAGACGGCCTGCAGGTGTTCTAAACTCTCCGTAATTTAGCCGTGCTTGTGTTTTGGCAGATCGGCGTGCTGTTAGGGTACCGTGGGTCAGTCTATGGTAGGCTATTGCTAAAATTTTTCGAACACAATATGAATCTACGTAATTTTGGTCGGTTTCCGCGTCCTCATTTTTGGGCGATGAAGTGCAAAGTTCAATTCTCAGCCAGCCCACACCTGATTCGATGTTGAGGCAGAGTTTATCTCCAACTGCACAGTTACTGGGACATCTCAATACTGGTCAATGCACGCAAAAAGTGCCAAGTGCATGAATAAAGCTTCCTAAAAACTGCTTTTTCCTCAAGATAAAATTAGGAGTGAATGCATTAAGTTTGTGATTGGATATGTTACAGATTTTCACAGAGTGGACGTTATTCTCAGTTTTCTGTTGGGATTGGGTTGGGTTGGTTTTCTGTCATGCAGTTGGGATGTAGATTTTTGTTCCTAACCTTAGTATGTATAGCAGATTAAGCTTGCTGACAAAAAAGAAACCCATTCGGTCATGTGATCGGAAGGTAATATGCGATGCACCTGAAAAGGAGACCGTCGTCGAACCAAGCATCGACATAATCTAACATCGACGCCGTGACAGGCGAGCTCATCGCGTCTTTCATCCGCGTCGGCGTTTCTATCGTCCGAGACCGCGACGCTGGACCGCTCTTAGCGCGCCACTCGCAGCGAGTCGGCCGGCACGAAGAGTCGGTCGCGATCGCGCATCTGTTCGGCACAGTGGCGTAGGCACGGTGCTGGGCACGTCTTCGCTGCCCCTCCGACATGCTCGAAACAACAACATTCGGCGGCGCGGGAGATTCCGAGCCAGCTGGCATCCAGGCGATGGCAAACGAGAGATGATGTCTTTGGCTTGTCTATACTTCTGCTCTGATTTGAGTTCTTGCTTTGCTTGTTCTCAATACTTCGCTGCTGTAAGAAAATACGTAGATTACCTATTTACGCGCCATCTCAATTATATTACCAATTTAACTCACGTAATGAAATTCATACCAACAACATTAAAAAACCATCAGACCTGAGACCACTCCAATTTGAGGGGTTTGGCTGGTGTAGCAATGCTATCTAGTTCGCCTTTACCTTTATTGATATTTCATTGCTTATTGCTGATTTATTGAAGTCGTATATCTTTTACTCTTTTTCCACTGCACTTTTTCCGAATATGTCGGAAATTAGATTAATTAACTCGTGTTTCATTGTCCTATAAGCTTTACCACTAGTTTTCAGGAAAACTATTTCAAACTGGGGGTTGAGTATTACAGAGCGAGTGAATTGTAACCATGGTTTCCTATGCTAGACTGGTTCCACAGCCTATACATGTTTTCGCAGTTTCTATGACATGCTTACTGGTTTCACGTTCTAGACACTATCGTTTAATACTCGTCCCCACTGAAATATCGGTGCAGATTTCGGCGCCCCCAACGTGCTTCGCGCTGGTCCCCGCGGCCCTACGCTGCGCCGCTGCTGCCCGCGGTCCCATCTGCCGTGGACCAATTCGCGGGCTCGGACCGTTCGGTCAGGACATGCATCGCCGTCAGCCAGCTGTCTGCACCATTAGAGGCCGAGAGAGAGGCTGCATTTCCCTGTATGGACCTTTTCTCTCCAAAATCTAGTTTCCATACGGAGTTTGGAGAAAGGAGACAATATGTTGTGCCCGCATTGCAAATGGCAGAAAATGGCCGTGAGAAGCTGGGAAGGAGGCAGTCGTGCCTGGTTGGTGCGGCTTAGTTAACATCTGCTCTGGAATTGCTTATAAAATGGTCTCAGGAGATGCAGGGAAATGACTTACAGGATACAGTTGTGCTCCTTTAGCGAGTTCCCTTTTCGAGTTCCCTTAGCGAGTTTTATGGTTCGGCGCAATCCACAACTGAAATTGCGCATTAAAATTGTCATCCCTTTATAGGTATATATGTATGTATAAAGCCCATTGGTCACAATATGTTGACCGCAGTTTACCGAAAACATAAAACACATTTTTTTTCGCAACATGAGTTGAACTCGAAGAGCTTGAAGTTTGAACAGATGGGTAAAATAATGGGCACACTCGTACCGCAAATTATCTGACACATTGCTGGTGCATTTTTCGAACGGTGAATTTTCATATAATTTCACACGTCTTCCCTTGTCTGTAGATCTTTAATAGTCACGCCACGTCCAAACCTCTGCCTCGCCGAGATCCATACAACGATGAAAATGATCACGTGTCAATTTCACTCACATTCGACACTTGTTCAGAAAGGCAATGCATGGGCTGGTCTGATTTCCTGCAGCTTTTATTGGGTGAACGCATACGTCTTTCTATAAACAGATGCTGGATGGACCCACGAGAGGAGAGCACGTTTTCAACGTTTTCACGTGTCCATTATATTGTAAGCTTGGAATCTCTGGCTAAGTTTTCTTTGTGCCAGAGTTTTAATTCTGAGCAGTGTGAGAACCCAAGCCACAAGGGAGCCATCTAATGCACTGCAGCCTTTATGCATGATTTCTTTTGAACCTCATCTAGAGTTTTGCATTGAAGCTCTTCCCATCATACAGTCCTCCAAATTTCTCTCGTGTATTTGTTTTGCTTGTTAAACGTATTGCCCGAGTTGTTTACTTATATTTTACCTTACCTCCAATTGGTACTGATAAGGGACGTATTGGAATTTCAAGTGACAGCGTAGCGTATAGGTATTATCGACCATTGCCAAATTAAGGAAATTATTATTTTTAATGCATTGTTATCTGCTCTGAAAGTTTCAAATCATTCAGAACTCAAATGTAAACGTTTTGAAAATCAAATGATTAAATAGATTTTAATTGTAATATATAGATATGGGTAATATGCGTTACACTTATCTAGAGCAACATCACATTAATTGTTCGTGCTATCAGTAGAAATACACCACAGAAAATCGCATCGCTCCATCTGTATTCGAATACGATAATTAATTTAGAATTGCGCCTTCAGGCCGATCCCCTAAATGCAGTTGCGTCGTTTGATCCCGGCCGGGTATTTAAAACAGCTTTTCCATGAGACGCCCCCCCGTCGCCGCGTGATTCTCATCCCTGGAGGATGCTGCGATTGTGTACCACGCTGAAAGCCGATGACTGTGAGTTGCGACGGCGGCGAGGGCTTGTACATCTCGGAGATGAGCGATGAAGGAACGATGAGACGACACCTATTCCACCTTGAGCGGGCCGCGCTTGGCCGTTGCGCCCCTTCTCAAGGTCACTTAATGCGCTGGCCACGTCAGTGCAGGGACGTAAATGCATTTGTGTAATTACTTTACTACCTATACACATTGGAATACGCCGGATTATAATTAGAATCATCTTGGCAGCGCGCGCTTGGTTACGATTTCACTAAATTTCTATGTCTATGTTCTATATGTCTATAATAATATTTTCGCCTGGGGTTTCTTCTGATGTGCATTGATATAATATAGCATGCACTGCCATTATTTGATTCTATGATAAGGATCCACAGCTCGAGAGTGAAGGACGATCTTGTGACACAGGGATCAAAGGGGCTGTCTGTGTTATACTATTCCCGGTAATAAATTAATTTGTCCCAAATTGGAGTGACGAGTGAGAAACTCGAAATTGTGACTCCCCATATTTCCGCTCTCGTCTGCGGCAAAACGGTCTGGGAAAACTGAGAGCCTGAGTTGAAACTCGAAAGGGGGTTGTTTTGAACGAAATTTATTTTTGATCTTGATGCTTCCAGACTTCTATAGCTGAAAGTGATGTGTTTCAAAGAATAGCATTAACTCTAACTTAGGCTTTGCCATCCGAAAAGACAAGATAACCCGGTTCTCCATAACACATACTACACATTCTGATGCAAATATGGTACCGGTTCTTTATCTTGCATTCTAATTCATTGGGTTAATTGTGATCGGAATTGATACACAAAGGGACATACTTTTAAATCGGTTCCATTCGCCAGCCCGAGTCGCGAATGAAATTGTGCGAACACTGCGATCTCGACTCCGGATCTGGCAATTCGTGACGTTTCCCACAGTGCGCCGGGATGAGATCTCTGTGTTTTTGTTAGCGAACAATGTGAGAAATAATGAAGACTCGCAATCGCATATATCTCTGTGAGAAAAAATATCCGAATCACTTATACAAATCGCAATTATATACCCATCCCATGTGCTCGATTCAGTTGGAAGATTTAACCCGAAGCTTTGGGATTGCCCCTAAAATGGTCGTGTGCAGTATACCTGCATACCGTTATGCGAAATCCGTCACAAAAACCGCGCATGCAAATTGCAAACAATTGTCCGAATTCCCCGCGTCCCGGCCCCTTTCTCTTCCTCTCGCCGCATGGCCAACTCTTCGGCACACCCGCATCATGGACCGCATCTCTCCGATTGAATCCTGACGTCCATCACTAACCGAACGCGTGGTGGCAAATTGAAATCGTAATCAATTTGACGAGATCCGAGCTGCCCGTGGTTACCATTTGCCCATGCCGATTCCCATGGCTGTATAATTCAGTTCGGCGATCGTCCTCATGGCAGCTGCAATTGCCATGGTCGTCGCGGCGGTTTGTATTGGAAAAGTCGAGCAAATGCTCATTAGGACGGAAACTAACGGATACCGCGCGAGGATTTACTGCAGAATGATCCGAGTCGCGGTTCCGACAGATTCCTGGTGATCATCTCGAAGCTCACCGCCGAACAGGGGTGGGGAAACTGTGAAGTGCAGTCTTGTCTTCGTTCGAAACATTTTCAGGATGCTCGGCTGATGTTCGAAATCGATTTCTTATTCTTGCTGTATTATGAAAAAAACTTTTAATCGTTATGGGATGGGTTATTTTGATTTGCGGCAAACTAGAAGCAAAGCATAAATGTAGGAAGTACCCACAAAAGTACCTAGGTACCTTTGAGATTTAGTAAGCAGCCATTGCTTATTTGGTGACTTTCGAATTGTTATATACCATCGAAAGAAACCCTTGCCACGCAATACAACATTTTCGGATGTTTTGAGGCGACAAATCTCGTAGGTTTGCAATTAAAAAAAGGTCAGTATCGCCAATAGGCAACCTTTTGTCAGACCAGGATGCACATCAAACGTCCTGCACGTGTGTGTGATTCGGCCCACCCCTGGTCCAGCATTTCGGGAAGCTGGGCAGATCGTGCAGACGTCGTTGACGTTCGCCGCGTTGCGCCGCGTTGGCGGCGGCCATGGCTGGGCAGACGCGTCACAAAGTGCCGCCGCCAGTCGAGCGTGATGATCCGTGGTCCATGGGCCAGCAGCCATCAGCCATCATCAGCCATCATCAGCCATCATCCATTGGCCATCGCGCCGCGGTCTCGACTCGAGACTCGAGACGCTAATTAGTGTGATGCGGGCAAGGAGGATCTTGCCACACAGTGTATACGCGACGGGCACAGCTTTGGATTTGGTTTGGTTTGAGATGCCGAGCTGTAAATTCGAATAAATTATGCTAGTTTGGTCAAATTGTCTGCACTGATAAATGATAACAATGGTGATAAATGCTCATAAGTTAATGATCTCATAGCTCGGTCTGACATTGTGGTTTGGCATGCAATTGTATGTGTTTCCAAAAGCCGATAACGTCGCGAGGACGCAATTGAGGACGAAAAAGAATGTTGTTTCTTGTCATCACCATTGTTTTTAAAGTGATCCATATGTATCCACCTGAAAACCACCTTAAACCTAGGAAAATTCGGGAAAACAAGTTAGGTATTTGCAGGGATTTGATATGGATGCCTGATAAAACCATGGGTTGCAATACCCATTTATAAAATTTGAAGTGACCAAGTGATATATACAAAAGTAAACAAAAACATACTTAAACCGCTTAAACAGAAACAGGCGAACAAGAAAAACATATTATGTTATGGAGATTGATGTTGAATGTCATTCCTTTGGCTATGAATGCAGTAAAATTTGGATATGAGGCAGGCTGTTTTGTGTTTGCTTTAATTGTTATAGGAAGCGCTGGCAAATATATAACCAGCACTATGATAATTGCTATATATATACTTGGTTTTAGAAAGATGATAAGACATCTCATTCTTCATGAATCCGAAAATATCTTTCATAGACAATAATGTAACAAAGATGCAGTTTAAAATGTTAATCCGAATCTTTAGATCCATTCCAACTGGCGAATTGAATTGAGCATGAAAAGAAACATTATCATGGTAGACATGACTGAACACGATCGCGATCGGTAACCATTCCTGCACGGTGCCATGCACAAAGTGAATCGTACCGAATTACTGGAATCAATTAGCAAACTGCGGTTGATTGACCAGACCAGCATCGGTGCACACATTTAAATATCAGTCGGTCGGAGGTCTCCGAGATGCCGAAGGAAAGCTGCCGTGGTGAAAACTCGTGGAGTTACGTTTGACGTGTCGGTTGCATTAGCTTCAGCTGCAACTCCATGGATCATCCGGCCTATCAGAGCTGTAACAATCAGCCCATGGTCATATACATGTTTATACAATCCGGGTCATCTTCATGAAGAGCACGTGCGATGGATAAGCTGATCAACATGACATGGCCCATGGCTGCAGTTTATAGTTCGTTTGTTTCTCGTGATGATCGTAATCTCTTTATTTACTCTCGCGCGAAATGGGATTCCTAATTCCAAGCCATGTTAGCATCTAATCGGTTCATCTGTCAAATTTGTATTAAAACAGATCATCAAAAATCTGATCCCTATATCAATATCACGAGACCATATTATATCACTGAGATCAGTGGTCGAGATATATTGAGTTAAAAGCAGTCGTGACATATTCCTAATATATACCAAAATGTTTTAAAATTTCAACACAGCGGAGATTTTCGTATACCTACGTTCATGCAATAGACGAATGAATATGTATTTTTGATGCAAATGTTATCATTAAAACCATGCTGAAAACAAATAAGCATCGATTATATATTTAATGCAACCCAATATATTCACCCTGTATGTACCTATATCTGAGTCTTGTCTTCACTGTGGACGATTGTGAACTGAAAGGTAACAGACCCAAGCCGCCCTGCACCAACTTAGTATTGTACACCTAATTAAATGGCCTCGTTATTTAAATATTAAAAACTTAGATCGCCGCTCGTATAGACAATATATCATTATAATTCTCTATACATGGTAATGGTAACACAATCAAATATCCTCTATCCATGACCGCGGGGGGTATCGAACAATCCAAGGACCTTTCCAGCGAGCTATCTATCTCCTTTCGATCGATCTGCTCCAATACATGAGTTACCGAACTGATCGCGGTTCGATCGCCCAGCATGCATGCTATGCCGTCTCTGATTGGTCGAAACGCGACCACCATCTTGTCTGTCGGCCAATCACGAGGCCGCTCCGCCCAGGCTCATTACATGCTCGCTGCGGGGCGCTACGTCGAAATTCCGCCGCCGTCGACGAGAAGAACAAAATCTCCCGCTGATTATCAAAATCATGCTGGCTCGAAACGCCTCGAAAAAACCGACCTCCCCTGCTCCTCCCCTACTTGTACATACGGTTTTGAATACAATTAGAAGGATAGAACAATGATGTTGTGTTCGAGCTATCCTGCGCAGAGGTCTCCTCAAGATATTGACTTGATGAAATTTAATAACGCTTCGTTGCGAGACTTGTCTTCTACGGGTAGATTGCAGATTGCCACTCGGGAGGCTTGGGCATTTATCTACGATATCAGAATCACGAACGACGGTTACTTTGCTGGTGAGGAATACATCCATGACAGTCAAAAGACAATTGCTCTGCATCTAATCGTCGCAATTCCATTCTCTTGGTAAATTTGTTGATCTATTTCGTAGGTATACTCATTATAATATCGATTTGGTTTGTGCATTTTCATTGCATACGCGTCATTTGTACCAATCAGCCTGCAGAGAGAGATGAGGACAAATGCGAGACGAGAATTCTCATTAAGATGAGAAATGATTTTATTTTCAATTACCGAACTGAACCCATTCGATATCGATTTGATCCAATTGTTCGTCCATTGATGCTGCGTCCTTTGGTCGAGCCGTGAGCTATAAGGACCACATGCCTTCTTGGGCAATCTGTCCATCCCACCTCGCCGCGGATTCGTTTGAAGTTTAATTCCCGGCAGAGCAGCGCCTATTCGATGCACCGGCCCCGGCCGCGGCCAGCCTCGTGATTATGTGCCGGATCTTCGGGAGGCGTACTCGGTGTGTCCAAGCGTTGGCGCAAGTTGCGTACCCATGGTACATGCCGCTGGAAGAGAGCTACAGCTACCACAGAGTGGGAAACTTATGTCCTGGTACATCTGTAAATACGTTATGTTATATTCCCAACGGTAGCGCGGTATAAAATATAAATGACAGAGTTTCAAAGCTGACAAGCCCAGATGACATTTCAAGCGAAGCAAATAAATATAGAGCACGATAAATGATCGATCTAGATTCAATGACAATTTAGTTCACATGACATTTTCCGAATTTCATATTACGCCAGACTTATAAAATCATTCACGCATGCACATCAATGGAATACCTATAATTGTCATGTCATCCGTTTCAAGTATGGACATGCATGATGCATATATAGACGCATGGTCTTTAACCTACAGCGGCCATTTCAAAATAAATCTAGTTCTATCAAAGAGCATCAATGAGCCCATTCGGTCACTCTCTGTCAACGATGACTCTCCGCTCACCAACCGACCTCCTGACGCGCCCGCTGCGGCGCTAGCATCTCCGCGGCTGATTGATGATGGTCGTCGTCGCCGCCGCCGCCATTGCCACCCCCGGCCCCCGGCCCCGGGCCCCGGGCCCGGTGGGGGCAGGCTCCCACGACGCCGTGTAATTACGTCCATGCTCACGTGCTCGGACGGAGAAATGCGTGCGGAGGGGCCGCTATCACTTGGGACGAGCGCGGTCTCCATGGACCGCCGATCTGCCATGGACGCTGCCGGGGCGACGCGCTTGTCTCTGGGGAGTTCGACGCGCGGGTCGAAGCTCGACTGACGACGAGGCGCGGATCGGTCGCCTCAGAGTGTAGCCGGGAAATTGGAA
Organism: Nemoura dubitans; assembly: GCA_921293005.1. Taxonomy (NCBI): domain Eukaryota; kingdom Metazoa; phylum Arthropoda; class Insecta; order Plecoptera; family Nemouridae; genus Nemoura; species Nemoura dubitans. The sequence continues at coordinate 65,508,890 of OV121073.1, read as the reverse complement.
ATCTTGCCGAACGGAGTCAATGTTTGGACGAATGGGGAATTTGAACTTTTGAGAAATTGAGAATCATGGACAAATTGATCGATTTATTTTTATACTGATCCGGATCCCTTTGCTTTACCGTATGAATGTATTGCGCTATCTATCATGTTATGGAAAATGGTATCCAATATCTCTGTCTTTCTTATATCGATCTTCAAATCCAAACTGTCCTTGTTATTTCTCGAGCTACTGGTGAAATTGAAAATAAATCTGTGCCCAAAATATGTATAGATTTATATAATATTCATGAGTATATTTAATTATTATATAAAGATGTGCGTCCATCATTATTCAATATTCAGGGGGGTAACGTCTCGGTTTTAATAAAAAATAAACTATTGTCACATGATCATGATCTGCCAATAGAAGCATGTGTAAGCACTTTTATATAAACTCAAAAGCAAATATTATCATTGGGAGCCGGAGTGGCACTAATCCATACCCTGAGCAAATAAAATAAATCGCATCGACAGTAGGTCTGTATGTTATGCAAACAAAAGAGAATATTACGGAATACATTTGAGGGAATATTCTTCTGAAACCAGAAAAATCTCTTATCGTAATTTCGATAAGCCAAAATCAATCTCCTCGCATTTGAGGCTTATCACGTAATCTTATCCACTCATTGAAATCTTAGTCGCGAACCCCGATGGTCGTCGTGCAACAAGAAGGTGCTTCCAAAGGAGTCCGTGACCGCTGGGCGAAAGTGTCGCGCGAAAGGTGGAGGTGCCGAGGACAAAGAGCGTGCAGATCTCTTCTACAAGGGACGCTGTCGGTGACCGGGGTCCGCGTGTGGTCCAGCCGCGCCCGTGGTCACGGTGGGTTGCCAATTGTCACCCGGCCCGTTGAGCGGTTTGCCGACCCGACCCGCCGACAACGGGCCTCGGATGCCGGGCAAGGGTTGCTGCCAGTGCCGGCACGACACCCCGGCCAGGGCCTGCAGTTTGACGGACGACGGCCAAGCTTGGGGTGTGGAAACTGCATCTCGAGAATTCTGTGCGGTGCTAATTCTGTTAATTGTGCGGTTTCGGCAATTTGCACACATGGACCCTTTTTTTGGTGGCTTGTGGGTTCGATAAATCTTAAAAATGTGGGGTTCAGCGTTGTGCCGACTGTTCTTGTTATTATTCTACATTTTTATTGTGCAGGTTTACCGTCGCAACGTGCTTTTTTCCTGCTAAGATTTGTGACGGTCGATGATTGATCTGTGTTGATAGTGTTAGTCTTTTGCGATAGTTTTCTGACATACGTTGACGCTTCGTTGAGGGCACATCAATATTTGACCGTGATTTATTTTTTTATAGGAAATGTCATGTTGATAGTTATGACACGTTTGCTGTGCCCAATCTGTATTCCTGGTAAATCCCTTACAGCGAATAATATAGACGAGACTGTCAATCAGCGAATTGATTTGTCATCTGAAGCTAAAATAATGTGTATCATTACGAGTGCGAGCAGTGCAATCGAGACCATAAAACCGGAGACAATAAATGCCTTTCAATAACTGTTGGACGTTTGCAATTGCGCCGTGTAATAAATGCAATAACATGCATTGTCAGCTCAAACATTCCACGATAAAATATATTGACAGTGCATTTTCAATTGGATTCTTCCCTGTCTCTCACTGCTTTTTCGACCACCTCGCTTCACATGTCTTCAGGATGACAGGTAACATACAACCTCTGATAGCAGATGATTTTCTTCGTACATGGTGCATAGTATACCGCGCATGTATATCGTATATTAAGTATATACAATACGGCGAGCACGCTCCCATACCTACAGCACAGACATAAGGCTATTTATATTGTGTACCTATATGGCACACAAATCCTTTGTTTTCAGAAATTGGTAAGATCTTTGGTGAATCATTTTCTTCTCAATACACTCGACATGGTTAAGGATGCAACGTATACCATATACCAATGAGCTTACACTATATATACCTACAGGCAAATACATTTTTTAATGCAGACCCCCTTTTGCGCTTCTGTGTTTTCGGCGTCTTGATTCTGGAATCATTTCAATTACGAAATTGTGGATTCACGCTGTATATATATATTATAAATTATAAATTATATTATAAATTAGTGCAGGATATATCCAGCATCAGCAGTAGACTGTCACTTCAGCTTCAATTGGTGATTTGCTTTATACGACGAGGCAGTCGTTTTTATTATGTGAGCAGCTTGGTTATTTATTACTTTTGTACCATATTCTTGCTCGGGACTGGTCCTAAAGGGCCCTTGAAGGGTGTGAAGGGCATGAATCTGCATGTTCATAAAGCAGCCCTTCCAGTTACATTAAATTTAAAAAATTAAAAAATACCTGATAAATCTGCCCATCATGTGTTAAAAATCCCTTAATTTTGTAAGATTAAATGGCCCCTTGAATTCGCATATGAATCTGAAGAATTGTTGCTACTGAGCGTTTCATTCTAATGTTAGTGAGTTAATCTCCTTTTGTACACATGGCTTAAATACGGCTATTGTGAGGTGTGACAGATGACTTGGTTGCGGTTTGGCGACAGACAGTCTGATTGTTTGAAGGAACAGCTCGTCAGTTTCTTTGACTGTGTTTTGACTGGGACATGTGTTGGTGTTTTGCGGACTTTTGACATTGATTTGACTGTGTTTTTACGATACAACCCATTGACATATAACGATAATTTGACGGTGGTTCGACCAAAGATAATATGGTTTGACGACGCACTAACGGCGCATTGCGTTTGCGTGTGTTCGGCGGTCGGCGCAGAGAGAGTGAGTGCGGGTCCACCGGGGCGGACGTCGCCGGCAGTGGGCCGTGCTCACCGCGGGACGGCAAAATGGCGCTCACGGCGCCGCTAAACTGGAACGCATCGAGCGAATTTAAGAATTTCTTGTTCTCTAGAAATCGTTCAGTGGCGGAACTTTTCGACGCGTATTACACATCAGTTTATATCTGTATATTGACTTTTGAGGCATGCCATGAAAATGAATTAGTGATCCATGAAAGTTGAATGTTGAACGTTTCGTGAGGCAAGTTTCTATGCACTTATATGTTTCGGATTCCCTATTTATTCGAAACTCTTGCGAAGTTCGAGTTGCATTGCCAATTTTTATTGTATTATATATAGTATTAATATTTATCTTTGCCGAATCACTAAAATTCCATCGCAACTATTGATGGTATTAGGTGCCAATGCAGGTGGTCATATTTATAAACAGGGCGGTAAATAATTTTATTTGGTCTATAAGTTGTGGGTGAAAATAGATTTTCTTTGTAGCTATCCAGAGGAGTAATAACTGACCTAAGATTTGTATAGAGTGACTCGGTCCTTTGTGCATGCAAAGTGGTACCTATATTTGAATCGTATATGATGTGAAGACTCTTCATTTTGCAATGACCCCACAAGCTCTTTACGGTTCGTCCATTAACATTTGTAACGTCAATTGCTAAACGGTGATCAATTAATTTCCAATAGAGATCGTACAATCAAATTTCTATTGAGAAATGATGTAAATTGTACGCAAGAATGGCATCGCCGGACGGTGCAGTGAAACGTCACAATATTTTCTGCATTGCCGGATATATGCCAGCCCGGGCATAGCTACTCTTGCTTCGAATCGATTTTTCAAGCTACATGCAATGTGATTGTGTCGGCTTTTTTGTTTTTTTGAAAATCTATGTCGCGTTTCCTTTCTCACTGGCGAGACCCGTCCGACGTCCATGGGCAATCAACGGCTGCACTGCAGCCTGCTGCAACGGAAGGCTAGAAAAAGTCGTTGTATAATGCACCGAGTCTGCAGCGGTTGTATTTGAATGTCTACAACAACACAGTTCACTCTGCACAGAAATGAAATGCGGTTTTAAAATTGATATTGCATGCATACAATCTCACTGTTTTCTGAAAATTTAAAGTAAATTTTCTGGCATGGCATGTTCAGCCAAAGCTCTTCTTGACGTGATACAAACAAAATGCAAGGCTTCCGTAATAATCTTGCCATCAATACTAAATACGCATAAAGAACAAAGCATTGTAATCTGTAAAATATTGACAGTCCTGATGCGGCTCACCAACTTGGTGTCTCGAGTTTTATTTTTGTTTACAAAAGCGGTCAGAAAGCCGCTTAAAATTACAGGCAATATACAGAAGTCGATATGCAATTTCTTCGAGTTTATGTCATAAATGTAACCCTTACTAACATTAACAACATAATAATATCGTGTAATTACACCTCATTGCAGCATGTTCTCTTGATAGCCAAACACTATTTTCACATATTTATGTTATGCAAGATAATCCAATCCTGCAGGACCCATGCAGGAACATACAGGGTCCTGTAGTACGTTCTGGATGATTGGGAAGGATTCCGCTGATTAATGGCACACAAACTTATTGAGCAAATATGAGTGGTTTTATTTTATCTCGGCTAACCCTCAAGTCTCAAGGCCATGTCATAATAATATTATCTCATAAAATGGGTTTCTGAACTCGCAAAACTTTTGAAGATTGCAAAGCAGATTTTATTACAGTCTATCAACGTTATCCTGACTTTGAATCCTGTCGAATGATAATCATTATCCTGTAAAACCGTCAGTCCCGAAACGTGGAGAGTATTTTATACATATTTGCGATCTATACGCGAAGCCTGCTTATTTCGTGGTGTTTCCAGCTGGTGCGTACCTACTGTCATGAGTGTCTTCTGACCCGGCCCTTTGGCTTTTTTGGTGTTGCAGGACATGGATTTGATCGAGGTGCTGTGGAAGCAAGACGTGGACCTCGGCTTCTCTATGGAGCTGTTCAACGCCGGCAAGCAAGATGGTCGACAGAAGGAGGTGGAGGGCGAGGAGCTCGAGAAACTCAAAGCGCTCGAAGAGATCAAGAATGGCTCCAGTGGGTCTTCTCCTAGGGTGAGTACAGGCCCCCCCCCCCCCCCCACATGACCCATGGCCTTCGGCGCTTAACGACTGCTTTAAGAGGGTACCTTCAGATATAAATTATAATTACTACTTTGAGTTTTCACTGTTTTCAATTTTGCCCACCACCCCCTTTACAAATGAAATGTAATCCTAGTAATCGTGTCTTGGGCCATTCTGACTGTCCTCATGAGTCTGTTTTTTGACGTTGATGAAACTTGATGTTTTTGTTGAAAACAAGTTATGTAATTTTTTAAACTTATTTTATAACAGAAGTTGTTGTAGGTGCATTATCCCAGGCTTGTTAGGAATAATGTGTGACAATTTAGGCAATTTAGGAAATTCAAGCTGCAATCGAATTTCTCAGTGGCAAGCAATTTCTTAAGAAATTGGTTTCTTACACTCGAAAGCTTGAGGATAATTGGACATTATCTGCGCAGATTGACGATGACGACACATCCAGCTCTTCGGTAGATGACGACCCTTGGGCCGGACTTCAATACACCATCGACTTGGAAACAGGTGAGTCCCATTGAATTACCTTACATTTGAGATTGCTGTGATCAGGCTTGGCCTAAGTCATTCTCATAAAGGACTCATGGTTTATTCGAAAACAAAATTCGCTACATCGTAGTCGATACCACCGTAGTTTACATCTTGTAAGAGCGAACAGAATGATTTTTGGAGGCAATTTTTATGACATGCCTCCGGAAAGCACTTGTGTATAACTCTGCATGATGCGGCACAAAATGTTGAAATCTGTGGCCAATTTTACCATTTTTAGGATGAGAGAACATTTGAAGAAAGTAGATAGGTACCTATATTAAAATCCTCTTAATCCCATTTTTAACTTTTATTTAGATACATTTTTATAGGCATCAAAGGAATTAAATTTCATGTCCACAACAAATCATGTAAACCTCTGCATGAAATTACTAGTGGTTTTTATAAAATATTCATAGACTTTTTTTGTAAGTGGAGACTTGGTGTCGATATGATGAGCAACGTTACAATTGAAGTTTGTTACGCCAATATCTAATTGTAAATCAGTTCCAGTTTGTAGCATGGATATGTAGGTGTTACCCTCATATGGGTGTTGCCTAGATAGGCCAGTGGGTGTCTGATTATGATGAATGATCACTGGTCCCTTGTATCTGATGCAGCAAAATGGCACTTGGAGCTAGCAACTTGCAGTCACGGCAATTGTTGCCCCCTGAAGGTGCCATTTTTATGTCTGGTCGGTGTTACCTGGCTATTGTCTGCTAATATCGTTCCTAGAGCAGTGGTCCAGAGTGCTAGAGAAAGTTGCCTCCCTGCAATGCCACATGGGGAGTGCCAATAATTATATTTGACAAAAGAAACATCAAAGGCACTATTAAATTATTTAAAAGTCAATCATTTCACTTTCATATCGTTACCTAATTCTGTATCAGTAATTGTTATCAATACCTTATTTAATCCATAAATAATATCATTTAGTCATTTGATATTATCCCATTAAAAGCTTTTGCAACTGGGTAATTTTGGAAGATTGGCTTTCTTGTTGGTCATTGATATTGGCCACCACCCACTAGGCATTTTAATACTATTTTATATCTTGCATCATAATTTGGATACCTAGGTTCATTTGCAGCTTATGGGGAATATATTTTTTTTATTTTGATAGTCTTACACAATAATAATAACAGTAGCCAATTACCATTTCAACAGTTGAAATTATTTGATCAAAATGAACCTAAAATAATTGGTGACTTTTGGCCATGTTCATTGGTAATAAAAATTGTGTTCATTTCACATTAAAAGTGTAAATAGAATGTCTATGAACAATTTCAAGGATTACCCATTGGTGTTGTACTACACGGCTGTCAAATTTAAGCCCACTCCGATTCAGCTCGGTTTTCGGTACCCACCGAGACGGCTCTTGATGCAAGCGTACCACAAACCCGGTTGTTTTTGTCAGGCTCTGTGGGCGGATGTTTGTCAGGCCTGTGGTCCCGATGTCGGCACTGACTCATTGCTTTGATGAGAGTGCAGCGGGCCAGCGAAGCGAGCCAGTCATTGTTTCATTCCCTCCCTCAGTGCCAAGCTCCGTCCATGGCCAGCCTTTCAAGCCAGAGATAATGCATTAGTTCCAACCCTCCTCGGCGGTGGTTACTTCTAACTCTCTTAATTGTTATAAATTGTCATGGAAAAGAAGGAAAAAAGCACTGTAACAATTAAACCATCCATACACACACATACATGAACTATAAAATATTATCCTTCATAGTAATAAACAAATGACTAAGTCTCTTGAAGAGCAAGAGTCGTAAGATGTGAGTTGATTGAAATATATGACGAGTGTTTGCGGAGGCACGGCTGGATCGACCGGATCGCCGCCGACCGTGGCAGCTGTGATCGTGGCAAACGCTGGCTACGTGGCTGCAGCTGGCTCAGAGTCTTTCTTTGTGTCGATGCGCCCGCTTCGACGCTAGGCCCCGCATAGCAGGCTGACAGCGCACCATCATTAGTCATAAACTTGGAAGAATTCATTTTTCCATTGTGTTCTTATTAAGGGCAAAACCTTGGTAAAGTTCCATCAATCTCTCTCTCCAGCGAGGAAGTCTTTCTCTGTTCTTCCCCGTCTGAAACGGTGGTGCGTGCTGGCCAGGAACGGAACGGAGACCGGGCACCCCGGCTAGACGTGAATCATGGTTTCCGAAGGGGAGAGAAAGATATTATTGCGTCCGCTTACGCATTCAGGGGTTCGCGACTGATGGTGCAGACAATGTCGAGATAAAGCGGCGTCCAATCACAGTTGTGTGTTTGAAACGGACCCGTTTCCCTTCGCCGGGTTTTGATCCCCTCGGCGATAAGGGCTAAGAACTTGTGCTTCAAATGAATAGCGCTTTGGCAAACTACAGGCACAGAATTGATAATTGAACTGAAATAGAAAGTTTAATTTTAATAGATTTTCACTATTCACTCAGTTGCTTCTGCTCACAATTTAACAAATGAAATTATATAAGTTGGTAGTACTACAATTTTTTAAATGTTACGCTTCATTCTCTGACAAGATTAGAAAGATCATTCCTTTGTAAATGCTCATCATCTTGAACATCCCACCAAGTTGTAGTTTCCAATATCATCTCCGTCATCTCCGGGCAGTATAATATAGCAAATGTTTCCTTCTAACTGATTGTTTACATGCATATCTCCTGAGAGTTGCTGCTAGAGCTTGTATTGACTAATGATTACATGACAGTCCAGCCATGATGGATGGAACCAAGGGCCCAAATCTCTGGTACATACATTCCACCTGGTCATCCTGGGATGAAGATCATGGCCCTTCTCATTTCTGAGTCTTTTCTACCCCAGACGCTTCCTTTTTCTTCTATTGTCGATGCCTTTCAGCAGACCCCTTTCTTTGAGACAAATGTACCTATTGTTATCTTGACATTTTCTCAGGGTGTTATTTTAAAATTCAAAGTCAAATCTAAATGAAAGCAAAAGTTTTACTCATATTATGCTAGCCAGCTAGCTACATGCAAGGTATTACCTCTAGCTACTTGACAAATTATTACTCAACTCAAATATTTAAATTGGTTTGAATTTTGTTAGAATTGAATCTAGAAGGATTAAGTACAAAAAATAATCACAATTGCTGAGAAAGAGGAAGTTTATTTCAATTTGTACCTACCTAAGTAGCTATAGTTACATCCTTTATTGCAACCCATAGCAAGGGACATTGAGTGAAAGGCAGCGATTGCCGTTCCGTAGTGGGCAATCATCGAGTCAAATCTTCCCGACAAAACTATGTCGTGGAGTAAAAACTAAAACTCATCTTTGTTGCTGCCCATAATGATGAATTTTCACTCCGCCTGAGTAGCATTTAGAATAACCGGCTGACGATAATCATAGAGCAGCGTCTGTCAATTACCAAGAGGAGGTGGATTCGGTATTTTCTCTTCGGCAGTCACGTTTTGCCCCCGTCAATAAGCAATGCTCTTGTCCTTCACATGAACAAAAGCAGTGTAGAATCAACCCTGGATCTGAAAAGGCTGGAATTGTTGGCCATTTGGATCTTGAGCAGAGATATAGAACCTTGCCCACCTGAAAATCACCGCAAGGATGTTTCCTTGTGTTCTCCTGTCGGATGTCACTTAAGATTCTTGCCACAACACTCAAGTCAAGTTGCCCACTCTTATTTAATAAAGAAGCTGCAAAAGTGTAGCAAAAATATCTGGTACTCAAAAATTGTTGGTTTAAAGTTGAGGAGGCACTGAATAACTTTTAAATTTAGGTCCATGCTATCTGTTTTCTTTGTTATGAACTTCTTACCCATACCTCAAGGCCTACCATACCATCTACCTGCTTCTATTTCTCTAAAAGGCTTCCATGTAAAATAGTTTGCATGCGCTAAAACATATTGTCAAAGCAATGAGCAAAGAGGCAAGCAGGCAAATTGGCAAGATCAAATTTTCCAAAATTGTAAAGTTCAAGTAGCATTGACCAGGTTGAGTTAAAATGTAAGTAATTGCACTTAGTGTAGTGCTTACCCAGGTTCTAGGTAGATAAACTTTAACTCATTTAGAAATTATTACATTCTAGAATTAGCAGAGCAAACAATGCTGGTCACAGCAGCAAAGGTCAATGTATCACAAAACCGTGTTTTTTTTTACCAGCTTTATGGATTTTGGGTAACCTCATAAATTCATAATTTAGTTCCCCATTACAGTATCAGCAGACCGTAAATGAGCAGTGATGTGGGGTATGATATTCTCACATACCAAGCCAGTGGTGTCGATGACATGCTCTTTTCATCTCTTGTCAAAATGTCATTGCCAGTAGCTATTTTAGCGCCAGCCAGCCAGCCAAACCACCCAGACATTGTTGACACAGCTTGTCAGGTGCATGCTCTTTTGGGTGTCATGTCATGGTGTGGTCAGGAGTCAGGCTTGCAAGTTGTCATGACTATGCCCAAGTGTTATGTAGTCCAGTTTTGGCGGTGAGCATGACACCACGTTTTACCGACTCTCTCAAGAGCACAATAACCTCCTTTCCAATGCAACCAGCAGCCTCTTGTGTATGCTGGTAAGTAGTGGTGCTAGTAGTAAAACTAACTCGATACTACAATTCATTCACTGGGTCAACAACTTGTAGGTGTTTTCTGGATTATCATCCCACCAAACAACAGTGAGATTGTACAAATCATGTGAAAATGTTGATTCATCCTGGATATGGAACTTGCAGTCGATGGATGATCAGCCAGATTGTTCGGTAGTAAATAATTCGTTGACACCCGTAGCTGAGAGTTAGCAGTTTAAAGATTGCTTGGTGTTTATATTTTATTTACTATTTTTCTAATAGTTTTGGCATGTAACACAATTAGATTGAGGAACTGCTCCCTGCCTCTACTTCTAATTTTGCCTGTGGAAACCCAGAGATCATAAGATACTCCTAAGGTATTATTTCATAAAAATTTCAGCCTAATAAACAAATATTCTCATTCAAAATTATTTAGTTGATGAGCCTAAGCTTTAACTATCTTTTGTTACATGAATTTTTTTGACATAACTTTTACTCCTACCTGAGAAATATTTTATGAACAATAAGTTAGTAAACAAAACAATGTGTCATAAATTGCTTGTTCTGAACTACACCCAAAAAATTTATTTATTTGGTGTGGCGTCTTTAAGTCAGATATTTTACATTTTGATGATCTTTTAGCATCAAGCAGCTTAATAAATTACAGCTCCAGCATTGCATAAAAAGCTAGCAATGACTCGGTGCAAACCAATTCGCAGCCAGCTAGACACTTTTTTCCTCCGTCATGTCTGCATGATTCTTGTCTTCACGGTGTTGTTCCGAACTGCATCAGATCAACGTTGTCTCTTCCAGGTGCCCACCAAGTCAAGCCATGCCTGCAAACAGCAACGATCTGATTGATAAACTCATTACTTTCATTGATTGGCATTGCAGTTAAAATCACAGCTATGGTAAACTGACAAGAAACAGGAGACAACTCTAAAAGAAACTCGACTCTTTAAGCTTGACTAGTCTCGCCTCATCGCTAGTCTATGAACAGAAAGGTCTGCGTAAGCGAGTGTATTTCAGACGGCAAAGCTGAGCGTTCCCTAGGGCCGGCTGACAAAAGGCTAGGAAGGAAATGAATAATGGTGGCGTAACGTCGAAGAGAAGTCTGCATTCCACGCTAGCTGCTCGGCTCGGCCATCTTGCCTCTAGCTGCTGATGTCTCACAACAATGGCTCTTCAGATGCATTAGTCTCACCCGCAAATGTAGCGTGTGGATGCTTTGTTCTCCATAATATATTTATTGTGGTTCTTCGAACGAGAGTGATAGAGATGATAGAATCGAGAGAGAACGAAAGAGAACGAAAGAGAACTCTGCATGGTTCTAAAATTTGTCGGCTTTCGGATAAGGGTGTCCTTTTGTTGCGTTGCATTGTGTTTAGGATTGGCTAGTCCCGACCCCTCTTGAAACAATGTGTGACGGTAGGGTTCCGCCCCTCGACAGAAAATGGATTCTCCCTGGCTGGAGGGTCATTTTATTCATTAAAGTTTTCAAGGTATACATCTAGCTGGCTCTGTGGGTTGTCATATTTAAAATTGGCCATCATTTGTATGGCCTGTCAAGCTCGCTGGCTAGGAACAGGTATTGGTAGGAGCGGTCCGGGGAGGAGTACTGATCTGGAGGCCAGGCATTCTGGAGGCGGCTGGAGGTTGCCACGTCAACCCGGCGGACTCTCGCTTTGTGCTGCATCACCGGTGTCTGATTACAATAGTTGTCGACACGCTAGGGCTATATCGTTGTTATCGCGTTGATCTGGTCGCCGCTGGCAACGGTGGCGTGGCAACGTGGCAACTGCGTTCCGAATGTGATTGGCTTTTGTTAGCCAGAGCTCGGCGTGGAAGGTGCTGCGGGCATTGCCGTCCTCTCGACTCGACGGAGGACAAAACCCACGATGCAGCTGGCTCAGTGAGCAGAGTCAGTCGAGTGCTGGATTCCGTCGAGTGAGTAGCTAGTGGTTTTGCTCGTGTTGCGTTTGAAAGTGCATCGTTCAGGGCTTTTGTCGTTTAGCTGCTATTGTGCCGAATGTGTTCCGATAAACAGGATACCAAACACAACAAACGGAATTTTGAATTTGAGGTAGGAGACGATTTTTGCTTTTGTTATTAAGCTAGAATTGGGTTGCTTTTGGATGTTTGTAGGCGATTTTGTTTCTTTTTGAGGGGTTGGGGGGGGGGGGGGGTGAAATGTGAATAATTGTGAATAATGTTTTTCAGTTAGTACTATAGCCAGGTATACTAAAAACCATTAGCAATAGGACCTAAGATGAGTATAATATTTATTATTAATGTTTTTTTTGTAAAAGGTTTTCATATTTCTGGTCCCAGGAGATTGGAGAAGTGACTTGCAACTTCAAAGTCTTGATCTAAGATTAATAGTCTTTCTTGAACAAGATTCGGGAGGAACAAAATTGTTATTCTTATGTTCGACATGTTCCTCGCAAGCAACTGAATTTAGATTAGATACTAGGACAGCCGAAGAACAATATGTGTCAAGGCGGGACAATTTTGATTAGGTGAAAGGTTTTTGCAAAGGCTTTGTTTCACAATTTTGTAATATTTATTTTCATACTTCACATTTCGTACGTATCAATTTTATAAATATTTTTTTTTTACCGAATTACGAGCGTTCCGGGAATTTCCTAAAGAGCCACTCAGGCCCGAAGGAAATACCGAAATTCTTCGCTCTACTGTCATTCTCCTGTATTTTTGTTAGAAGTTGAAACTGTTTAAGAGGCTCAAAACTGACAAAAGCACTATTGATTCGTACACTGCCACCGCTCTTGATGGCGTGAACTAGATTGGGCTAGTGGATCCTCTAGATAACCTCCTTCTCAGATCTCGGCGACTTCTTTTGTTGCGCCTATAGTGGCAAAACGTCTCGACAACGGCGGACACGGGGACTAGTCAGAATAAATTTACCTCTAATGGACATGGGTATACCAATCCATCTTCAAAATGGCTGATGAAGTGTGGAAAAGGTATACGGTGAGGGCGCGACTCCTGGGCTGTAAGGTAGGCAGGTGTTTGATGTAGTGGGGGGGGGGGGGTGAGAACCCAGGAAGCAATTAATGCCTAGGATTAGGGGGAGATGATTGTTGTTGAAAGGATAGATAATGCATAGCCGCGGCTTGTCGTTGTGCCCAGGTTGTGCCTATACGTATAACTCCGCCATGTAGTGAGATAAAGTGGACGACTAAAAGATGCCTTTTCGAATTCGATCTGTGATAGGTACTCTTTTGAGGAGGATCCGTTTTTATGTCGCTTGTAATCTTTGGGTAATCCATGTGGATTCGACACCAATCTTATTCACGCGATCTTTCTTTCAATAACATCTTGGGATTTTTGTTTTCAAGATTTGTGGAACTGCAATGTTAGGAAAAAGAATCAAAAAGCTCGGTTAAACTAAAAAATATTGCGTTTGTGAGACATGTTTTATAACTAAATTTAGCGGCATACAGGTGAAAATCCGCTTTAGGTATTTATTATTATTATAGTATGTATTATGCCATTGAAAACCCGTTTTTATAGCACAGGCGCGGTTACATTTTAATACGATCTTAAATCAACACAGACTCCGGCACTCCAAATAAAGTAATCGATTGAGTGGCAAAACAGTAAAAACAAGATAATTTCCCGTTTGCTCAAGAATTTGCACAGATCCTTCGTAAAAACAGGTATTTCCGGACCTCGTTTACTTTTTTTAATTGCACATTGTTATAGGTAACACTAAAAGATGGACAAAAAAATGTTGTGTGCAAAACAACCCGCATTTTCACAAATTTGGGGTGCAGGCAAACATCATGAGTGTTGCTCCAATTTTCCTCAAGATTTATTATCCAACGCCGCGAACTTCTTAATGTCACTTCGGCTGTTGTTAAAAGTTCGACGTGACGCCATAAAGAGTGTCTTATCCATGGCACTCCTGATTCATCTTTATAGATGCTATTTTCATTGCTTTACCTGTCCACAATGCACGTGACTACTTTGATTTTTGAGAATTTTTATTACCCGAACCGATTTTATGTTACTAGGATCATTTTCTGTAAGTATAGGTACAAGATTTTTTTACCCCATGCCTCGTTTTCTTATAAAATCATCCGCTTTTCATTTTTGCCTGATGCCCGATCAACGACCATGAGCTTTTCATACGATACAAAATTTTAGTTGTAATCATAACAAACAGTTCTGGAGATACTGATAATGGGCAAACCGAACCGCGTATAGTACCAGAAAGAAACAAATGCGGTAGGTACCTATAGGTAAATATACCGGGCTGCATATTACTATCGCGCTGTTCCGACGGCCAATGTGACCCTTGGGCCCTTGGTCTCCGAAATCTCCGAAATCTCCGAAGAGGTTCAACACGCCGCCATCGACCTGCTTCCTTGGCCATGCACCATCAAATCAATTGCGCCCAATCGGCTAATTAATTTATATGGTAATTATTTGCGGCATTATTCAAATTATCGCGGGAGCGTGCTCTTGATGCATCGTTGCTCTCATCAGCGGGTATGAGGGAGAAAATATATAAGCTTTACATTCAATTCTCAATAGCTGCTCAATGTTTTAGGGTATTATATTATGTGTCTATCACTTACGAGGGCGATTTTATCTAAATCCAGACCCGATGTGGGCCGATGATCAATGGATGTCAGATAAAGTAACCGAATTTGAAGCGCGGATTCACCAACGATGTGATGTGAATTTACCTGCAACCTGGGGTTGACCAATCACTGCAGTCGAAGTTTCCTGAGACGGACTTTCCCCATGATTTCGCGCGCAATTCTTTTAACTCTGAAATAATTTGAACTCAGGCAGCAGAATTTTCGCGAGATTGAACCCAACCCCACCACCTTTGACTGGACGGAAAATGACACTAATCTGCTTTTTAATCATGATATTCGGTTCTCGGACGGGCAGTGGACACTGCCAAAATATGCTACGTAATATTGTTAGCATGGGGCGCATATTATAGGCTTGTATAGGTAGCTACTTGTGCTAAAGATGAGGTATGTTTCCGTAATACCCAGTACCGTATTCTACTCTGTAACTTAGTCAGAACAACTGCAAATCAGATCATTGTCGATTGGCTCGCAAAGTGTGATAGACTGGGAAGTGTGGATGATAGATAGGTACATCTAAATGATCGAAACAATGTTTAAATTTACTTTTCCCAGTTAAATTTAAAACATTATATTTATTTAAATCGCGGGAGAATGAAAACGTTATATTTTTAAAATAATTCAATCTTGCAAGCATCATAGATCTTGTGACCGTTCTTTTGGGACTCGCGGAATCATAATTATATTGTCGGTGCATGTAATTTTAGTGTGCTTATTTTTAAAAAAAGTTTCCCATGTTGCTCTAGTCCATGGGGTTTATTGGGACATCTTGACTGCTGCTCTAAATCTCTTCCAAGTGGACTGTTATTCCGACGGGGATTTTCTCGGGGTTTTTAACTGCCAGGCACGTCGGCTAGCGACCGTGGCTGGCTGCAAATAAAGGAGTGTGTACGATTATTTATCGTAAAACAATACGCCTTGCTGAACCCAAACGGAGAGTTTATCATACGATATACGAAAGCGTGGAACAATTTTATCTGAAATATATACTTCGGTACTGTTGAAGTACGGTGACCATATTTGGACTTGACGGGATGGTTTTATCATGGTTTTATGAAGCGATTATGGTTTTAAGGTGTTTCTTCCATCGTCTGGTATGAGTTTAAAATAGCGGTATTCGGCTACAATGAAAGGTTTTTGAGTTCATCCTATAACTTACATTGGACTGGAACATCACGAAGAAAACCATCGGAAACCATGCATCCTCTGATATTCATTGAATCCTCTGAAATTCATTCCATGACTTTTGTCTAGTTTGGACATGCGAGTGGGCCAGTTGCTGACCATGGTGCCCATGGTGTAGCAAGCCTGATTGATGGTACAGAACACGATCGTTCATAGGAGTTTGGTGACTCAATGGACATGCGAGTGGGCCAGTTGCTGACCATGGTGCCCATGGTGTAGCAAGCCTGATTGATGGTACAGAACACGATCGTTCATAGGAGTTTGGTGACTCAATGGACATGCGAGTGGGCCAGTTGCTGACCATGGTGCCCATGGTGTAGCAAGCCTGATTGATGGTACAGAACACGATCGTTCATAGGAGTTTGGTGACTCAATGGACATGCGAGTGGGCCAGTTGCTGACCATGGTGCCCATGGTGTAGCAAGCCTGATTGATGGTACAGAACACGATCGTTCATAGGAGTTTGGTGACTCAATGGACATGCGAGTGGGCCAGTTGCTGACCATGGTGCCCATGGTGTAGCAAGCCTGATTGATGGTACAGAACACGATCGTTCATAGGAGTTTGGTGACTCAATGGACATGCGAGTGGGCCAGTTGCTGACCATGGTGCCCATGGTGTAGCAAGCCTGATTGATGGTACAGAACACGATCGTTCATAGATAGGAGTTTGGTGACTCAAAGGCTGAATGAGTCAAGTTGGCGTTGTTTGGCACTTGAAAATTGGTTCATATATGTACAGACCTTGCCCGGCATTCGTGTGTAACATAAAAATATGTATCGGGCAGTTCGGTTCAATCTGCAGCATGGTATGGCGCTGCAGCGTTGGCATGAGAGCGACGTTGGCGAATGGCACTGCCGGGCACTTTCCATCCGTGGTCCACCGCACTTTCATGCTGCAGGTTAAACGCGGTGACGATGGTCGTGCCTTGACACTGTCGAGTATGGGCCCCCCTGTGGTAAAGTGTGGCGGAGCCATGCAAATCATTCCATCCTTGTATAGCGCAGATGGCTTTCCTCGGTGCCATCGTGTGTATTTGCCACGGTGCAATTGGCAATTATCGCGGGCGTTGGCATTACGTCGTCGGCGACGTTGCTCGCACTCGCAGGCGAGGATGTGCTGAAGAGCGGCGTTAGTGGCAGCAAACGGCCATGCTCTCTTCGTTAGCATCCTCCAGGTTTAAATGAACATGCGATGCACAATTAGGTTCATATGGCAGGGGCGTTTCAACTGAGGCGTTGCATTGTGATGCGATCGGATTGTGTCTCCAATGGGCAAGAAATGTCCTCGTTGCTAGCTCACAAATTTCTTTGAACATGATTTGTGAGCTTTTTTACACGACAGTTTCATTTAAAGTTGGCTTCAAGACGCAAAGCAAATATACACGGTGCTGAATCGAATAACGGTCCTCTGCTTTTGTCAATTCCAAACGAGAATGTGACAAAGAGTTGTGATCTGTTATTCGGCGCGGGCGATGTAGTTTTCCACAATATCTTTGTATTCAGGACCATGTCATCTTATACATCACGAGACAACCGAGGATGTTGCATTGCCTCAGTTCCAAGTGGTACGCTAAAAGCCACGGCGTTGTTAATTGGTATACGCACGGCGTGCATTTTGCGTAACGCGTAACCTTGCTCACCAGATCTAAAAGATCAAAATTGTGTCCAGGCGATTGACTGTGTTCTCAACGTGTGTCTCGTCGTGTCGATTCCAGGCGAGTATGTGCTCAAGAGCGGCGCTGGCCTCGGCGCTGGCGGCAGCGGCGTTGGCGACGAGGACGAGCTGACCGCGCGGATCTCCGACTCCGAGGTGGACGTCGACGTCGACGACGACGCACCCCCCGTCCTGCTGGGACTGCCCGAGTTCTCGCTGGTCGACGCGCTGCAGCTAGTCGGTCTGGATGAACCCCCAGACGAGCTAGAGGTGAAGACACTAGAGTTTACCTTTCTGTGACATTTCTCCTTGTGGCGAGCCCCGCTTGATTTGTCGCAAATTGTAACTTCTGTTCCATCGACGCCAAACAAAATAGGGCCAGCTATAATAATTCGAGCAGTACCCTAAAGGAGTAGCGATTTCTTTTGGATGCATCCAGCCGGGTATATATGGTCCCACATTTCTGGAAAGTAGTATCCCTCTTGGCTGATGCTAGAGTCAGAAACGAGGAGTCTTAGGACGAGGTCTGTGCACCTGTCCCCAAAGAGCAATATGCATGGAATCAGGAACGAGGAGTCTTGTCTTGGGAAAGCAGTTTGCACCCTCCCAAAAAAGCGATATGCATGGAATCAGGAACGAGGAGTCTTTTTTTAGGACAGCGGTTTGCAACCCTCCCAAAAACGTGGTGTGCGAGAAAATGCGTCTTTACCGGACCGTATCGCGGAGGTGTCGACCTGTGGAGCTCGTTTAGTTTCTTAACGTTGATGGGAGAATGCAAAGTGGATGTTGTGCGGCATTTCCTGATCACAAGATTCGGATGGGCTCTGCAAGCTGCTCAATGGCCTCAATATGGTCCTCTTCGGTTTTTCATACTGTTAAAATTCGCTTCTGGCTGATGTGCCTAATTAAAAGCAGTACGTGCGGCAAGTACATCAATTACGAACGCCTTAATGCTTTATTCATAAGTTCATAAGATCATTACCAATTTCGCTAAAATTCCGATGCGAAAAAATCCAGTTGGACAGGATTGTTCGTGGATAGTCAGTGTTGTTGCATGTGTGGTGTTTTTGTTGTTTGTGTTCGGCCCTCCCTCCCCCCACCGTGGCCACTTCGGCATGCAGGTGAAACAGACTACACTATACAGAGCCAGACCCGGCGAGGCCCAAGGTGGTCACCCAGCCATGGCACGCGAAGGCGAAGGCGAAGGCGGACCGCGCATTTCGGCACAACATACCGCCTGCGTTCGCCGGCCAATTGAAAACCGCGCACGAACTAGACTAGATCCGCTCAATTATGGCTGCGAAGCCGGCGTAATTGCGAGGTTCGGCTAAAAATGGTGGATTGAGCATCCTCTGTCATTAGCAAGGGGTTTCAACTGTCAAAGTATGTAATTTTTTTCGAGTAAGTCTATTGACGCAAGCAGATTTACTTGTGATTTTGTTGGATCAGGTATCACATTAAATAATTAAAATTTCAGTTGCGACTAAGAGTATCGAGGACCCACTCAAGGATTACATTTTCGCACGATGTGTATTCATTTTGCCCTAGCCTACTCCAGGTTGGCTGGAGGCCCTAGCCAAAGATTACTTTTTCAAAAATTAAATAATCTCTTGCTTCATAGATAAGACAAACTGAACAATGGCAAGGTTTGCTTACAGCACCGCATGATTTTTCTGTAGATTGATGTCTCTCAATTATACAAGAGATGCGCTTGGTCGCCACACAGTTAGCGTATATTCTAAGGAAGGAGTAGCTTTGGTGCCTGCATCAAAAGAATCCATATTTATCATGAAAAAGTAAAAGTTGCGAGTAGGAAGGTGATATATTATTATTGAGAGGAGCTGGAGATGCAACAAAGTTGTGGTGAAAGCAGCTGTTAGTTAGGTAAATCAAGTCACTTCAATTGTCTTGGGAGAAAATATATGCAAGTTGTGGTTCAATTCTTGTTAAGGGGTGTGTAAACCTCAAAGTAGCAGTTTTTTAAATAGGCTAATATTCATCTACCCACACCCTGATTTCCTTACTAGGAGTTTCGAAATATTCAAACGTGTAGTGTAGGTACTTTCTAACAACCTGTGGTGTAAAATAAAATCTTGATCAGCCCAGCAACTGATCCTAGAAAACTAAGTTTAAAATGCAAAGCTAAGGATAGAAACTCATCAGGGAAATTAAAGATCAAATAAAAGAAATTACAAGCATTGCACATCTGCTATCCATAACAACGTATCACGCAGACGTGGAATTGCCTAGATGCAACCTAAAGATGAGAGATACGCTTTTAACAAGAAAAGCAACGTAGCACTATAGCAAGAAGTCTGAGACAAGCCTGAAAAATTTCCTTTCCCATGAAACTGAATACTGGAGTCAACACCCATTATTCACCCATCTTATTATCACACATTGAGCGAGTATAAACACTTATTGCCGTGGTCTAGTTGCATATTAGGCTTTTACTAGCGGTCACCCATCCAACCGTAACTACTTCCAATGTTGCTTAACTTAGCGAACTGTGAGTGCTTGTTTGTGCACTCGATGCAATTAATTTACAGGGAGATTAAAATGTTGAGTAGCAAGCATTTGACCACTCCTAGATTGTACTTAACATTGGCAGACTTGGAGAGATGACACTGTTGCTTTGTTTTCAGCTGAAGCAAGAGCTAGCGGAGATCAAGAGCGAGGTTGAAGACGAGGACTCGATCGCGCTCGGCGACTCGGCCGATGAGCCCGAGATCGGTCTGCTCGACGAGATGATCCAGACAGCACAGTTTCACCACCCACATGCGCGCTCCTTCCAGGTAATTGCAACGTGATGGCAAGGTGATGGCAATGCTAAAAGACGAATCAACATTACGCACAGCTTGTTGTCAAGCAAATTGTAGTGATAACAAAGTCTAAAATGCAAGTTGTTGTCAGTTTTGGGCAGACAGGATGTTGTTTCTTTAAGCCCTGGCTGTTCAACTGGCAGTCAAAGCATCCGATTGGCTGTAGAATGATATATGCACCGTTATTTCTTTAACAGCTTTTGTAAAACTGGGGCTAATGCAATCAAGTGACATCCACAGACACAGAGCATGCTTTCAAGCAGTTTGTCATTAAATTAAAGAAATCGTTTTTCAACACGAAGTCGCACGGGGGGCACCTGTTGACCACTTGACGCATTGCTAACCTTGCTTTTCTTTAAACATCATCGAAACTGAGTTTTGGCTGCAATGTAACGTCTGAAAATGGACCTGTGAATTTATCTTCAAAAGCAGTGATTGGTTGGTAGGGTACTTGGAAACTTGTCGCTGAAAGGACTCGAGAAAAACATTAAGACTGTGTCGTGACGCAAATGCAAAGTGCTTATACCCATACCACTGAGCCTTTTGCCAAAATATTTTGTTGTTAAAACTGCAAATCAGTTGAGAGTGTGATGTAGGCCCTGCAAAACCATGCCGCAGAGCCAGCTATTAAACACTGTGACGTTAACGCAGGTAATCAATTAACAATTCTACGTCGACTTCACCAGACCTGGGACACAGAACCTGTTGTTCAATCGCTGCGTAGTTTAGCACCGCAAGACAAACATCAACACGAGGCTGATGCCAGTCCCACATTCACAACGGAAGTAGCGTATTACATCCCGATGCTTAGCAAATTCACACCTCTCACATTGAATAGTTTGCTAATTGAGATCTTCATGCACGTAAAGCAGATTCTTTAAGCAAGTGGATGAATGGGCTAGAAAACATATATTTTCAGCACATCGGTGCTATGTAAAAAATATAGAAAACGTGCGTAAATTATTGGTAGGTACTCGAGATACCTCTACACCTTCGAAGGGTAAATAAGTGGTAGCTACTAATAATACATATTATGCAATAACAAAGGTCCTACCCACATTTCTTGAAAGTTATTATGGATATGAGTGTCGAAGAGAGTTTATGGCAAAGGGTTGCCATCTATTATGAAGGTAGTTTCATCATCAGCACATGTAGTTGTGATTTGGCCATTGAGTGTATGTTGGTGTATCTTTCATTTATTTTGCTAAAGGCTTTCTTTCTCCTAATTTAATTGTGGCTTGTCTGAAGTTTTTTGTTGTCTTAAACATTTATCCCATAAAAACATAGTCATAAAATACTTCCTTTACAATGGTCTTGTTTACAGGGTGACCAAATTAAATTGCAACTTCATTAAAGAAATTCAATTCAATTTGAAGGAACAAACCAACCAAATATTATTTGTCATGAAAACTTTTAGATGTTCCAGTTTTCCAGTGTTGACTTGATTTTTTTCTTAAACATAACTGATAAAACAAGATCAGTAAGTGGTTGGTTTCCTGAACATTGCTTTGAAAATGATCTAGACCCACAAAATGTTTTTCAACTTCAAATTAATATTTTCTTCGAGGCTGGTGCATTTCCACCCATAAATGGGATGAGCTCTCGTGCAGCCAACTTATGCTACGCCATCCTTCAACAGTTCCTCCAAAAACTGCACCGTTACACAACTTAGTTGTGAAATTCAATGTTTGCCACTGCTGTTCCTGATGTGTGCCACACAATTAATTGACGGTGCATTCGAATTGGAGGAGCCCACTGCTGCTGCTCTTTAGTAGGTCGACAAGTTCATTGTCACTGTTCTAGTATCGGCCGACTGTTAGTGCTCATCGCATCTCACACAAGAAGATGGATCCTCTCTTTGGTTCACAGACAATAAACCGACATTAAATTATAATTTATGAAAGTTCCGTATTGAATGCCATCTGACACGTTATGTCCATCGGGAGTTTTATGAGTAATAAACTGTTGGATGCCCCGGGCATGAAGACATTAAGCTTTCACATTTCACAGCTGCAAGCTGGTGCAGGCAGGTAGAGTACAAGCCAGGTAATGGTAGCCAGCCAAGCCAGCCAAGCCAGCCAGAGCCATGACACTCTAACAGATAGGACGGCAAGAAGTTAACACATTTAATTGCCGCTACTAGTGTAATAAAAAAGACTAAGCAAATCATTCGTGCTAGTGTTCTTTCTTTCTCTGTTTCTTTCTTTCTTTTGTTTGTGACTGCGTTGGATTGCTAGCTTCTTCAATGTAGATAGGTTTCTCTGATGTCCCAAGGTCTAAGGTGCACAGAGTTTTTATCAAATAGTGAGATACATATAAAAAAATAATTTCATCTGAGTCCAACTTTTATTAACTTTTACGGAACTTTAATGGAAAAGTGCAAATCGAATTAGTCTCATCCAGGAGTATTTTCTATATCGCTAAATAAAGTGAAAATACCAGTAGCCATCCGATTAATCTATGCGATTCCTGCGAAATTATCATTAAGATAGAGGGGCCTTGAAAGCCCATCTCCGCAGAGGTCTACCATTTAACAAGAAGAAAAAAGGATAGTGTGAATAGTACTATAATGGAGAGGTTGTGGCCATTTGTAAATGTTTTGTGTGGGTTGTCCTACCTGTGGAGTTGTTGGTGGGGATCATTAGGACCCAGGTATTTGTAGTAGGTGGAGAGGTGGCGGGGGGGGGGGGGGGGAGACAGGTAGGTGCATGGGTCTCAGGCCTTCAAGTCACTGTCAGTGTTGCCCATGCTGGGCTCAAGACAGGTAACACAGTGAGAGGTGCATTGGGATCTTCCAAATCTGTTAATTGATAGGCTTTGAATTGAAAATCAGCTGCTCAAGATTGCGTCGTTTGAGTAGGTTTGGTTTTTCAAGGGAGCATTTAGCTGAAGTGATAATGTGTTATAAGAGTATAGAGTGCAATATAAGAAGATAATTTGGAAACAAAAAACAGTTTTGGTCGCATGGTTGCGTGGCCTTGTGCCTGTCGGTTGGTTGGTTCGAATTGCGTCTCAAGTGCAGTGACGCAGCCTTCAACGTTACCTCGTGCAGACTTTCCGCAATGGGCTTCGACGATAAGTCCTTCGACGGTTGCTCTTCAATCGGTGCGCATTCGACGGCTGGCCACTCGAGTGTTGCGTGCGATTTATCTTGAATCATGGAACGCTTTCCGAAACCTTTAGTCACATGTATCGGTTCTGAAAGATGTGAATGCTTGCGGAGCGTAGTGGATTACTTGGATCGATCTCTCGATGAGCGCGAGAACCGAGACGGCGTTGATCGATAGCCCGTCATGTTGGCGACTCTTGCTGGACAAGGATGGCCTGCTGCAGGTGAGACTGCCCGACACTTTCCTTTCCGATTGTCCGCAATTAACGGCTCACTTGTCACTTTGTAATCACCTCAGTGGGTAACTCATCAATTAGTTTCTTCTGCTTGTTATTATGTGCTGAATAGGATGGAGTAATTTGTACTCACTAATTAGTTTTCCTCACACTTACCTATAGGATAGGATTAAATTACTTCACTGCTGTTTCATTTCAAATGGGTTTATTACAGAAGGTCATTATTCGCATGGAGAAATTACCATCTGTATTAAAATAGGTGGACCTTGATCATATTTTACTATTATTTGCTATATATCATGCCTTTTGAGTGTTAAATCAAGCCAAGTGATAATTGATGAACAAATTTAAAAAACACAATTTTATCCTTTCTTCAAATCTTAGAAAAGTTATTTTCGTAATTCAATTTTGCAAAGTCACAGCTTTGGTTTTTGCACATAGCCATATTATGTATAGCAAAAGGCCAACAATAAAATACTATTTATATTGAAATTTATAACAAAGACTAGAAATAATTGCAATTTTGAAGGTCATCTGAAATTGGTTTGATCCATTTCATCAAATTACTACTTCAATATTCAGGTAATTAGTTGTAACTGAAATGTTACCTGCAAACAAAAATTCAAATTAAATATGACAACTCCCATGACATACACACCTGTAAAAGGCAAGCAATCTACAGAGATCAATACACGTATATTGAAAGCCAATAGCGTACCAACACGAACACCAACTTACATATTTGAAAATACTTTCAATCTTGCAATAATCTTAAACCCAGTAAACAGTTTTTTGTACTACTTAATCAACCTTGGGGCTATGCTAGGCACTGCAGCCTTAACAATGTCGACCGAAGAAAAGAACCAGTCAGTGTATTGTGACGTAATCTCAGCAACCATGCTCACCACCGGTAGTGGCTGCTAGCTTAGTGGCGCTGTTAAAGGCAAATTAATTGGCCTGTGATGCCATCAGGTGTACAATTGCACTCTGGAGGTGTGAAGGAGAGGTACACCTCTAGATGGATGCCAGAAGGAGATAGACAGAAGGCATAACTAATCACACAGATACAGACATAGCATTTGGCCTTGCCAGCCTGATGGTCTTTACACTCAAGTGACAAGTGTAATTAATGATTCCTTGCTTGCTCACGGGAGTAATGGATGTCAGCTGGTGAACCGAGGGCACGGATGAGCCCCGGAGCCTTTTGGGGAAACTAGGCCCTCTGATGCCCCTCGGGTGGTGGTTCGATGAATACTGATGTCATTTTTTGACATTGGTTGGACTTTGGTTACTGGCCATGAGTTCTGGCTGGAGGTCCTGGGGAATTTATTTTTGAAAATGGGCTTTGCTGCCCTTGAGGTTTTACTTTGGTGATCTTATTAACTTTTGAATTTTAATAGGTATCTAATAAAAAATTGGATCTCAAAAAAATAACTTTTTTTGTCTGCAGCATTCTGGTTCAATACAATAACATAAAAAAATTACCAAGTGGTGTTTAAAACTTGTAATTTAACTACATTGTATATATATGTCTGATTGTGGGCAGATTTATGGTTTTGCTGTAAAGTGATGTTCTTCTATATTTTAATACCTGTTGGTGTGTTTTATGATTAATAGTGTGGAGCAGAGTTCAAGGTTTGCTCATTTCTTCTCATTTATGTCACAAATGTTTTTTCTCCTCTGGCTGTAAGAAAAAGCCTATCATTCAAGTTCACGTTTGATTCTTAGTGTTGGAATATTCTCCACAAAAGCTGGCAATACACATTCAAAATGTTTCCTTCCTATTTGTCTTTGGTCTTTGCAGAACATTCAAATATTACATGCTAATTCAATTTACCAAGAATGAAAGAGTTGAAGAAAAACTTTGAAACATCCTTCAAATGAAGGTCACTCAAATGTGATAGGAATGTACCAAGCTGGACTATTCTTGCAGTTGAATCACAGAGTTGGTGTTAATGAAATACCATCATATTTAATTATTGCAAGGGTTTGGTTTTCCCTGTGATTACCCTAGGCAAGCTGCGCATCTTACTTGCATACAAATTACACTTGCTTTGGCTGGTGGTCTTTGGGAGTTTCCCGTAGCATCTGTGGGGCAGACATGGGTGGAAATGATTAGTTTATTGTGGTAATAACTAAATATAATTATTTAACTGATTATTTCTTGTTTTTAATTTCAATAAAATCATTGCTATTTAGCTGCTCTTTGGCGACCAGCATAGGAGTCTTATGTCCAAGTAGAAAGAAAGTTAACTGCAGAATACACATTCAGGCACATCAATCGAGCGTTAGAGACCAGATGCACAGGAGATACAAATCTAACTTTATGAGTACAATTTGATGAGGATAAGTCCTTTTTTTTCATCTAACAAATTAGCCAGCTAATGCAATTCTGGATGTAATTGTGAAATGAGCCTGTAATAAAACTGAGCACAACTCTGTGCGTGAAGTTGATTAAGCTTGCTACGTGGAGGAATCATTATACTGCCGGTGGTACCATACCACGATGCCAAAGACGTTGCTTTTGCTGCAAACTGTGCAAAGGGTTTTGTTGATTGATGCTCGCCACTAGTCTTGCGCATACAGCATCTGCCACTCTACGGCACCTACTTCCTTGTACATTCTTTCTTCGGCTATTTCAAATTGATGACAAAAAGATTTTCTACATTCACTTCTCTCTCTCTCTCTCTCTCTCCCTCTTTCCCCCTCTTTCTCTTCCACATACTTTACAATACCTACACAGATTTATTCAATCTCTCGGTGTGCTGTATGAGTTGGTCTGCCTCTTATTTCTAATTAGTGCTTCACAGCCAGCCATCTGTTGGTCGCTGGTCAAGCAGCTGTTGTGTCTGCAAAGTAATCCGGCCGTTGGTAGCGGCGGTAAAGTACCTCGCGCGCTGTGTACCTTTCCAATTTGCACGAAACGCAAAGAGTGACCCGACGTTGGAGGCAGGCAGCCTCTGGGCAAGCAAATTGTCTCCGGTTGTGAAAGAGCTCGCGTGTGGGAAGGAGTAAAACAGAAATAATGCGACACCTGAGTTAAAAAAATTTACGATGAATAAAAAGAACACTTGATTCGTAGCCAGTCGACTGGAGGCCTCGATCTAGAGTCAATATTGGTTTTGGTTTCAAGTTGCATTTGAGTTTTACCAGCATTGCACTCCTAGGGCTATTTGCTTTTGTTTGGTGGAGTGCTCTTCAAGCAACCTAGAACCTGAATGTAGTCAGAGACATATCTTCTGAAGCTTTGTGTCAATAGCCACCAGATGGCAAGGTCACTTCTCTTTTGCATTCTGGTCTTTCCCTCTGTGAAAACATTTTCTAATTGAACATAGGCACAACATTTTTCAAGTGCATCTTTTTCGGTACAAGATATTTGATAATTTCTGTGTAGATTCAACACGAACAATTTTTTCTACTTTGATAAGTTATCTCCCTGGTTGCAATCCTTGTGCAAATACTTCAGGCATCATTATCTTATTTCATTTGCTCTGTTTTAGCACACAGGCCAAGCCAGCCAATAATGGCATGCAGTGCTTTCCCAGTTTGTGCAGTATTGGAGTAGTGCTCATGAACTCCTGCCGGCAAGACTCCACACGTGGTCTAAGGCTTGATTTCAATTCAACGTCAATTTCTATGGACCACGAAACTATAAAGTGCAATAAAATAAAGTGTTAACCGTTAGGGTTTCTTTAAATTCAGGTGTGACCATGGGCTTCTCCCGTCACACGTCAATATAACGTTGGTAGCCGCAGAAACATTCAATCTCTTTCACGCTTGCACGTTAGCAGCAAGTTGTAAAAACTGGTGCCTCTTTTCTACAATGAGGCAATAATTATAAGAAGAAGAATTGAATACTCAATCAAAAGTGTATGACAGTTTCCAAAAGAAAAACAGTGCTTGGTGAAAAAATTATTAATACCAAACGCTTCCAAGCTTTTTCTTATACAAATTTGATATTTCTTTTTATGCTTACGTGCAATCAATCAAAGTCTGCATAACAAACTAATCAAGCATGCATATGTTTGACCCACATGTGTGGCAAGGAGCATGTGTCTCTCATCTAAGAGCCTCTATCTTGCCAGCAATAAAGCCATCTAGGTACTACTACTTGTAGGTAATTTATTGTTGTTTCATCTAGAAAACAATGCCTAAGTACATAATAATTGCAATAGGTGCTGTTAAATTAATCCCCAGACAGTTAGGTACTATATAATCTTTCTCTCCTATATCTCTTTCTCTCTCTCTCTCTCTTTCTCTCTCTCTCTCTCTCTCTCTTCTCTCTTCTCTCTCTCTCTCTCTCTTCTCTCTCTCTCTCTCTCTCTCTCTCTCTCTCTCTCTCTCTTCTCTCTTCTCTCTTCTCTCTTCTCTCTTCTCTCTTCTCTCTTCTCTCTTCTCTCTTCTCTTGTAAAAATGTTAGTTCAATTTAAAGCTTTTTTGTAGGTATACCTATACCTACAATTTTTTGTGCTATTTATCAACTGAGATTTTTTAGATGAACTGAAAATTCTAACTTTTATTTGAAAATATCTAAAACTACAAGTTAACTTAATTCTAATTCTAATTCCTGCTTTTCAACTTATTTTATTTTCTATTTGTCTTTTTGTGTATGTACAAGCAAAGAATACCTCCATAACTGTGGCTATTAAAATAGAATTAGCGAGTCCTTTTTTGGCAAACACAAAGTACTTTCATCCAGTACTGGTTAATTAATACTTGGTTCTCCTTGATTCATCTCTAAACCAGGTCGATGGATGGTGCCAAAGAATCGGTTACATTGGGATCCCCATCAATTTACCATTGTGTTAAAAGGAGCCAGCTTTCATTTCTTTGATGATCTGACCTGATAGGTAATTTGTGCTGTGTGCAGCTCCATTTGTTGTTTCAGTAAGCACAATCAATTCATCGTCTTACCGTTGTGCATTTAACTTCAAATTAATATGATTTGTTTCTGTGAAGAAAATTATGACCATTTGTGTGTTGCCTTGCCTCGTCAATATGCAAAGGGTCCTTATTTGATTTTGATAATTTAGCCACCCTATCATACTCGTCATATTTCATTTTTGCAATGCTTTCAAAAAAAATTAGGGCTCAAGCTAGGTAAGCTCAGCTTCATTCAAATTTTCTTTAAAAAGTATTGACGTGGCACAATTTGAATTGTGTAGCATATAGCATGGCCAAAATAACACGATCATCTAAAAAATGGGGTTCCACAATCGAAACCTGGGTCGCAGGTTATCTTATTCTAGTGGAGAATAAATCCTTTTGATGACATGACTTGACACAGTCTGTAACTATAATAAATTAATCTTTTCTTTTCACATCTAGTACTTTCGCTGGGTAGCCAAAAGCTATACCCATTCGATTCATTGGTATCATACCATGATTTCACTGATATTAACTTCTCTGCATCTATGAGATTGCAAACAGAACAGAAGTACCTACCATATACCTACGTACAGATTATCAGATTAACATTAACTATATTAGCCCCATGGTTCTTTGTTTTACAACTTGTTAATTAAAGCAAATTTGCTTAATGGATACCCATAAAATAAAAAAACTCTTAGCTTGCGTGCTTGGGAAAGACATTCCACCAATATTAAGAGATTTTCTATGCCCATAGGCATAAGATGCTGTTATTGCAGCGTCTTTAGCAACAATGGTTAAAGTCGTTAACAGTAGCCCGCGCTGTTGCCCAAGGAGCTC
This sequence comes from Nemoura dubitans, assembly GCA_921293005.1. NCBI lineage: Eukaryota > Metazoa > Arthropoda > Insecta > Plecoptera > Nemouridae > Nemoura > Nemoura dubitans. The sequence continues at coordinate 65,479,540 of OV121073.1, read as the reverse complement.
CTCCAAATCCCCACGAAAACTTGATATTTTTTTGAAACGCTGCTTTAAATATTACTTTCGTAAATTTATACTTACATTTGAATGCTGTTGAAACGTCCTTGTCCACCAGTTCACAGAAAGAAAAATTGGCGTAGAGATCCCCCTGATCTTAATAATCTTGAGTTCAGAACCCTTTTATATGCGAATTATTGATTACTCGTTGCACCGGACAAATAAAAATATCCAATTGACAATGGCATATTAGAGCCGTTGCTTTGTTTAATATTTAGTACCTACTCAAGCAACAACTTACACCTCTGTACCTTGTACCAACTAATAGTAAAGGTAATGAATACGCCAGCAAAAGCTATAAACATGTATCTAGGCAGGGACAGCTTAGTACAATGTCTTCTAAAAACTCGAAAGAGTGCGGCTGGGCTTCGGTCTCGCCTACTTTTCCCTCAGTATGTTCGTGTGCATTTGAGGTAAAAGCGGTCAAATCAACAGTCGGTGGTCGTCATCATTAATAACTCGTTTATCTTTGACGTCGGCTCTTTTCCCTTTGCGGTTTCGTTCTGTCCACCCACACTGTGGTTACTTATACCTTTTTTGCAAGGTGCGCGAATTTATGCGGCCCTTTATTACAGAAAGTCGTAAACCTGCGATGCTCCTCGGGAGTTACTCCGTAGGCTCACCTTCCGTCTCCCCTTTGCCAATGGGCTATGGGGAACGCTAATGTGACTTGGTGATTATCACAATGATTTAGTGTCCCTGGACGCAAATGCCTTGCGTTCGGCAAGCTGTCAAAACCTCGGCCTGACGTCCGTAAGAAACGATTGAACGTCAGTTTATCGAGTGGTTTTGTATTTCTCTCTACTGCACCGTTCCGTGTCTGTTGGCACTTGGCAGCCAGATAATTTCGACTGTCTGTGAAGGATGATGATTACTCTGCCGAGGAGTGGGCTGATAATTCACTATTGTGTGATGAGCGTGCACCTAGATATTTTCATTCGTTAACTAGCGCGGGGATTTACCTTGGTGCTGTGGTTCGGTATGCCTCCAGGCTGTCACTTTGTCTTTGCTGCTGTGCGTTCCCAATACAACGAATTGTCGGCTAGGTTGACTCAAATACCAAGTCTCCAGGAGGGCTTCACAACTCTTAAGTTTGACCCACCAGGCAAATTCTATTCTTGAAAGAAAGATATTACCATTTTTTTTTGGTCCTCATGGTAAGATGCAAGCCAACTGAATACAGCAGAGCTTTGCCTCTGACACTAAATCTTCTTGTGATTTCTGCTAGTATACCTAGAAACGTTCGAGATGTTCCATCATGAGTCTGGTTTTGATAATTTTAGGTGAAGATAAAGGTTTATTCGCGCTCCACAGACCAAACGCCTGATCTGATTCGGAGTATTTGATTGACTTGGTTATTAAACCATTAAAATTTTTCAACAATTTTCATAATTTTTGAAAACTTGCTCAAACTTGTTCAATCAAACTCTGTTGGAAATAATTTTTTTGTTTTCTCTTAATACCCAGCAATAGTTAATTTTAACATGGCATATCTACTGTATACATCATTCTGCCTTTACTTTTTATCTGCTACAAACAGCTAGCTCCTTGTCAATGCAACACAAATTACATTCATGAAGCCCTGATCTTATCTTTGACCAAACACTTGGACATGAATGTTGCAGAATTTTAGTCTAGTGCTTTTTTTACTTAATTACTGATCTTAATTCCTAGCTATGTTCTGCAAATATATGCCATCAATGCAAACTTTGTGGGATTGCCCCCATCTACAGTTAAACATTTTAAAATTTCAATAACTTCGAATCTAAGATGTTTCTATGTTAGCTAAAAGAAAAAAAAACAGAGGTAATATAAACACTGCAAATTAACAAATGTTCGTTTTCTGTCCGCAGGGCCGCATGCCATATGCTCGAACGATGAGCATGGAGCAACGGTGGCAAGACTTAGCCAACCTGCTCTCGCTGCCGGGTCCGCCCGGTGACCCGTTTGCTCACCACCACCACCACCACCACCACCACCTGCACGGCGGCGGTGGCGGCGGCGGCGGAGGAGGCAGCGTGGCGGGTTATGGCGGGTATGGCAGCGACCACCGCGGCGTGCTGCTGCACAACGCCACGCTCGCGCCGCCAGTCGGCGAACTTAACGCCACGAGTCCGTACACGATGAGCAACGCCGTAGCGACGTCCATGAACCTGACCAACAGCAGCGAGCCGATGGGTGATGCTAGCGGACACTCCGGGTTCAAGATGGACGGACCGCATGACATGATGTATTATCAGGTGCGTTGCAGGGACGGATTTGCCGTTTGTTACGTTCATTTGATGGCAGCCTCTTGATTCAGTGTCTTGTGTCGCTGCATATCGCCACCTAGATAGGTACTAGGATGGGGTACATTCTTGGACTTGAAGAGCTACTCAAGATTTTGTGAATCCATGACGGGGTTATTTCCTTTCAACTATAAACAGTAATTTGGTGTTTTGGGGGTAAAGCATGGCGTGTGCAGGGTCCCAGATTAGGTGGGGCCAAACAGTAACAGCGGGGGGGGGGGGGGGGGTGGACAATGTAAATCCACAGAAATTGGGGTCCTGTAAAGTATATTTTTCGACGAAAACTTGCAATTCGAAATTGGAAGATGGCGGTTTCATTATCAAGCGTATACTCTGGCGCGACGAAACATTTTTCATTTAGAGGAGGTGCATGGCTTGTGGTTAGGTTAGGTAACCGGAACTGGGGGGGGGGGGGTGGGGGGGGGGTGGGGGGGGGCAGGGCCCTCAACAGGAAGGAGGTCCGGGGGCACAGCCAATGGGAAAATTTTTAACGACCAAGGTTATTTTCAAGCAAATCTACGAGTTTCAGAAAATCCATTAGGTGGGGCCCAGGCCAACGCACGTCTCCCCCTGCGCATGCCTATGGTGTGAACTAAGGGTCAGCCAAGGAAATTACATGCCAGCTCATGCACTCATTTAAAGGATTTGTGATTTGATTTTTTTTAACTTACGTTTTATGCCACGCGTTTCATAAATGCAAAATAATCGTGATCAATATAACTGACCACAAGATGACACCACTACCACACTTGCAATCTGGTACAATCAATCACATCCAACTGAACAAAAATTGAACACCAACTGTGATACAGTCACTATACTCTGAACTGGTGTACCACATTCACATAATTCATAAATGTAAACCAGGCGGACATGTTTATTAAAGAATAATTTCAAAGCTAGACAGGAAATGTAGGGATATTTCAAGATCATGTTCGCACTTCGCTCATCTGCCCACGGCCACATCGCGGCCCTTTCAGCACACTTGCTAATCACGAAAGCAACGTGCAACTTTGCTTGCATATCTGCCCATCAATTTGACGGTGCTCTTTGCTGACCTTGTGTTTATAATTTTATAGTTAACCAACAAAAGGCAGTTTTACTTTTATTGCTAAGTAACTACACGCATTTTGCAATTGCTGCAGCAGGCAGAAGTTTCTCAACGATGCTTCTTGCTACGACTCATTGTGCAATCAATTTAACACATTTTTATATCTAAGAAATCCTGTAACAATTATAAGAAAATAATAGTTGAGTACGTTGCATGCGATTGGAGCAAGTCCAAATGGTGCATTGCCTTGATTAAGAAGGGCTAGGGGCCGTTGCGGAGATTTACGCTGGACCTTCGTACGGCAACAAATAGTAATGAAAATCAGGAAAACACCCATAGGGCAAAAAAATCAAGTGTTGCAGATGATTGTTTTTAAGGAAAAGTAAATCAGCCCTGTCACGTAAACTTAGTACAAATGCCGTAAAAAGGGAATTTTAGACTTTTCATTTTAATTCACGCCTTTAACAATTTTAGCGCAGCTACACACATTATTGAAATTAAAATAATCTTACAATAATATTTTAAATTTTAATAAACAGCCCTTCAGAGACACATGCCTAGTTATAAATGAATACTTTATTTGTAGGATTTTTCGGAGGTATTACAAACATGTTTGTGCAGGGCTCTCTTTTTAAAAATTCGTTTCCTGGAGATTTGAAGCAAAAATTTGAAATATAATGGTTCATGGAAATTTTTGCACACTATCAACATGAAATGAATCTTATTTATATTTTTTAAATTCAGTTCTTTTGTGACTGTGAGCTTCTGCACAGTCATAAAACTAAAGCTTAAAACAAAAATAAAATTATTTTACTAGTGCGCCTCAATTGGTTAAATCTTGAAATACATATTATGATGTGTGAATTGCGCCTCTGTTCCAGAACTCTACCCCTGAGATGAATCAGACCACAGAGGGTTTCCTGTCTTCCATATTAAATGACGAAGACCTGCAGCTGATGGATATGGCCATGAACGAAGGTGAGCCAAACACAATTATTTTCGTTCCAGCTAGGCTGCAATTGTGTAAACACAAAGTACCAAATTGATTTAAAATATATTAAAACCCCAGTCTTATTTTTTCTCTGATGAGCTGTCCATGTGTTAGAGGAATATTTGACTGGTTTGACTCTAATTTTTTTGGAATATGTGCTTTGTTTGTATTTGATTTTCTTGTCTTTTGGCTAGCCTACAAATTACTCTTTGTTCCTTTTTGTACAGTGCCCCTCTGTCTGTATTTTCTTGTCGATGTGCATCCTTATTCAACATTTTCATATCATTAATTCATAATGCATATGCATATGAATGCAATGTTTGCTCCAAAGTATTGTCATTTACCCTGACTGTTTGTACCTGTTGTTGATGGCAAGAGTTGAGCAGAGGCATGTTTGGACTGCCTATGTACTGAGTATGTAGGTACCGAGTTAGGGGGAATGGCCAGTAGGCTATAAGTTAGTTCTTTGATCCACATGGATCATTTTGAGTCAACTATCAATATTTGTTTTCTATTGTTTGTTTTTGCAGAAACAAAACAGAATGTACCTAGTTGACAAAATTAGGAGCCATGAAGTTTTAACTATTTTTTGCTAACTCATTCTTTGCATTGCATTTTTGTGCTATCTCCACAAATTAGACTTTGTCAAGAACACAAATAATGTTCAAATAATGTTATCTGGCTTTCCCATTCTATTCTGTCACAGATCTATGATTAGAAAGGACATTGACACATTGTCTCACTTCTTATCTCTTGCTTCTAGATAACTTATCACTATTATATTCTTCTTTTTCATCCATTCAAGCCATTCTGTTTTTACTTTTTTCATTTTAAAGGTGGTGTAATTTAATTTGTATCAACTAGGTTATACTAACCTGATCTATTACTTGCAATGTAAATGTGTGTAGGTATGAAATTGTAGGGTTCTGAAGAATAAAGGTTAGAATTTATACAAGTTCAAACAAACTTGAATTTCATGAAGGCAACCACGAGGTTTGGGGAAAATCTATGTAATGGGTGATAAGCAGTATCAAGAAAGGTTGGTAGGTACCTGCTTAATCGGGATATCCGAACCATTTTGAGCAAAACGAGCTCTTTTCCCTGTGCTATGTGTCAGTTTAGACTAAACTTTTAGAAAAAAAAATAGATAACGTCCCCAAATTGCAAGACATTGTTTAGTCATCCTTTGAGCCCTAAACATGTGATCTGCAAATGCACTGCTGTAACCAACTCATTGAAAAACAAGTGTGCAGATTGGAAATTTATATGTATCAGGAGCAGTGCCTTCTGTAACTCTTTGAGCACAGCTTACCACCTGCATTATTCGCTCATGCAGGGATGTACACGATGCGGATGCTGGACGGCGCAAACGCTTCGAGCAACGGCAGCGTTGCGCCGGCAGAGGAACGCATGGACGCTTCGAGCGATAGCGCCGTGAGCTCGATGGGCTCGGAGCGTGTTTCGTCGCTGTCCGACGGCGAGTGGATGGAGACCGGCTCCGACTCGGGCCACATGCCTGGAGCCGCCGCCGCTGCCGCAGCCGCTGCTGCGGCAGACAGTTACGCCATGGATTACCACGCGGGGTAAGTGGATTTGATTTGGGCCTAGAATTTTGACTTACTTGCCACTAGCAGGGTGTTAGCCTCCAGATGTTAAGTGGTCTTCAAATTAAGAGACAGCAGACTTCTGGTTTTTTACCATAAAACCAATTGGAAGCACTTATTTGGAAGTATTTAACTAGAACTAGAGACACAATATGACTGACCCAAAATTGGCTCCACCCACCTTGAAATCTTTTCAAATTGCAATGCCAGTTATATTTTATTTTACAATTTTTATCTTATGGGCATCAATTTAATTGTCTTTAAAAAAGTACATAAGATAACAACTGGCTCCGCCCATCGTCTGGTTAATGCCAGTCACCCATGTCTCATGACGTTTGCATATTGTTCGTTAGCCATCGGCTTGTGGTGTTGCGATTGCTGACGTTCTTGTTTTGTTTGCAGCAAGTACCGGCCGTACGACTACAGCTACTCGGGACGGAAGCACTCTAGCGGGCCGGTGGGACAGGCGGACTCGTCACAGAGGATGCCCCCGATGGCACAGAAAAAACACCAGATGTTCGGCAAACGTTACTTCCAGAGCTCCGGTGAGAACACTATTGTTTGTGATTCACGTTCATAACAATAGTACTTCAGGGATAAATTCAGAATTTTTAAACATTTCACTTCTTCCGAGACCTCTGTAGTTCAGAGTGGTGAAACAGCTTTGAGGAATATTATGATAATTTGTGCTGGGATCAAAACATTAAATGGATTAGGTGCCTATCAAATTAAGACGTCTATGAGAATATTAAACGAGATAAATTTTGTGTCGATAACTGATGCTTTTGCAAGGTAAACTGATATTTCGGGGGAGACGTCTACAAGATAAGCAATGAATGATATGAAATAAACCAATGCACAGGTGAAATGTACACACTTCCCCCTTGGAGAGCCGGTCCTTTGTTCTCCGAGCGCCGCGTGACATTGTGTGTGTGTTGTCAGATGGCACGCCACTGGGCAGCCACGGAGTTGCTGCCAGCCTGCCGCCGGCGCCCGTCAAGTTCGAGTTTGGCGAGGCGGCTGCCGTCGCGCCCGGCCTCGCATTCGGATCGCCCGTCGAGGGAGCCGTCGGGCCCAAGCCCCCAGAGATGAAATACAGCTGCAGCATGGACTTCATTCGCCACCACCCAGGTCAGCGCCCGATTTGATTTGTGTGAAACAACTGTATCTTGTCAGAATAATTGGAAAACCACAACTTCTCTGCCCTGCCAACAAGATTAAATATTTGTATTTAATTGCAGACAGGTGTTGAAATTGTACATCATTGGCAGGATAACCCTAATTTTTCGTCATCGTCATCAACGCCATCATAATATTATGGCGTTAATGGGTTTTGGAATGCATGCGCTAATTGTATTTTGTTTTTGCAGATCCCCGTCCAGCGATGGAGCAGGTCCAACACAACCACTCGTACCACTTGCCCCCGGAGAGCTCCACTAGCGTCCACCGACCCTTCGCGCGGGACAAACAGAAAAGTGAGTTACGGCAACCAGCTCCTACATTTGATTGTAATGTAAGCGAATGGAGTCTGTATAGGCATCAATCAATGGAATATTAATTTTATAAAAGCAAGGGGTGTGTACATAACACTTTCCGAGTAGACCGCTGTTTTCTAGGCTGCTTTGCTTAACAGTGGCCATGGTGAAGTGAATTTGAGTTAAATTTCTTTTTTGAACAATAATAAATATATACACAAATTGTGTCCAGAAAGGTAAGTAAATTAATAGGTAGGAAAGTAAGGAAATATAATGCGACACATTGCCTGCAAAGTACAACCCGGTGATCCTTGGCCGCAATCACATTACCTACTGAATAAATAGGTATGCCAGTTTTGCTAACTTATGCCTGGTATTATCAACCCTGAGTTCAATTGAGAGTTGAGTTCAAGTGTGAGTGAGTGAGAATGGCCAATGGTATGCTGTGCTGTCCATTTGTTTGTAAGGATTAGATATTTAATCCAGAGTTTAAAAAAGCTTGTCGACTAAAGATTGTCAAGTCGACTACGTCCACTGGTATGCTAACGTAACAAAATGCTAATGGCGGAGACAGAGTTTCCTAACCTCAAGGCTGGTTGCTTGTCAGGCCGTCGTACAACAGAGGAGGAGCACCTGAACCGCGATGAGAAGCGGGCACGGCTCATGAACATCCCGATGAGCGTGTCCGACATCATCAACCTGCCGATGGACGAGTTCAACGAGCGACTTTCCAAGTATGACCTCAGCGAAGCGCAGCTCTCGCTCATAAGGGACATACGTCGCCGCGGGAAGAACAAGGTTAGCACGCGCACGCTAGTTTCTTTAAGACCCAGGAACTTCAAAATGTGCTGCGAAAGCACTCATCAGGCGTGACTCTCTGAGTCTGCTCACATAATACATTGTGTTAGCTCATCGTGAGTAAATTGTAACGCTTTTGGTCCAGTGCCCGAGAGATTTAGGTGTTTAAGAATCAGTAGGCTAGGTCTGATTAGGCCTTGTGGCCTCAGTCGAACTTGAAACAGTTTCTATAGCTGATCATTAAATCCTTATCTCATCTTTCCAGTTTTTGCCAAGATAAAAAGATTGATCTATGTTACAAACGTCATAGTGACTCAAGGTGACTCAAGCAGGTACATGATATTGATGACACATACATGGGGAATATAAATTTATAAAAAAAATAAACTAAAAACAGTGCATGCAGCCATGAAACCCATTGGTAGCGGAATAAAATTTCCTCTTTTTATGTCTCCTTTTCACCCACCAAAGTTTTGACATACAAACATTTTGTGAGTATTTAAATTTTAAAAGACCAACGATCCCTCCTCAGGTGGCCGCCCAAAACTGCCGCAAACGCAAGCTCGACCAGATCCTGACGCTGGCGGACGAGGTCAAGGACATGCGGGATCGCAAGACGCGGATCGTGCGTGAGCGCGAGTTCATGTTGGCCGAGCGGCAACGCGTCAAAGACAAGTTCAGCCAGCTCTACCGGCACGTCTTTCAGGTGGGTACCAGCGGCATCCTGCTTTGAAATTCCGATACGACTTTCAGATTGGTTTCTATATGAATCTCCTTCAAACTGCCCATGCTTGCAATTACATCATAATTGCATTTAGCTCAAAGCTACCAGCACAGTGCCTTCTACTTGATAGCTGGGGAACAGGGGTTTGGTTCCCTAGATGTGAGAACATTTTTAAAAGGAAACAGCCTGTACCTCTGCAATCCATTATTTCCTTGAACCTACTGACATAGTCTTTCTCAAGTTTATCATCTACAAATGTTTTAAAAGTTTTAATGTAACTTATTCAAGCATAACGCTGATGTGTTTGCTTGCCACAGGCCCTGCGAGACCACGAAGGTAACCCGTACTCGTCGTACGAGTACAGCTTACAGCAATCGGCCGACGGCACGGTGCTACTCGTCCCCAGGGGCAATACGTCCTCGCTGATGGACCCCGATCTCAGGCACAAGCACAAAGACCACGACGCGCGGAAAGAGTGAACCCCACTGTGCAACGAACTGACAGACAATTGGCTCTTTATTTTCGTACAGTTTAATTAATAATTAAATGTAGAAGTCTCGTCATTCTATCAACACTCACAGTGTAGCTATTATTGCTAATGTATAAGGAGGGTTTTACAGGGCTGATTTTGTGATTAACAAAAATGTTTTTTTCTACTACACCGTACCTAGTTTGTTTTCACCGAAACATCGAGCTTTTGATCGATCTTAAGGCATTGCATAAGTCTTTCAAATTGTTTTCTCATTTTTAATCAGTAATCATTTATCATTATTGTAAATACTTAATGGATAGGTCTGTTTTAAAGTGTTGTTGCCTAATTGATAATATTATTGGTAGGAAGAGCAGGTGGTCAGTTTCGGGACAGAGAAGACTAAGTGCTCACGTGTGCCTTGCCAACGCAAACAATGAACTAATGGCAACTCAAGCCTGTCCGTCTTCGGAAAGGTGTGCCTATGTGTAGATTTTTCGGCGGATGCATTTCCGTGTGTGTACCATTTATTTACATTTAAGTATCTAGGTTTAAGATGTGTTAAGCCTAAATGTAATCCTCTGAAAATAGCTTGTGTATTGCTGTAGATTTCTTCTTTTGATTAACATAGGTAGGCCAGGAATCAAGCACAATAAATAATGCGTAACTTTATATACAAGAGATATTTTTTATAATAAGGTCTCTGAAGGTGACTACTTCGTTTTGTACATACGTTATATTATATATTATAATAATGGCAAATGAAATGATGCCATGGTTTTAACAATAGAATGTATCATGCTATTTCAGGGTGGCAGGCAGGGTTCAGATTGTAGCAGTACTTCCAGGCAGTCTAGCTGTCTGATATCATTCAGATTAACTCTTATTGATGCTCTACTTGCCCAGATTCGTCTCCTCAGCACTGGAATTCTAACACTATTTCTCCTTGATGCTGGCAAACAGGCAAACATTACTTTGCAAATGAACGCAAGCAAGTGCCACTCTCCCAGAGAATCGACAATTATCTGCCAACACGGAACAAAATATGGAATCGACCTAAAATGATCCAAATATCTATGCTTTTTGATATTTTAAAATGTTTTTTCTTAAGAATGCTTATGTTCTGGCTGTAAATTGTCTTAAAATGGGCACAATTTTGGGAAATAGTGACAAAAGTTCTTGGAGTGTGAAAGTGGTGTGATAAAACTGCTTTGCAATTTACCCTTATGCTGCCTCTATTCCTTCAGCATTTTCTATCTGAATGCTACAGAAATTAATTGATATGTGATGCTGTTGTGCATTTTGATTTTGCCCACCCTTGAATTTCTACCGGTGGAGTTTTTAAAACCTTTGTACCACTTGAAAAATGATAAACCAATAAAATCATATTTATGTATTTTGTTTTCTTACAGTTTGGCTACCAGCCCGGCAATTACATAACTTTTACATTATGCCATGGTCAGTTCTGATTGATAAAATCCCGACTGTTGCAGTGTTATGTTTTTAACTTTGAATCCGAGAAGGACAAGTTACATAATCGCGGTGCCGAATGATAATCGTGTAACCCATAATGTAACAAGCAAGAAAGCGTACATTTAGTGCACATTTAGTGTTGCTGCAACGGCTGATCATAGTCGACCCCTAATCCGGCCAATTCATGAGAAGCGTTACACATGTGTACTTGGGAAACAAGCATGAAGGACAAGCACTTGACATAATCCCTGTGCCGCTTGACAGGCGCGTAGCATAGCCCATAGGAAAGCACCGGCACCTCCACTACACGGTTTGATACACGTCTTCTAACGAGTTACGTTATCACGTCTTATGTTACACATCGGCATTTCGAGGCAAGCGTGACAGCCACTCGAATTCGTTCCTCTAAAGGGTCGAATGGTCTTAGCATCGAATGATTGATCGCGCATTGTGAATCTACAGAACAATACTACTGTACTTTCGAAAACCCTCTGATAGATTGTTTCCATGACCTTTCAGCTTCACAAGGCTTGACCACTTGCAAGGGTAGGGCACATAAATTGAGACTTAATAAAATTGTTAGTAACATGAAAATTTTCGCCTGCTGCGCTAACAGCTCTTTATTAATTGGACCTTTGCAATTCGTGCTTTCAAAGTGTTGATATGCGAATAAAATTAGAACGGCTCTCGCCTTTTACAGTTGCATTTTAATTTTATTACGCATTACACATTGCAATGCAACTTTCGAAAAGAAGTCACGAAAAAAATTATAATTTTTTAATGTTTTTGGTTGTGCGGTGGTTAAGGGTGGGGGGGGGGGTGAGTATGAACTTCTTTTATATTTGAATATTTGACTTCGATATTATTTGATTGATTTGGGACATTTTTTGGACCTTGGTCATGGGCGTCTCCAGGACCCCGAAGTGGGTTTCACCGTCGAAGTCTGTTGCCCGCGTGTTTGCGATTTATCGAAGCATGCAATTCAGACCCTTCAAAGTGCGTCAATGCGGAGCGGCTAGTCGTGATGCTTTAAGTTTTCCTTGTCTGCGTCGGGCAGGCCGGTGGCCTTGTAGGATCTTCGCAGTCGTAATTGCTTATACCTCGTACGCCCGATAAACTCCCTAGTTGTATGGCAGTTTGACTTGTTATTCTTTTCTTGGGTATTTTTATAAGTGTGCATCTATCGGGCTTTCAAAAATATTTGTTGTGGATTGCTTAATTTTGTTTTTTGATACAGGGAGTTAGTACCACTGGTTAGTACTGAAACTCCTCAGGAGCTTAATTTTTTATATTGAGTTTTACTGCGCTGCACCGACTGATGAAAGTTGACAGGGTAATATCGTTTATGAGCCACTAACTAGCACTTGGGCATGTCGTCTTATCTGAAACTTCCCATCAACGAGGGCCCGAGCTCGAATCCTGCTCGCTCAGCTTTTTGATCTTCTGAAATTGCCAGTCGCAATTCTTGTCATTTAAACGCGCATGTGCAAATTGAAGTCTAAAAAAGCGACATTTTCCATCCTCTTTCCAGTCGTCACCATGGCTCAGAGGTAACACAACAGGGGTCGTGGTTTCGACTCTTGCTCACTTCGAACTTTTTGGTACATTCCTCGTCAATGGAATTCAATTTCACTAGCTAGGGACTTGTGACTTCCACTTCTCATAATGTATGCCCAAGCGGTAGTTAGTGACTAATATACGATATTACCCTGACAACCTTCATCGGTCGGTGTGGTGCAGTGGCTGCACGTTCGAATGACAACTTACGCGGCCCGGGTTCGAATCCCGACCGATCCACTCGGCATGGGTAGTGGTTCAATAGTGGAAGTAATGCACAGGCCAATTTTTGACCCGTCCCATTGATTCAACACAACTTATATTTGAGATTATTCTCGTCATATTATCCCAACCACCCATCTAGCTCAGTGGGTTAAGGCACCATTCTCGGTAGCGGGCACGGGCCCGTTACCAAGGTGGACCGAGTTCGATTCCCGGCCACGGCATGAGTCGGCAATTACTCTTTGGAGTTTTGTTGCAGCTGCAGTCTGTGCGATGTCGTTCAGGGCACCTTAGGACGTCTCGGGATGTCCTGTCCGATCGACGCCAGACTTGCAGCCATGCCCAAGCACATCGGGTGCCCAAGGCCCCGATGCACGCTTCAGTGCCAAGCGGAACGACCGGTAGCCAGAGCTAGATGGGTGGTGTTTTGCCAAAAAATTTGTTTGAAGCTAAATTGCGCCAGTCAAAAAGGACCCAGTGCACATGTGATTTATTTGCACGGCTGCCTCCGCCGAGTGGATGGGCTGGGATTCGAACCCGGGCCAGCTGTGTTACCATTCGAGTGCGCTACCACTGCGCCACATCGACTGATGAATATGAGTAGGGAAATTACATATATGAGGCACCAATGTGCACTGGGGCATTTAAATGATAAGAACAGGGAACTACAAGTCAGTGGTTAGTGAAGTTGAATTCCAATAGCGAGGAATGTAGCAAAATGCTCGGAGCGAGCAGGATTCGAACCCACGACGTCTTGCGTTACAAGTTGCCACCGTAGCCAACGTACTACGGTGAGTGGTGACGAATGTATGATCGTGGGCAAATATCGCTCCTGGTACTTCAATCAGCATGTGCGCGTTTATAAATTAAAAGCACGTGGTGTAACAGCAGAGTCGGTGGATATTGTAAAAATAATTAAAATGCTGTTAGAAATCAGAGTCGATGGATTTTTATAGAATTCTGAAACATTGAGATGAATACAATCCGATAAAATTACAAAAAGTTGTTTACACGAATCAGAGTCGATGGATATTATATTAAAAAATAATAATATTTAGCCTGTTAATGTAGAAAGCAGAATCGATTGAAAAAAATATATGCGAATTTAGTCAACTGGGTACAATCCGATGTAACTTCAAAAACTAGTTGGCACCGAAGGCAGAGTCTGGGATATTTTAAAATTGATTAAAATACTGTTAAGGTAGAAAGCAAAGTCGATGGATTTATTTAAAAAAATCATATCGTTTGTCATTAATCTTTTACTAGGGCTTCGCGAACGCAGGTTGTGTTGCGTTGAAGATTAGCGTAGCGGTTTGTATATAGCGCATAAAAAGATTGAGGCAAAAAGCCCGTGCAAATCATGGAGCAGCAGGCTGGACCATTGCTTTCTCAAAAATTCTGATCAATTGAAAATCTAAACGATTCAGACCTTTCTTTGTTTCTGTCCGAGCTGTCGGGTGGCGAAAATATGCTCATTTTGAGGTCATTGAGCAATGTGCATCATGCACATGCTCATGCCCAAGGGTTTTTGTTAGGTTGGATATATATTTCTGCGGCGGGCTTTCTTTCATAAACTTGCCTGCACGAAATTGACAACATTTCTAATATCTGTCAAATCTTGCAAGTCAACTTTAAGTCAAGAAATCTGACGTGATATTTCGATTTGGTTTCTATGGTTTCTAAAGGCAACAATCGAAATTGGGTAAATTTGATAACAATACGCACTTTTAAATAATTTCCGTACTTTGCCGAACTTTCCGTAATGTCGAATATTGCTCTTTTTTCTGCTTTGAAGGGCAGATGTATGGAGGATTTTCTTGAAAAACGAAGGGGGTCTAAGTTGAGAACAAAGGTAACAAAGGTAGGTACTTAGAAATTTTCATTCAAATCGGTTCAGGCGTTTGGTCTGTAGAGCGCGCACCCCCCCCCCCCCCCCTTCCCCCCAAAAAACAAAAACATACACAAGTGACTTTTTTTAGGGGTAGTGAAATTGAAGATTTCGCTTCGCTCGCTACGCTCATCAAAAATTATTAACAGGTGGAAATTTTACATTTCAAGCATACATTCACACGCACCAAGAGCTGCCATTTCTCGGTGTTTCTTTTATTTAAAACAAATTTTTCAATATTTTAATCCGATGAAACTTCAAAAATTAGTTGAGACATAAGGCAGAGTCGATGGAGACCTACTTGTAATAATACAGCAAAATTCAAATGAATTCACTCGAATTCAAAAGGAGTTGACAGATAAAGCAATTAGCAAAGAATCAAGTAAAAATACAGCAAAATTCAAATTGGTACATGCAAATAAAAAAAATGCGTCTGACACATAAAGCAGGGTCAATGTAGCTAGTAAAGAAACAGAAAAAGATCAAATTAGTGCACTCGGACTCAAAAGGTAGTTATCACATAAAGCAGAGTCAGCGAATTAAAAAAATACAGCAAAATGCAAAAAAGTACACCCAGATTTAAAAAACGGTTGTCACATAAAGCAGAGTCAATAGATTTCGTAAAAATACGGCAATATTCCAAAGAGTAATGTATAGTTATCACGTAAAGCTATAGGTCAATGAATCTAAAAATACTGCAAACATCAAATGAGTAAAGGCTTTTAGCACATAAGGAAAAGGCGATGGACCTTCCAGGTTCATACATACTTACCTATGTGTATTATAACTATGTAATAACTATAATATAATATGTGTAACTATAACTATGTGTATTAACCTTGATGGACCTTGTAAAAATTAAGCTGTTCATAATCAAATTACAGTTATTATTGTCTCTTTCTCATCTGGTCCACCCCTCTCTAGTAGAAGCTGGAAGTCAAAATGACCTCTCCCCCCCCCCCCCCCCCCACCCACCCACCGAAAGTGGCGCGCACTAGACAGGGCCCCAACAAATTTGTCGAACCAATTTTCCACAGTTCACGTCAACATACCGTTACGATGGGGACATTTTGTCCCCGTCGTTTCGTTTGGTGCAAGCACCGGGACGCCTAGGCAACCCGCCGAACACCAGATCAGCATGGGTTGCCTGGGTAGCAAGGAGTAGGTCCCACTCTTGTCACGTTACCGTCGTAGGGTCAAGGCCTCTCCTGACCACTACAAGGCCATTCGACGTTGGGCGAACGCATCCGGTCGCAACATCTTCGCGGGTTCACTTCAACACCGGCTGCCTAGTCTCGTTATCCCGTTTGCTTCATGTGTTTCTGGTGCCAGGGATCCCTGTGAGTCTCGTTCTAAAGTTGCTCCCTCGTCGGGGAATTAAGCCTATCACGATTGGCCGGCTCGTGGACCGGGGACTCGCCTTGGGGTGCGTCTATTTAGTACTGGCGCGGACAACCCTGCGCGGACAATTCCGCTACCCAGAGCTGCCGAGTGATCCCAATGCGATTACTTCTCCCAGCTGCGTCCCTATTCTGTAACTTTTTCCAAGTGAGATGACAAGAAATGAGAGTGACAACTGCTAGGTCGCCTATGTTATCACATGGAAGGGAACAAATGAAGGTTCTCACTCTCATTTCATTTCATCTCACATCTGAAAAGTTACAGAATAGAGCGCAGATAAGGAGTGAACACCAGAATCACCACAGTATCCGTAAACAATGAATATTTAATATTTCTAGTGAATTTGAATATTTCGCTTCGCTCGCTACACTCTTCAAGAAACAAAAAGCAAAAGTAATGCAGCGTACTATATTCATATTGTAACACCATAAAACGTATTAAACGATGTATCCCTGAACATTTTATGTAGGCAACCAATGGTACACATTAGTATATCCTAATTTTATAAATTAAATATCGCTGTGACGTCGCCAGCCACGTGCTTTGATCGATCCTCCCCTTCTGTATTGATCGACTAAAGCTCGGTTCCCATTGGCTGCTTGGACCTACTGGTAAGGCTGTGGCGGAGCAGGTTTAAACGCAAGATCTGCTGACGTTTGGGCCAAGTGGCGTAGCGACCGCCAACTCAGACCCCGAGGTCGATGGGGCGCCGGCGCGCAGCTCCGGGGCCTTCCTAGCGCCACGAAGACGGCGCAAAAAATCAGGCGCCAAGGGCCTGACCAAAGGTACTTGGGCCTGGCTCTAAACGTCAGCGCAACGTGGATAATAACAGAAATAAGGGTGGATTTGTAGCAATTTCAAATGTATTATAATAACATGTGGATGAGTTCGGTGCTAAAGTCACTAAATTACGAGATAAAAAGCCAAACATGTGTTACGCAAAAAATATTTTTTAAAAGTGCTTTACATCTAGAGAATACGAAAGTCGAACTTGATCGTGTAATGTGTGAAGAAGGGATTCAAAAAAAATGTTTGAGTTCGTGAGTGCGCGCGCGTCCTTCGGTGGGGTGGCTCAGGCCCGATCACCATTTCCCACCCCGGCAACTGGGACAGCCAGATTCCGGCGGGTAAAACTGAATCGGACTGGTGGGGTTGCCTGCTTGTAGGTACTCCCCTTCGCGAGATGCATAATTTCTAAGCATCTTTTTCACCTGTGCTACCTATTTAAAAAGGATAACAATTATAAATTATTACTTTTTAGTGATTACAAACTTCTTATTTAATAATTCATTATCTTACTAGCCCCTCAATAGAGGCCAATGACGTTGTGTCTTACGCCTATTATTTCATTACTCTATAATCATCTTACAAACGTCTTGAAAAATGTAACAATTAGAAATGTACCGATGAACGAGCTAGGCTGTCAAATGTTTCCTTGATGTATTGACATAATTATTTATTTCTTAAATGTTGTTTCATAATTAAGGAAACCTTATTAGCAGGCTACAGCAATTTCGAAATCATCTCCCTCAAGCAATTGTCGCGAAGAGAATAAAAACCAGAGTGATCATACAATAATATGTTGCTATGAAGACACAAGATTTAAAATTGGAAAGCCGTCGCTAATTTAACAATTGCCGTTCCAATTGATTTGGTCTAGTGCCCCCACACTACATCGAACAGGGAATTTCCCCGCTGGCTGCATTCGGAAACTGCTAGGGACTGGGTCTAGGGAACAAGCGAGGGGCAGACCCTAAACAGAGCAAAATATAAAGAGCATTGAAACGATTGGATTCATGTCACTCTGCGTGGCCAGGGGTTCGGTGCAGAGGTTCACGCAGGAACTTCCTACATCAATGGTATTAACGCAAAAATCTGGAAAAAAAACCCACAGACCGAGAAAGAATCAACTGATGTCGGATGGTAGTTTTTAACACAAGTTACGACATAATTTTTCCATATCAGCTACGCAACTGTGCCGTAAAAAAGGCATTTTAGGCACTTTTTAAATTTGTCATTTTTGAAAGTATAATAACCCTACACAACAACCGGCATCAAACAACCCTTCAACTGCGCGTTTATTTTTTTCCAAAACTCCGTGTTTGTATTTGTGGCCAGGAGAAGTTCCCGCGTGAACCTCCGAGGAACGACGAAAACACTAGCGTTTAGTTTCCTCTTAACTGAAAATGAATGTCTGGGCAGCTAGTTCATTCAGTTCTTAAAAGCAGATATTTTTTCGACACTATTCTCCATAAATATCCCAAACAATAACAAAAAATGGCGACACTAGACATTACATTACAATCAAGGCATTATTATGCGCTTTCGTTTTTATGTCATTTCGAGACAAAGCAATGGAATCTGGATTGGGACGTTATGGTTCAACAGATCAAAGTTCGGACAGAGTAGTTATTTTATTAGCAGATCTCATGTTAATATCTAGAAGAATCATGTCGGCTTGATCATATCCTTGACATTCGATCAGATGATCACGGCAACGCCACTGTGATGCCACCTTTGTAATTACGGCAAGGCTTATCCATCTTAAAGTGTAATATCACCAGCACTGTATACGTGTAGTGAAGCACGGACAACATTGTCGAAGGGAAATAAGGTGCTATAGTGTCAGAGGTTGGTTTACCTAACAAATACAGGGAAAGTCTGCCTGGGCATTTCAGTATTCCTGCAATGCAAGATAGGTACAGGTGGATTTCGGCACCTTCACAACTACCAACATCCAACATATATCCAACATATATAATATCCAACATGTTGGTTGTTGGTCGCAAGTATGCCAAATTATCTCTTCAAATCCTAGGCCACAACAATGGCACAATGGCAGCGTACAACAGATTCAATTCACCAGTGCCATTTTTTGTTGTCAACATGGCAAAGGCAATGCACAAACATCAATATGATGATCATTGCCTGGTCTGGTAGACTAAATTTCTCTGTAAAACAAACAATTTTTAATGCCTTGTTAAACTCTAATGAGCAAAGGGGTATTCATGAAACTAATCTAATATACTTCACCCAGTATTTTAACAGTTTCATATCATTTTTAGTAAAGTTTGATAATTAAAACGAAATGTAATACATTAAAAATATTCGTACAATGTACAGTCATCACATAGTTGCCGACATAACGCACCACAGCCTTGATCCTCACTACTGGAACCACAACAAACTTTTCTGGTAACATTCATCGTTCCCTCAAAGAAACTCATTAAATCTTAGAGAACACAAGAATTTGTTCCTGCAAATTGCATCATTATCTCTAAATAAAACTAAAAAACAGTTCATGCAAGAAACAAAAAAATGCACGGTTCTGTGATGCATAAAATTAAGTACATACTTTAAAGTTTACTGCAGAGTTGACTGACTCAATTTTGAGGATTAAAAACTGCCACTCATTTGGTTCCATGTAAAGCAGTGGTCTCTCAACAAATTTGTTTGTCCATTTTTACGCAAGTTTTGACACAAATTTTGAAGACGCTAGGACTAGGGGTGTCAATCGATTACAATTAATCGATTCGATTAATCGATTAAGAGAAAAACCGATTAATCGATTTCACTAAAATAATCGGAACAATCGAAATTCCAACATAAATGTCAGAAACGCGAATATTTGCTGAAGGCGCACTTTATTAAATTTTAGTTACACAAAATCCCACACAGCTGTGTATAGTCTAGCCCGTGAGAGAAGATGCCACAGCTGGGCCTGCCCCCTCACGAACTACCAACTCGTGAATTTTAATTTTAATGGCGGGAAAACAAACACTATTTCTGCTACCAATAAAAAAATTAAACATGAATCTATTTCATAATTATGAGTAAAAATATCAACGGATAAATAGTTGAGAGAAAAAAACATAAGCTTTGGTAATATTATAAGGTATAAAAATGATGACAGGATTTCAGTTTCGTCAAATTGGTGGTTATGTAATTTAAAGTGACAACTAGCGCTCCCAGCGGAATGGTATCTTCTTAAATAAAACGCTTAACAGTAACTTAACAGTAGCTTAACAGTAGCTTAACAGTAACAGTAGCTTTGTTGCAATGGAGGAAATCATTCTCGTGACTCTAACCTCAAATTTGAGAAAGTGCAACTGTTCAGAAAAATTTAAAAAGTGCCGTTTTAGATATCTATTACCTACAGTGCAAATGTGAACCTGAAAAGTGAAAATATCTCCGATTTGCAGAATACATCATACCCTGCCTCAATTCCACGATATTTTTTGGAAAAAATCAAAAAATCAATTAAACGATTAATAATCCATTATTAATCGACTATCAGTTTTCATTTCGATTCGATAATCGGCTTGAAAAAAATAATCGCTGGACATCCCTAGCTAGGACCAAAAAAGTGATACTTCCAAAACTATTTTTAAAGTACTTAGATATGTCACAAAACTTCAGAAGAAATGTATTTGAGTGACTTTCTTTTCGCAAAACGAAACAAGCGGCACTCTTGATGCCTTACTCCCTTCTTTCCTAGTTTCTATAACTAATCAACGGGATTCCTACTTGAGCTAATACCAACTTTGCTCGTCAAGTTTTGTTAAAAATAAAAATTGTTCCTAAAGTTACTTCCAAAACTCGGGCACTCATTACACGTGAGGCTTAAGGTCAACCTCCACATAAGTTCAACAATCAAAAAATTCAACAACCTCTAAGCACTCATTCATTTAAAAATCCATCAAGTCATTAGTCCACCGACAGCCACAAAATCGACGAATAATCACCACACAACCTAATGCTATCGCTGGAATCCGAGAAAGTCTGTGAGTCGGTCGTTCCATCCCTGCACGAACTGCGCAAGCCGCGTGGGTTTGTCCTCTGGCCTGCGGTCGGGCGGCATGTACTCCTCCCCGCGGATGCAGAAGAAGCTGCGGATTGGGCAGCGGCACATTGGACATCGCTCCAGCCGCGCAAAGCAGCTCGCGCAAACGCACGTGTGTCTGCAACACAGGCATTCACTAGATTAGCTAGAGGCAAAGGCACGAGCCAACCTGGCATATTATGCGACTGGGTTCATGACCAGGCCGCAGCCATCCATGGTCCATGGTCGCACCCAAGTCTTCCAGCACAGCTAAATCAAATATCGACAAAAGTACACATTCAATTATTATTTTTATTATTTACTCTTTTTAACATGTCCCAATCCCTAATCCCAAAAGCAGAAACAGTGACTTTGAAAAATAGATTTTTGAAAGGAAATAACTTCAAACGAGATAGAAAATTTACAAAAATCAAGGTATCAACACAAAGCATAGAGCTTAAATATGACCATATATTTAGTGTAGGGGATTAAAAAAGCCATAAGACATTGCAAATTTGACTCCTCACCATCTAGTAAATACAACAACAAAAAACCCCACTTATACCTGTCTGTCACTTAAGCTGCTGGTTCCAAGGCTAAAGGGGCTCACCTGCAAGGCAGCAGTGCACGTGACAGAGGGAAGTGCTGACAGACAACGCAGAGCTCTCCACCAGTGGAGTGCATTGGCGCATCGTCGTCATCGTCCGTGGCAGCCGAAGTGCTCGGCACGGGCTCGTCGGCCAAGCTCGGTCCGCTGCCCGACGCCAGGTACAGTTGCTGTCGGGCCAGAAGCGGGCGGTTAGAGGCAGCTATGTGGATGCAGTGGCATGGTGAGAGCAGTGGATGCCCTACAAGCTACGGCACAAGCTACGGCACAAGCTACGGTACACGCTACAAGCAAAACTGTTGAGATATCACACCCTGCAGTTCCTGATTTGTTTTGATCAGAACTGATTTGATATATAAATCACCCTGATGCTCTGGTCTAATGGCACTGGTGAATGATAGCGTGATGATGAGGATGATGATGAAAAACCTTACCAAATACTAAGCCTAGTAGACATAAGGGTGTACTCAGTGTTGACACTTAGCCTGCTACACCTGGTTCTACCTTCCTTCTGTACAACTCAAACACAGGATTGCTCCCTTAGTCTTGTCTACATTCCTTCCAACGTCTCTCTCAAACAGAACTTGCCAGGAGTACCTAAGATGGTCACCGATCCAATACCTGACTCGGCGCAGTGCTGCTTAACTTTAGTTGCCTTGTAAGAAACGGTGTTTCCAATACGCCAAACCTCGATGCTGCCACACATAAATACCGCTTGTTATCGATATTGCTGCCAGGTGTTTTTAAATGGGCCATGGTATCAACAACGACAGCCACAGGATATCATCTGAATCAGTGTTGGTTAACAATGAATCTACCGGGGATGTGTGTGGTTACAAACTATTAATTCACCGACATTAACCAAAGTGGCACCAGTTACCTTGAGACTCGACAGCTGGCCGTTAGCTTGCTTGAGGTACTGTGCCAGTATGCTGGTGGGCAGCGTGCACACGGTATCTCGGATGTGGATCACGTTGATGAGCGCAACGGTCTCGTCAGGGTGGGCGTCGAGAGCGACATCAGCGCGCACCAGGAACACGACCAGCGGGTAGCACGTGCGTGGCGGCGTTCCCAGCTCCAGCGGCGGCTCAGGGAGGAACAGGGTCGCGGTGCGGCAGCCGTGCGCTCCGTTCCTGAGTCTCGCCGTCAAGGAAAGTACGAGGGAATCGTGGGGCGCAAAGAGTTTCAGGTTTCCTTGGCATGCCCCTATTACAGGCTGGTTTAATTTAGACGTAACTATCAAATTTTTACTCTTGTTATTATTATTCTATTTATATTTCTATTAAAGTTTCATATCTTGCAGGCTATAACAGAATTAGCATCAAGAGTAATGAAAACCAATCTTAATCTTCTAAGCTACATGTAATCATGATAGACAAATCTCCCAAAAAGTATAACATGAGAACAGAGTTCAGATTAGAGACACGCTCTACCCTTACTGAAGTTACTGTAGTTACTGAAGTTTTTTTACTGCAACAAACAGTGATAGCAATAGCGTGACAGTGAATGTGATATTGAACTATTTTTGAAAAGACCTGGATTTTGCACAGCAGAGAGTGCCATTGAAGAGCGATGCGAGTGTTTGCGTTTGGCAAGGATACTGCAAGTAGACCCCCTTCTGTTGGTAGCACCATTGCAGCAGGTTGCCTTGGCAGACCTGCGCCTGCAGCACGCTCCACGGTCGCCACAACAGAAGGTGCAGCTCGCGGATCGACACTCCCCAGAACGCCTGCAGCGTGTACTCAACGTTGCTGGATGCAACGCACTGAACCGCTGCGAAAACAATCCTAGCTTCACACATCAACAGACGACAGGACAGAACCTTCATGGTTAAAAGAGCTAACTGATATTTTTAAAACTTCCTGATATGGACAGCAATCAAAACTAGAGTACGAGCACTATTGGTGATATCGCACTGGGAGAAAAAATCAGTTCAGGCGTATCAAATAATAAAATCCACCCAATCTTCAGGGTGGGTGGGGGTGGGGGGACTTGCAATAAAACACTGATTTCATGGAGACCAGCAGTATGAACCAGTGCTACAAGCGGTATGTGTGTCGGTGGTAAGCCGCCTCACTAATTAAAGTTTTCAGAAATGACAACGTGAAAATCCGTTGTCGGAAAAATCTATTTCCCTAAGTCCAACTAAAAAATTTCTTTCATGACAATGAGGTGAAAGAGTATTGTCTTTGTCAGTGTAATTGTTTGCCACCTCAAAACTTTCTGTAGTCAACTGGTTCTCAGAAAATGACGACTTGAAAATGCAATTGCCGGAAAATCTAATTCCCCAAGTCCACCAGATAATTGTTTTAATGACAATGAGGTGATAGAGTATTTTCAGTGTATTAGTTTACCACCTCGTAACCATCTTTTTATCAATTGGTACTGGGAAAATGACGACGTGAAAATGCACTGTCGGAAAATCTGTTTCCCAAAGTTCAACCTGAAAATTGCTTTATGACAACGAGGTGATTGAATATTGTCAGTGTAATATTGGCCACCTCGAAACCTTCTGCAAGTCAATTGGTGTTGCGAAAATGACGACGTGAAAATGCATTGATGGAATGTCTATTTCCCCAAGTGCACCAGATAATTGTTTCAATGACCACGAGGTGATAGAGTATTTTCAGTGTAATAGTTTGTAACTTTAAAAACCTTTGCTGAGTCAAATGGTTCTTGGAAAATGAAGGCTTGAAAATGCATTTTTGGAAAATCTATATCCCAAACTAGAATTTTCCAATGCAGTAAACGGCCATAAATAATGATCGACGGGCCAAGACACTGATATGCTGCCTTGCATGATATCTTTAGTCTACGCCGGCAGACCACCAAGAGCCGCTGAGCGACACTTCAATTTGGAAGAATCTTACTTAGCTGAAAATCCAAACAACCCGAGACCATAATAAAACCCACCGACCCTTTGGGTGTGGGCCAATACAACCCTGCCTTCCTTCCACTGGTTTATGTATTTATATATATCCCTGATTCTGCAGTTTTTGGTTTCAAAGTTAAAAAGAATTTTGGCAACAATAGGGATTTGATCAGTGGCATCACTTCAAATAGCTGCCCCAAACAAAAACCGGAGGCCCTAGACCGGGGGCCTGCTACCAACTTTTAAAAAAATCTAAAATGTATTTTGCCCGGCTTTTGTTTCCGCAAAGACTTCGACGATGTCCAGTCAGAGAGACGTTTCAAACACAATTTTTGGGTTCTTGCAATTTAGCGTGTATTTTACGAGTTTTTTTGGAACTAAATTGACAGTAGAATAACTCTAAAAGAAAACGTTAACAGCAATAACAAGCCGTTAATACCGAAGGTAACACCCAAATTCATGGAAATAAAAATCCGTAGATCAGTAACATCTAGCTATCTCAGCAAACGCAAGTAGCTTGCTCGGAGGGGCGGGGGCCTCTGAGGTCCCCAAAAATTTATGCATTTCATGTCTAAAATATTGTTTGAACTTTTCAAAATTTCGGAAAATAACAAATCTGCAAATTCCCATCTATCTCCCCTCTCGAGGCCCCCTTGAGCAAGAGGCCTCAAAGCACTGGCATGCCTGCTTCCCTCTAGTTCCGCACCTGGGGGCGAATTACAGAACGAAATCTTAGCGTAAACAGCTCACTTATCTTAAAGTTATGCAAAGCTTCTGAAATTCACTCCTCAGAACCACTGCGTAACGCATCTGTCAAACTGAATCAATGGATGACTTACGTCAACTTTAAGTTAAGTGAAAAAATGTTTCTGTAATATCGAATTAACCACCACCTAAGTCCATCTTAGCGCTTGCGTAAAGTTACGACGAACAGCTCATCTTATCTTAAAGTTACGCAAAGTTTCTGTAATTCACCCCCTGTATTTTATCAATCAGAACTGAAAATGGCAGACGTAAAGTTGCGTAATCTTCAAGTCAAATATATCTATATTAGTGTAAATTGTGTTGGTAACGAGCTTTTGACGATAATCGAAAAACATTTCGAAAAATAGCATTCCTTACAGTTGTGAATATTTCAGTCACTGATAATTTCTTATGTTCATCATAATATTTTTAATATTTTGGAGCTGAAATGCATTTTTAGGTCAGTAGGTACCTAATTACGTCTATTTTTATTACCCCACATCAATTTTTATACTCATTTACTTCGTTTATGGTGTTGTTTCTAGCCAATTGAACAAAGAAATAAAAATCATTTAATTTTACACACATAGTGTCAAGCAATCTAAACTAATTAGTATCCACAATAAATGCCCCATAAATCTGAGTTCAATTACACTATCTAGTAGGTAATCTATTCTGCATTAATAGGTAAATAACTACTATGCCAAGCTTCTACGCCTAACCACCCTAAATCGCGTAACAAGTGTAGGCACTTGTTCCAATTAGTTCCAATGAGGAATCGATACAAACATTTGTGGTTAGCTATGCATTTGACCTTCCTATTAAAATAGAAATTCTGGTCAGACTGACCAATATTGCTAACTTAATTAATTTTGGTAGTAGGACCTTATTTAGATTCTGTTGTCCACACCCAAGTTTTTGTAATAAATACAAGGAA
Source organism: Nemoura dubitans (assembly GCA_921293005.1). Classification (NCBI taxonomy): domain Eukaryota; kingdom Metazoa; phylum Arthropoda; class Insecta; order Plecoptera; family Nemouridae; genus Nemoura; species Nemoura dubitans. The sequence goes on along the minus strand of OV121073.1, from coordinate 65,453,566 downwards.
GAACTTGATATTATCCAGTATCTTTGGTTTAAATTTAAGCTGTGGAATGTGCCTAATATATTGCACACAAAGTTTTATTGCTTGCAGAAGGTCATTCAATCTTGCCTCAATCTACTTCCTGTATCTGCCTAAAAAAAGAAACAAAGCATGTCTGCACTGTCTGCAAAGGGGTACAAATGTGGGAACTACAACTTAAACTAATCACATACCCCTATTTACCTACTACCTCTAATATTTATTACTGGTAGCATTACTTTTATCTTTGATCTCCATTTCAATTAGATATTTAGTAATATTGCTACTTAATTAACTGCACAGTATCTACACACTGTGTACCCCTGTTTTGAATTAGAAATTGGCTGATAAATCCACTTATCTACAGTCAAGATAAACAATATTTAATTGCTACACACACATAGTTGACCTCTACTCTATACATAGGAGTTAGGTACGTTTGTTAATAAAATGACTTTATCATTAGGAAAGGCCTGACTTTGGATTTTTGGATTAACCAACATCAATTTTGTTAGTGAAATAATCCCCTGTTTTTTCATAGAGGTTGGTTTCTCCGAAGAACAAAAATTGTGAGCAGGTATTGTTGCCAATTGAATGCAAATGTTAAGTAGAAAGGCAACAACATACTAGGTACCTAACAATTACTTTTGAAAAAAATATTGCCAATGCCAACAGAGTAAATGACTTTAAAAAATACCAGGAATATTTTTAAACAACTATTTTACACTGGGCTTTCAATGCTGTCAGCACAATCACTGTCAACGTCAGTTGAGCTATTACCCTCAAGCTACAGCAGGCTACCTACTTGCAATAGGTATAATGTACCGCAGCGATCAGTTTTATTTACAGCAAGCATTCTTACCTGCATATGAAGACTGAGAAGTTTCTTGCAGCTTGAAAGTAAAGGGAATGTGAACTTTCATCATCTTCATTTGAGGTATTTGAGTTTGCTGAGGGTGGACAGGAACACCAAACACGAGATCTTCCCCGTGCAATCGGAACACCATCATGTTTCTGGAAACGAGAAAAGTTCTTTGTTAGGTAACCTATACTGATCAAACCAAGACCACAGCCATGATTAAATTCTATCTTCTCCTGAACCATAACTTCGTGGATGCTTACAAAGCGAAGTTGAGCAAGTATTTTATTAGTCTCAATTAGTAATTGACAAAATGTTTCAACTACCTTGTGATTCTCAATTAAACCCATTTTTCAAGTCATCATATTGTTACTAAAAACTGGTGCATAGTTCTTAACATTGTGTTGGGCTAGATGTTAATTTAAGCCAGTAATTATTACTGTTAAAAATAACAGTATATAAAAAAATACCTTCCTACTACAGGGACTACAGAACCAGGAAGCAAGTGAACCAGAGCGATGTAAACTTACCGCATGATAAATAGAACCATTGCACAAAAACATATCAAAACTGCCAGCACAGAAAATATGTTCGACAACTCTGCTACCGACACAAGCATTGATGTGATAGTTATCATCATTTTTAAGCTTAATTTGAGAAATAGTTTTATCAAAATGTCAGAGACTGGCTATGAACACCTAAAATGTCATCTTCCACCCACTAAAACGGCACTCCGCACCACACTGCATCACATGTAGAAATCATCCCGCGGTAGAGGTGAGCGATTAAAGTGAAAGTGTTTCGCCCTCAAAAGAACACGTTTTTTCACTGATATCTTCATGCTTCTAGCGAAGAGATGCTGGAGAAAACAGGACACTGCCTGATGCTCACAGCTACTTTCTTGACAGCTGAGCGAGACAAAGAGAGGGGAAGTGCAATTTCTCCTCTGCGTATTTCTCCCCCCACTCGTGTAGTACCACGCTAATTTAAATTTCCGTCCGTAGTCAACCTAGATAAAGAGATTTAATGTAAATAACAATGAAAAAAAGAATGAAAGTAAAGAACTCTTTACCGTTTACCCTACAACTCATATTTCATCTGACCCTGAAACCTGATTAGCTGAAACCAGGCCCAAACCTCATGCTCTGTTCAACCTTCATCATCCAAAACTGCACAAGAATCTGAAATGAAATAATTTGACAATATCCGGTTTTATATCAATAATAGTTTAATTATAACATTGATTATCCATAATATGAATACGTATGAATGTGGTGTCAAAAGTTCAAACTATTTACAATGTACCTACCATTTATCAATTTCAGGTAGTGTATAATATTATTTCACATTATTATTTTGTTAGCCTAATGAAATTCCTTTACCAATGTTTGATATTGAAAGTGCTGTGCTGAGCAAACCTAGTTTTCAAAACCTGATTATACTTCATTAATTAATGTTTCAATCACATGTATCATTCAAACATTGCCGCTGTAGTACAAATAAATCGCTTCCGCAATCGGAATATTAGATTTTAAGGCCACATGCCAATTACCAATTATTATTTAACGGAAAACAACAATTAAATATTTAGATAATTCATATTATTAAACTTTGGCATATTTTCTACCTTGACCCTTCCCCTATAAATGCTAGCAACCGCTTACTCCCGAAACAATCCTGCCTGCAGCATGTTGCTTAATTGATTGATTAAGATTTTCACATGTGGCAAATTTGGCCAATAGCTGTTATTTTGTTACAAAGAGGGCATAGAGCATCAACAAAGATTAGAACCAGATTATTGGTATCCAAGAAATCGAGGATGATACATTGGAAGGGTTCCAAACTGGATGAAGCAAACTGATTACAGGAACAAGATTGGCCTGTTATGAGAAGCTTTTTCCCTCAATGCAAGCACTAAAAAAATGTCAAAATCTTGAATCACCAATATTTTTTGCTATATAACAAATGCACATAAATTAATATATTTCTGTAGATTGTAAGCCTGCTCTGCTCCAACTTAAAAAAATAATAAAGAATCATCACAATATGTAGCACTAAAAATGCAACAGTAAAACATCACACCAGAAGAGGGGAATGTACGAGTCCTAACTCCGATTTCCACTAAATCCATTGCTAACCAAATCTACCAACAGCTTAAATTAATAATAGATTATAAAACTATTAATAAATTAGTGACAAAAATTCACACAACCACAAACACACTACTAAAACAGGACAAATTAATATAAATTACTACATCGCTGGAAAGGCGAGTGGGACGGGTCCAGTTACAATAAGTACGAATCCGTAACCCAGCCTGATTATGAAAACTGATAAGTGATAAGTAATACTAGCAAGCATTCTTGCACTCTAATAACAAAAGATAGATCAATACTTGAAGATAAAATATGCTTATCGACAAAAATAACATGCATTTTTTCTGAAATAATATTAATATAGAAAAATTTTGACATTACCAATAGCATTATTATGATTACTTAAAAATAAAGTTGCAAATTGTAATTGCAAATTGTAATTGCAAATTAATAAACATCAAAGTAATTCTAGAAAATTTCAACATCATGTGATATTCTCTCCATTTGAGCCTTATATCTCATCTCCATGTATTTAAATGAGTGGCAAACAACCAATCAATATTCAACGGAAATCATGTTTTTTAAAGCTTCGGAACTAACAACATAGCATGCTGCTTGACGGTGGGATAAATTAAATTCATAGGGTTGGTGGGCAGAGAGGAGAGACTCTCAGAGCAATCACCATACACAAAGTGTGACAATCAATAAAGTTCAGACAATAAGGTTTTTGATACCCTCTCCATAGGTACTTTCCTTATTAACAAATAAATAATCAACGAACAAGGAATGTCCAAATGCTGCCGTCATTGTTGTGCAGCTCAGCAAAACATAACAGCAGCCCATATTGTCGAGGAGAGGGGATGTGGGGGTAGTACAGGACAACACCTCGGATGTCCCAAATTTGATCTTAGCACCAGGCAAATCTGGTTCTTGTTTTCTGTGATTCCAGAATCAAGCGCTGGAATGATGGCATATTTTAGTCTTGAGCTTCTGCTGACCAACTGTTTACACTAGCAGCCTGCAAGATTGTGAGCGAACGAAACCATGATTTGGTGATTCTTACGGTAATTTCTTCCATCTCTTCCACATATGATACCATGATTCCACTATGATATTCAAGGAAATGTCCACTCTTTCTCCATATTGTTCCACTAGCAGAACAGTGTAAAAAGTTACACTTCACAAGTTGTATTTGACAAAAGCGCATCAGCAACCTTCGCACCCTTCAATCATAGGCGCGCGCAGGGTAAATGGTTAGATTTCGGCCCAGAACGGAGGAACCAAGAAGATGGTCACAAAAAGCACACCGTTTTCTATGCTCGTGACTGCAAAACCAAGTGTTGCTGGCATGGCAGCCATCAACAGCATCATTGAATTTCTATCTAAGCACACAGCCTGGGCCTTCTACATGAAAATATTTCCAAATCCACAATGATCTTATGATACAAATGGCTGTGGAAAATGGCAGAGTAAAAAAATACCCAATTTGAACCTTGCGCCAGGTAAAAGCCACCTAAAGACATTTTTGGCATACGAGCAAATCGAAACAAATCCATTTAGAGGGCGCTGGCAAGTGGCAATGTGGCAGATCTCGCAATCACACCCCTAATAACGTGCCTAGAGTTTCATTTAGCTTGTATTCTGGCAAGGTTCATACATACTTACCAAGGTTTCCTCGAACGGGCATTTTCATTGTCTCAAGTTTTTAGGTTTACGTGACGTCAGCGGTGCCTCACTGCTCCCTGTATACTGTGACTTTCGGTGTGAAACGAATGTATTCAATAAGCATTGGCTATGTTTTTGGAATGGATGACATTTTGAAACAGCCAGTAATATTTTTGACATATATAGATAGAAATGAAAACAGCTTGAAACGAGCTAATTGTAACGCCCATAAAAGATAAAAAGGGAAGTACATTCTAAACACAGGTTTCAGTCAATTCTGCGGCTTTTGCGCCCGCATGAGGACTCTCACAACTGAAATTTGTTATTAGAAAATTGAAAGTTCACCAGACTGACCCTTTATAAACGTCATTCAAGATGCATTTCTGGCTTTTTTCATTTTTCACAAACCAGCTCAGTACTTTATGGGATATACAAATTTAGTTATTGAAGTATATGGACTACAATGAAGCTGTTAGTTTACCAAATCACTTTCACATCATGGTAAACAAGAATTAAAGTTGAGCATTGACAGCAAATGTCAGCAATGACAGTTCTATGAAAATTGTGCTTGAAACAAACTGCATGTCTCTGTGTGGCAGAGCCAGAGCATCGGCCAGAGAGTCTAGAGAGCCGGGTGGCATCGCTGACGTCAGAGTAAACATCCCGATCGAGGCAACCTGTGTAACTACTATGTATATCAACCTTGGTATTCTGGATACTAATTTATATTTCCAGTGCAATAGTAAGATGTTGAGTAATGAAGCTGGTCAAAATCTCAGATACGGCCTGTGCCGTGTCTGCCGCACCGCTGCGCACGCCTATGCAGATACCATCAACAAGTCTTCACACGGGTCGTTGTGTTGTGGATGAGAACCGTGGGGAATGTTATTTCCCAAGGAGGGTAGAGCCTCAATAACAAAATCCTGCAGCTGGTAGCATTTACAAGTGGACTTCCATTACGTGAGAGTTTGAAGATAACGGTTGACCGATATTTTATGAGCATATTAGGTAGTCGTCTTGAATTGTTGGAAGTTGGTGGATAATTCAAAGTTCAAAGGATAATGGAAAACTGCAACATGAGCACTCAGGATGCAGCGATCAGTCAACAAAAGCCAATGAAAAAAACCAACTGCTGCGATGTTTTTCTGCGTTAGCAAATAACGCTTCGCAGGTCTCATTCCTCAGCCCTTCTTTTCTCTTACTTAGCACTGCCCTAGGCATAAAAAAAATATTTCTCAAATGGATTTTCAATCTCAGTACCTATCTGTGTTAAATATCAATATAAAATAGGCACAAAAAAATTAGCAAGAGCCTTTGCCCAAAATCCAAACAGAGAGACATTTCTTCCATCTACCTTGTTGTCATTAAGCATCCCAGGAGCTTTGAGATTCCATGTTCTTTGAATAGACCATTTTAAAAACTCATTGCGCAAGCGCGTCACTCTGAGAGACGGGCCTGCCTGCGCTGTAAATTTACCGTTCGAAATTCGCGCGCTGTCAGGCCATACAACTTGTCCGGGAAGACTCGCACAGGCATCAAATTTCGTTGCTTACTCAATTAATAATGGGCCGAGACATGGTTTGCGATATACCAGGTTAAAACAGATACTCTAGCGTAAATATAATTGATTCATTTCATTATTTTCCGAAAGATAAAAACTTAATAAGCTAATAAACCTGGTTACAACTGGTGAATAGGAAGGGATTGTGCGGCCAGTTCTTGTGCTTTGGAATTGGAAACCTAACTGAACAATAGCAAATCTGTGGCTTTCACTTTAATACGATCGGTAAAAGGACAACTGAAGACCAAACTTCAATTTTCTTCTCTAATCGGACGTCTTAACATTTTGATGAGCAAGGATTTGAATGAGGTTTTGCAGAAAGCCCACATGTCTAATCAATGCCCGCCATGGCGATGAGAACTAAATAAACCCCGTGTGGATGCCAGTTGAAAGTTTTGTCGGTAGATGGTGCTGCAATTTTTTAAATGGTCTATTTGCAACTCAAACCTACCAATATCCCGGTATTGGCATCACTGGCGACATAAAACAAAAAACTTCAGATCACAATGCATTTGACATTCACACAAACAAATGCTCAAGACCCATGGCAAGCATTATGGTAGCTGGTTCCTGCGATCAATGGTCGAACGATCGCCTCTAGTGTGACTTGCGCGACGTGGGGCTGCTTGGCGGTGTGAGCGAGACGGACTCGGAGCGTGACGAGAACGACTTCCGTGCCGCCGTCTCCAGGGACAGCTTCTTCAGCGGCGGCGGTGTCGACTGCGCAACACCTTGGGCAAACGATGTGCGTGCGCCCGATAGGCTGGATCGAGCGCTGTCCGAGCCTTGCACTGCAATGCATTGTATTTTATGAGTTAAAACTTTGAGGGTTAGTTTGTCAATTTGCATTTGAAACTTTCATATGGAAATGCAAGTTCAAAAGACCTAGGGATCCCCCTAACGACTGAGGGATTTTTAAAATCAAATTGATCTAATCTGTAAATTTAAAAACATTGTAAATAATCAGAAAAAATTCAACACATAAAATAATTTCCCCTTCCTCCCTCACCAAACTTAAACCAAAAGATGACAGTCGATTGCAACAAGCTATTGAATATAACAAACTGCCAAGCAGAGGAAGAAAACAGGACAAATTTACAAGACAGTGGATGCAGTGAAAGCCACTCGCTAGTCAACTTCGAGTTATCTACGAATTATGAATGTACTAATTAGCATGCACTGCACAGGAATGTTTACCTGAAGATCTACCTCCGCCAAAGAGCGGACAGGCGTTCTGTACAGGGGAATAAACTTGTGCAGCGAAGTCTTCAAAGGTGGTCGACTCCTTGTGGGCCCGGATCACGAGGTCCAGGGACTTGAACCTCTCCTCGTAGCTGCAAGCAAACCGCAATGGTCACTTTTTTGCATTTCATAGTGACAAGTTTATTTCACAACAGAGAATTCTTCCCTAAAAAATTCACAGATCCTTCTCAGAAACTTTTCGAAGTTGGCTTTGGAACTGGAATGAAAATATACCGACCTCCCAGAATCTCGTGAGATTGTTAAAATTAATGTTAAACGATGTGTACCCCCTGTTAATGGATGGATGTCCACCTTCTCTCTACTAAGTTATCTACTATTTAAGAGGTTTGCGGAAAAGAAACTAGCGCAACGGCTCGCTCAAGAGTCATGAGCCAAACAGATATGAACTAGGGATGACAATGAGTACCTGTACCGAGCAACCAGTTCTCATTAGAACCGAGTTCAAAAAGCAACAACACGTAACACGTTGCTTAGTAAAAATATATAATTTTTTCCGTAACTATGGGTACCTGCTTGTATGTTTAACCGGTTTATAAAAGCAAGCAACCAGTTGAATAAAAGTCTAGTTTCTACTGATAAATAGGTATACCTGCATTAAACTACTTTTCTTTGCCATGGAAGGCATGCCAAAATAAACTACCTCCTCAGCGTCATCAACCATGTGAAGACATGTCAAGACCATTGATTCAATTTCAGCACCAGCACCATTGCTCAGCACCATTGAATTGAAATTCATTTTAGACTAGAAAACAATCAAAATTGAACACTGTAAGTAGTGATTGTGGTACCTCAGGGCAGCCTGTTCTGATAGAACGGCAGCACTTACTAGTTCTGATAGAACGGCAGCATGCTTCGCTTTGCGCGGGACGCACTGATCGCGGTAGCGCGTACCAGGCCGGGCAAAACTTTGTGGTCGACAATCACCTCATCAAACAGAGGCCCGAAGAACGGCACCTGCACAACAAATGTTTTCGGTCGGTTTAGGACAGTCTTTGAATGTGCTTAGCATGAACAACATACCTGGATAAAATAGAGCAACCGTAAATCTACTGAACAACTGAATATAAATTTTTTACACTTAAACAAGACAGAAAGTGAACAGAAAACAGTGAAAAAGTTTCATTGGGATCCAGAGTCTCGTACGATGATGTGCGATGTGTTTGTGTGACTCACGTCTGGTTTCCGAGACACTTGGATGCGGCAGAGGCCGGACGGCAGCGGGTAGATGACGATGAGCACGTCGCAGAACTCGGTGGGGATCACCTCGCGGCGGTAGTCGCGCACGTGCTCCGACCACACGATGTGCACCTCGTCGTTGCCCAAGTGCCGCGTCTGAAACAATTACCGTTAGCTGTTATCAAACTAAAATCTCTCAACCTTGAATATATACTTCATGCAGTTTGTTTAAATAGATCAATTGTTGTAGTATTGCACGACTCCTCTTGCTTAGGACAAGACAAGAGTAAATAATTTCCCTGATAAGAAAATTCTTGTATGCTCATTAGTTGTGCTTGTGCCACATTACACACACAAAATTTCTGGCAAGGTTTCAAGATCTAACATCAGTCTCTGTACACCATTCTATTTCTACGAGCTTTCCCCATGTGAGAGCGTACCTTCTGCAGCAGGGACTCGTGGCTGTCGGAAGGCATTCGCGTGGCCACATGGAAGATGGCCTCCAGGAACGAGGTGGCGTAGTACGGGGCCGTCTCGCCCGTGCTTTTATTACGCTGCAACCCTCCAAGGAAGCCCGTGTGCGACTCTAGCTCCACCTGGAGGCAGATAGGTCAGCGTTATGTTGGATGTAAGGGTAGCAACGTCAGGGACATAATGGCATCTGCATAAACATTTTCTCTGGACAGAGACACTGGACGTACTTGACATACTTTTCATGTCTCTGCCATAGATTCTATAATTGCCATATAGTCAATGACGCACAAGTTCAATGCCAATGAAACATTGCATCTTAATCTTATCAATGAAATTGGTTGTTAGCTGTAAGCCCAGCTTTAGTGTGGTCTATCATCGACCACATTTGTTATTTACTGACCTGCAATGATGTTATTCTCAATGTAAAGCATTATAAAAGAAGCTCACCTCCCAAGCAAGGCCCGCGATGAATTCCTCATAGGCCTGGCTGCCGCATGTGTTGGATAGGATCGAATTCTTGTCTTCTTGTCCTTCAGCCACGTACACCACCGCAATCTTGTGAGTCTCCCGGCATTGCTGCGAAACAACACACCAACACAAATTTACAGAGCGTCACGAAATAAAATACACTGCTCATTTACTGCCGATTCCTTACTCTTGTCATTAATAGTACCGGCAAACGATAGCTTCTGCAGCAACAGCGAGTTGTTTCACGTATTACGAACTGGTTTTATAAATTTACAATCATTCGAGTCCTATCATGATATGAGAGATAGTTCCTCTCCAAGAGTGCCACATTGCCGCGACGGCGATGCCCACCTGGGAGTCCAGGTTGCGCAGTTCCCGCAGCAGCTTGTCGTTCTTGGAGAGCAGCTGGAGCAGAGCGCGGCGCTCCCACCCGGCGAGTCCGAGGTGCGAGAACAGGCGGCGAGCGTGCTGGAACGGGGTGTCTCGCTCGCGATGGCTGCTCCGCGGCCCGCAAGGCTCCTCCGACAAACTGCGCACAAGCCATAACCTTTCAAGCTGCCAAACCTAATTTAACTCAAATGGCCATTTCTGTGGTTTTTTCCATCTTTGGGACCACAGATTTAAAGAAATATCCATGCAGACATGCCTTATGAAATTTCATATAATCAATTTCAATTTAAATAGATAGAGAACAAAAGCAAAAAACAACAATGAGATACAAACTGACACACTAATGCAGAATATTCGAGATACTCAGTTAATATTTGAAGAAAAACCACAGAAAATAATGTAGCAGCAAACTTAATGTGAGTAGTAAAAGACAGACAATGATAAAACAATAAATTTATGCAATCTAGGGGAGAGATGGTGTCAAAGAATTTAAACTGTAACTCACGACTGCTCGAGATCCATCGCGGCAGAGTGCAGGTAGTCGATCTCGGCATTTCGCTGGCCTACGACGGCAGTGATGATCTCGTGCTCGGCCTGGAGGCTGAGCGGCGGCGGGGGCGGTGCCGGGATATTGCGAGGGGTGTCCAGGCTGTCCAGCAGCTCGGAGCTTGTGTGGCCCAGATATTGCAGTAGCTGAGGGCACAGTAGGGATATGTTAGGCAATGGTGGAGAGAGGAAGTCAATGCACTCAGTGCTTTCGAATCGGTAGTATCAAGTTCGCCAGCTGGAGAGGATTCTGGTTATTCAGACCACTGTTGTAAACTTCAAATCAAGGGGAGTAATACCAAAATACCAACATTGGGAAACACAATGATAGAATAAACTACCATTGCTGTGGCCAGAAAATACAAAAATTCTAAAATCCAGGCTAAGAAGATGTATTGAAATAAGTTTGATTCAATTGGTTGATATCAATATTGTATTGTTTTCTTAGAGTATTTCATCAGTTTTGATATGAAAACTATGTCATGGCAGAAAAGCCAAAACAAGTAAATAAAATATAAATGGAAGCTAATTATTATCAGGCAGTTCAGAATTACAAGTTTGAACCCATTGGCCATTCCATTACTATTAGGCAATGCAAGGCTTTCAATAATTAAGATAATGCAGGTGAGGTGATATGCAAGCACTAATCCTATTCCCAGTCCTCACGTCGTCTAGCTGGTCCAAGTCCTGAGCGGCGTTCTCGAAGGTGGGCAGTACGTCGGGAGGGCGGTGGCGAAGCGTGTGCTGCGGCGGGCAGCTCTGATGCCCACTGCCCACGAACATCGACGTCAACATCGCCTCGTCCGCATTTATCGTCCCTATCGCCGGATCTTCCATGGAGTCCTCATCTGTAACGCAAAGGTTCTCGGTCAGGTCGTACTGGTTACAGGTTGTCGGTTACGGGTTGGGTTACGGGTTACAGGTTTGTTGAGCATGAGCCCCTTGCTAGAGATTTTTTATTTTTTAAGATATGTAGTCTCATTTTGACAGAAGATGTGCTAACGTGAAAGAATGTTATTATTTAGTACCTATTTAGAATTATTTAGATAACTATGTATTTAGAATCCCATTCTGTTGCAAATTTCAATACACAGTTGTTTTACTTCTGCAAAAACAATTTGTAAACAAACAAAAGAAAATTGGTAAAGAGGGGAAAAATTTCTATTCAAAGAAATATAATATACCTATACATGTCCATGTTCTCAAGTTCATGTGAGAATGTTCACCCATCCAGGCCGTGAACCATCTCAACTCGCAGTGTGGTTACCTTGCGAGTGGTAGCTGTTGAGACGGGCGTCGGCGGCATCCTTGGGTGTGCAGTACAGGATGGACGCGTCCCAGGACGCCTTGCCCCCGAGGTCGCGCAGGATCACACGCACTTGCGACGGTGCAGTGCGAAGGCCGGCCGTTGCGCCACCGCCGGGCACCTCCAGCGTCGGCAGCTCCACCAGCGACAGCAGCAGGCTGTCGCTCAGCACAAACAGCTGGAAGGAAATCACAGGGCATTCTTTCAGCGTACAGTTCCAAAATAGATTGAAAGGTAAAAATGTGGCTTTCCAACAGCTAACAGCTGGATCATTTGAAATTAGACTGAATTCTGCGAGTTGGGAGAGCCAGGTTCAATTTCCCTGCCACCCACTATTTGTGTGAAACTTTTTTTGTGAAACCAATAGCATCAGGGAAAGTAAGGATGCAAAACCTGGCAAAGTGTCACCGTTAGAGAAATATTTTTTTCTACAGTTACTTGTGATTAATGCATTGTCAACCACTACATATTTAGTGCTATCAAGTGCAACCGTCTTCTTATCTTGTACATAGTACCTAGCACAAAAGTGCATGGGTACCTGAATGTTTGGCGCGGTGAACACTTGTGCGCAGAGTTTTTCGGCAGACAGGCCGGGGACGTCATCGTGTTCGACCACCATCGACGACAGGCGTGACGCTCCGATGCCCATCGGGAAGTGCCCCACGTGGTTCACCAGGTGCATTGTAACCTGCAACAGCGTTGCCTTGGAGCAGTGAAAACCACGGCGGGGAACCTACCTTGTGTCCACTCTGGGTTGTACGGAGTATGATAGGCACATGCCATTCCAGAGGCCGCATATATCTCAAACCTAACGATTCTTCATGTTGGGTTGCCACCCATCTGATAACTGACCCCAAGATATTGTAAGGGCCAGATTTGACAACTATGCCAGAAGAGTTTGAATGGGAGTTCAAACAAGTTATGGCAACAGACAAAAGTGTGGGGTTTGATCCTCAGTCGACATTTATTTAATCCAGTTCTTAAATGGCGTCTTTTACAAAACAGCACATAAAATGTAGCGGTGGTTCCGATTTATTATTGGAGAAAAAAATTATTTAACTGAAATTCTAAAATCTGGAGATTGGGGCAGAACTGCTAGTTGATCAACGCACGAGCGGCCAAGGTGAGCGTACCATCTTAGCGGCGAGTTGCACAGCTTGCCGGGCGTCCTGTCCGGGTGGCGGCGGCCGGTGTGCCGGCGAGCCACGAGCGCCGGCCGCCGACTGTCGCATGTCGTCGGCCTGGATGTCCGGCACAAACTCGGCCAGCAGCTCCGGGTGGAACAGGTGGTCCACGTGTCCGCTGACCGGTTTGCTCTCCTCGCCACCTGCCGGACAACCAGCACCGGCTCAGTACGACATGCCACATTTTGGCTCGTCGATGCCATTTCCACCAAACACAAATCGAGTACCAAATGTTGATCGTGTGGCGATTCTGAACAAACTGTAAGACCCCGTTTACATTACTAGCTCATTACCAGAGTAATTAAAAACACCCAGTAAGTTCCAAAAGTGAACACAGGAAAGTAGGTAATAACCGAGGAAAACTTTGAACATTCGTAACTTACACGGGTTACTAGGGTTGGATGAGCGTGGGTTTGAATTTCAGCCTTGTTTGGCAGCTATCAGCTATTTGCTTTATCCCTCTGTTCATCTCCAGTCACTGATGATGATTTGTTAGTTGCCAAAATATTATATACCTTCATAATTAACCTAGTCTCCATTTCTTGTTCAAAGTAGAATATATTTGCTTCTTAGTAGATAGCCCAATGCTGCTAAAAATGTTCTGCAAGATTTAAAATTGCCATTATAACCTTCCCTATGCCGCAATGAGTGGCAGACTGTAGTAAACTTTGGCACTTGTAAAGCAGCAGTAGATAACATCCTCTTTATAAGATGCAAATCTGCTCTCACTCTAAAATCTTACACTGCGGTCGTAAATAGTAATGTAAACGGGGTCTGAGCGAGAGGCGTACCTTGCAGCATGTCCAGCACACGTAGCGCGGTGAGCAGCAGCGAGGTGCCGCGGCGTTCGTCAAGCAGCGCAGCCGGCGGCACACGCATGCACCACTCCCCGAGACAGAGCATGAGCGCGCACAGCAGCCGCTTGTCTTGGTCCGATACGGTGGGCTTGTCCGCGGTGGCCGGCGCAGGTGACAGGCGGGACAGCGTCAGCGCCACCATCTGCGCTCGGCAACCATGCGTCAATTGTGTGCGCTCAGAACAAGACGGCCATTTAACTGGCATTGGTCAGATTGGCTTTGTTGAGGAGAGATGTGTTGGGTTGACTACCAGTTTGAAAGTTTTCTTTACTCTTGAGAGAACGTAACAAAAACTTTGGTGACTGTATCATAACCAAAAATGAAAAAGGCTAACTTCATTTAAGATGGGTAAACTGGGAAAACCTCTGCTCACATTTAAGAGGGGATGCAGATTTTAGCACGTTTTTAATGTTGGGTCGGAATAAGGCACAGCAAAAATTGAATTAATTCTGTTGTTGGCTTAGAAAAAGAGCTTCAATGTGGCTGTTGTTGAATTGTTGTTCTTTCACTGTACCTATCTTAACATTTGAGTCATATTGACACAATCTCCACTAGGTCCTTCTTGACTTGATTGACTTACCTCAATGATGCGCGATGGCATTTCTGGGAAGTGAGTCATCAGCGTGTCCGCATGGTCGCAGAGCAGGAACAGCAAGTCAGCTGCCAACAGTGCTACCATCTTGTGGTTGAACTGGGCAAAAAAACACAACCTAGCGTTACGGCTTGCTCGCAACAGCTGCTATGAACACCTTCAACGAAGAAAGGGGTAATTATGTTAAACGTCTCAAATCGTATCAGAACAGTAACAGAAAACATTTCTTTTATGATCTAGGTATGCTGACAAAATTAAAAATTTTAAACAAGTATCATTCTAGCAGTAGCAGTGTCCATTGTCGTTAAGTACTGATTACCAACTGAGTTAAGATTCGGAGTTAAACGGGACGTTATTTTAGTGACACGATACCCATCTCTTTTCATGAGCATATTCAATACTGCAAGGAGATATACAAAGTGCTACCAGGAAATAATGGACAGCCATTTTATTGGATAAGAATCTTTGGATAAGCAGCAAAAAAAAACGTGAAATAAAAAAACCACCACCACACATATCATAAACAAGCAAACCAAGCAATGGAAAATGTGAAAACAAAACAACACAAATAAATAAACGAGATTTTGAATACCTTACTACCCATGGGATTGAGCGACTCTTTCTGCAGTGTGAAACTTTTCTGCATCGGCAACCAAATGAAATGAAACCCAACAAAGAAAGAAATGTGAGAAATAAAAGTCCACCAAAACTACCGAGCTATGGGCAAGCAGTTATGGGTGTCTCGTAGGAACAACTAAAAACTGCATGCATATTAGTTTAGCCAGCTTTATCCTGCAGATGTCAAAACCAAGTCAAGTCAGTTGTATTGTAAGCAATGCCAATGTATACCTACAGCAATGCAAATTGTTAAATGTAAGTTTAAATATTTTAGCTTGAATTAATAACAAGTAACAACATGCCTCTAAGAGTCGGTTGTTTCACTTTCTATAATAATCAATGCAGATATTAGTGAATACTGAATAGTTAATGTTTCTGTTTTATTGCCCATGCACAAGCATGCTTCTAGGTAAAAAATCCATTAGATTAGTCAAAGCATGAGAAAGGTTAGTAAAAGATTCAAAATTAGCAATAAGCAAGATAGCAGGTTTCTCATAACATGCCATGTAAAATACAAGCAAGGCTGTATTAAAACCTGAAAGTTCCATACATTCACATTGCATTGTCTATAACCACTAGGTATCAGAGGTCATCTTCAAAGATTAATAATTAATTATACTATGAAATACAGTGCATTAAAATAAGGCAGGCATAAAAATAAATGTTACCTATAATGAAAAATACAATTAAACAACGGAAATATGGAATGTTATAAATAATAATTAATAATACAAGCTTCATGGGTTTGCTAGTCAAAAAATGCTTTTGTATTATTGAGCAGAACTTTGTACTATTTAACCCTTAAAAATAAAGTAATTAAAAGATATGTAGCCAATTCTGTGAGGTGCTGGGTCCTTCCGCCTTACACAAAGCGGTCAAAGTGGCAGTGTTACTTACTATAGTGCCAGCCAAGCACTGTGCTACCTTTCAAATGAGTACCTATCTAGCACCCCTGAAGCTCCACCAAATTGGCTGCTCTGGGTTGTATTATTCTATTGAATCACTAGATTTCTGTTAATTTGTATAAAATTCATGTTTAGATAAAAAAAACGAACATCCTGTGCCCAATGCAAAAACATGATCGACTCTTTTATTATAATTATTGGATAAAGCAACTTGTTATATGGCTGAGAGCTTGTTTTAATATCAGAAATATCAAACATAGGTATCAAAAAGAATCAACTTACAAACAAAATGACAAATTTTAAACCACATCATGAGCTAAAACATCATTCAAGGACTGTGAAATGTAATTTGAAAGCAAATCATTGCTCTAACTGCCATCAGGTACAGCTGCATAGCTACCATCACTAAGGCAGATGCAGCTGGCTGCTTACCCTGAGAGAGATCAGCAGCACGTTGACGGCCTCACTGAGTTTGGGGTGCATGGTGCCATGGGTCAGCTCGTGATAGAGGAAGATGCCGAGGCTGGAGAGCGCGATACAGCGGGCCTGTCCCGCAGGCTCCCGCTTGCTGCATTTCAGCAGCACACTCAGGATATGCTCCTGTGGTAATGGCAAAAGCTTTGGCTGAACTCACTGTTCACAAATTGGGTCATTTGTAGTGATGTGAGGTGGTAAGTTACGCGGTCAATTACCGCCGGTAATTTACCAAATACCGGTAATTTACCAATTTCCCAAATACGGTAATTTATTTGGTAAATTACAATTTGTAAATTATGGTAAATTACCATTTGGGAAGGGAAGTTTGGTGTACCTACTTGCTGTACATGACCTGTGTCATGGTGTCATGGTGACTGTGTGTGAACATGACCTCGCATGATTTTTCCTTAGCTTAAATACGGAAGAACTGAAGAAGTGGAGCATTTCGTTACTATACTTGCTGTAATTTTCATCACGTATAAACTTTTGAAAATTTGCAAATACAAGTGGTACAATTTTAGGAGCTATAGGGACTACTTATTTTCATTAATAGCGTTAGGTGCCTCATTTTTTAAACGAAGCACCACAAAAGTGACCTAGTAAGAAACGCATGAAGTGTTACAAATGTTGTTCAACACAACTTGCAGTGTTCCCCGAGAAAGGTGTTTGCATTTTGTCTTTTTGTATAAACTCTAAGTGCAAAGTGTTTAATTAAAGTGATTAATATTGTTCCAGTAATATCAATAATTTGTCAAATAAAATTTTCAATTACATTAGCTTTGATATGAATATAATAAATTGTATTTAGCAAATGGAATAAATTTACACATAACTGAAGACGTGGATTTTTAAAAACATTTTTACCTAGGTCCACTGCACATACAAATGATTTTCCATAAGTTTTTTTTAATTACTGAGTGCTGGTAAATTACCGGGTAATTTACCACGTAATAATTTTATAAATTACCGGTAATTTTACATCACTAGTCATTTGCCATCTGATAAGAATTATTGATAAGAACTTTCTCTAGCAACTCCCTGCTCTTGTAATTATTAAAAAGCAAAAGGCAACGCTTCATTTTAACAGCACGATGGAATACCCAAATCTCTCCTCCAACTCACGCATTTCAATGGAGAGCAATGAGAGAATTTGGTACAACATCCAACTCTAGCCTATGTACCCAGGAATGTGTAGCTAGATAGCTTAATTTATAATATTAATTAATATACCACAGATAGGGATGACTTCGATTCCGTTTGTTTTGGAATCGAGTGCTCGGCGTAAGAACCAGTTCCGGAACCCGTTCCTAAAAACTCAAAAAAACGCTCCACAAAACAAAAAATTTCTTTGCAAAATTTTTATTTTATTTTTTTAATTGTACGGTTATTAATTTTGATGAAATGACTTAAATAACTCTTTTACAGTGGTTTTCAAATCCCTTCAGGCCATATTCCACTAGGGTTGCAGCCTGCTGATCCTAGGCCTTCATGGCCACCGCACTTTTGCTATCACCACCAATGGAAAAAAACCATTTAGAGGGCCATGGACCGGTAGGTTGCAATCCTAGTGGAATATGGCCTTTAAATATTTCTGCCTGAGAAATATCTACCCTCAAAAAAAAAAAAATAGAACCTGTGGCAAACGCAATGATGAAATTTGTAGGTTCAAAATTTGGCGCCAAGTGCAACATTAGCGCTCCGGACGTGCACAGTTAGTACTACTGCAATATCGTGCTGCCACCTATTTACAACTTGTTGAAACGTTTAAATTTCGCATTGAAGCCCTTGGCGTAAAAATCTAATATCTCGTTTCCTGAAATTGGAGTCAGCTCCTGTCGGAATCGGGTAGGTACCGAGTACCCGAGTACCCGAAATCATCCTTAACCACAGACCAATATTTCCCAGAAGATGCACTTTGTCCCAAAAGAGAATCTGAATAAATATACTTTCTGCAGCAGAGCTATGAGTATCTTTTGCATCCATTTTGCTATGTCTCTTCAAGATGGTGACCCATTGAAGCATGTACTCTAGGGTGACCAGACGTCCCGGGTTTCCCAGGACAGTCCTGGTTTTGAGGTCCCTGTCCAGGCGTCCCGAGAGACACCACCCGGGACGCCTAAATGTCCCGGTAATCCAGTCATTCCATTTTATTAATTTTATCTTTTTTATTTCAAATAATTTATCTACGTACGATCTTTGTTATTTTGTGTAGTGCCTTTTTCAAGCAATTGGTTTGTGGATATGGTGTAGTTAATCACAATAAGCAGCCCCAACCCATCATCAAACCCCTTCTGAATCCTTACGTTTTGACTGTTTTTCTTTAATCTGCCATTATTGTGTATTGTAGGGGTCAGAAAATGCGAGTGGGAGCTGCAAAATTCGGTACATTCGACTAATTTAAATCATCCATGTGAGGGGGGGGGGGGGCATTGCGTTATTTTCAGGTGCCGTTTCGGCACGTTACGGCCCTGACTGTATGGGTAATTGACCCCCCCCCCTCTCACCCCACCCGTACGAAAATGTCCCGGTTTTTGAGTTCGAAAATGTGGTCACCCTAATGTACTCTCATGGAAGAGGGTGTAAGCTGATTAACAATCTGGCAATCTAGACAATTGATATAATGAGAGTAATATAATGATGTAATGAGAGTAATGAGTAGCTGACCTTGGCCTCTGCACACGACATAACGTTGAATTCGGAGCTGTTTGGCTGCCAGACGGGAAGGCGGCGCAGGGAGTTGGGCAGACAGAGCAGCGCGCCAAGAATCGTGGCCGCCTCCGTGCGCGGCGTCTGCAACCGCAACCATGCAATGCTCATCTCAGTTCACATTTGCAGTAGTATACATTAAGTATAAACTATTCAAGTTAATAAATAGATTTAAATATACAAATTTAAACAATCTACACCAACTAAATGTAATGATATGCTTCCAAGTTTGGTGAACAAATTCTTGATTCGTGTGCTCCACAGCCCACAGGAGTTAGTGTAGGTACTCAAGACCAGTATCACACAAACTATTCACTCTCAAGAAAACTGACTTCAAAGGTATTTGGTGCATGATCTATGACTACAGATGTCAATATACGTGATAATTGCATCTCTTTTACTTTAAAATAAATTCAGTTCTCACATGTCTCTAGTACCTAATATGGAACGTTGTTTTTGAGAGAAACATTTCCAACATTAATCATTGAAGAAATGCCTACGACAAGAACAAGAATTGACCGCTCACCCCCTTGATATCGGAAGACGATACGATGGTGTTGGCGGCGTGTATGAAGTCGAACAGCAGCAGCGAGTGCCCAGGCAAGGCCAGCGAAAAGAACCGCGCCCCGCAATATCGCACCAGCGTGTTCACCACGGGCTTGGTGGGCAAGGAAACACAGTGGGTTTGCAGCCGGCGGTTCTGTGTTCCAAGTAGAACTTTGGATGCTTGTACAATTTTGTCTAGCAAGTAGCATGCCTTTTTTAAATTTTGTATTGAGACTGTTTCTCTAAACAAATAAAGGATAAATTATGAAAGCAGCTAAAAACTACAATACAAGTACATTTATCTTTTAATCTTATTTAAATTACGAAAGCTCGTAATTGGCTATTCATTTGTGTACAAAATAATAAAAACAAGTACATTTATGATCTTTGCGCTGAAGCTGAAATGTAGGCACTTAGTGACATTGCTACCAAATACAATAGGTGCTCCAAAAATGATTTATCTTAAATTACGAATCATTTGGGCTTCCTTTTACTACAAAATTACTCAATTTAAAACAACTGACGTACAACAAAGGAAAACAGTGAAACAATGAGCTACGCATCTCGGTCAACACTGCTAGCTGACATTGCTGCGTAATGCGGGGCGGTGAGAAATGCGGACGTGTGCGTGTGCTGACCTGGTCTGTGCCGACGAGACCTTGGTGCAGCACGCGCAGGAACAACGTGACGTGCTCCAGCGGCAGCGGCACATCTTGCGGTGCGACCGTCATCTGGCACAGCAAGCGGTACGCACACAGCTTGCCCCGGTGGTACGAGTCGGGAAGGGACAGCGCCTGCACACAAACCTCTCATCAATCGTTGCCATCGCATCGCCAACTCTCACCAGTCATCACGCTGCAGACTCTCTTCAGACTTGGTTCACTTTTGGCTTGTTAGTTTCCACTACTTACTTTGAGGTTTTTTGTTCAAACTGTTCAAACTTTATATCTAGACCAATAGACAGAAAAGCTCCTGATCTGGATTACCTTGAAACACCACGGAGCCACCAGTGTGAGTGGAGGAACGAGCTCAGGTGGCGGCGGAGTCATCTGGTTGTCGGCAGACACACTCTGATTCAGTCGGATCTGCAATGCAAACAAATCAGAATAATGAAGCCACTGGACTTGGAGATAAAAACAATGAACACACTCCGCAGCAAGAAAACAATTAGAACTTGCACGCATTAAAGAAAAAACACTACACTTTAATTATTAAACAATATAAAATTAAAATTAAATCTGTCCTTTACCACCCCCGTAACTCTTCGCCAAGATTCCTCCCACTGACCTTAGAGAATGTGTCGCACAGCTGTATGAGGTACTCGAAGACCTTGAGATGCAACGCAGGGTCGCGTAAAAGATTAACGTCGCCCAGTGCGCCGAGCATGCGCCGCCACAGCACGACCGCGACGTCGGGCAGCCAGCCGCGCACAGAGCCACCCGCCATCACCGACTGCCTGTCTGCATCGTCACGAGTGTCTGCACAGTCCAAGAGCGCCATGGGGAGTTAGGCCACACGGTGTGGTGAAGGTTTCAAGCTTCGAGTAGATAAAAGAATTCGAAAAAAGGTTCTCTGCTGAACGAGTCTTGTATTTAAAAAAATTCAGTAGAACACTGTCTGAATCTTTGAAAGTCTACTGGTGTCAAACAGCCATAGAAGTGAAATATATGCCTGTACGTGGGCAAAGCACAGAGACTCTACGAAATTTGAACGGTGGGTGAAAGTGCCATCCATTGCGATTTGTGAGCGATTACCGCTCAAATTATCGAGGGCCAGGTAAGATTCAAGGCAGTTTAGGGTGTACCTAGGCTGGTGATATCTCCGGTGATGACGTCGATCTGCATTGGAGAGTCCTTGATGGAGTTGCTTTCAACGCCGCTAGAAGGCGCTGGCGAGGGTGTTCTGGTCGCCCCTTCCGACTCACAGAATTGAAGTGTGGAGCCTGGAACATCAAGTGGGAACAAACCTGTAACACATCTGTGAGCCTCTATACGTTCCAGTAAAGGTATTGTATCGGCATCGTATCAGATAACCAGCTGCTTTTACAAGTTAAAGTTTCATGTGTATGACGATTCTGCATTTAATCTTTTTAGAACTTCCAGAGCTTGTCAGATACTCCAGATGCCAGCAGCTCACTCACCTCTCGCAAAGCGCAGAGAATCCATCGAGCGAGACTTCTTGTTCACGCGCCGCTGGGAAAAGTCATGTCCCGTTGGCGTCAGGCTTGCCAACAGTCGCTCCACGTCTTGCTCCAGGGAAACTGGCAGGACTGGAACATTCCAAGTTTGGAAAGAGTAATATTTAAAAGCAAAACCCCTACGGCAAGCAGTGCTTACAGTACCTTACTGGGATAAAGATATGGCAAGCAGGCTAAGAACATGATTTAGCTCAGCAAACAGTATTATTGCTTGCTGTTGTGCATGTGCCTACCTGGAATGCAGACAGTGTTGTTGTGGCTGGAATGGGCCTCTCTGGCATGCCTGCGTCGTTGGTTGGCAAGCCTGCTGGTCAGGTTGCCTTCGCTGACACTTCGGGATAGCTGCGTTCGGCTGGCGTAGATGCCGCTGTCACATCGCTTCCAAGGGCTGTGTTGGCGGAATGATCCAAAGCTGGAATCTGGAACATACGGAAAAGAGTTAAAAACCTGTTCACTATTATTTAAACCATTAATTTTAATTCTTTCAGTCTCCTATTGATATATTTAATTAATTGAGCCATAAGCATAACCAGTGTGAAATAAAATAATTCACCTTTGTTTAATTTACCACCACTTCAGTATATTTTGCCAGAGGTGTATTGTCTCACCAATAAACAAGGGAATACTAATTCAAGATAAAATCCCTCCAACCTATACAGTTAGGTATATATAGAGAAGGAGATACATAAATGAATATATCACAAAAGTTACAACAGGAAGTGGTATTCAACTTTCCTGTGTAAGGGCCACTTCCATCTCCCCCTCCACTGTTCAAGTGTTTGCACGCAAATCACATGTTGTCCAAGCTATCACATGCATTACCTACTTGATTTCTTTTTTTACTCACAAAAATTTAGAAAGGGATACGCTAAACTAAGGGTACATTTTGTAAATACTATCTGGTACTTGACCCTCTGTCCTACATATTTTGTTCTATATTAGTTCTCAACTTCTCAGAGTTCTTTTCATAGCCACTGAAGGAAGCCAAGCGGCTTTACATGTTTATCCCATCAGAATTCCAGGTCATTTACGCACTCGAGCCGAATGTTCACCTGTCTGCGTGACGTCCTGGTCCGGCAGTGCCGAGCCAGGCGGCTGCGGCCCCTTGCCGGCTGCGGCCGCGCGGGCAGAGTGCATGCCAGCTGCCGGCCGCCCCAGTTCCGACAACGTCCGGCCTCCGCCTCCTCCACCCCCGCTGCCGCGCTTCTTGGCCTTCTGCTCCGTGAGTCGGTCCAGCGGCAAGTCCATCAGGTCCAAGCTGTACACGTGTCGTGCCAGCACTCGCGTCAAAGTGTCCAGCGTTTTCTTAGCACAGAAACAGGAAGTGTTTGGGTCCTTCTATTGGACTCCTGGATTTTGATAGAGTCTATACTGTTCGACCAGGACTATTTCCGATTAGTCAGGACTCAGAATGCTGTTATAGTTTGATTAGCCGTTTTGATCTGCTGAGAAAACTGGTACCAATTCTAGTAAATAATTGTAGATGATTGATGCTTGTAGCTCTAATGCTTGTAATCATTTATTCTTGATTTTCCATTCAACCTCCAAGTTGTACTATGTTTATCATAGCACTTCCATGGAAAGAAAGTTATTGCTTTATTGTATTGTATTGCTTATTTGTTTTTTGTTGAAGTAATTACATGTCTGTTGAAGAATTGCCAGTAAAATTCAGATAACTTTCAGAAATAGTTTGCAGCATTAAAAGATATTTACCATATATCACACTTCTTTGAAAATTTGAAAATGTCAAAGTAATGTATGTGTGCATACACACAAATTTAAATTTTTTGACTATAGATATATAAATTAGAATTATTCATAATGCAGTTTTGCAGACACTAACCACCCACTCCCTGATGAGTTCCTCCCAGTGCGTCAGAGAGGATAGCACGCTGAGAAACCGGTCCCACAGTTCAGACGCAATCACCACGTTCAGGTTGGCTTTGATCCACGTCACGATCAGCGTCTGTCCACAGCCACAAACACACAAGCAAGCAGACAACGCGTTATTATCACGGAATATAGGGAAAATTGCAAGTAGCAGGGTGGATTTTGAAGGGGAATTGTCAAATTGGATTTTACAAGGCAGGTTAGTAGACCTAAAAAGCAGCCACTGTTCCGACAGAGGAATGGCATCTCCGTTATCCTGGAAGAAAACCACCACTCACCTGGAAAATTGCGGGCGCCAGTTTTCCGCCGAGAGTCTCCTCTTTCCGCTTGGGCGGTGTCTTGCTGAGAATCAGCGACGTGATCTGCAGCAGCACCGTCAGCAGTTGCTCCCTACGAACAAACGTCACAAAGTTAGCACACAATGCCGCCGAGGCTCACGCTTGCGCCATTGTGGAAAAGGGAAAACTGTGAACGCACCAGGTCCGCGACTCCATGCTGGTGTGCATGACCATGTACCGGTAGACGTTGAGCACGCGCTTGCAGGTGTCCACCTGCTCCTCTAACAGCAGCGGGCAGTCGACGGGCACTTGCAGCATGAACACGTTGGCAGCGTGTGTCACAAACGTCTGCACAACATTCTGCAGAGGGCGGGGATGGAAACACATGGTTAACATTGACATGGTTAACTGACTGTTTGCTGTCGTTAGGTGTGCGATACTGAGGATGCGGTTCATGTTTTGCACTGGTGGAGGGAAAGAGAGTTTGATTTGTCTATGTTTGTGGATCGATGGATACATCTGCTGCTAGTGAGACAGATTATGAATGTTACTAGTTTGTTTTAAATTTTTGCATGGGGTGAGAAGTTGAAGTTATAGTGTAGAGCCATTGTTAAGGGACAGTTAGTTGATTCTCAACACTAAGTCCATTATTTACCTGAAGGCCTGCTCGCACAAGAAGGTTTTCTCGATGAATGGCGCCCAGATAAGAGTCGTTTCGCAGACGAGTTGTTCGAAACGAATCGTTGCTTTCATTAGCCTGTCGGTAAAACAAAAAAATTTACTATAATGTAAGTGTAAAATATTCAACAAGTTCTTGCAAGAGACTTAAAATTTAACCTATCAGTTTTCAGGCAAGATCACTGCATTCAATTTACTGCCCCAACAATGGCAATTTGTTTGGAAAATGTAAGGTCATAAACACGGCTTGGATTGCATGGATTGAAAAGTTACACAGATAATGGATATCAAAGTAACTAACGTCATTAGCCGAGTAATCAAATGAGAGCGGCCCATTTCTGAAGTGGCCGTCATCCTTGTGACTTTCAAGTGGTTCCAGCATGAAAGTCGGTGTTTCTATCACCTGCAAATGTAAAACAAGGTGAAACTAAAAGACAGTGTTGTCAGGAAAGGGTTAAATATATAATCAAATCTTGTGTGTTATACAAATATTTGGCCAATCAGACATGCGTAATTAAGCAATATCTGTTTGAATAGAAAGGAATAACTTTTTAGCCGGCCTGTTGAAAGGCTGATGTAAGTTGATACAAAAGTTAAAAATCACATTCATTGCCGACTCTGAGATAGATGATAGGTGATGTGATTAATGTATAAATATTTATGAAAAAATATAAATACTTTTTCCAACTTAGCACCAGTTTAAACAAATCCACCCTAGGGTTTGAAATTTCAATGCTTCTTATTGAATTTTTGACGTTTCAACACAGAGACCTGCTTAAATCAAGCAAAATCACCGAGCCTCACATTCATTTGAATCCAGTCCTTGTAGACGGTAATCGCCTTGCGAATCGCCGGGGAATGTTGGAACCCGAGCATGAACGCTTGCCGATACACCTCGTGCACGAAGTTGACGTTGTCGCGACTGCTGTACAACGCCTCGCGCACGATCGTCACCGCCACGGTGTTGGAGTCGTCCGACAGCGAGTGCGCGCCGTCAAACTGCGAGATCATGGACGAGTGATTCGACTCGCCGCCCGACGACTCGTGCTGGACGTGACTCGCGCGCCGCATCTCACCGCCCGCGTTGGAGTCGGCGTCGTCGGACGTCGCGCTGCACACGGAACGAGAGCTCATTCGGTGATTTCAAAGATTGGAAGGAGTCTAAATAGCCTTTCAAACATTTCACACAGCTAATCGAGGTATAAATTCAAAACTGGCGCTTGCAAAAGTTCTTTACAATTTCACAAATATTATTCCATTTGTGAAAATGTTGCATCCCAATAGTTTGGCGTTAGCAGCTGAATGTTGAAATAAATTGCCCTATCATTGACTTCAATAGCTGATCTCAAAATATTCCAACCAGATCCTTTTATCTTCATTCGGACTACTTTCTAAAAAGTAGACTTCCACTTTTTTGGTTTTCATGGAACTTCATTTCTACAGTACCTATTAATTTTGATTGGACCGTTTAGTTGCTGCACAGAGATCTGAGGTCTCCAGAAAGGTGAGAGAGCTGAGAAAATCCTCAGCGGGTCACCAGGTTTTGAAACAAAATGCTTCTCAACCGTTAAAAAGAGGGAACGCTGTACTCCCAGCGCGTCGAGTACCGAGTGCTGACCTGCTGTTAGCGAGTGCTGACCTGCTGTTAGCGAGTGCTGACCTGCTGTTAGCAAGTGCTGACCTGCTGTTAGCAAGCGCTGACCTGCTGTTAGCTAGTGCTGACCTGCTGTTAGCTAGTGCTGACCTGCTGTTAGCAAGTGCTGACCTGCTGTTAGCGAGCGCCGACAGCGTTGCCGTGTCGGAGTTCTTGGTGAGGTGCGTGAAGGTGGCGACCCACTTGATGACGGCCACGCGGCACACAGCGAACGGGTCCACCTTTCGCTTGCCGTCGGCAGTCATCACAGTCGGCGCTGCCTTGCGTATCTCGGGCAAGTCTGTCCAGGCAAAGCAAGGAATAGGGTCATGTGGCCCAACGTAAACATGGCTACCCTAGTGCACATAATATTATGCAAACTTTTAGCCTGATCTAAGGTTCCTTTGCTTTGTAGCGCAAAACAATAAATATGTACCTATCAATTAATTTTACTGAATTACGATTGAAAATTTAGAGTCAAATTCATAGCACTTATCATCAGGGCTGCTGTACCTACTAGGCTTGTCAGCTTAAATCTCAGTACACTGTCCTATCATGAATTTACTTGATAGCGCATATTTGAGGTATTGCACAAGTTTTCATGTTTTTAACGATTTTCTTCAGCTTATTTATTAATTTGTGCAATGTTCTTTGACAGTCTGCTACAACAACAAACACAAAGCTGCTTGTTCATACAATTCATGTTCTTTCCTTATCTCTCCAGTGGTAATTATCTAACTGAAAAAAGTATGATTTAACGTAAATTAACATACCTAAGATCGGCTTGTAAAGACTGGTCGCGTGAGAAAACATTGGGAATATGTGGGGGAGGTAGAACTGCTTGAACCTCTCAAATAGAAACATAAAGCACTTATGTTGTTTGATCCCTCGGTCTCGCCATTCAATCTTGGTCACCTGGAAAACAAAATTTTGCAATTAGCTAGAGATGTCGGCGGTAAGCAAACATAGAACCCGGTTACCTGCGTGGGTACCTGGGTAAGCTCAATTCCACAAAAAAAACAATTTTTTTCAAAAATTTTTCAATATGTTTGGTACCAACATGGAATATTATTACTTGCAAGGTTGTTCCGAAATAGTGTTATAATTTGCGTGGACAAGACATTAACGAAGAAGTCAGCATAATTGATGAGCGTGGCGAGCGAGGCTAGTGGTAAAAATAGCACTAGTGTGTTTGTTTTTTTGTTTGTATGTATGCTTGCCCTCTACAGACCAAACGCCTGCTTCCAAAGCGATGAAATTTTCAGTGTGTCTCCTTTTGTTCTCAACTTAGACCCCCTGCGTTTTCCAAGAAAATCCTCCATACCCTCCCATTCAAATCAGAAAAAATAGCAATATTTGAAATTGGGAAAATTTTGAAAAATACGGAAATTTATTTAAAAGTGCGTATTTTTACAAATTTTCCCAAAAAATTGTCGGGACTGTGTGACATTTGTGTGTGTAGAGCATGCCATCATCATGCTATACAAATCGCTACAACCTCAACAAAAGCAGCAGTCAATCATGCTTGTGAGTAGTGAAACCATACTAAATGATTAGGTGGTGTAAACAAACTACCCTAACCCCACACACAGCTTGGCCTTGGGCAACATCCAATAAATCACTAGAATTGAGGAAACATACAAAGAGACATGTCTGGACAGGTTCAAGTGGCTCCAGGCCACTCTGCACTCTGCATGCCTAGGGCCATGAGCTCGACCATGCTCGGAGGGAGCACACGGTAGCTGTACAAATCAACCCAAATATATTGACTTGTACAGAGGTGGACAAAAAAAAAGTTTATTTTGGGGTTTTGAGGAGTTCCGCTGTCCTGATTTGGAACCGGGTTGCAGAGGTCACCGACATCTCCACAATTAGCTAGAATTATTGTCGTTTAAAGGTTAACCAGGTCTGGAGCTAAAACTAGATAGGAGAGTATACCTGAATCACCATGAACTCCAACAGAGCATCCAGAAAGAACTTTGTCGGGTCTTCCAGTAGTTTGTCCCCACTCTGTGGAGGAAGGAGCGGCAAAATCTCCACCGGTGTCACTGACCCTACAGCAAATGTGAATAACAAGCAATTATCAGTGATTATTACCACATCTAGCAGCCAGACCGCAACGCAAATTTATTGACATCTTCAAAACACTTATTATAAATTCAAACAATTATTTAATTATTAGGGAGCCCAAATGTTTCATGAGCAGAGCTGCAGCTCAGGGTAGTGGCACTTTTGGGCGAACTCACCGTGGGTGGGATCGTGGAAAACAGGGGCCGAAGTGCGCGAGAGCGCCGTCAGCCCGAGGCCCGGCAGCGGCGACGGGAAACCCGGCACGAGCGTTGCAAAGATGGCGTGCAGGCAGTCGGGGGCGTTCTCGCCGAGCGTCTGGTACCACAGCAGGAAGTATCTGGAACGTAGATCGGGGGGGCTCAATTCGTGAACTACATGGCCTTCCTAGGAATAAAGAAATTTGGTTGAATAACGGCGCCACCTGGTCTCAAATGCATGGACGCAAATCTTTTCAAAACCCTGCCAGAAAGCCTGAGATATGTTCACTCAATATGGAACTTCAAACATCCAGTACCTTTGTACTGAACTACAGACAAATGTACAAATGTTTTTAATGTACAAAGTACTTTTGTACTTTGAACATTATGTACCTTTGACACATTGTTACGAAAATAATTGATGTAGGTACCATGATTTTTATCTCTTTTACGATATCTAATTATCTCTTTTATAATGTATAAAGTTGCTATAATTATATGTATGTTATGGAAGAGGGGGGGGGGGGAGGGAAGATGTGCAGTTGTAGGTTCCGATAAGATCATATCAGTTCCAGCTGTGTGATTTTTTTTAGGGCAGAGGGTGAGAAAGCAGATATTTACAATTACAGCAGGAGATAAAACAATCCTGCTAACTCGATACACAGGTGCGGCAAACTTATATGAACCTCCGGTGTGGAGGGACATGGATGGGTCACTGACTTAACTTGCCGGCACTTACTTGATAGCTTCCTTCCGCAGCTTGCATGAATTGCCCGGATGCAGCAGCTTGTTCATGATGCGGGTGAGACTGTGACTCTGCCATCGTCGAGACAACAGCTCCGGCAGCAGGACCAGGATCTTCTCGAGGACGAGGAGCACACATTCCAGCTCCTCCCGATGGGCCTTGTGAACTAAAAACACCACCGATAACAATCAGCTGCATCAGTACACTGGGCAAGTCTGGTTCGTGATACAGCGTTTTCCCAAAGGTGGCATCAGTACACTGGGCAAGTCTGGTTCGTGGTACAGCGTTTTCCCAAAGGTGGCATCAGTACACTGGGCAAGTCTGGTTCGTGATACAGCGTTTTCCCAAAGGTGGCATCAGTACACTGGGCAAGTCTGGTTCGTGATACAGCGTTTTCCCAAAGGTGGCATCAGATGGGAACATTTACCCATTTAGTTGACATTTAGTTTTCATTGACTTTTAAAATGTTACACATTAGCATAACTTATCTTAACGAGAGACATGAAAACTATGCTTTTGGGAATTTGTATGCATACATTTGCATAGAAGAAGATTACTAGTCTGTTTTATTTGTTTTTTGGAGTTATAGTTTAAATAATTCAAGTAGGTAAAGCTATTTCTATATATTTTTAAATGTTTAAAAACACCTAGGTACTATTATTCAAAGTGAAAATGCTGTATGAAAATCAGAAAACTTGTACCTATTTGATTTAAACCCAAATGGGTACACATTCCAAATTATTTCATAGAAGTCCCTCTACCACTGCCTCCAAGATGAGACAGAGTTTGAAGGGGTAACTTCATTGGAATGTTCCAGCTTCATGCAGCATGCACTGCTCATGCTACGATCTAAGCTAATTCCAATGGTCAGGTAAAAATGAATCACTCACCTAGATGAAAAGATATCTCTGCAAAGCAAAGGCAGCAGGTCAAAGAAAGTTATAACATTAGTTCCTACTGAAATTCATTGTATCATTTATAGGACCATCCTTCAAATATTAGATTACAACTCACATTTGCAAATGCTTTGCAAATGGTTAGATTGTGTCACAGCCCACTATCCAGCCACCAAAGGCCTAGGTTTACTAATGTATGTAATGCAGATCAAATCTATTGATAATGCAGGTAATTTATGAGGTTGTTTTATTGTAGTTATGGTAGCGTGATTAAGACTATAGTGAGTACTAGGTAGATTCAGCAGTATCTACCTGGGTTTCTTACAGAACGTACTATAGTACGTCTCATGTTCTTTTGGCAGCGCCTCGGGGCACTGGGCCTATACTATAACATTGTAGAAAACCGGTTTGTTGCTGCCATCAGAACTTGAGACGAACTATACCTAAACTTAAGGAGCCACCAAGTTTATGATGGATTGTCAAGAGTCACATTGAGAACTGTCCTCAAACCACTCATTGACACATTGTAGTACTATACTACCTATTTTAAGTTTGCAACTAATCTATTATTAATCCAAATCATATGTGCACAGTAAATACTATACTAATTAACAACAAAAAATGCTTCTTAGTAACCAGACTTCTTTTATCACCAAGCAGATGGGCATTAGCACCTATTGTATTTAAGTGGTAACAAAATGTTCACAATGTTATGTTAAGCATTTTGTTTTAAAGATCAACACCAATAAAAAACTAACATAGGGTTATCAGAATTTTGGGGCACATAAACATGCTTATTATGTAGAAATAAAGTACAGGCCTCGCCAAATACAGGCCATCATCATACCTCGTTGCCGAAGGTTTGATTCTGCCAATACAAAGTTGTCGTACAGGATCAGATAGATGTGACTAAAGTTGGACTCGAAGACATTTTTGGCCTCTTCCGAATCCACATTATCTGCAATGAACCAAGAAATAACTAAGATCTTAAGAATCTGACATAATATGATATAATTAACCTGTTGTCATCATAAAATACTGTGTGCAACCTGTTGTCAAATCTGACACTTCAAATTGTATTTGAAGGGAATCACAATTTATTCCATCATCGACACGACTTTTGACAAGATTATTTGAATAAAGTGTGTGTTTAGGGAAATCACCGACAACTTGTGCGAGACAATGATTTAAATGATAACCTAATTATGTCAACAAATTATTTGCTCACCCAACACAATTTTTAGGTGTTTCAGTCTAGTTGGAGCATCTTTCTTGTAATCCTGTATCTTAAGAATTGATTTTTTTACGTCTGCATGGACTTTCTTACTAAACATATTGAAATATAATACATTTAATATGTAAACCTAAAAAAATATATTAAACGTGCAATCGTCACTAAAAAATAAATTATTTTAACATTCTGACACCTGATGACACCTACTACCGCCGCCCCCTTCAAGTGGCCTAAAAATCTTCAATCCAAATATAGACGGCTGTACGTGGGACTTCGCCGAGACAAAAAAGTTCCCATCCTTGATCCTGACTTAGTACCTTATGGTTACCTTTTTCTTAAGTTGCCTAATCGAACGTCATGCCGCGTAATTTCAAATCCACAAGTATTTTTGTGCATGTGTCTCTGGGCCTAATTTATTGCAGTCATTAGCTCTGTTTGGTTGTCCACGAAACCTAGATGATAACTAGATTTCTTGCGTTTGTTTGTTAGGTTTCGTTTCCTGCATGATTGCCTTTGATGACGTCACAACGAAAACCGATATCTAGATAATAACTAGATAACATCTTGTTATGTATTGGACAACCAAACACTAGAATTAATTTGAGTTTGTCACTTTTTGGGGATCTCATATCATAGGGTACCATTCCATAGAATCATTTGATTAAGTTTTTGTCATTGCCATTAAAAACTTGATTTATCATTACAATTAACCATTTTACTTAACAAATTGTAAAAGAGTCAAATGATACTTTACTTTAAAGTCCACTAGGCTGTGGAAAAGTGTAAACCGTAATTTTATCATGGAACAATAGGAATTTACAGGGAACATAACAAGAATATAATTTTATATGGCAAATTCACATGAAGAAAATTTATATATTTTTATTTTTTCAAATAAATTTCACTATAAGGTAAACCTTATATATTTACAAATCTAGTTCGTGTTAATTAAATGGCCGGAGTATCTTTGACTTGAAGATTTGAATAAGTAAAGTCTGTAAAGTACCGATTTTGGCAAATTCAAAAGTACCTACCTACCTACCTAATGTGTCAATGGAACTCATAATAATTCAGATTGACAAATAAATTAAAATTAAATCATATTCCAAATTCTAGAGAGAAAATATAAATACTAGAAAAAATGTTGATTAATATTTTGACGCGTCTCGCTGAATGTAGAAATAAGCTGGAGCCGGTTCATATGCTGGCATCTTTGATTGGGATCATTTATGGAATCCAAACATGGAAAACAGATTGATCGATTCAGAATGGCTGGTCCTCATTAGAAATGAGCTCAATAATTTTCCTGCAAAGAACAATAATCACTGTCACATCATAGTTGATGGTTTTCAACCTGCAAGCAATGCAATGCAAGCAATATAATATAAGTTATATCAAGCTTACATACCTAACAATTTGTCCTTCATTTGGGCTATTCCATGATATTGTTCCTGGGTGGGAAATCTTGTGTTCTAGGATCCAGTCCAGTTTCTTTCTAAGCATCTGGGAAAAAAGAGAATGTTGCGTTGAATTAAATTTTAACAGGAAATAAAATCCAAATATCCATTATAATTTATAAGTAAACCATAATCATTGGACCGTACCTTGACTAAATTAGCCGTGCTCTCTCTGCAGTTGAAGTAGATGTGCTGGTTGACATTTATTGTTTCTCGGCCATCTCTCATGGAAACATGAACACCCTCCCCAAAGAACAGCAATGCCAAGGGATAAACCTGAGGAAAGCTGCCACTTTGAGTAGATTTATATCACAGTCATAGTCATACAAGTTACAAATACCCAGGCAAAAAATGGTTATTAATTGCTTATTCTATTGCTGCAAATTTTCAGTTTTAAGAAAAATTTGACCACATTGATATGAAATGAAATTAATGCAGCCAATGAGATATGGCACCAAGATATTAGGTAGGTACCCCTGAATATGGCTTGCAAATTGCAAATGTTACTAAAGGTGAGTGCAGGAGGGAACAATGAACATTACCATAGTTGTATCATGCAGCGAGATTTCATTGCTTTTCAGCTTAACGTAGTAGACGAGGTAGTTGCTTGCTAGGTGTGTCACTTTCTCGTTGACTGACTTGATATGCAAAGTTACACGGCCATCTTCGGGAGTTCTCAAAAGCACCCTTCTCTTCTTTGGTCTGTAACAACCCAGGTAGAGCAGAATTACATCAGGATACTGTTTGGTTAAATGCTTGACTAGGTTAAAAGGGAAGAACTGCGTAGAAAGGAAGGAAAAGGTAGCAATTTGTGAATCAAAACCTCTCACATGGAAAAGACTTTGACTTAACATTATTAACTCAGTTTGTATATTTTCTTGTGAAACTTATTTCACCCAGGGTAAATCTTCTTGCTTTATTCCTTCCCCAGGACACTTCATGGGACCGTACTTCAGCATTGCAGATATTTTTGTTTGTCACTCGAGTGACAAACACAATAAAATCTAGAGTCAGAGTGAGACTTGAATTAAGCATTAAAAATACCCAGTTTCTAAATTTTTCTTTTCAAAACTAGCGCTAAAGCTAGGACAAGTAGACATGAGTCTAATGGTGTTTTTGGTTGGTATGCTCTGAGAGCACTAGGTAATCTGCCCTGTGACGTCATGCTCGCTCGCAGAATTGCTGTCAGAGCGATCAAACCGAATGCAAACGGGTCACTCTGCTCAGATTTGCCAGATTTGGGTGCTGATCTGACAAAATTATCGGAGTAGGAAAATGCACTCTGAGAGAGAGCAACATGCACCAACCAAACATTCAAATTCCACTCTGGAGCACTCTGGTTTGACCAACCAAACACGTGACTTGCTCTCAGAGTGCTCTTAGAGCACTCTAACAACCTATCGATGACACAATCAGAAATTTAACATCTAACTTTATCTCCTGTTTACAATTAACAACTCTAAAGGCTCAAGGCAACTGTCTCTGGAGGTCTTTGTATTGTCACACCATACTCTTGGTCTGAGAGCAGCATTTTTCCATGGACAGTCTTGGTCCCTGGGACACCCTAAGTTTCAGTAGGCTTGCGGAAACTCAACAGCAATGATAATTTCGTCGTTCACCGGAGAAAAACTCACTGTGCATGAGCAACATTTGGATAGAGACCAGCGCAAATGATAGCCCGCAGCAGGTTCACATTCCCCGAGTTGCGGTTAGCGTCAGGAGCCTTCGGGTCAGCGCTGTCTAGGAACTTCATGCTGTACAAATGCTCGGCCAGCTGGCCCTTCATGTCGTCAAGCAGCTTCAGCGTTGCCATGTTCAGGAAGTACTCGCTGCAGAAGTCGCGTTCGCGGTGCCACGAGTGTGCCCTCGCTCGCTCCCACCGGGAAACTGCTTCGACTAGCACCAGATGGTCACTCTTTGAGCCGTTAGACAGCTCCAGTTTCTTGGCCTGTACGTTTTCTTCTTTGCCCTGTAACAATGTCTCGCTATTATCTTTGGTTGTTTTGAGCATCTGCTATCTAGGACATCTGCCTACCAGCAACTAACTCAATTCCACACTAGCCTACTCTGATTTAGCAATAAAGACTGAGTTATCTTTTGATCATTTAAAAACCTCTAAATTAAGGTGCAGAAAGCCTGTCAGCATTAGCCACCTTAAAATGACATGGTAGGTATTAACAAATTCTTTAAAATTATATTCCTGAATAATAAAAACTTGCAATGTAAATAATAATCAATGTTGAACAGATTTTGATCACTGCCTACATTCCTGAAAGACTCATTAAATCAAATTACCATGCACACAAATTTAGAGAAATTTCTTACCAACGGAAGAACGAAGGGATCTTTGAAATTGAGGCTAGCGGCCACTGAGAGGATAGGATCAACGCAGCTGAAGATGGCTGCCATCAGAATCATCTTTCCCGGCTGAGGGTCCATTGGCAGTTTTGCCAAGTGGTAACCCAGAGGGGTGAGATTCTCGTCGTCATCCAACGCATTCAGATTCCGAAGCATCTATATTTAGAAAAGCATGAAAAGAATGCAGATACGTACTTAGCAAGTAAGAAAATTGAATTAGAGCATGCATAATTTTGAGAACCCTGAAAGCATTGAATTTGGTGGTACAAAATGAACTGATGCATTGAAATAGCTGGTTCAGAAAGAATCCATGTATTTCTATTGAATCCATGCAGCACACGTGCAACTGGAACATTGCAACTTATAAATCAATTTTGATAAATATGCCTGACGTGATGGTCATGATAGCCAACTGATATCGTAAACTAGCCCTCTAATATCCTCTTTTTTCATGGAAAATCAAATTTTCCAGCAACAGGTGGACACTAAAAAGTAGAAATGTAATATAATTAAGCTTTTTAGACAATTTGATAAATAATTCAACATACCTTCCTAAATCCTAATTAACTTCTGTAAAAGCATTGCTGACCTGCTAAACATCAGCTTTGGTTGCTGCATAGCAATGATATTGTTAAAAATTGCACAGATGTAACAAAGTGTTTACAGCATTCATACACACCTTGAGTGAATAGTCGATGGCTCGTTGGTCGGGCGGGTCCATAACGCGTGCTAAGAACGGCCGTGTCATCCCGAGCTGCAGGAACTTGAGCTGCAAGACGACCTGGTGCAGCTTGGAGCGCAGCATCTCGGGCAGCGGGTAGCTGGCGAACGTGGCCTCCCGCCCTCGTGTGTACAGGTGGTAGCACACGCCCGGGCAAACACGCCCCGCGCGGCCTCGGCGCTGCTTTGCGTTGGCCAAGCTCACCTGCGCAGAACGGCCCGAGTGAGGTTTTGGGCCGTGGCACAGATTGTCAGAATTGCCAAGACACTAGATAGTGTAATAGCCAATACACATGCCTATGGTTTCCAGCCCATGGGCCTGTCGAATTTCAGAGAACAGTGGGTATTGCAAATCCGTCTCGTTCTCGGCCTCTCATAGCGTTTGGGGCCTCGATGTACTTGGATGGGCATGGAAAAAGCGCAATGTACCCATACTGGCTATAAGGATATGACTGAGCACATTTATTTGTGGAATTAATCACATTTGGCATGCCGCATGCAGCATGAGTATTGAATCCATCCAGGAAATCTTGATTGCAAGTCAAGCACATGACCAGATAAAATCGGTCAGATAAGAAAAAGGCGAGATTCTGAATACCACCGACCCATTCTGCCTTGAGAGTCTCGATATTCCGTTCCAAGTCGAACTGAGTCATCTTGATTTTGCCGCAGTCGATGACGTGCACTACATCGTCGATGGTGATGGACGTCTCGGCGATGTTGGTTGCGATTACGATCTTACGCACGCCGCGCGGCGGTCGGTCAAACACCGAGTGCTGCACCGCAGTCGGCACCATCGAATGTAGCGGGATTATCAGGTACTTGCCTGCACAGGAACATGGGTGATATGGAAACATGGGCACGATGATGCCATTGCAAACGATGCAATTTCAGGTGGGTACATGAAATGATAAGCTAGGCTTTGCTTTGCTTTGCCCTACCACTGAACTCAAGAGTAATGTTTGCAGTAGATATCTATGGACTTCAAAAAGACTTCCTCGTGGAAACATAGTCATGTCCAAAGCAACGTACCTTCCATGAACAAATTAATAAATATACTATATAGTGGCTGGTTGCATGAGTGGGAAATTATGTCCAGCCTAGGGGATTTACAGAACTATTGATTGAATAGGAAGGTTTTATTTCTTTTGCATCTCATAGCTCCCACCTGAAGAGAAGTGTTTGGAGCTAGTGAGTTCCTTGTGAAGCTTGGAGATGTCCGACCATCCTGGCAAGAACACCAATATTGCCCCGTCTTGCTTCCCTGTACAGATGCTGTGTAGCAGCGTGGCGATCAGCATGACGTCGATCTTTTCTGAGTTGGGGCTTTGAAGGCTAGACAGCGTAGCTCGTGAATACTGTCCAGATGCATCCAGCTCGCGGATGTGAGGCAAAACGTAGTCGTGGAATGACTCGTCTGGTGCAATTCTTGGCCTTGCGTATTTCTTCCAAACTGGACCAGCAGAGCTTGATGGGGGTGTATCGAAACGATAACTACAAAGAAAAACTGTTTTTAGTAGGTTATTTGTGCACGAATTTTTTTATGTGCGTTGTAGGCTTGGAGAGAGGAATTTTTTAGCCCAATGGAAAGGTAATGGTGTTCAACATACTTTTTTCATATTTCCACTTTGCAAACCAAGTATTCACGGCAGGTAACGCCCTCTGATTTTGAATTGGTGTCGTGAGCATTGGCTCTCTCATTCAGGTACCCAGTCTCAACAATTTTGAATCCAAAATTAAGTGAGTGTAATAATTCCCTCTCCACCACACAGAAAAAACCGTTCGCACCGTTAATAGTTCGACGATTAGAACTCACCCGGTCAGTTCCAGCACGTGTTCCAAATAGTGTTCCGTCACTGGGAACGTGAATCCGGGTATGTTCAAGGTCGGGCAGTTATTGTAGTAATGGGAGAACTGCTCTGCATTCAATGTGGCACTCATCAAGATCACCTTCAGGTCTGACCTCTGGAACAGAGCAACCAGTTGTCATGCTCATGCCATTTGTTATGATTGGGAATCATTGACTTTCACTAAGTCCCACTTGCTCAATGGATGGTTAAGGATTTAGCAGTTCGTTTACTTGGCGTCAAGGCATCTGATTGTCTGTAGAACGACTAATCGGACAGTTAATTATTTAATCCGCCACTGAGCAAGCGTGGCGAAGTCAATTAAATATAACTTCTTGGTTATTGTCTTACTTTTGGGATAACATCTTTGAGAATAGCGATAATGAAATCGCTGGTTACGTTTCGTTCATGTATTTCATCAAGTATCAGATGAGAAACGTTGGAGAGTGCAGGATCGGTCATCATTTTCTGCAGCACAACGCCCGTCGTGCAAAATACGATTGAACCTTGCGGATTCGGCAACTTGCTGGAAAAATACAAGACACAAGGAGCTCATAAAAAAACACCAAATCCAAAAAATGAAATGAAATGAATATGTCATCAATCATCATTTTCACTAGGCTTTGAGGCTTTTAACCAGGGATTGGAACCTTAACTCATTACGGTTCCGGTTCCGGTCCAACAAATTTGATCTCAAAGGGTTCCGGTTCCGGTTCCGGTTCCTGAGTCGTTTCGGTTCCGCAGGAACCGAAACTTCAAACGGTTCCAAAAGGTTCCAAATTTGTATGCACTCTAAAAAAAAAAAAATCCCCTACATGCTTTCTTTGGTTCAGAGAGTGCTTTTTTTGACACTATTTTGTCACTTCAAGATCAATTTCACAGTGATTGGGATTAAGATAGAGTACAATGCTATATTGCTGTGTTCTTGACATGTTTGGTAGGTATATTCATCATTCATCATAATTACTATTTTCACAATACATTGTTGGTCAAGCACAAAATACTGATCTATTATATTACTCTAGGACCAACCATTTTTAAAGCAATGACTCTCTTTGAACATGCTGTTTCGGCCAATGTTAGAGTGATCAGAGAGATTGGTATGAAAAATTAACTAAAACCGATTTTGGGTAATTATTATTATCAAATATGTCGAGAGTCATGCAGCTTCACTAATCCACAAGCTTTGCAAAATTATTTGTGGTGCGTCGCTTTGCTATACGTTTCTCACTCTCTCTCGCTAATGTTTTCAAATATTAATTATTCGGATTATATTTTT
This sequence comes from Nemoura dubitans, assembly GCA_921293005.1. NCBI lineage: Eukaryota > Metazoa > Arthropoda > Insecta > Plecoptera > Nemouridae > Nemoura > Nemoura dubitans. The sequence goes on along the minus strand of OV121073.1, from coordinate 65,414,383 downwards.
TCGCATGCCATTGCATAGCAGCTAATCCTTTCTCCATATCTCTGAATTTAAATTGCCAGCAGACACAGAAATCCAGATATTTCTTGCTATCAAGAAATACCATCTAATTCTAACTTCTAAATGAAAAGCAAATTATACGAACGTAAATACAAAATATATTGCTCAAGTGTGGTGCTGGTTTCAGCTGAAATCACGCGCTCTATAAGCTTGGGAGAGACGAACAGCCAGCGACTCACACTAAGCCTGAAGAAAATTTGCAAATACTTTTTTTTCATATGAAATCAACAGAAATTTTGAAGTTTTAAGATAGTTATCACATCAAATCTTCAAAGAATAAATGTAGTGTGGCATAAAATTGGAAAAGTCGGCCAAGTTTGGAACCGAAAAAAACCTTTTGGAACCGAAACAGAACCGTAACTATTTATTTCGGTTCCGTTCCGGTTTCGGTTCTTACTATTTTCTGTGTAAAGGTTCCGGTTCCGGTTATGGTTCAAGATTTTAAACGGTTCCAAACGGTTCTGGGTTCCGGTTCCGATTCCGGTTCCAATCCCTGCTTTTAACTGATATTGAAGTTAAAAAAAACAGACTTTAAGAGCTGTACTATTTATCCAAAACATTTGGTAAGAGATGGGAGTAAATAAGTCTCAAAAAGTCCTATGAAATCTGGAAGGGTGAAAAAACAATCCACAAAATTGTGTTACAAATTGCAAGTGAAAGGCGTTTCGTGAAGTTCTACCTGTCGAGACGAATAGAGTATCCGACGGATTCTGCACCTAGCGTCTCGGCGCGTTCATTGGCAACGCGCTGCGCGACCGACGTTGCACTGATACGCCGCGGCTGCGTGCATTCGACGTGACACAGTGAGCCGCAGCCGCGCAGGATGCAGTCGTCCAGGATGAACTGTGCCACCTGTGTCGTTTTACCTGAAATGGTTTGTGTTTGGCAAGAATACACATGAATTCTTGAATAAAGTCATCATGGAGCATACTTTAATGAGCAGCTGTGTGGTTCCACATTTATTTTCCATCGTTTAATTACGCTGATTTCCATTAAGATCAAGGCAGCTCATGCTGGTACAATTTGCAGAGCAGGTTAATTTGTCAATTGCCTTTGTTTCAACTCCCGCATGATAACTAATTATAATTTTACTGAAGACTGATAAGGGAAGTGCATAACTTATCGAGTTGAAGGAACGTTTTGTTTTCAACAATTATGTTCATGCTTTGTTAAATCTCGAATTTCGATAGTGATGAATAGTGATAGTGATAGTGATAGTGATCTGGTCAGAGATGGTTTTGAAATTTGAAATTACGTAAATGTATAGGTACCTAGTCACAATACCTACCTAGTACCTACAGCATTGTGGTATGTACCAACATCAGGTTACTATTGTATTTTGTATTTATAATCTTTTCTTGTGTGACAGCGTAAAGTTTTCCACTTCATGATTCCCAAAGCGGTTAAACCTCTAGAAGAAAATTGTACTGACCACATCCAGTCTCTCCACTAATGAGGACTACTTGATTGTCTTTGATCATATCAATGATCTCTTGCCTCTTCTGGTATGCAGGTAACTTGGAACGAAAATCCATCATCTTCTGGTAATGCTCATTACATTCTCTTTTCTTTAACAGCGACCTCTTGAGCTCTTCATCCAAATTTGGCTTTTGTATTATTCCAGGTCCTTTAGATACGGAAAGGGCTAGCTTTGATTCTAAGGTGCCTGTGATATTTCCCAAGAACTTGGATTTGAAAGTACTTTCAGCTACATGGCTGTACTTCTCAGCTACCGTTTCATTTTCGGAGATGTCGATGACTTCATAGCCACCGTCACTTAATTCCTGAAATTATCAGATCAGGCTGTGAATTTGATTGTTTACCCACTGCATTACTAATGATGGCCTTTTGGCAGTCTTGGAATGGGCCAAACCTGGACATTGCAATTTGTCCTATGTGAATACCTTATGGCTCATACCTAAGTATTCGTAATTTACGTTTCGTAATTCATAATCAGGCACAGAACTGCTGTTTGGAAGATGATAAACAGTGGAATGCCCTTCCAGGGAAACTTCAGCCCATCCCGAGGGACGGCAAGAAATTTAAAAACTTGTTAAATATTGCACTGGCAAAACCACCAGAGAAATATTATGATGTAAAAAAGTGTAATTTCTAAGTGGTAAAATAAAAATAATATACAAATACAAAAAGATTGTGTACACACACACATACCTTTTTTATTCCCACGCTATCAACTTTGGAGTTTTGTACTAGTGTGAACCCATTTTCATTTCTTTTGTGGCGCTTGTTTCTGTTACCAATACCACTGCAACTAGCGTCAGTTGAGATACCGTCAACTGGGACTATAAAAAACACATCGCACTATCAGTGGCTAAATTAAATGATAGATAGAATATAAAACAAATGTAGAAGAAATATTACAGAATATAAGGTTAATAGGATATAAAGGCTGCATTTGGTATTGAAATCCAGAGCGCGCCCCGCGCGTTCACCGTGGACACTCGGTCATGCGGTTTGGGTTTATATATATATATAGGCTTGCAGACCCAATTTTCAATAGGTACTGTTAAAGGTATCGTTAAAGTATGAGCACACATAATGTGCCTATTGTCCTTTTTTAAAAAATTCGAAAAAAGGCCTATGGGCGTCCAATTGTACGTATTTTACTTAAAACACGGTGGCATTTGAATAGGAACAGTAGAGAAAATTATTATTATTTTCAACTGATATTGCAGCTACTTGGGATGGGGGGTGTACACATCTAGACTTTGAAAGCAGACCAAATGAATTTTGACTATCTCCTCAGAAAGATTTGTCTGAAAAGAGCATTGGCATATTGCTAAATTTACCTTGAGCCCACCAGTCAATGTTTTGCAACCCTCTGTCCACTGCGCTTGGAATGGAGTTACTTCCAGAGTGACGAGAATTTTTGTTGACACCACAACAAGGTGAACTTGTTGACACAGCCTCTGTTCCTTCAATTGGAACGAGACTATTCCCTAGATAAACACATTCTGTTCCTAAGCTCAAGTTGCAATCAGCTGGAACTTGCTCGCCCCGCACTGAATCACAGCTTTCCAACGAGCTAGTGTCTTCTTGTTTGCATCTCCATTTTAAACTCAAATTATTTGAGGCTCCTTCCTGACTCCACTTGTGTTCTTTCTTGATTGAAGTTATCGGGAATGGGTCCACATTGCTTTCAGGGTTTGCGGTAGATGAGCTTGGTTCAAAGTCATTGCGAAAACAACGACGATCATATTTTTCTTCTCGTTCATTTTTTACCCCAAGCAATTGAGAGATTTCTTTCTCCTTTTGTGAATCCATGGTAACCGTTTGAACAGATTGATTTGCCTAAAAGTGAAAATGTCGAAGTCTTCAATGAAAGATTTAAAGGCAAAAGGCATAGGTAGGTACTAGAGATGTCGGCGAGAACCCGGGCTACCCGGTAGCCTCTGGTTCCCGGTTCCAAATCAGTACCCGTGGAACTGCTCAAAACCAAAAAAACTTTTTTTGAAAAATTTTTTTTTTGAATAATTTTTGGGAAAATATCTTTTTGTGCACGACTGTACAAGCACAGAGTAAAAGTCAATATATTTGGGTTGATTTGTACCGCTGCCTCGTGCTCCAAGCATGGTCCAGCTCATGGCCCAAGGCATGCAGAGTGCAGAGTGGCCTGGAGCTACTTGAACCTGTCCAGTTGTATGTTTCCTCAATTCTAGTGATTTATTGGCTGCCACCCAAGGCCAGCTGAGTGTGGGGTTGGGGTAGTTTTTTTAGGCCATCTTATCACTTTGTCCACTCACAAGCATGATTGACTGCTTCTTTTATTGGGATAACTATGGGAAACCCTGCCAAAATTTTCCCATTGAAGATGAGCATATGGGCCAGCAGTACTAAGTTGAGAACAAAGGTAGACAGCCTGAAAATATCATCGCAATAGATATCGCAATAGTTTGGAAGTGCGCAAGCAAACACACATACAAACAAACAAACACAAAAGTGAAATTGAGAACTAAATTGACAAAACTTCTGACAAACTTGAAGTCAACAAAGCTGGTGTGATGTTTCGATGTGGTTTTGATGGTTTCAAGGGGTAATATTCGAAATTGGGAAAATTTGAAAAAAATACGCACTTTTAAATAAATTTCCGAACTTTTCCAAACTTTCCCAATTTTCGAATATTGATCTTTTTTCTGCTTTGAAGGGGAGGGGTATTGGGAATTTTCTTGAAAAACACAGGGGGTCAGTTGAGAACAAAAGTAGACATCCTGTAAATTTCATCGCAATCGAGGCAGGCATTTGGTCTGTAGAGCGCAAACACACATACAAACAAAAAACAAGCTAACACACACAAGTGTTCAATTTCTGGGTACCGCCCACATCTCTAGTAGGTACCTACACCAAGTTTAGTGAGCTAGATTAAAAAATTATATTTAATATGTATGTACTACTAGCAGTGGCGCCCCGGGGCAAGAATTTTCCTAGTTGATCACGAAGCACGTGGCAGTTGTCTATATGAGTTTCTCATATTCCTTTGCATATCTACATATTATGTACATGGTGAGGTAAGTTCGTAACGTATCAACTACTGCTCAAAGGGCTGTTGAATAAATCAATTTGGCGAAAACATGGCGCCCATACGCAGAGATGGCCACTCTCTAACCCTATAGGCTCACTAGGTACTACTTAGGTACAAACATGATAAATAAAACTAAGAATATGAAGCAGATAATATGTAGTCAAGGGAGGAGTAGGAAAGAAGAGATTTCCTGTATGTCACTATTTTCTTGAGGAATAAAAAATATTATTATTATTATTATTATTATTACCATTTTTGATTTGTTAAGATCACGGTAGTAAAGTCCGATTTCCCTTCCCCTGAGGCCCGGAGGCCGGCCGCCTCTACCTCCTCTGCCACGACCTCGAAATGGTCTCGAAGAAGATGCATTGTTTTGGTGATAATGACCATCAGAGAAACCCTGACCACCTGAAAGAAAGGTTACGGCTATGAGATAATTTAAATTAGGTATTGCTGCTCAAAGTTTTGCCTAAATAGTTCACAAAAAGAAGTTGTTATTTTTTAATCTTTGGGCCTACAGTCTACACGTTAGTATTAGTATAGTGGTGGTAGTATTAGGCAATTTGGTTTCCACCAATTTTCAGTGGCAGTCTTCAGAGAAATCCGACGCATTTGCAAACTTTATCCGAGCATTTTGTTAGAGATAAAAAGACAAACCTCTTAAATAAGACATTTATTCAGTCCTTAATGTTAAGCAAGTAAAATTCGATTAAATTAGTATAATGATTATTAAGCATAAACTTTATACACCGACTGATGCTGGTTGTAATCCAGTCACAAAAATTTTGAAAGCATTTGTATTGCCGAATCTGACAGCTCATAAGCACGTTCAAACTTTGAGGTTAGAAGTAAATGGTGGGGATGGGTGGCGCGTAAATTTCGAAATGACCAATACGTCCTGCTTAACTTTTTTTGAACCCCATTACTAATATTAGTAATAGTGTGTAACAGTGTGTGACAACTGACAAGCAATAATACAATATTACTGTTCGTCCAACAAATTTGATATTTGGGTTCCTTTATTCTGGTTACCTCACACTATATCAAATCTGTATTTCCTCAAATTATTTATAAAATCCCGGAGTTCCCTACTTCCCACCTCCCCCTCTCAGTGTCAACCAACACAATGGCCCAAAATTTTTTCCTTCAAGCACTTCAAATTCTAGTGAAAACTCATGGTGATGCTAAAGTAACCTGGACTAGCCACTAGTCACACAGTGGGACTGAAGCAGACAATATGTCATGCAAAACAGATGCTTTTAATACCACAATTATTTTGAACAGCTCCCACCACAACATCTAAATTACAATTCAAGATTACCTAACTAGATTTAATAAAAATAAACCAAATTACAGTACTCATATGATAGCCATTTCCTTGAAACATTACTCATGATTTAAGTTGTCTCCTAAAAAATGTGTAAAAATTAAATAAATTAACCCGCAAAGAGTCAACAGGTGGAATATCTGTCCCTACTATTTTCAGTTGATATATAAACACGTATTAGAAGATTATAAGGATGATATCTTTTTTATTAAATAACAATAACTTATTTGCGGTTTAATATTTTTAAAGTATTCCCTTAGAAGGTACATGTAAAAATCTTTTAATAGGTTTCCTTGCCTTGATGTACCCTACGCAAATTTTCAAAATGGACAGCTACAGATCCAGCGAGTCAATCATCATCTGGGCAAATAATTGCAATATATGAATCATATACACTATCACTATCACTGGTATATAAATGCATTGGCAATATATGAATCGTATACACTATCACTATCACTGGTATATAAATGCATTGGCAATATATGAATCGTATACACTATCACTATCACTGGTATATAAATGCATTGGCAATATATGAACTCTAGTCGTCCAAATTGTGACTGACACAAAATCTAGAAGGCCATGATTACAAAACATTTCAACAATTGAAATGGTATCCATGATGATAAAACATTTTGTTTTTTCATTTTAGTTCACTTTTTTCAGAACTACAGACCAAAATTCTCAGTGAAAATATTTGGTAAACACAATCATGGCCTTAAACATAGTTCGAAATTCACACAAATTCAATGTACGAGCAACACTTTCTTTCATTCGAAGCACTGCAGCAAGAGATTACAGCGAAAGCAGTGGCAAAGGGAGGGTAAGTATAGTTGCATTACCTGACTTAGGCTGATCTAGCCTTGCCTGCCACCACCAGAATAATATCTTCTAGGTATACCAAAGGTTTGTTTGCCCACATACTAAAAAATGTATCTACATTTATTACAGAAAGGCCTCGTATTGGGAGTTTACTCTGATGCTGATGAAAGAGAACACAAATTAACATCTGCAACCGAGAAATTCAATGCACAAACTGGGGGAAAATTGGAAGAATTGCTGAAAGAGTAAGCAAAACCCTATTACCAACCACTTAATTGTAAGTGAATTAATACATGAAAGTTTGTCATCATTGTTTTCTGGTGTATTTTATTTTTCTAGGGGCATGCACATCAAAAAAGGAAAAGGAATTGTATTCCAAAATATCGATCCTGAATTCTTCGCAGTCACTGTGGTTGGCTTGGGGATTGAAGATCTGGGATTCAGTCCGTTGGAAAACATGGATGAGTGCAAGGAGACGATTAGAGTTGCAGCTGCAGTTGGCACTCGGAAACTGAAGGAAATTGGCATGAGACAGATTTTCTGCGAGGGATTCGGCCACACGGAGTCCGCAGCTGAGGGAGCAAACTTGGCCATTTGGAGATATAATGGAACTCGTAGTAAAAAGAAACATTCTATCAGCCTACAACTCTACCACGATGATGACAAGTAATTTACAATTTCATTAATGCCAGGAACAGTTTGTGTAAAAATGTCGGTAGGTTTGAATGAATGAGTAAATTTTATGTCAAGTAAACAAACAATGCCAGTTAAGTGAATGTAAATTTCTTGCCTTTTTTTCAAAGTCAATTATGTTACATCCAATATTTTAAAACTGAATTGGGAAGGTTTCGGTAATATTTTTAAAAATTAGACACTGGTATTAATTGTCAAGAAATCACTTTTAGGGAAGGCTGGCAGCGAGGACTGTTCAAAGCCGATGCCCAAAATCTAGCTCGAAGGCTTAGCGACACTCCTGCTAACTTGATGACCCCAGCCTTGTTTGCACAGGTAAAGATACTTATAAATTACACCACTACTTAAAATACTACTGGGAAAATGCACTAATAACATTATTAATTCCCTTTTAGCAAGCTGTGGATGTCCTATGTCCTTGCGGAGTCAACGTTGAAGTCCGTGATAAGGACTGGCTGGAGAACAAAAAGTTCCTTGCTTTCCTAACCGTCGCCAGGGGTTCTTGTGAACCTCCAGTCTTCCTTGAGCTGGAATATTGCGGTGGTCCTCAAGATCAAAAACCGGTTGTCCTTGTCGGTGAGCATTTTAAAGTTTAACCAATTTTCTTTCCACATTTTTTGAAGTCTTACTAAAACAAATATCAATTTTACAAACTTTCATTGTAGGTAAGGGGATCACTTTTGATGCTGGTGGCCTGAACTTAAAAAAGTGCAAAAAGATGCCCGAGTATCGAGGAGATATGTCCGGAGCAGCGGTGGTTGTTGCCGTGATGAGAGCTGTCGCTGCCCTCAGTCTGCCGATCAATATAACGGGTAAGATTCATGACATTCACAATATACCGATCATTACTGTCCAAAGTCAATAGTTAGTAAAAAAAAGTTAAACTCAGGGTATAACACCTGAAAAAAAGCAATACAAATCGATTTTAATGAAGGTAAATCTCTACCTTGCAGCTGCAATACCCCTCTGTGAAAACATGCCCAGCGGAATGGCCATGAAGCCTGGCGATGTCGTGGCAGCCCTGAACGGTAAAAACATTCTCATCGAAGACACCGATAATGAGGGAAGACTCTGTCTCGCAGACACACTCGTTTATGCACAGAAAGCATACAAACCGCGCCTGATCATTGATGTTGGATCCATGACCAGTAAGTGCAAACATTTTCCAGTAGTGGAAAATGTTAACTTCATTGTAGGTACCAACTTAACTGAACTGAAATAATACTCTGGTCATACATGTATAGATGTTTTTATTGTCTACCTTTAGCTGACATTAAATAGGTTACTAGTAATCTTGAACAAATCTGAACTAACTTCAACTTCGAATTGCAGGTGGAATTAGAGCAGCTCTTGGGTCGGCTGCAACCGGAGTGTTCACCAACAACCATGATCTATGGTCCCAGGTTCAGAAGGCTGGTGCAATCACAGGAGACCGGGTGTGGCGATTCCCTATCTGGAACCACTATAAGAAGAAAGTGACACGTAAGTTGCTCTAACAGAAATTGCTGCTGCTAAAATTTTATATTTTGGTCTTCAAAGTACCAAAGTACATATCATATTCCTTAATTCTGTGCTAACTTCTTTGCAGGAATCACGACCGCTGATGTCACAAATGTTGGTGCAGGTGGTGGAGCGCCTTGCAGAGCTGCTGCATTTTTGAAGGCAAGCAGATTTTAATTTTTGGATGCTTGATAGGGGTTGTGAGAAAATGTATCGATCAAACGGTAACCGATCAATAGCTAAAATTGCCTGTCTATTTCAATGGGCCGTGCTACCGATAAACATTGATAACTCGTTGATAACTTTACACAATCGCTACCCTGATTGCATCATTATTCTGTGAAAACCTTTTTTTAATCCCCTTTGTTTCCAAAGTTCTGAACATCATGAAGATGGACAATGACAATTGCGATTTCCATTTTATCACAATTTTTGTGCAATTTGTTCAATATGTTCATTCTTGCATAACACACAATGATTTTAGAGAATGTAAATAAGACTGGCAAGGTGACCTCTAGCCATGTCAAAAGCAGAAAACCCTTCATTTTCATGAGTGATCGTCACTTTATCTACATAGGAGTTCGTGCCGTGTGGGGACTGGATACACATGGACTCGACTGGCACTGGAATGCTGGCCAACGCTATCGACTATCCGTACCTGTCGGTGGGTCGGATGATGGGTCGGCCCACGAGGACACTCATCCAACTGCTCTATCAGCTTGCCTGTCCAAAAGCCATCTCCAATGCACCTTGCTCAAAATGAAAGATTATCTCTGTGAAGCTCAAAAAGCAAACCATATCAATGTAAAATTTGAAATTACTCTTTATACGAAACTGTTGTGTCAAAATTGTAAACCTTTTGGTAGATTTTTTTAAATTGCATTTTGAGAAATTTTTATTAAATTTTGTGTACCTATCATTAACAATAATGCCAATTGGTCTTTCTTTTCCCTAGCTCATTTACTTGCTCATATATGATTGGCCTAATTTTGAAAAATGCTCTCGTCTTGTAATGATTTTCACTAACTGCTTCCATTAGAAAATGGTCCTAAACATAGCAGGTAGCAATAATTGGACGGTAGGAAAGTATGTTAATAACCTGGAAATGAGAATCTCACAGAAAATTTTCTTCAGAATTCCCCAGGTTCTTGACTTTTGATTTAGCTGAAACTATTCTGTCCATGGAGATTATGGACAGTCGCACATTATGAATCTATATCAAGGACTGCAGTCTAACAGTCAAATTAATTTTCAAAGCTTTCACAATATTGTTCTGGAAATCATTTCATTAGCTTTGCATTCTGTAATTTCAATATCCAATTACCACGTATATTTTATTAGTATAAATAATTTATTTAAAATAGATTTCTACAGTAAATCACAATATAGTTGCTATATACAGATATTCAAATGCCAATACACATTCCTTGTCTGAATTAAGAGGCTGAAAATATTTTCTTATTGCTAGACATAACATTGTGCTCTATTATAAAAGTAATATAATGGGTGGCATAAATATTGCAATTACATTATATTAATGAGCTGGTTATGATTAGGTAGGTAGGTAGGTTTTGAGTCTGATCAACTAGGTAGATATTTTATATAATTAGTTGATACTTGTGTGTACAATGATTTAAAGTAGCCATCCAATCATGTTATGAGAATGTATAGAAAAGTAAGCCAATTAACTCCCTTGGCCTAGGCATGTGCACCTGGTATTAATCAAGGAGTTTAATGTAAGCAGGCACACCTTACTCTATTCATTGTGACACCAGTCGGTATAAAATTTCATTTTCCATAAAGTGGTTGCTATTCACAGTTTCCTGTTGATTATGCTAATTAGTGATTTATATTTATCAAATTAAGATGGCATACATGATTACGTACATATTGTAGGCTTGATAGGTAAGTTAGAATAACATTCTTCTCTAGCTGCAGATCATATTTCACAAGAATTGTGAATCCAATGGCATGGAAAGAAAGTATGATCACTAAAGCTAGGATAGTTATGCAATTGCATGTTCTTTATTAAGAAGCAGAGCACATGCAGACAAAGATATAAATCTGATTTGAGTCCCAAGGATTCCAAAAATGTGTGTTTCATTTTGCATGTTTAGCATATTTTGGCACTTTTTTAAAAAGTTGCATATTTCTTCATTTTCATGCATGTTTGTGCATATTTAAGCCATTTTAACAAATTTCCTACGATTTATCGCCAATTTCTTCTACGGATTGCTAAAACAAACGATTTTGTTTGCACCAAGGGTTGATTTGTAATTTTTTTCACGTTTGACGCAGCTGATACAGCCAGTATTAGAGAGACACAAAGGCTTTGATTGCTGAACTCAATAGCTCGTGATCTGGCATTCATTCAAGCTAATTTCGGAACCAACCCGAGTTACATCAAACAACTCGAGACACATGGTTTACCCCTGAAAGCCAAAGGTTGCCAACGGCGAAAGTTGCGCTCAACGAGATTGCGCTAGTTTTAGCAAAGAATTCTTCTTACAAGGTCCTGTGTGGTATTTCGAAAATTATTTCTGGCCAAGACTTCGATCTGGGTAATCAAAATGTGACTCCACAACTTGCAAGCTCGTCGAAGTGTTGGCTGGTGAATATCTTGCGAATTTGAACGCTGTTTTTCGGTGCATAAAAACCATTTTTTCTGACCAACGACACAGCCTCGTATCAGAAAATATTAAAATAATTATTGTAACCTACTGTTTTACGCATACCCAGTCTCAACCAAAGACCGATTGTTCAAAAAACCTAGTTTCAATTGGCTAAAAGAACGACATTTGACTTGTTTTGACGTAGTGAAATACATTCTGTCGTAACAACCTATCACGGCTCCGTAAATACAAGACAATTCACTCTGCATGTTTTTTGCATGTCTTTTTTTTCAAAGTTGCATGTTTGCATGTTTTGGCACTTTTGCCTGCATGTTTTGCTGTTTTTTAGTGCATAACTATCCTAGCTCTAATGATCACTTAAACTAAAATTTAAGTATAGTAACCTCTATCAGTAAGATAATAATACTAACCAAAACAATAATTCATTGTCATGTCATGTTTGACTGCCAATCAATGTGTACCATACACAATATGTAGGTAGCTCAACAAATTAAAATTCATATTTATTCATAAAAGTATAAAACTTGGCTTACAAAATCGCAGAATGTCTAAAAAAAGTATAAAGACACTGTAGTTCCTAGCAACAAGCCATGGACTCAGTTAAAAATAAATATGAACATGGCAGCTAGTACAGCTACCTGATATTTAATATCATGCACGATAGCACTGAGGGAATTGCCGGCTAAGGAATTGACATGCATGGAAGATGTCCAATTGCTTCTATTTTTATTTCCAGTCCCAATGTACTTCTGACTGACTTGGGCAATCTGTCCCATCCCAGAAGTAAGCCCTAAAACAACGTAATGCTGCACATAATGCGTAGAACTGAGATTTGTATTTGTATCTCTACCTGGAACAAGAGAAAACCAATAGTTAATCCCCAAACCATTTGTATTTGTATATTTAGAAATAGTTGATCAGCAAAAAAATAAGTACAAAATCATACAAATGCAGACAAAAGGCAATGCAAATTACCAACAATGGTTCTGCATTTCAAAGGATAGGTATCAAAAAAAAAAGTTATTTCAAACTGGGTTTTGAATGATTATTATTTATAAAGTCTTACTGACTTCCAGATGTTTCGAAACAAATATTAGTTACTTCTACAAGGGTGATAGGGTGATACTGATAAGGTGATAGGAGGGAGCCACTGTAATCGTGTTCGGCACTCCAGAGCTAAGCTCTATCCAAGTGATAGCTTTAGAACAAGATGGAGTATTTGTTGTATAGCATCGATCTGAAGTCATGCAAGTTGAGAGTTGAGCGCTAACAATAACATAACACAGCTCCGGCAAATAGCAACCTACCTCAGATGGGCCGCGTGGGAATTGCTGCTGCCGCATCAAGGGACTGGTTTAGAAACGCCACATTGGAAGCTTTGATTCGAGCGGCGGCTGCCGTCGACGCTACCGCCGCTGCCGGGCACGGGGAGATACAGGGCGTCGAGCAGTGGCTGTTACTTAGGTCGCACTGGTCCAGCAGTTTCAGCAGCTCTCCAGCAGTTGGTCCGCCCAGCATTTGGTTGGCTGTAATGTAATGTGTTTTAGATAATCTGGTTTGCTTTTTCACATAGCAAAAAAATAAGTGTTTCCATCTTTTGTAACCAATATCAGTAGGCAGGGGCGGAACTACGATTCATTTGTCAAAAAGGACTCCCCCCCCCCCTCCCCCCTGATACATTGTTGTTTGGAGGCCCAAGAAAACTTTAAACTACAAGGTCTTTTTTTTGGAGTGAATCTAGGCATTTTAAGCCAGATTTTCAAGCATTGGGTTTCTTTTTCAAACTGACTCATTGTAGGGAAAACAGCTCGAGCAGCATCTTTCAATACGCAGGATGGACCCTTGGCTGGAAATATAAATTTATAACTTTTCATCACTGTGGAGCCCTGCCATATCAACAACGTTCGCTCATGTTGGCTCAATTGGGTGCAACTGCGAACTAATGTAATCTACGATGTTTTCTTTAGTTTTACTGTATTTTTTGTTATGTTATATCCATACTTGTTCAGAGGGGCCCGCAGTTACCAAATTTGACGGGAGCGCCCAATGTATACAGGCCCCTATAGTGTATTTACAATCCAAAACAAGTTAACAGAAAACAGAGGCTCAGAAGAGTTCGCCCGTTTTTGGTTTTCTATTTGTATTCGAAATTGAGATGAAGGCGGGTGAAAGCCGACAGGCCCCCAAAGGACGCAGACGTGTAAGAAGATGCTACTGGGGAGGACTACTGGGCTATACTGGGCCATTGGGGGCTCCTAGCCAGTGGGGAGGCCCCTTGCTTCTTTAGCAATTTTTCAAAATGGCAACGTGCATTGCAAATTTCACTGGAAAAAGCGTCAGGACCAAAAAAGCTGCCCTAAAAAAGCAATACCACTGCAGAATATTTTGGGGAAAGTAAAAAAAATGGCAAGGGCCCTAGGATAAGGGGGCCCCAAACATTTGCCCACACTTGGACCTTTGTGAGGGAGTCCAACATTGACTTCTTTTCATTTTGTTTGAGAGATTGGAGAGATTCGAAGCAAGAGTTGAGAGCTCTAATAATTAACAGAGATTGTAAATATTGGGTCAGACCTGGCTCCCCTTTGGCTGCGAGGTCCAGGGCCGTGGTGAGGTCCCACATCTGTATGCCGCCCGTGCTGTGGCCGGTGAAGATGAAGCGGCGCGGGCGCGACCCCATCCGACTCGATCCCTCACACTCGTGCACGCAGAACGAGCTGATCGTTGTGCCGTCCACCGCCTTGATTACGCACACCCTTACCGAACACAACGTCAACGCAGTGAATTATCTCTATATTGCAGTTGCAATTAAAGGTAAATTAAATTAAAATACTTTGAATATTACATTTCTATATACAAAATATGTTCTAGGACTTCTAAGCTTTTGTCAAGTGATTTCAGAAGAGAAATTCCATGAAAATTCCAGAAATTTCAATGGCTTACAAGGTAACATGGAATAGGATCTAGGCCTTCCAATGGCCAACAAACATGCCGCATTGGCGACAATGAATAGTGTCCAATCAAAGTCAGTTCACTGATTTGGGATAGGGTGACCACACTTTCAAACTCCAAAATCGGGACAATTTCTTACGGGCTGGGCTAGGGGGAGGGGGGCGACGTACCCATACACTCGGGGCCGTAGCGTGCAGAAACGGCGCCTTGTTGAAAATAGCATGAGCCCCCCCCCCCCCCTTCCCTACTCCCTAATTGATGATTTAAACTAGTCGAATTTACCGGGCGTTAGGGGGGGGGGGGGGGCGAGCACAGTTCGTAAATTGTTGCACCTACGCGATTCAGGCAATTCATGGGCCAAAACACGAGACTGCTATCACGTTTTATTACTGGTTTTTTGTGATTTCCTATAGATTTTCCCGTAAACTGCGTGAAAGAAACTCTAGAGATTCATTTTGCAGATCCCACTCCCATTTTCAGACTAAAAACACAAGGATGTGCTTTTATTGAGGGGGTGGGGTCACTTATTGTTATAAACTACAGCATATTATAATTGCTTGAAAACGCACTACACAACAATTTAAAAAGATAGTATCTATATATAGAGACAAATTATTTGAAATGAAATTATAAAACTAATAAAATGGAATGACTGTGAAACCGGGACATTTAGGCTTCCCGGGTGGTGTCCCTCGGGACGCCGGGACAGGGACCTCAAAACCAGGACTGTCCTGGGAAAACCGGGACGTCTTGCCACCCTAATTTGGGGAGAGTTTGTAATTTGCAATCTTTGACAATGTGACTGACTCATTCCACCAACGGATTGCCACGTGATGCGATGTGACCTATTTTGATTGTGTAGGTACATTAATAAATAATAATATTTGTTTGAAAACGTTGCGACCAACGACCCACCTCTTTCCGTTTGATGCTAGCCGCACAAAGAGCTGGTCCGTTTCTGGCACCACTTTCTGCACAAAAACTTGCTCGTCGTCTTGCTCACCAAACGGGCCTGTGAACACAAATCATCGGTTTTACAATGGGTTCATAAGCTCCATTCAGAGTTGAGACACAAATAGTAACTTGTTCTAGCACTTTAAGACAGATAATTTATTTCAAACAACAGATGATGACTATATATTATGAAATATGAATGAACAAAACTGTTAAACGCACCGCAGTTGTTTCCGGCTGCGTAGCTGATGTTGAGCTCAAGTTCGTCGAGCGCCACGATCTTGAACGAGGCTACGGGCGTCGAGCCGGGCTGCGTGGAGATCATGCCGCGGAAACGCGTGACGCTCCACGTGCGCACGTGGTTGTACTCACTGCACACCGACACC
This sequence comes from Nemoura dubitans, assembly GCA_921293005.1. NCBI lineage: Eukaryota > Metazoa > Arthropoda > Insecta > Plecoptera > Nemouridae > Nemoura > Nemoura dubitans. Next base: position 65,398,519 of record OV121073.1, on the reverse strand, counting down.
AGCAGCTTCTCCGACAAAGTTACCTAGAAGCGAGTGCGACGGAAAATTGAAGGTATAGCAGGATACTAGTTTAATTGATATTGACAGGGCAGGTGCAGGTACCTACTAAATATAGACAAGCTAAAATTCCAGATTTCCATACCTCTTCTCTTACTGATAACGCCCATTCAGATAAATTGGCTTCGGAACACGTGACCACCCGAAACAGTGATACACAAAAAAAAAATTCAAGCTGCAACAGGAAATGGTTGGTTGTACCTTTGTGACAGGGGACTGGTGCACAGTGAACGTCTGGAAGAGCTGCGGCCCGTGTCCGACAGTCTCGGGGTGCTGCACGATGACACGCACTGTTCCCGAACTCGTTCCGTACGCGATCTCGATCCAGTTGCCGCACAGGCCTGCAGGCGACACTTGATGCTCAATTACGAGACCGTCGCTCACGAGTCATGACGCCTTTGCGTTCATGCGTTGCAAACACTCGGGTTGTTTTTGCTACTAATTTTTGTCGTTACTGTTTGTCTCACCATGTTAAACTGAATGGTGTTACGGTGTGACGTTGTCTCTTTAAGTAATCAATCATAAAAATGCGTTTGCAGTTTAAGGATACCGAAAGCTCTTACACAATCAGTCCCAAGGGGTTAAAATATATTTTTAAATTAAAGCCAGATTCTGATTGGGCACCAGCTTCTATGGCATCGGTCTCATGGTGACAATAAAAAGTAAGACCTAGATTTTCTAGGTCAAATATTTTGGATCATTTGCAAAACTTCATCAACTAGATCGAGATGGCATTGGTCGATTATTCATGCTTACTTGTTTTCGGTGTGAGGTAGACGGATATAGCAGTGATGGGATCTCCGGGAGGGTCGTGGTAAAGTTCCGTCACGAGGAGGTCGTTGTCCTTCATTCGCAGTGGGAACTTCTGCATGTCTGCAAAATTGCAAGTAACATTATGAGTTAGCACTTATGGTCTGTTATTGGGATAAATGAGAAGATACTATAATTTGAATTACCAATTCTCTCCTGATCCAACTATCCTTTCATCCTTCTGGACCAAAAATAAAACTTAACCATGGCAATTCAATAAATACTAGCTTGAGAGGCAAGAAACCGAAGAAAATGTTCCAGTTAAAAATATTTTCCTCATTTGAATGATGCTACAGCTAAGATTGAACTGACCTATGTAGTAAATGGAGCCGTTGTTGCATCCCAGCAGCAGAAACGAGCCAGCCATGTCGAATGACAGGATCGGGACCACGTCTTGGATCTGCCAGTGCTGAGTCATTGCGTGCCAAACGCCGATCTTCCCCGTCGGAGAGAGCGCCACCAGCTGGCTGCCGATGAAGAAGAGGAATTCCACACGGACTAGCATGTTGAAAGTGCCTGCGGGGACCAAACAGAACTAGGTCATATCACTTCCAGTGATGTAAAACTACACCTGCAGTGATGGAAACAATGAAACAATAAGCCACTTCATATTCAATGCCTTATCTTAAAGACACCAGCTTCATTTTATGGTAATTATGTCAATTCTTTTATATTGTATATCATCCTAATTACACCCTGGATCTTAAAATCCTCAGGCCTTACCCAACAACAATAACACTAACCCATAACTGAATCTGAAAAAATGGAACATCTGAAAGATCAAATAATAGCCGGGAGAAAGTTATGTCAACGCAGACATATAACGTAGCCTCTTGTAACTCGTAAAGTTGTGCAGTTATTTTCATTCCTTTTACATACCCAAAAAAAAACATTCTTTTGGGCCATGGACATCTTTGCCAAGATTACTAACTGCAACAGGCCACTCACCGACATCCGTTCGAGAGCCGTCCTCGGCAACGCCCCACAGGCGCACCTGGCTGCCGTACGAGATAGCCACCATCTTGGAGGAGGCCTCCCCGCCCCCGCCCCCTGCACCGCCCCCACCGCCGCCACCCCCCGGGCTCATCTTAGCATTGATGGCGATGCGCTCGATGCAGCTGTCTATGTACGGGCTCGTAAACGCGTGCTGCCACCCGCTCGAGTCCTTCAGCCTGGATAGGAGAAACAGGCAGAAGGTCCAAACATTGCGTCGTTTACTTCTTCTAGCCGATTTCCTTGAATCTATTCAATTCTTAAGACATTTGAGTCAATTTACCTGTAGCAGGCCACAAAGTGAGCGTACGCAACGGCAATCCAGTTGTGATGAGCCTTGACAATCTGCACACGTAACGGAGCAGTCCAGTTGGAAGCTGAAAATATTACATCCATTCAGAATTGAGGAACAACAATTTAAATCCTGCATAAGTGCTTTGCATGTAATGGGCCATGGGCCTTTAATCTATGAATGATGTTGTTAATACAAATCCATAATCCACTAGGCTGTATTACAAACCAGCTGGTTCATGGCCCTTCTACCTTTCAAGAGATATTCCGATTCATATTCTGAGTCCTCGAAGTTCAAGTGGAATATGTTAACGAGTGATGGTCTAACGTTGCTTTCAGGCGAGTACTCACTCTGGTGGGGACCGAAGACGAGGCCGATGTCGTTGCGGAACAGCTTGTTGAGGTCCGCGGAAGACGTGCGCTTGTGCCGCATGTCCAGCGATGCCGCACGGGAGTGGCCCGCACCGGCACGAACCTGACAAACAAACGCCGCAAATCGGCACGATGCATTCATCTTGAACGACGAGGAACAGCTGTGTCCAATACTTAGGCTCACAGTGCTTTACAATGGAGAACTACCCTTTTAAAGAAATGAAGAAGGGAATTTTTAATGTACCTTATTAGCACAGAGCAAAAATTAAAGAAAAGGTCAAAAGAAAGCAATTAGAAAATGTAATGCAATTGTAAACTTTGGAAATCAGTAGAATGACGAGAAGGGCGAACGAGGGAATTGGTCGGAGAAAAATGACCGGTTAAATCAAGGGTAAATTATGAATATCACATCTATCACAAATAGAAAATCTTTTAAAGGTTCCCCTAAACTTGTTTTTTGATGCCCCTACTGTCTGCCTCCGATTCTAGCAGTACATCATCCTTGTATAGTGAATATCACCCGGGCTTCAAATCCCTTGGACAAATCGTCCACGAAAACGAAGTTACTAGACGTGAAATACTTAAGGAAAGGAGTGAAGGCATGAAGAGATACTCTCATGCTTGGCTCCAAGAACGTCAAAGTCTTACCGGCATGGTGCGCACGTCGCCCGAGCTGCGCGAAGCGGTGGCCGCGCCAGCAGTCGCCACGCGCAACTCCAACGATGAATTTCGTGAGTGCCCACTGTGCGTGGGTGGTGCGGGCATGGCGCCGCCTGCTGCGCCGCCCGCCGCCGTTGCGGGGGTCGCGCATTCGGGAGTCGGTCGTGGAGCGGGGGGCGGGCATGGCGCGCTAGTTGTGGCCGTTGAGTCTTGTAGGGGGATGTCTGCAATGGGCATGGATGGTAATCGGTCACACCTTAACCAATGGTTTATCGAAACTACCTAGTCCAGTCTATTGCTTGCTTGCCTCTTGACATTTTTATACATCTAGGTAGTGTACGTAAGTCGTGAATGGGATTCACAGAAATAAAGGTTTCAAGACCTAATAGGCAATAGCAACATCAAGGTCATTCCAAATCAGGCCTGCCCTTGGTCATAAGTCATAACTAGTGTTAGGATAGTAATGCAAATGCATGTTCTTCAATAATGCTAATATCCTATACAAATTCATGGAAGCCTATCCATTTCATGACATTTGGATTGCAACTATGAGTTATAACTCATGCCTCGTAGTCATAGAAAAAAAATGAGAAGGATTATTAGAAATGGGTAGGTAGCTAGTTAGTATGTAGGTACCTAGTACAATGTAGTACCACTACCAGCACAAACTTAGGTAGCTAGCTATAGATGCTCAAAGGACCATACCTCTTGAACTTTTCTCATCAATTTGGAAGATATAATAATGGCCTTAGGACTGTAAAAAAAACTTCTTGTGTCCACGGCCATCAGTACAGAAGATCCCAAAGTCTGCATTTTTGGCTTAGGTGCTTGGAAAACAAACTCCCAAAAGAAAATAACCCTTAGCACTTTTTCGACCCCTAGCACCTAGACAAACCTCTTGTCAGATAACATTCAAATAATTTGAGCTTAGTCCTCCATCCTTCCTGTGATGAAATAATTTGATTCGTTGATAAGGTTATTTGTTTAGCTACAATATGCAGATTACGGCAGGTATGTAATTAGCAAGAAGCATATTTTTCGTGCAGTGCCGCTCTGAGCGAGCCGCGCCGAGCCGTAGCGGCAGCGACAACGCTCGGATGGGAGAATCGGTAGGGTAGGGTGGTCACTGTACAAAGGGAATTGTACTCGTCTCGCATATTGTGCCGCTCGAAAAGCCAGAAATCTTAGGTATCTAATTAAATCAATGTTTTCAGAAAATTATTTAAAATTCATACCTACTTTTGTTATGACTCATGAATTCACGGTAAAAATTAATATTGAGAGGTAATCTGGTCCTTTAAATGATGCTTTGCATAAAATGGAGCAAAAGCTGCAAGGGAAAACTTGGTGCTAACGAGGTGAGAAAGCAATCAATAGAGCGGAACGTGACGAGTGTTTCCGTGAACCGTGATGAGACAAATATAACTGCCTTTAAAGGGATTAACGGCAGAGCGGATGAATCAGTAATTACATGAAACTAAAATGGTGTCTGCTTCAACGCACAGAAAACGTCAACTAAGGTCCTTTTCGGACCGCAAGTCTGTGAATCAGAGAAAAAGCAGTCACTACACAAACATATGATTGTGGCACTAAACCACTCTCTGAACCAAGCCATAGGTATCAGAAAGAAGGCTCTGAATGATGCTCATACCAGAAATGAGCATGAGGCTCTGAACCACAGCATACCAGATTACTCAATCATTGAGCAGAGATTGTTTTTAATTTTTGCAGTTAAGGCAAGATTTTGCATAGCCAATTTCCAATTTTAACTAGGCATGGACTATCTGAGCAGCTTTTTGTCTGTGATACTTTTGGTGTAGCATTGGTAAAAATTGTTTGATGTCAATACTCAGTACTTACTAGGAGGTGGAAGGTAGCCATAGAATAAAACGTCGCCACAGGACGATTGACTAAGGTCTTCGCAGAGCACAAGTCTTTTCACCAGTGGAGCAAGTCCGTAATATTCAGCCTCGTGACGAAATGCCTTCATGTCTACACTCAGATCAATGTCTCTTGTTCGTAAATAGTTTAATATTGTAGCAAATATCTTCGGGTCTCGGTCGATAAAAATCGCCCCCATTTCATCTCGTAGGCTTGATATTCTTCCGCTAAGGAGTGCAGTGAAAAATGAGTCTGGCACCCACATCAGAGTCTGTCTTGAAGTCGAGAACCTAAAAAATATGTTTGAATCGATTACATTCCAAGGCATCAATAGTAACAAAAATAATAGAATATTATTTATTAATATTTTTATCGGTACTAGGTATTGGTTTTCTTTTCAGTTCAGCTTTCTGTGCAGGCAATTTAAAACGTTGCTGCCACCCTTCCTCCACTTTCAGCAGTGAAATTCAATGCCAGGTGCAAATGAGTTTTTTGTCTCTTGTGAAAAAAATTGTTCGCAAGTCCATGAGCAGCCTGTGGCTCACCCCTGACTAATTGCAACATGAGCAAGCCACTGTAGCAGGGCATAAGGGACACTATGAATTGAAATAATAGGTAAAGCTGCAATGAAAATAAATCCCCCTCTTAACTTAGCAAAGTGGTTTAAATAAAGTGGGCTATCTTATTTTTCATTGAAAGTAAAGTGTTCCAAATGAAGTCGACCATACTACCGAAGTAGGTTTCATTACTCTTTGCTTTAACCCTACTTGTATACTGCATAATTTTGTTGCCACGCAGGAAGATTAATATAAAACAGTTAACAATTAACCAGCTAGGTACTGCAATATATGCCGAACAGTTCAGCATTACGATTTAAGCTAAGTACCTACCTGCCTACCTACATCAGCAAGGGTTTCATAAATAACTCGAATAGTTTACCTTGTTCCACCCACATTCAGATGAACAATGTCACCACTATGTGATTGATGAAAAACTGCCATTATAACGAGTTTTTCTTCAAAATTATTGATGCAGTAACAACATTTAATCGAAAAATGTTAGTGACGTTGACAGTCAGTACTCTCACACAGTTCACATCACCCATTTGCTCTAACTTCGCACTATGCAGTTTTGGTTTATTGTCCTGAGACGTGCCTGGCCCATCCTCCTTTTCTTATCAAGCCAGCTGTCAAACTATCACGTGGGAGGTCACATGTAAGAGTACAGCACAATTTTCAAAATGTTACTGTGGCACGATTGAATACACAAAAATGAAAAATTCTATTACATGCACTTAATTATCGAAAAGTATTTAAGATAGAACAGACAATAAAATTTAAAGTAAAAAATTTTCTATGTTTATATAAGAAACTATCACAAATTATAGGTACCTATTTCTTTTATCACAATTACCTATTATAAGTAACAGGTCAAGTAAAATAAAATATCACAAACAACAACATTTTTTGAAAAGCAGTAGGTACAATAAAAGAGCCAACGTCTACAAATTTAATTTCAAAACTGTAACACCATATAATTATTGTGTGCGTGACTGTTACTCATGATTCCGGCATTGATAAATATTTGGTTATTTGGTTGAGCCGAAGTATACTCACACAAACAGATTATGAAAAATAAGGGGTTGTTTTTACGATTTTTAATACAAAACACATGCAAACCTGGTACACCATTAAGTAAATTAGGTGTTAACTTAACAACAAATTGAGAAAGTTAATTTTCTCTTCAATACTTGTGTAGGGAATTTTGGAGATCATTGTGGTACAGGGCACAACTGCACCAACACACACTAAGCATATGCTTGTTATGAATAGCTCGAATTTGGTCTCTCAGCATATTTGGCTAACACTTGATCACCGTGAATGGGCCTTGTCCTTAATGGTATTGATATTGGTGCATAAGATGCACGGCTAGCGCAAGGCCGCTTATTCCGTTTCCTACAACACCGATAGGCTACCATAATAATTATTGCAAGAAATGTTGCAGCCACTGCACCTATGCCCAAACACAACAGAAGAGAACTCTTTTCTTCCACAGGAGCTGTAGTACTTGTGACAGATGTGACTGTTGTTCCATCTGCTTCAATAGTAGTTACAGTAGTACTTGTAGAGTAACTAGCACTACTCGTTGAGACTGTTGACACTACCATAACGGTCACATTGTCCATAGCAATCGATGTGTCTTTAAATGGAGTTTCAGTAGTTTTTATAGATGAGCTTACATTGGATGTTTGTGCTGATATGATTGTTTCTTTTGATATTGGGATGGATGTTACAATTTCTTCTGTCGTTTCTGGAAGTGTAGTCGGTGTGTTGCTAACGTCTAGATTTCCCATTCCAATCAACATTTCCATCAATTCCTTTGGGAGGTTTTTATCTTGAATGTAGTGGGAAAATCCACTGGTAATTTTTGTTAGTTTCTCAATATCATCCAGTGTGTGGTTTAATCCAGCCAACTCATTGCTGAAAAAGAGTACAGTTTATAAATGGCCATAGAATAATAAAAATAATAAAATAATGAATTTTTATATTTTTAACAAATTTTAATGCATTCCCAAGTAAAATTGCTTTGAAACAAAGCAATGTTGTAAAAGATATTATTTACTTTAAAACAGCTACAGCAACTTGTGCATGCGATACTTCCATAAACTCCATAAAGTCATCTTCATCCAAATCGAGCTCGGAGTCAACTGCATCAGTTATTAACACAATAATTGGTTGATCAGAGTTGTTGTTGCTATTGCCCAAAATCTAAGGGTAAATAGGAGCATGTTAGTAAGAAAAAATATACTAGATGTTCTAAACACTATTTGCCGCTGGGGGCCACAGCTCTCTGGGACACGAGCGCCGGTAATGTGAACGTGTGGGGGTTTGTGGGGACCCAAAGTGTCTTCCTGTAAGACCCTACCGTTTCAGTAGGTAATGTTACATGCAAAATTGGTATAAAGTCTTGTAAGAAAACTTGATAAACGTAAACCATTTATTTCTGCCATTCCCCCCTTCCTAACATGTGGTTCCTTTAACAGGGGTCCCAAATTATCGTCTTTTGGTCCATTGAAGTCCTAATATCTCGGTGGTGCCTGGTACGAATACATTCTGAAGGATTCTTGTGAAGTAGGAAAGAGGACATTGCTCCCCCTTCACCAGGTTTCCCAGTGGTTGTCCTTCTCGTGAAAAACCCAGCAGTTTTGTATCAAGTCCGCAACTTCCAAAAGGTTGTACAAGCGTATACCAAGGTTGTAGCAAGGTTATACCTACATATAATTTATCCATCACACTACCTGCCTATGTGTGAGATAAAATATTTTATTTCACAGATAGGCAGGTATAGTGTGATGGACAATTTTAAATAAATATGATATAAAATTGATTATTATAACTGTTTGTAAGTTTCTTAAAAATTTATTTAAAAACAACTATTAACATGCCTTTATAGCTTCTTTCAATCCACATGGAATGCAGGTGTCCCCCTGAGAAAAGGTTGGAATGTTCTTAACGAGTTCACTTCGATTTTCTTCATTGATTTCAGTGAGATTATTTAACGTACGAGCAATCGAACTGAAATTAATAAAAAACATCTTATTATCAGTCAGACAAAATCTGCAGCATGAGTTCCTGTTCAATATTATTTTAATACAATTTTTATGAAATTGCAACAAAATTCAACTCATTCAACTGTGCAATTCACATGTGTTCTTACTCGAATTTCACAATTCCCAAATGGGTAGAGCAAGGCTTCAGATTCAAAATCCATTCCTTCAGTACAGATCCGACTTTCTTGAGCTTATCTTGAGATTCCATGCTTGCTGAAACGTCGATTACAAGTACTATTCTCTTATAGATCGGGGATGCCAATCCAATTGGACACGAAGAATTGACCGGAAGACAAAATACTTGCCACCCAAAAAACAAAATTAACGACGTTGCACTTGCACATAAACTCTTCATTTTATGAATGGTTCAAATCATCGAAACACTTTCTGCATTCACCACTTACGTCCAACTACGCAAAAGCTCTGACACACCTTTCCTAATTTTTGTAGTTTACGTTGATCTACGCAACGGATTGAAACGCTGTGGTAAACCGCTAGTAGGTATTAGTTACGCATGCACGATAGTAATAAGCCTGGTACCTACATGGAATGATATCGAAAGAAAAATGACATCAAATTCTGCAATGACTATGGGTACCTACTGGAATAGTCGTAAGGTGACTCATGAGTAAATACAAGAACCTATCCCACTGAGCCTATCAGCAGAACCCAGAGGTAGACAGCTCATTTTATAGAAGTGATAAAAGAGATGTGAAAGGCCCAATTTGCTGTAGATAAGATAAGGTTGCTTGACATAGCAGTTTCCCCCTCCCTTTCAAATGGTGGAAGTTATATTACCTCAACCAGGAATTATTGCTCATTGTTTGTTCATAAACATTTTTTTTTACCTAGCTACCTACCACGGAAGTTAGTTTAGCTACTGATATGGAAATAAATCGGCTGATCGTCTGAAGCTTAGTACAGACCACACCCGACCGAATATTTACAGAATTTGCAAGCAGAACACTTACCTACACTAAAATTGTGGCACTTATTTTGAGGAAGAGTAACAAGTTCAAATCTCAAAGATAAAAATGCAATAAAATTATTCCAGGCCCATAGACTGGTACCTGCTATTTGAATAGTGTTGATATGTTTCATGAATAGACGCGTCTGCTAGAAAATTAAGATAACATTGGTAATTACTGTCCGCCAGTTCCCATACAACAAAAAGGCATGTTGGTTGCTTGCTATGTTGATGTCAATATTATTATTAAGCTAGGTTCCCACTCTCGCGTTGTGTAGAGGGACGGAGCGGCACAGGGCGGTGCCGCCTTGGTAGGAGATGGCCCATGGGTCTACTTTGACTCGTAGCCATCGGCACGGCACGGTACGAACGACGGCGATTTGTATAACGCGGGAGTGGGAACCTAGCTTTACTTGTTAAGTTGTAAAACCCAGCCCACTGTCAGGAAGCACATAGTCTGGGATAAGAATTTTGTACAAGAATAAAATAAGTACTTACTATTTTGGAAGCTTAATATCAAATACATCGAGTTCACCAAGAAATATCCATGCACTTTTAGTACAAATTAACCGTTTTATTTACTTGAAAGTCACAAGACAGATATAAAAAAACAGGATTTGAGTCACATGGAAAAGAATTCAGATCTGATCTGTAATCTTGGCTAAAACCCAGTTCACGGTTAGATGATAAGATGATATTTTCGGTAGCGCTTGTCCTAGCATTACTTTCTGACCATAAAGCCAAAACATAAACACGAGTGTGTTTCTTTCCAGATTTGGAAGCATGTTTCTTCACCAACGTACCACAATTTATCACGTTTTAACTATGGCAGCATAGACGATCCTTTACCAAACGCGGTAGTTTAGCATTCAACAGCATGACTCTAACCTGGTGTGGTAACAAACAACGTATTTACATCAGAAAATATGCCTTGTTAGGTCTTCTTCGGCAGTTGGTTACAAGTCGATATTTCGTATCAGATATGTGGCCTCATTGTCACAGCCGCATATGAGGTGGTTGTAGTTTACGTCAAGCGAGTTTATTGGCTGATAGAGCTGCGGCATCAAAGTGAACACCTCTAATCGGTGCTTGGCTGCGTCGCTGCTCAGCCATGGATTTTCCGCTGTAGGTCCTGTTGCGGGGAGCACGGGAAAGATTGTTGTTAGTAAAAACGTGGAAAAGTCGTCTTGACGGTACATTCATAATCTTGATTGTCCTCCGTATCGAGGGCCCTTGAAAAATTTCAATTCCGTTCAAAATTTATACATGCCCTGAAAATTCTATGACTTTTCCCCAGTGTATTTTGTTTGAAAATGGGGGGTGACAATGCCAAGCGTACTCAAGGTGTTATTCACCACTGATCCTCCTATTTTCAAGCATTCTGAGCAATTACGAAAGCTACCAAAAATTTCAGAATAAAATATTACAATAAATATAAAAAAACTACACACTTTTGTATGCTTTGACAATCTTTCACAGAGGCATCAATTTTATAGACGCTGTATGGTGAGGGGGTACGGGGTGGACGCAAAGCAAATTTACACCACATTTTTGTGTTTTCTAAAAATCAACGCATTTTGTTGATAGCAAGACTCTCTAGGCAGTAGTTAATTTGTATCAGAAATGGTGGGTGAACCCTAAAAATTTTCAAAACCCTGTGGTAGTAGTGGGAGAGGGTAGGGATTATAATTTTTTTGATATTGAGTGTTACTCTTTACTATTTTTAGGGAATTTACGCATTATATGATTATATGCATGAAAACTCACACTTTTGCTAGAGATATCTTTCTTACTACAGTACATAGGTATATTGGTTAATCTAATTAATTATCTAAATAATTGTCTAGATTTAACTAGATAAATCGTGGTGGCTTCCTTATGAGCACCGATGAATCTGCATCTCAGTTCCCAGATGAGGAAGAAGTGGAACTTGAATTGTCACCAACACTACTAATTGCATTTACTTTCGTAAAAAATACAGTCACGTTTGATTTACTGCGCCAACGCGAATCACTAGCGTCACCCCCGCGCTTCCCTTGCGGTATTTTTGAGCATAGTGGCCAGTAGGGATGAATAACAACAAACAAGAGAACACAACAAAACAGATGCAAAAATTCCTGGAAGTTTAAGCGTTACTGTTTTACATAAGGCTTGCGAAATTTTTCGCCCCAATGCTCTCTCTGTTTTGTCGGCGCTGCCACTCGAAAGGTTGCTGCTTGCACACTGCTATAGTAAAGAATAATGAACGTTGCCATGAGCTCGTCGATGAATTCGCGTAAACCTCAAATATTGCTGCCAACCTTCAATGTAACGCTCATTCGACATTCTTTACTATGGAACAGATACAAAGCCTTGAAATAAAATAAATAAAAGAGGAAAAAAGAAAAGGTGAGTAAACAGAGTTTATGCATGAAAAACAAGGTGGATAAATGGGGGTTACGATAGTTTACGCACAAATTAGCCACTGCCTCTAGGCCACTAGAGGCCTAGAATACTCTCAAAGCCTGGACCGCATCTGCATTTAAAAAAATTCTTCAAGAAGCCCACACCAGTCACACCAGTGACACCAGTGATTTGCTGCGAGTGTGTCTGGGTGTGCATTTTATCCCATACAGCATGGATATAACGTATTTTTTTTTAACATCAGGTTATCAAGCTTTAGAATATCTGTGGTACCAAATCAACACATCATTTTTTTTCTGTCCCTCGACAACTAATCTAATAAGTAACAACCCCGCATCTAAGCTCCTGGAGTGTTCCATGTCTGCAACTAGGTCCTGATGTAATACCAAGGTGTTTACCTGACGCAGACGAAATCAACGAAGAGTGCCCCATCGACGTGCTGTTCCAGTGCCACACCTCGCCGCTGGAAGAACACGTGAACAGATGCTCGGGACGCTGCGGGTGGAACTGCACCTCGCTCACTGGAACGCAACCGATTCACTGTCACTGGGCTAGGCTGAATTGCTGTGTCGTAGCTCTACCATCTGAGATGGAAGGGAGAGAGGTGCTCTTTTATGTAGGTTGTAAATAATGTTGGTATCTACATTAGGTTCAATATAAAAGCTCAATAAGTGAAGACCGATTCTAGATCCTCTTGTTGCAACAAAAGTGTAAAACCTTCATGCAAATTATGATTTTCTTTACATGCCTAATTGCAAAGAATATTTGGAAATACCCAGATTAGATGATTTTTTTCTTCCTAGAACCTTAACACCAGCTTTTTAAGCTACGATCATTCATTTGATTGGGGATTTGGAGTGTCTAGTTAAAGTTTTTGCTCTCAAATTTGGAGAAACATAAATTTTGTGCTCTAAAATCTGCCCGAAGGAAACATTCTTCGTATTGTGATTTGTGAAGCCCAGGTTTTCACAGCCTGTAAAAGAATCGGCAGCCCCTAAAATGTAACAAGATCAACCACTCAAAATATTGTCCGCTTGCATTACCTGCGTCGGCATGTGCGCTGAGCAGGGTGACAGGGAATGAGTCGTGGCGCAAGTCCCAGACCGTGAGCGAGCCGTCTTCTCCACCAGCCACCACCATGTGCCGCTGGCTCGGGTGCTGTGTGACGCAGCTAGCACCCACCTGAGAACATACGGAAGACGTGGTACATTGCATAACCAACAATACGTCACGTCAGTCGTCCGTACCGTGAGGCAAGCTGTGTGCATGCTCATATAGAGATTTCCATCAGTTCATGACACTCACATAATCGCCCGAAAGACAGAAGGTAGAAGCCGCCTTTGTAGATGGACTTTTCAGATCCCAAATCTTCATTTGACCCCTCAAGTTTCCAGTGAGGATTGAATTGTGTTTGAGGAAACAGACGCAGCGCAAAGAACAGCTATCGGCTTCTTTGATAACACGAGTTGGAGTGTCACGTTTTGCAGTCAACAGGACAATGCGGCCATCTTCGCCAATCGTGACAAAGTCCTCTTCAAAACATGCTAATCCAGTGCAAGAACTTGTCTCCTTTGTCCTGCAATATATAACATTTTATAGCAGTTAGAAAGGAACCTCAGGTGCTACTCAAATGGAAGTATGTCAAATTTTGATTATTCAATTATTTACCAACAGTTTTGACCAGGCTGGCTTGTCAGCGCCTCAGGGCGTTGGGCATATTCTATACCATTGCAGAAAACTGGTTCGCTGTTGACAAGCCAACCTGCTCTGCGATTTCGTAACTCTGACTTGGCCGTTCTCGGTAACAAAGTTAAAAAATTAACATGGACAACAATAAGGATTTTATCCATCGGAACCGATAACGGCATACCTAACGTAAAAGTTACAAAATCGCTACGCTTGTCCAGACTGTAGCTAATAATTTGATAGGTACCTACCTACCTAATAGATTTAAGATTTAAGTAGTTGCAAACACAGGGCTACAAGAGAGAAGAGAGTGATGAAGTGAACATTTTCAAATAGGTAAGTGAAGGACCATTCTCAATACCTTGGCCCAACAAAATGGTGTGGCACTTATATAAAATAATGGGTAGATAGGTAGGTAAGTAGGTAGGTAGGTAGGTAGGTAGGTAGGTAGGTAGGTAGGTAGGTAGGTGGGTAGGTAGGTAGGTAGGTAGGTAGGTAGGTAGGTAGGTAGGTAGGTAGGTAGGTAGGTAGGTAGGTAGGTAGGTAGGTGGTACCTATGTCATTAGAAAACGTCACAGCATTACCCATATCTTACTTAAATTGATGTATATTGTTCCATGAGCTGTTTTCATAAACCTTCAGCTCGATTCCATCTTTGGCTTCAATGCGGTAGAGACTAACGGAACCCACAGACGAAGATGCAAGGAACACGTTCTCGTTAATGAACTGAAACACAGAAAAAAATGTTGTTAAATCATATTTAATAAGTAATAACATTAAGAGCGTTGAAAACGATTGGATTCACAAGCAACGTTGCGTGGCCAGGGGTCGGTGCAGAGGTTCACGCGGGAACTTCCTACACCAACAATTATTAACGTACAAATCTGGAAAAAAAACCATAGACCGAGAAAGAATCAATTGATGTCGGATGGTAGTTTTTAAAACAAGTTATGGTAAACTTTTTCCATACGAGCCACGTAAAAAAGCCGTAAAAATGGTATTTTAGGCACTTTTTGAAAATGCACACCTCTGTCATTTTTGAGAGTATAATAACCTAACACACCATCCGACATCCAACAACCCTTCAACTACAAATGTATTTTTTTCCAAAACTCTGTGTTAGTATTTGAGGCCAGGAGAAGTTCCCTCGTGAACCTCCGCGTACGACGAAAGCACAAGCGTTTCGTTTCCTATTAACAAACACTTTTGAAGTTTTAAAAATAATTTACCCCCATATCACCCACATAAAATTAAGATATACCTGGAGTTCCGTAACATCCCCAAAATGCTTATGACTGGAAACCCGAGTAGGACGGCCACTGGGATTTTCGTTGTCGTAATGAAACATGGATATATTGTTCACCTGAAATATCAAAAAAGTAAATAGGTAATATAGGACATGTACAGAGTTCCTACAGAGAATAGAGGTTGGTATACCTAGGTACCTAGTATGTAACCTTTTATGGTGGTATAACAACTAGGTAGAAAAACCTGGGTGTCCTTATACCTACCTACTATATTATAACTTAAATATAGATAAAGAAATTACAAGCATTGAGTACCTTTAAGCTTTGAGGTATGACCGTATAAGCATCGGTATTAGCCATGGGTATAATAGCCAGTTCTTACATACTACCACGATATTACGTTTTTTCCACGCTTTCGAACCCGTGGGCTGATCCCGTCTGAGCCCGTCGCAGTCTGAAACCGATGCCGAAAAGCTTTGCGAGGCTGGGAAAAATTTGCAAAACAGCCTTAGAAATCTGACAGGCTCAGCCACGGGCTCGAAAGCGTAGGTAGGTTGTATTGGCTATTAAAGCAATAAGTTTTAGCATTGATTAACCTTTCGTTAATCAATGGTTTTAGGTGCATGGGCATTGTTAATAACCTCAAAGCCGGCAATTATGGAGTCTTAAAAAAATCACCTCATTTCCCCAACTACCAGACGCGTAGTATATTGATTCTGAATTGTAGTTCGGTCTCCATCTAATTTTATTTATTTTCATTCCAGTAAAGGTTCCAAACACCTTTTCACTCATGTTATTGATAATTTAGATAGCATGCACAAAACTATCTTGTTATGCAACACTGGTTGCCTAGCCTCCAATCCCGCCCCTCTACAACCAGTTCGTGGGCGCCAAAAATAAGTACCAACTACCAACCTCAACCATAGTTTTCGACTCGATTCGAACGGTGCAGCGCCGTTCGAATCGAGTCCGTAATGGTTTCAGTAGGGTCACTGTAGCAAAATATTTTGTCCAAATTCGGTATAGCTCCTTGCTCTGTGCTCTTATTTGTAAGCCAAAATAGTGATCTAAACCAAAACAACACATTTCAAACTGACCGAGCAAATTTACATTATCATTATAGATGTTATACTTTCAATGTTCGGCACGGGCTCAGATCGCCATAAGCCAGGGGTGCGATAGCTCCCCGGGCCAATTCGTCCCTGAATACCTTACAAAACTGGATGCAATCACAAATAGATGCAAGCTAAGAAATAGAATGTACTTACTATTCAAGTAGTAGTATTTTTTTGCCAATGGGTTAAATTATTTTATTTAACAATTAGAATATACATAGTTTATTATGGAATGGCAAAATAGTTCAGAGGCGTGGTTAGATGGTGTGTGTAGTCCTGAAGATCCTGTCCTGAACAGGAACAGTACTGAAGACAAGTTGGAGCCAACTCTGACGAAATTTCGACCAAGCCAACAGTATTAATAAAAGGGCTCCATGATCAATTAAAACTTTCGGTGCCTATATTTTTTTGGTACATATCATTTTTTATTTCGAATTTCCAGAAAAAATGGGAAATGTTAGAAAACAACAAGGATAGTTAAACCAAAATTCAATGGTTAAACCTCGGTTATGTTTGCTACAAAAGTAATGCTATTCCATGAAGTACATTAAGGCTGCGGTCCGACACTCGCTTCGGAGCACTTGCAGCGCTCTCCAGCTGGTCCAAAACTAGCCAAGTGCTTCGGCTGGGAGGACGAATCACTCGGAGAGCCTCCAGCTGCTCAGCCGCAATTTAGCGGATCGCAGCCCAAATTCCATCAAAATCACTATACTTGTTGCTGGCTTCTACTGTTAATTAACTTTTTGTATTTGGCTATCAGTTCAACCACTACCGACTCGATTCGAACTAACAAGATTTGCTAATCTAACTAATCGTACTCGATTCAAACTAACAAGATTTGCTAATCTAACTAATCGTACTCGATTCAAACTAACAAGATTTGCTAACTAACTAATCTTACTCGATTCGAACTAACAAGATTAGCTAACTAACTAATCTTACTCGATTCGCTAACAAGTGCAGCGCCGTTCGAATCGAGCCGGTAGAATAGAATAGAATAGAATATAAGTTTATTTACAACTTTGGAATATGGGTACACATAACATAAAGCACAGCATTCCCTCTTACTTCCTGAGGTTGCAATAGTGTTGTAATACTGATAATATTATTACATTTAATCATAATATACTACCTATAAAATATTAGAGTAGGTAAAATACAAACGTGAACGAATATAATGTAAGGCGCATAAAGTTTTATAAATCCCTTATGGTTTTTATTTGGTTGATTTTTGAACTAGGGATATTATTCCAGTCACGAATCGACTGTCCAAGAAGTGAGAAACGGCCCAGGTCGCTCTTGTACCTAGGTAGGAACAGTTTCTTGCGGTGTCCTCCCTTTCCTGTGAAACTCGGGGCTTTAACTCTCTGCTCAAGTTCTTGCCAAGCCGGTTCTCCCGAGATAGCTCTGAAAAGATGTCTCAGGCGAACTGACGATCATCTTTTGGCCAGAGTCGGCCACTGGAGCTTTGTCAGGAGTTCAGTGACGCTGGTACAAGGTCCTTCTTTGGTTTTTGACCAACGTTTCATTTTCCCTGTTACAAACCTGGCTGTTTTGCGTTGCACCATTTCAATAGCATGTTTTTGCTCTTTGGAGTGAGGGGCCCAGACTCCTGAGCAGTATTCCAGGGTAGGCCTGATAAGACATTTATAAGCATGAACTTTTGTGGACTGAAGGCTGCCGTTTAAGTTCCGCATGATAAAATGCATATTTCTTCTGGCCCTGGATACCATTTTTGTTATATGGTTATTCCAGCAGAGATTTGATGAAAGTGTGACTCGAGATACTTTGTGGTGTCAGTCTTAGTTATTTGTACTCCGTTCATTGAGTAGGAAGTGGCGATGGTTTTTTTCTTTCGAGTGAAGCTTATAATATTTGTTTTACCATTGTTGAGCTTCATCCCATTTTCTTGTACCCAGTGTTGAATTCTATTTATGTCTCCTTGGAGGTTTCTCGACTCTGTCAGGCTCTTTACTGGTGCGTAGATTATACAATCGTTAGCGAAGAGGCGTATGCGGGTGGCGATACCTCGTGCTATACAATTAATAAACCCAATGAAGAGCGTTGGTCCGAGCACTGTTCCCTAGGGGATGCCAGATGCTACTGGAACAGGTGCTGACAAAGAGTCGCCAACCTGGACGGACTGTAACATTTTTTTGTAGACCTTCTCAAGGTACCTACTCAAGGTCAAGGTATCCCCAAATTTTGAAACAAGTAATAAAACATTACTCTTAACATATTGAAAAATTCTGTAAATCATTTTATTAGAGACCCAAATTTATGTTATAATATTTCATATGCCTTTTTACAAAATGCAGAAACATAATATAATCTAGATAGACTCTAGAGGGCTCTGAAATATTACTGAGGACTGTGCAAAAAAAAATAAGGGAAAAAAATTGTCACATTTGGGTAGCAAAATTAGTACAATAAAATTAGCACAACAGAAAAATTAGGTAGTTGATATCTGCAATTGAATTGATATCAAATTCATAAGATGTCTGAATTATTCAACAAAAGTAGTGCCGAAACTGGCAAGAGTGTTGAGAGTCAACGGTCAGGGCACGTGCCAACTTTCATTGCAGATCACAATGTTCCCGACAAAAGTGATGATAGTGAGTGGGTGATGCGCAAGATAAGTACTTTAGACAGTGAATATGTCAAGAAACATCTAGGAACACCACTCAGTTTGGCCCTCTCAGAAGTGCTTTCCAAGCGACCCTCTGATCCACTTCATTATCTTGGGCACTGGCTCTTGAAATGGCGTTGGAATCAAGAGCAAAAGCAGATGGAAGAAGACAAGATCAATGACTTACTGGCTGATCGAAGGCTCATGGCAGAAGAAATCGAGGTACGTTTCACGCGGCCAAAATTGCTTGGGGAATCACTATCAAATTTTGTTGTAGGAGTACGATAGTAAGCAGCTGTTTGATTCCGGAAACTATATTTGCAAATAATTCAAATTGATGAGTTCCTACAGAATCTGCTAGCATAAGGCCCTTCCGACGTGTTTAGGAACAATCACAGTACCTACGAAATTAGCAGTTTGATTAATCTTCCAATTTTAGTGCTTTATTGCAAGTAACACTTTTCTCATGTAGTATTTAAGCTCTAAAAAAAAAACGTGCATCACTGAACTCGTCAATAGTAGGTAGCAACAAAATGGTAAAATAATAGGTAGGTAGGTAGGTACTGATACCAATATTTTTTAGGAAGAAAAACGGTTGGAGGAAGAGCGGCGTGAGAAGGCTCGCAGAGATTTGAGAAATGAAGCCGAAATCATCGCACGATATTGGGTCGATCTCATGTGTGACAAGATGGAGCTTCCGGATCTCCCTGAGCCACCAGCACCCGAAGTTCTGGAGGTTGAAGCAGTCCCAGAAGACGAAGAGACAGAACCAACAGCCGACGTCATAGAACGAGATGAGGAAGAAGAGCCGTTGCTTGAAGAGCCGATTCTGGAAGAAGAGCCTTTGATAGAGGAACCCACTGACAATATTGATGCTCTCAATTATGATCAGTTTGAGCCAGATACCAATGAACCAGAAAATTAATAAGAAGGAATTGCATCGAGCAAATGAATAATTATTTTCATGTAGATATATATATATATATACTTTATTACTTATTTATTTGTAAAATAGAAACATATAGACATATTATTTTATTGAACAGCTATAAACAGATATCTTCATATTATAATATATACATTGATAAAAAGTAATTTTAAATTACCTGCAAATTTCAATAACACATATGGATTGGTATATAAAAAGCAATAGGTAGGTATACAATATTAGGAAGCATTGGCAGTAGAGAAAGTTTAGTAGGGAAGAAACAATCACCTAATTTAGTCTTTATGTAGGTCAAAGTAGGGTAAAATGTCTATGTAGTAATGTTTGTATGTAATAAGTTTTTTTGAGCAGAATTGGTTCTTGTAAGCAAGATTTAGTATTTTTAGACTTTAGCATGTCTATCATTATATTAGCAGCATGACACTTCATTTACTCTGAAGTTTTAAGTAGTACCCACTTTTTTTGTATGCATTCTACTAGGAAGCCAAGTGTATTGAATACATTTTGTTTTAAAAATTGTGCCTTGGAATTCCCGTAAAAAATTTGTATTTAAGGCAATAGTGTTCTTATGTTATGTATCAACTTGCTCTACTATATCAAATAGCAGAAGGCACAGCCAAAATGGATAAGACTTATTTATTTTAGGCGTTACTTGTAGCTGAAGAATCTGAATAACTGTCCGAGCAAAATGCCAAAAATGGAAATTTAAAAGGATGCGAAAATTGAAGATTAAGATCAAAGAGTTTCTTTAAGTAGGTAGCGATTTTACACAGCTATCTTTAAACCGACTTTTAAACAATGTTCTAAAGATATTGCGCGGCATAGGTACACTTCTGGACTTTGAAAGCGTGCCAGTCGAATGTCGGCTATCTGCTCAGAAAGTTTTGTCTGAAAAGAGCATAGGCAGGCCGGGTACCGACCATGTAGATAAGCACATGGTGGCAGGGGATGTCATGTTCATTGATCGGTCGCAATCTAGTTTTGTCAGACCAGTTTTATTGTCAGTACCTGCCTTGCAAAACTTGTGAATTTGTTCTCTGGCAAGTTTTGTATCAAATTCCACACACCTGCACTGGCCTTAAACACCTAATTTTATAGTTAGAAAATAAAATAAAAAAACCCCTTGCACCTTCTCTTTGCTATGAATACTTCTATATCACTACTTTGTTAATATTGAAGAACACATGTTTCCATATTCAGATTCCACTATATTTCTATAAATTGCTTCTGTTATCTTCCAAGTTAATGGTTATTAGTAACCGATACCCTACCTTTCCGGTGGCCTTACGGTGGTTACCTCGTTCAGTCGGGTCGGTGGTGACGCGATATTAACAAAAGCAACTATGCAATTTAAATTAACTCACATAGTGAATGCCAACTTTTTTGCAAGTACAGAAAAAGTGATGCCATTTATGTGCTGTTTGTACAGAGCAGGAGGCTTTTTGAATTTTCTTCTAGCTTAAAAATTACGGCATTTAGGCCATTAGAATTGCATGAAATCCATTGCAAAACTTGACAGTGGACCAAACTATCAGCTTGGTCGGTTCACATTTCACAATGCAAGGCAGTTTCTGATAGAAAACTGGTTTGTCACTACGAGATTTGGACCCCCTATGCATGTCATCCAGTTCCTCTATGTGCTCATCCACGTGGTCGGTACCTGGCCGTATACCTATGCTGTTTTCAGTCGAACCTTTCTGAGGACATAGCCAAAATTCGACTAGCACGCTTTCAAAGTCCAGAGGTGTACCTGGGTACTACCTAAATTGTTAAAGTTTATAGTTACAGAACTAGAACAGGTAGGGTACCCGTACCTAAGACTAAGAGCTTCTGCTAACTGTATTGCAGGTAATGCTATGTATAAGCAAATACCCTAATATATAAGCTTTGCTTTAAGCGTAGCTTATTTATGAAGCGAAGCTTATATATTACGGTATTTGGTACCTATAACTGAGATCTTAAATCGATAGGTATTTAACCATATATTTTTTATAGTCTTCACTTGGAGTTATATGCTGACCTTAAAATGGAAGTTTGTTATTCCAAGTGGTCACTGTATTTGATAGCCATATCTTTAAATTGATAAGCAAAAAGCATCAATAAGAAATGGTTGATGACGCTAGCAAACATGATTGGTCTAAAAAGCGATTGAAGTAGGGGATGGTGTGTATTTATATATAGTAATTAGTTCGAGTGTAAGAGGTTTCACAAATTTAACAAACTACTAATTTGTTACCTACCCCTTGTAAGTTGCGCAAACTATTTTAGATGAATTATGCAGCCCAATAAAATAACTCACACTAGAAGGGCACATGATAATTGTTGAATAATGTGGTATTTTTGCAACCAGCTTGACAAGGAACCATTCATGGATCACACATTTTTTAAAATCACTGTAGGACTCAAATAAAAAAGAATGTAGATGTAGTGACAATGTAACAAAGTATAAATTAAGTTTAAAAAATTGAGTGGAGGCAACTTTAGCAATCAAACAAGAAGGGCAAGTAACACATAGGAACAAGATATTATGATTTCCAGCTGAGGTCAACAACTCAGTCGAGCCTGTTCCAAAGAAATAATGAAATAGCCATTGCCAATACTCACACATAGAAGCCCTACAACAAACATTTCTCACCCATACACAAACAATCATACATTTTCCTTTGACAATGTTGCCAAAGATGAAAATGTTATCTCGTCTGAACGGCAAAAGAATTGTTGACATACCTAGACACAATTGCTTCTTGTAGCTAACCCACAATTCTCAAAAGCTACAAAATCTTAAAGAGAAGTTTGAACAAGTGATGTGGGAATCAAAAGAATGAAATGTGAATAAAAATTTCTTGTGAAAAAAGTCATGCAAAACAGTGGGTGCAGGAAATGGTAAAGAAAACTGATGAAACATGGTGTTGTTGTTGGAAATTCCTAGACTTTTCTGTATACTTTGAACTTATTTTTTGTTGTACCTTGTGGCAATTAATTATCAAATAACCTGAGTATCAAATGAAAATATTGAAAGAAGCTATAGCCTCACATAACGGAAAAAAGGAATGTGAGAGCTTAAAACATTACATATTATTATGACTTATGATCCATTTATAAACATACACTTTTATTTAAACATAACATTTTGAAGGAAATTTAATCGACAGATGTTAAAAAGAAAACTTCGAATGTGCAGTAGGTAACTAAAAAGAGGTAATCTTGTCTTGAGACTTTCCGACAAACCACGTTTCTGAACGATCAGTGGTAATCGACTTGAATTAAGGCACGGCACAGCAATGCAACAATTCCTAGCTTGTTACTTTTATTAGTCTACCGAAAAGACTAGGCTACTGCTGTCCAGGAGGCCGGTTTTTGCTGGCAGTTGGTCCACATTCGCCTGGACTCTGGCTGGTCAGGGAGGTACTCAAGCAGTTCACAGTTCTACATCTAGACACGGCATGCGGTGACGATCGTTTTTGCCTAAGCCCAGATTAACTGCCTACGCTAGCGTAGAATGCTACTATCTCAACGGTTCCATTCATGCCAAATGCAGCTACAGCATACTTAGATAGAAGTTAGTACATGTTCTATTTAATCATAGCCTAGACCAGTCTAAGGAGTTGCAACTGCTTTTGACATTTATTCTATGTTTATTTAGCAATGTAGCAGATGCAAATAGCCTAGCCATGCTTAATTAAGCCCCAAACATTTGTTCCTAGCTTAAACTTTTTGGGGCAATATCTTGCGTTAAAGCAAATTTACAATGGGGAAGCGCGTTCTTGTTTTTAATGTTCACTGATCGAAATTCATTCACCTGTACTTCATTAATTATTTGGGCCACGTCAATCTCTCATCTACTAAACCAGCATTAGAAAGTGATATGTAGCAAGCATATTGGGAAAAAATTATTTCATGTTGAATTGAGTATAAAAAGCATTTAAATAAAATGAGGGTCCCTACAACACTAACATATATCTTAGGTGAGCTTCTAGCATATAGTTAGCAATTATAATGAATAATATGGCTAAGACAAATTTGTAAACATTGAAGAAATTTGAGAAAAATTCTAGCAGTGCGATTTTACTGACTTAATTAATACTAGGTTGGTTGGCTCTATTGGCAAAAATTCTTTATATAGGTATAGTAGGCAATTGCCAGAATCCCAAATACATACAAAATATTAAGAACTCATGCAATGCAAGCGACATTGAACAATCTATAATTCATGCTTGGCAAGGGAGGAATTTTTGGACACTTATGCATAGCTAATAATTGTAAAAAGCTGCTTTTACATCAATACCAAGTTGGCAATCACGCATCAAAAACATAAATAAGAGTGAAGTACCCACTTGTACGTCTGTGTCTGAGAATATCCATCGATAAAATGATATTGAATAAATTTAGGGCTAAAAACTATCCATCAAAGCAAAATATCATCATATTTTTTAAAGTTTCACCTAAAGATGATTATTATCAGGGCTATGATTGCTCTTTTAGCATACTGCAAAATATGAAAACAATCCATTCTCCTTCATGTTCACGACTATCAACTACCACGACATCCATAATATGTTGTATAAATTTAAGTAAATAAGTGATGTGCGTTGACCGTTGTACCTAGGTTCCTAAAAAGCTGTGTGGGAGTAAGCTACGTAACAACGAAAACGCAACAGGCTTGACGCACACAAACGAGACTGCACAGTAAAATCTGATTTCCACTCTCTTTACCTTTCAGTATAGACCTGGTTAAAGGTAATTAAAACATCTTCTACTAGTCACAGATAAATGGATTCCTATCTGTGGTCTAGCGTACCTACAGACAACCCTTGCGTTACGCATTACATAGCTGCAAATGCGGGGTTTATTTGTTAGTACTCATCACACAACCACTTGGCCAATTTTTAAAAATTTCAGGTCGCTAGACATAATTGCCACGAAAAGTGAGCGTGCTCTGATTGCCTTGCAACCAGACCCTTAATGGGTGTCGCTGAGTAACGTAAGGCAAAAGGCTCACACACATTTAGTGGCAACTAAGCAATCACACCAAAAAGTCTGCACCACAAAATAAAAGTTCGTTTAGTTTTTTTTTTTAAATAGCAAAAGTTTTAAATTGCAGATGATTATAAATATACGATACCACTTCAAAGAGCGACTTTTGTCATGGGTAACAAGGATAAAATGTTAGTTAGTAAAATTTGGTCTGACATTTAGACAACATTGACTGGCAAATGTACGTGCTGTAAAATTGTGCTGTGCTCGCTAAAATACCTTCGCATTGATTAATGGCCGCAAAATATGCTTTGCCATTGTATCAGGTTGAGCCTGGGCTTGTTGCTAACACTGTGAAAATCTCATGAACGGACACTAAATATACCTTCTCTTATGTACGGTTTTACCAAGTTTTTCAACTCCTAGTTGAGATATCAACTAGGAGTTGAAAAACTTGGTAAAACCAGGCAAATTAGTTACTAATGGTTGTGATGGTTTGGAAAAATAAAATTGTTATCTTATTTCAACCTAACCTACAGCTGTTTGTGCACAAAATTTGGAAGATTGTTGATGTTTTGGTCAGGAGGATTTGGAGCTCAGATCAAGTTGCGTAACATGCCATCGGATTTCCGTGTTCACACTTTCCACAGACTTTCGAATGCGTTTCCTTGAATTTGGTCATCGGATTAAAAATTACCAAAAGTCAAAAGCTTTGAACACAATATGTAGGTAAACTTATAATGATTAACAATAAAAGGTAGTTCATTTCTGCATTAAAAATAACTCTATTCAACTGGTACTGACTAGTAACAACATTTCATGTTGTTAAGCAACAGGTATCTCTTAACCAAAAAGTGTACAAAAGCAACAAGCCTAGACTCTAACCAAACGTTTACCAAGCAGAAGCACTGTTAACTAACTCGGGATCAGGCGGCAACAGTGTGATTGTCTCTAGCGCGGGCTTGGGCTGGTAATTGTGCGACTTCATGTACCCTATGAACTGGTTGGGAATTTCGGCAAGCACCTCCCTGGCCAGTCGCAGCCTAGCCGAGTGCGGGTCACCTGCCAGGAAGAACTTATTGAACGGCACGAACTGGACGATATCGCGTTGGGCGCGGATTCCACCCGAAGATAGCGCAACATTGTCGGCATCCAACGTCTCCATGGCGCTGAAGTCGGCGTTGCCGATGCCGACTATGATGATGGACATCGGAAGTGCAGATGCTTGGACAATCGCCTGGAACAATGAGTGAACAGATTTCCATGATTCCAGAAAAGAGTTACGTAGTGGGAAATTGGTAGGTTCATAGAGCTAGGATAACTTGAGCTTTTGTGTCAAACGGCCAGTTCTCCTTTCCACAATCCAAATCAAATGATAATCATTGATAGTTCCGAATCCCAAGCATGTGCACGTACCTGCACCGTCTGCGGCATGTCCGTGATGACGCCGTCGGTGAGGATCAGCAGGATGAAGTAGCTCGAGCCGTCCTGGTACGCGGACGCAAAGCGCGCCACGTGGTTGATGACAGGCGAAAAGTTGGTCGGCCCGTACAGCTGCACTTGGCGGATGCAGTTGCGGTATGCCTCTACCACGCCTGGCAGGCGAAAACAAGAGCACAAAGAACGTTGGCCATTAAAACTGCTTCATTTCTTTTTTTAAACAGGAAATTTAATGATAATTAATCACTCACCTACCTACCGCCGTAACTTATGTTGATAATTTGATAACGATTACTAGATGCAAATAGATGTTATGCAATTTTTGTCTAGATTTAATGTGTTCAAAATGCAACTATGAATGGCAAGGAAACTGGAGGTGTTAATATAGATCCCAGCCCTAGTTCCCAATCCAATTCAAACACTTAATATACCTAAGAATAAAAATAAGCATTACAAAGCACCACCCGCAAGAAACCAGAATTCACCTGCGATGCCGTTGCAGTAGGGATATGTCGGGTTCATGTTTACGAAGAACTCGTGTGACACCTTTCCTTCAGGCGGGATTCGAGCCCCAAAGCCGAGCACTGGGAAGAGCTTGTCGGTGTCATAGTCCTGTATGATGCCACCCACCGAGTGGATCGCTTGCTCGTAGGCGTTCGGAACGTGGCTGATATAGTGCAGCGACTCCATCATTGCGGGGTTGCCGTTCGACCCTGAGTACACACAAAAGCAACGGGTGGTTAATGAATGCTTCGCCATTGAGAGTAGCATCAGTTTAAATCACGGAAGTTTGCATGTATAGTACGACTACGTCCCTCAGTGAGAAGAACAGACAGTTACTGATAACAGGTCGTTCGAGTATCGGTTATTACCTAACATATTTTGTTAGTTTTCCATATAAGCAAATCAAAACAAATTCATTCAGAGGGTGCTACCAAGGTGCCTTTTTACAAAAATTAATTCATGTCTTTAAGGTGTTCAAATGGAATATGAATGCAATGAGAGCTTGTAATCAAAACCCCTACATTAATAGAATGAGCTCGTATTCTGGATACTAATTTCTATTTCCATTGCAAAACGATTATTTTTAGCTAGCAGACCGCTCTCCTGTCTAACAAAGGAAAAATAAATCTTAGGGAGCTATAGATCAAGCAATATTTCTTGAAAATCTTGAAGAAATGGGAATTAGTTTGATACATTGATGCTAATTGGATCTACCATGCAGTGAACAAACCAAGAGTTGCCTGCTGCAAAGTTAAGTGTAAATCCTGCCGTAAAAATCCATAAGCTAGATGCCGAAGAAGAGCTGGCCTTCTGACCTTCCGATGGCGCTGAAATACTCACCGGTAAAGTCAATAGCGATGGAGCAATGCAATTGAGTTCCTCCTTTCACATAGTCCATAAACGTATTAATCTTCTGCAGTTGGAAAAGTGTCAAGGAAAGCTGGCCTGAGTTTGTATAGCCTTTCTTCTCTTTCACTTTCTTTGGGTTGATGAGTTGGTAGCGGTTCTCTTCAGACGGTCCAGCAGACAACTGCTTCAAGGTTGCGTAGCACTCTCCTATCACACTCAGCTTGCCGCTCGAGTTCCAGTCGTAGCACACGATTTTCATGCTGCGATCGTAATCGCCGTTGCAGAATGTGCGTACTGGTATCGTGAATCTCTGCCATGTTGGGTTCAGGGTGTTTTTGATGACCTGAGAACAGGCAATGAGAGATATTAAGCTATTAATAGTAAAGTTAGATCTAAAAATTTCATTTCATTTCATTTGTTGGATGAAAAACAGGTACTAGCCAACAAGAACAGCAAATTTTCTATTAAACATTTCGAAACATTGTTAAGTGATGTACCTTATAGAGCCTCTGTGTAATTTCATTTTGGAGAGTAGAGGAGCACAAGGAAAATCAAGGGTCAAAAATTTCAAAATGTTCAACTCTCTCAACTCATCAGCTGTAGGATTTGAAACATTTGGAAACTAATATAAGATTACTCAGATATTCTGCCATACCAAGCTATGACTAACGCAAAAATTTGATGCTAGTAATTTCGCAGGCAATCGCTGCGGTGCGTTGGCCACCGATTTTAACATCACCTACCAGGCCATTGCACAAGGTCAATTATAATCAAGGGACCCAATGATCCTCAGGTGGTTACAGTTAAGCTGCGTTTACAGCGTTGCAAAGAGACGGCGTCGTAGACAAGTTCGCAAGCAACAGCCAATCAGAAGGCCGTTCCCGGTGACATCACAGAGCTTAGCGACCCTGTCGCTTCGCTTTGACCGACGTGGAATATGTTTATCTTTTTGGTTGCGAAGCGACACGGTCAGCGACGCCGCCGCTTAGCATCGCTGTAAACGCAGCTTTATGGCTTCATCTACCAGCAACAACCCTACAAAGTTAAGCAACATTGCGTCAGGTCAGGTCACGCACGGGTGACCATTCTTTTCAGTTACAATTTATATAAAAACCTGCAGGAATCTATAATTTTTCACTTTTCTTATCAAGCTCACATCTAATAATACCACTCACCTCAGTTTTATGCACAATACTGTAGTCACCAGATTCCATTGGCTTGAAAAACTCTAGATATGGGTCCGATTTGCCAAACATGTCTTTCTTATCGAGTGACTTGCCACTGAATTGCAGGACAACCTCATCCTTCAGGGCAGACAGTTCTTCAGCCATGACAATCATGTGGCCTTGTCCTTTCTGACCTGCAGTGGCAACAGTATGGCCCTTCTTAAGAAGAGGCAGCTGTACTTTCCCACTCGATATAATCTGGGCCAGTGTGCATGTGGCTACACCAAGGAAATCTTGCTGCGACAGGCTACTGCTGGCAGTGTCAACATCGTAGATTTCAAACTTGAGTGGCTGCTGCTCTTCAAATTTGAATGGTAAATTGACTTTTCTTTGAAAGTCAGGATCATGATTGTTCTGGATTTGTTCAGTACGATGATATTCTACCCAGCGAGTCTCTCCGAAAGGCTGAATGAACGTGACACACATTGGATCTGATTTGGAGAGTGTATCCTTTCCTAATAAACCCCTGCAATAATGTATAAGCAATTATTAAGTTAGACAGTTTGACGGCAAGTAGGTAGGTACTACCTACTTTCCTCTACTAGGAAGGGTACTACCTAGGAAAGTACTTAGGAATTTAGTCTGCATTAAACAGGGAATTTATTTTAATAAAATAAGAAAATGAACAATTTGGCTTGGATGGCTGGCAAGTGGCAACGAATTAAATTGTGGTTTAGGCTTTATGTGGCCTTGCTAAATATGTGTCAATGCTGGCAAAGACGGTTTATTGATGTAATCGTATGGATATCAAGATATCCATGCGGCATATTGCAGATACGCCACATAATATAGGTTGTCAAGCAAAACAACAGGTTGCCATAGTAGTATTATGGTAGTATGCCTAGGCTATGAGTGAGAAACTTATTATTACATACCTGCATGATATTGTCAGCTCTACTTCAGTCGTGCAATTTGCTGCGGTACCTGGTGCGAATGTAGCACTCATGTTTGGAGACTACTAAATAAAAAAATGCAGATTTATAATATACCCAAACTACAAAATCGAGAGGACTCTCAGTAATGAGCTTCGTCACAATAGGAATATTTTTTTAGGTCACAGTCAATACTCAGCTGTGTTTGACTATCACTCGACTCAAATACTTCTAACTCTGATTGTGATTCTTGATAAATCGCTGTGATAAGAAATGACAATACGGTTTACTACTAACAACTGACCTGAGTCACTTATCGCAATTCCTTATCACTAACACTGACGTAAAATGTAAATACCGACTTGACAGATTTAGTCTTCAGTTAACTGATAAGTAACTCAACGCTCATGCGCGCCAAGGTTACATGCGCCGCGCGCTGCGCAAGCGAGCTAAATATGAAGCCTAGCGTTACTTTGCGTTGCAAAGCATTAGAATAATTCGTAATTTTGTCAAAATGTTTGCAATTTTCATTGAATTAATACGTAATAAGATATATAATAGTTTCATTTTCTGTTACATTATTTATCTCCAAAAACCTATATCTTCCAAGTTTGAAAGGTGTGATATTTTCGCGGTGATGTAGAGAGCGTCGCGATCGACGGTAGCAGCTGTTGAATGAATGTTGTGTTGATTTTATTTTGACTGAAGTTGCTGGACGGTGAGATACGGATTCATTGTGCATTGTGTCAGGACTCAGGAGTCAACACTGTGATTCGTAATTTCGCTTGGGATATATTATTCCTTTCAATGGCTGTGAGACGAGCTTCCCATGCTGGAAGTTGGTATTCTGATTCAGGTGAGTGCAGTTGAGTTTGCAAAAATTTACCTTTGATTCCCTTCCAAAATGAAGCAAGTGTCGAGGTCGCTGACCTTATATTATTGGCTCATGGCTCGCAACTACTTTCAATTACTTTCGTGCACCCCGCCCCTTAATATAATTCTATCCGTACCTAACTAATAAACTTTCCAATAATGCGAATGAATTTTCAGGGAAAGATTTGGGAAAGCAGCTTGACAATTGGCTTCATGCTGCCGATTTGACTCACGGACCGGCACGGGCAATTATAGCTCCGTATGTGTCTATAATAAATACAAATAAAATATATTTTCTTTGTCTTATTTGGAAGTTTTCTTTCTAAGTTAATCTGTACTATATTTCTGTTGACAGGCACGCAGGATATCAATACTGTGGAGCGTGCAGTGGATTTGCATACAGGCAAATAAGTCCAGTTGTCGTGTTAGTTCCCTGCATTTTATGAATATAAAAGAAAGTTTGTGCTCTTGCATGCTAACTGCCTACCATGGTTTAAGACTTGGAAATAAAAGCTTCTTATTGATCTGTTGTGAGGCTGAGGGTTCTTCCTTACTGCAGATCAATTAGAAGTAAGCTTACGGCATGACAGTGATCCTTAAACTTTTCGATAGGTATCTCACTAAACAACCTGATACAGAACAGTAATTAATTATTAAATGTGTTTTTTAGGAAACGTATTTTCATTCTGGGACCTTCGCATCATGTTCGTTTAGCAGGCTGTGCTCTATCACCCGCTACAAAGTATCGAACACCTCTCTATGATCTGCGGATAGACTCTCAAGGTAATCATCAATCTCTCCCAAACTAACATAATTTCAATAAAACTAGCAATAAACAGGCAGAGCAGAACTCTTACAATTTTTTTGTTCCTAGTGTACTCTGAACTTGAGGCTACCGGCCAGTTTGAATGGATGAACCTCTCGGTCGACGAGGATGAGCATAGCATCGAGATGCACCTCCCATACATTGCCAAAGTGATGGAAGAGTATGTAAATAATTTTTTGTAGCATTTCATATTCTACAAATAGATTCAAGAAACTGCCTTTGATGACAATGCATCCATCCGTCCATAGACCATGTATCCGTTCATCTAATGCGCTCATGTTCTACAGACATTATTATCAGATGTTGCCAATGCCGATGAACAGATTAATGCTCTCGGCTTGTCAAACTTATGGATAGAATCTATACCAGGGGTCCAAACCTTTATGAATATAATTGTTTTATGGTTCCGGTTCTTTAAATTTTCAAACACAGCTTCCGATTCCAGTTCTCAAAAAAAAAATCACAATAACAGTTCCAGTTCCATAAAAATAATGGTTCAGATCTCTGGAAAAATCATACCTAAACTACAAAGCAAAAAAAAACTCTTGAGTTTATGAAACCTGGAACTGCAAAGGACCCGATATTTTCAATGCAAATAACGGATCCAATTCCGGTTCTTAGAAAATAATTAACAACGATTCCAGTTCTGATTCCATGAAAAATAACAGCTTCTTTGGCATTTCGGATCCAGTTGGGATCCCTGGAAAGGAATATTTCCCTCAGAGCATTTTTGAAAATTGTGCAACAGTTACTTTGCCTACAGAAAGTGTAGAAGATTTAAGTTTCATACTTGTCATTTGCATGCATTGATTTTTGTTTACGTCCTCAGGTACAAAGACTCGTTCACAATTGTGCCAGTGCTGGTCGGTTCGCTGAGCCCAGATAAAGAGGCCAGCTACGGCCGCGTGTTTGCTCGCTATCTGGCGGATCCGCAGAATCTCTTCGTCATCTCCTCAGACTTTTGTCATTGGGGCCAGCGCTTTCGCTACACGTTCTACGAACGTAACTGGGGGGAAATCTATCAGTCCATTCAGACCCTTGATCAAACTGTACGTTCATTGATAAATCTACAATTTTAAAAATTGATTTTAATAATCCAATGTTACATTTCAACAGAGGCTAGTAGTACTTACATGTGGTAAACAACATTCTTTTTTAGGGAATGGATATCATTGAATCTCTCAATCCTGCTGCCTTTACCGAGTATTTGAAAAAGTTTGGGAATACGATATGTGGACGTCATCCCATAGGAGTATTATTGCAGGTAATTTCGTATTTTATTATTTTTTACACTAATCCAAGTTTACATTGTGACTTGCATCTCATCAAGAAATCTCCACCACCAATCTGGGTGCCTCAGACTGTGATAGCTATCTGACTTGTTTCCCTCCTAGGCAATCCAAAGTCTGCAGAAGTCTGGCACCAATGGCCATCGGATGTGCCTCAAGTTTCTGAAGTATGCTCAATCAAGCCAGTGCTGCACAATGAGTGACTCTTCCGTCAGCTATGCCTCCGCCGCTCTTACATTCGAATAACGCCACGCTCTGTTAGCTCCCCAATCCAACCTAAGGGCCCACCGTCGTCGAAAGCTTAGCAACGACGTAATCCATAGGTACGCCAATCGGGATGTCGGAGACAATTGTAACCTAGATGTAGGCTTGATGTGTATCAAGTCCTTGCCCTTTCCACAGCATTTATGCTCGTTTTTAATAAATAGCGTTGAAGTAATTCTGCTACAAGGTGGATAATGAACTATCTATAAAGTTAGTATATACATTTACTACCTATTTATTGTTTGTATCAACAATCACTGTGAATAATATAAAGATAACTTTAATGCTCTTGTGTTATACTGGGTAAATGTCATATATGCAATGATGGATTTAGTTTGCCTTCCATGTCTATATTGTGCGTGATTAATGATTATGCTGCATATTTGGACTTGGATTGGAGGTTCTTGGCTTGACAGGTATCTGGTCTCTCATGTTCTATCATTGTTCCCTTA
The DNA here is from genome assembly GCA_921293005.1 of Nemoura dubitans. Classification (NCBI taxonomy): domain Eukaryota; kingdom Metazoa; phylum Arthropoda; class Insecta; order Plecoptera; family Nemouridae; genus Nemoura; species Nemoura dubitans. The sequence continues at coordinate 65,365,283 of OV121073.1, read as the reverse complement.
TGCAATGAAAAATGTTATAATTATTTTTAAAGCTTTCAGGTACTTCTTAAAAATATGTTTAGTTAAAAAGTACCTAATGCTACTATGTTTACGTAACCACAGAAGAGAAAAACTTTTTTTGGTTAGTATAATCAAAGCACCCAAATTGCCTCTAAAAATATTTTCTAAAAGACCAAAATAAGAAAATGCTATCTTTCTTTGTCTTTGAAGTTTTGGTATGAAAGTTGAAATTGTCAATTTGAGAAGTATGTCACTACCTATCTTTTTAGCTTATCATTGCCAAAAAGAATAAAGTTGGCTACTGCCAACTACGAACTCTGTAATGTAAATGGAATACGGATCCGGTGATTCTCCCATTTTAGCTCTGGCTATCTGAATGGATAAGGTTCTGCCAAATGAAATCGGCTTACGTGCAATTGCACCTATGTTTATTTTCTTTTAGTAATTATACTGGGTAATGAATACTGGGTATAATCTGGGCAATGAACTTTATATAGGTAAACAAACTTTCCGGGGTGTTTTCAAATGATATTTCTTGTATGGATCACTGAGAGAAATTGCTGTACATGTGTCATTGATGTTTGTTTACAATTTTACAATGAGATTTGAATGGTTCAACCAAACTTAAACTGACTGATTTGTGAGCATCGTACTGAGTAGAGTCTAGTTTAACAATAAAACTCAATACAGAATACTAATTAGCATTTCTACAGACTCTTTTGGATTATCTTGCCACAGTAACAGTCAAAAGAGTATCAACAACTTTTTTTTGTAGGTATCTTTTATGTTTTGCAATGCTTGCTTGTGTCACAAAATTCACAAGGGTATTGCAGAATATTCACCCCAGCTGGCCAACCTTGATTAGAGAACCCTATACTTTCCTGACTTCTTGATATAATATATTGCCAGTGTCGGACTGGCCAGAGCGGCTAGACGGCAATTGCCCCAAGCTTTTTGACGGTGGGGGCCCCCAGTTTTCCGATCATGGGGCCCCCCGAAATACGAGAAGTGTGCAACCAAAAAAGAAGGCAATTACCTTTTTTTATTGAATGAGTTTAAAAACAAGCGATGATAGAGGAAGGATTTTTTGCAGAATGGTGACGAAAAAGATTGAGGAAGTTGACGGGGGCCCCTACTTCTTCATCGCCACCGGGGCCCTTGGGTAGTCACTGTATATTGCCAATATAATTCTGCAAAAATTATTAAATTAATTTTTGCAAGCTGTACAGGCAAAAACATGCGAAAATCATACAAATAGTTTAACCATGTTGACATACTGAATATATTGAGGATTTTGTTATAACTATTTTACAGCTCCCGTATTATTTAATAATTATTGAATTTGCTTGGTTTCCTTGGAACTGTGGCACTGACGATAATCTTCACAAAGGTGCTCATAAAAGTTTGGGCCACATTCACACAATTCCACCTCCTTTCACCACACCGAGGATTGGGACGACCGAATGCTTTTTTGCGATGACCTGGAATAGGACCACTCGACTTTGGTGCCTGTCATCTCGGGGATCTCATGATCTCAAATGCCATTTTGTTTATTTACTGTTTGAATCGCACTCAAGCAGAGAAGTTCACCTGTTCGACTATCCGATACCATCTAAACTGAAAGTTTAGGCATCAAACATCGAACGAGACCATGTCAAAAAATCAACTGGCGTTTGAACATTAACCTCCTGGCATTTGAACTTACTCGCTTTCCCGCAACTTCTAGGGTTCACACGATGTTCGGCAGAATGCGTCAGTGAAGTTATTCACCAAGAGTGTGTGAGTGCACCAATGTTTTAGCACTCCTAGTGCCTACATAAATTTAAAAATGTTTTTTTTAGATACCTATTGTATAATATAATTTTATTCAAATTATACAAAATCAAATTATTTCTGATGCAACAAATTGATAATAATATATAATTCAATATGCGCGTTTGATTGAATAATAATGATGATTAATGATATTTAAATTGAAATGAAATCTAAAAATTTTATTGCAGTGAATGCATGAATGCCCGCACATTTTTTCGAAGGCTACAAACCATAGTATAAACTGATAATGAGCGAGGTAGGTTCGTATGTAGGCACCAGGAACATATGGGATAATATCAAATAATTGATATTAACAATTTAATACCTATTAATGAATGATATATCTATCATTTGGTAGGATTTGTTCGTACAAAACGGTTACAGAAATTTTCGGAATCAATCCAAATCCAAATTAAATAATCCACATGGAATGAAACTTTCAGTAGGTTCTACTGCAGGGAACGAACGAAAAGTATTGCCCCGCATTTTTTAACAATTTTCGTCCCTCCCCCCTCCCCTCCCCTCACCAACATTCATAAAAAGAAATAAGTATTCGTACCACAGGAAAAGGATTCAGGAGGAAAATTGAAACCATTATTGATGAGCGTAGTGAGCTAAGCAAAATCTTCAGTTTCAATTCCTTCCCCCACCCGCAACTAAAGACAATTGAATATTTTGTATGTGAGTACGCTCTACTGCCAACGCCTGCTCTGGTTTCTATCAAAATTTCATGGTATCTTCCCTTATTCTCAACTGAAACCACCTGCGGTTTTCAAGAAAATCGATCAAGGAGTCTTCACGAGTCTTCAAATTTTCTGTAAATTATATTTTTCGAAAAGTTGCTGTCGCCGTAGAGCTACAAGTCATGTAAAATTTTTTACGAAATGTGGAGAATACTGAAATATAGCATCTCTGAAGATATTATGTTTGAATTTCTTTCTTATTTCTTATTTCTTTCGTATTTTTACTTTTTTTCCACTTTTCAAAAAATGTGTGTAGCAAAATTTTGGGATAGTTGTTGAATGCAGATTTCCTTGGCCCTCTATCGAAGAAATAGTTATTTCACACATTGGTCTACTGTTTACGACTTTCTCCATTCACAGTTTTATTCGCAACAAAGTACAGCTACGCTCATCTTCCATGCAAAACGAATAGCTTTCGCAAAGCCCACGTGATATATATATATATATATATTGTAACCATGTTGTTACCACTTTATTGAGACCAAAGTTGCAACAACCAGTTTTTTGAGTCCAATTATTTGTGCATTTTTTTTATGCCAGTTTCTATGCCAGTTTTCCAGGAAGAAAGTTTTCTAGATCTTGTAATTCGCGAGAGTAGCTACAAAATTTTAATTCAGATTTCGTAACTTAATTGTTTATCAGAAGATTAGCTTCTGCTTAAGCTCAATTTTGTTGTGTCCAAATGTATGTGGATGATTTACGGAAAGTGCTCGAGGTACTTCATGAAAAATGTAACTTGGCTGGAGCAGAGATATGCAGGAATTCTCTGTGATTGACAGGTGGCCGTTAGGTGTAGGCGATCCAGCTTTTACTGCGACCATTTGCGATATTTTCATTTCGGGTAAATTTTTTAAATTAATTAAAATGTCAATTGCAAAACATACAGAATATACCTGCCACTCACACCATTCAGCAGACACTTGTTGTAGTTATTTTATTTTACAGGCTTATAATAACTAGGGCTTCGCGAACGCAATTGGTGTTGCGTTGAAGATGAGCGTAGCGGTTTATACATATAGCGGATCAAAATGTGGAGACAGAAGGCCGATGAAAACTATGAAGCACCAAGCCCGACCATTGCCGTCTCAAAAATTCTGATCACTTGACAGTTGAAAGTGTTAACGATTCTGACCTATCTTTGTTTCTGTCCGAGCCGTCGGGTAGCGGAAATATGCTCATTTTGAGATCATTGAGCAATGTGCATGTAAATACATAGATGTAACTCATGCCCAAGGGTTTTTATAATGTTGGGGATATATTTCTGCCGCGGATTTACTTTCAAAAACTTGCATGCACGAAATTGACAGAATTTCTAATATCTGTCAAATCTTGAAGTCAACTTAAAGTCAAAATATCTGGTGTGATGTTTCGATTTGGTTTCGATGGTTTCTAAAGACAACAATCGAAATTTGGAAACTTTGGAAAAAATACGCATTTAAAAAAAAATTCCGTACTTTTCCAAACTTTCCCAATTTTGGAATATTGCTATTTTTTCTGCTTTGAAGGGGAGGGGTATGGAGGATTTTCTTGAAAAACGCATGGGGGATAAGTTGAGAACAAAAGTAGACACCCTGAAAATTTCATCGCAATCGAAGCAGGAGTTTAGCCTGTAGAGCGCGCACATACACACATACAAAAAAACAAAAAAACAAACAAACACACACAAGAGCTTTTTTTAAGCAGTAATAATGAAATTGAAGATTTCGCTTCGCTCATCAATTATGTATTCTTTTGGCAGCGCCCCGGGACATTGGTCAGGTACAGCAACTTTGCACAGCCTTTGCTAAAGGTAGCAGTGGTTCCCTGCCAGCTCCAACAAAAAGATTCGGAAAAAAGGAGCTGCTACCTGTTTCGCAATCAAATTGAGCGTTTTTACTGAAGATAATTCGCACTGATTATGTGGCGTAAAATGCGAAGAATTATTAATCCCGGCAAAAAAAATAATCTGTTCATGATTTTGAAATTTAAAATTCGAAGCAGAATTAAGATTTCGTAAATCACTGGGAATGATACTTTGATTTTTGACGACTGATCACTCAGTTTATTGATCGTTCATTTGATTGCATAGGTATGCCATGATATTATGTTTAATGACCAGGCAGCAAAGACCGCACCGAACCGATTACTGATTAGAAAACAAGTTATCCAGACCGACATCGGCCAACTTTACACAATGGGAGAGTAAAAGGTATGCAAAACGAGGGTTCTCGCGGAAAAATAAAAACTCTCTGTGGACTTCCGAACCTGAGACGTACTATAGTCAGGGTTGGGTTGGCCCACTTGGCGACTGGGCAAATGTCCGAAGGGCCAGTAGGTTTTGGGGATGGTTTTGGGCCGATTGAATTTATAGATACGACCAAACGACTCATTTCCCACTATAGTGATGAGATGTATGAGATAAAATCTCATGGACTTTAGTCTGAGTCTTTAATAAGAGTTTAGAGAGCAAAACTACGAAAAGTTGTAATTCGCTACAATGGTGTCCGTGTGTGGGATTCACTGACCTAGGAAAATGAGACATTGGTTTTCGTTAATAGCATGCTATTTTCTTGTCCTCGTGATTAGATGCCTAGTGTTGATTACCGGAAATAATTACTCAATTACTATGGTGCCAGCGGGGGGATTTTCCAAGTCAACAGAAAACGTTGTCCCATGGCCATTCATTTTGTGCATTTTTTGAGCAAATTTTTGTCTCCTGTCCGTCTCTGATGGCGGGATATGGGAGAGGGGTTATTGGGTAGATCTTTAAGAAATGTCCGGGCCACCCCCCCCCCCCAACCCAACCCTGATTATAGTCATTATTGTTTATAGTTATGTTTGCCTGAGATATAGAGTGAAGCAATTTGACAAACATCCAGAAAAATGGTAAGTGTACGAACCATCGCATTGATGAGCGTAGCGAGCGAAGAGAGCGAAGCGAAATCATCAATTTCACTACTGCTAAAAAAAAGCACTTGTGTGTGTGTGTTTGTTTGTTTGTTTGTTTGTTTTTTTTGTATGTGTGTTTGCGCGCGCTCTACAGGCCAAACGCCTGCTTCGATTGGATGGAATTTTCAGGGTGTCTACTTTTGTTCTCAACTTAGACCCCATGCGTTTTTCAAGAAAATCCTCCATACCCCTCCCCTTCAAAGCAGAAAAAATAGCAATATTCGACAATTGGGCAAGTTTGGAAAAGTACGGAAATTTATTTAAAAGTGCGTATTTTTTTCAAATTTTCCCAATTTCGATTGTTGCCTTTAGAAACCATCGAAACCAAATCGAAAAATCACACCAGATATTTTGACTTTAAGTTGACTTCAAGATTTGACAGATATTAGAAATTCTGTCAATTTCGTGCATGCAAGTTTTTGAAAGTAAATCCGCGGCAGAAATATATCCCCAACATTATAAAAACCCATGAGCATGAGTTACATCTATGTATTTACATGCACATTGCTCAATGATCTCAAAATGAGCATATTTCCGCTATATACCTGCCAGCTCGGACAGAAACAAAGAAAGGTCAGAATCGTTCACATTTTCAAGTGATCAGAACTTTTGAGAAAGCAATGGTCCGGCTTACCGCTCCATGCTTGTCATAGGCTTTTTGCCTCAATCTTTTTATGCGCTATATACAAACCGCTACGCTAATCTTCAACGCAACACAAATTGCGTTCGCGAAGCCCTAGAAATAAAACACATCATCCAGATCCACCTGCGCACAAGTGAAATTGGTATCGGATTTGCAGGATATCTGACATGGGTACGGTTGCTTTATGCAAGGTTTTCAATATTAAGGGCACTAAACTATCACTGATCCACATCATCTGGGTTCTATTTGAGCATTAAATTGTTTGCCACTCATATGCTCTTGGTATGTGTAAGTTTACGTAGGTATAACACTATAAGTAAAGGTATCAATTTACCGACATGGATTAAGTTACAAGCAGTTCGTCACTACGCAATGAGCTAGAAACAAGGATCTATGTTCATCGTATGTATCAGGTAGGTACAAATTAATAATTTCAAGTTTTCAAGACCTTGTAGGCTATTCGTTTTTTAAATGATTGCACATTCCGGACAAGATTGTATAGCTCTTCATTGTCGTGCAGGAGCAGTAGAGAAGGTATATCTCTTCAAGTCTTCATTCCTGAATGAAGCAATTATGAGAGCGTTAGGTTGGGAATGTTCATCATAAGGTGATCCAGGAAAGGAATTCGCAGTGGCAAGCCAGAAGGTATTTTTAATCTTTTAGATGCGCAAGAACTTGTAATTATCATCATGTTTATTGTTATTAAAATTATTTTTTTGTTTCTTAAAATGTTGAATTTAGCAATACTGCTGTAGAGCAAAGCATCGTTTAATTGTGGTAGAAAAATAAACAGCGATAAAAATAAAACACACAACTGAAAATGTAAAATATATTATTAATGGAAGTAGAGGAATCATCACAAAATACCCACTATTAAACAGAGGCCTGATAATAATTGGTGATCTGGATGGTAGATATAAATGGATTCTATTCTACCGATAACCACAACACAACATGGCCTAACCACAAAGAATCCAGCCCATTTTCGATCGTCTACTGGGGTAACCAGGCCTTGAGTAAAGTGCTGGCGTGACCCCAGCCTAATTACCAAACACTCACTTTCAACTAAATTCCCAGTGTTTCACATGATACCGCCGATACGTGGTACAGCAAAATAGTTAATTTATTCTGTAGATTATGTTAGGGGTTGCTTTCAATATTGGTTCCTCGTAATATCATAAACGCCGAAATAAACCCACCAGTTTGACAGCTCAAATTCTCTTTCTGGACACCAACGTAATAATTGGCAGCGAGTTCGCACAAAAATGTATCAATATTCCCAAGGTCAAGCTTCAAGATTATATTGGTTTACATACGGTATTAGTTTTCCTAATGCCAGTACGTTATCCTGTAGGTCATAACTGACCACTCGTCAATAAAGTTTACCATTAACATTACCTGAACTGTAACCCCAGCCCACTCCCCCCGATAACCCTACAACACAGCGATTAAGCGTCCATATCTGTGTGCCTCGTATACTTAATGTTTACACAAGGCATAATTACCTTCACCATGCACACGCAGACTCACTGTAAATCTTGAACAAACAAGCTGATCCAAACAATTGTTTATACCGTTTTGCCGTGTAAATTTCGACAATTGATTAGGCGTGGTCACCTACGAATTCGCCGTGGACAATTAGCTCAGCATATAGGTACGCACATATATATATATTACCGGTGTATACAATCGTAATAGTACATCTATTCGTACGCAATAGTATTAGTCCGGTTCCGAGTTTGCATCTCTGCCAGGGTAGTTCTGGCTTTATTTATCACCTAGATTGCCCTCCCTTGCCACCCATTCCTGACATCTGACCTCCCACTACAGTCAGGACTTAATTATTGCTCGCAGAATCATCCCTCTGCCCTTCCCTAGCACCCCATCCCTCCCCCTCCCTCCCCTTCCCATTCAGCGCCGCTATACCGCTCCCGCAACGCCAGGTAATTGCTCGGTAACAATGGATGTACTGCGCTGCTCTCTGCATAATCGGCAATGGGTTGGGTTTAGTGTTCATGTCAGACGGTTGACAATTGCATGATCGGTCAATGAGCATGCAATTGCATTTGAGTGCTTTGAGTGATCTGTGATTTATTGCTCGTTGTTCTGTTTTCTCTAAGTCGTTATTGTGTATTAGAGCTCGCATAAGATTTCACTCGAGATTTGAGTAAGATATCATTTGCGTATTTTCGTATGTTATTTATAATATTATGAAGTGTATATTACCACGTGCGGCCATGTAGGGTACATACATCCTTTCCCCATTCAACGATAACTTTGTCTTATCGGTGAGTTGCAAGAGAAGATTACGTAAAATTGAACTTGAATCATATTACTTCTTTTACCGGCTGTGCGTTGCTAGTTCGGAAGAAAGTTCTGAAGAAGGCGGTGAAGAAACTGGGTGAGTGAACCTGTATGCCATCCACGTGGTCCATGCTGGGTTATCCAGGCGTTGTGATCTTCACAGCACTAGTCGCCTTTGTTCAAGGTCACTGACGGAGGTGGTCAAGGTATATGGTAGGTAATGAATGATATATCCTCATCATGATGATCATATTTGATCACATGTCGCTAATAATGCTTGGGGTACACTCATGGATAACCTCTGGGTTAATGAAGCCAATTACTGCGGGAATGCTGCATAATAATATACAGCCATTAAACTTGTCACCCATGCATAGGCAAGTTAGTCAAATCCAACGATTGAAATAAAATCATCGCTGTCTCTCCACAACTTGGTCCCTGCCTGCTCTTGATGGTATAAAAATCTTAAAATTACTTCGAAAGATCGAAAAGATCGAAAGATTCGCGATTTCAATTTCAGCAGTCAGTTTATCGATATTAAAAAAATCACTCATAATATGAAATAAAATGAAGAAAATACTGAAAACCTGTCGAAATGGACTTTTCTTACGTAGTGAACGGAGTGCAAATAAAATAAATTTACTCCACTTTTAAAATTGATGTGCGATAGCGAGCGGAGCGAAATCTTGAAGTACGCATCCGCAAATAAAAGTAACAATTGTATTGTATAGGTATGTTTTTGTGTGTGTTTGCGCTTGCTCTACAGCCTGAGCACTTGCTCCGAATACCCAGTGATCACGATCGAAGCCTTTTCCACATTCATAAGAATATAATATATAACCTCTAATTATTTGATTACGAATGGACTGGTATATATTTGACTGCATTCTTCCCACCGTTGGTCTACAGTAGTTTCAAGCAACCCCAAAGTGGTTAGACAAGAATATCAGGAATGGCTGAAGCAATGAAAACTAAACGTGGACTTGATAGTCCGTGCATGTGTCACGTGACTGCTACCATGCGCGTTTTGTCAAATCATTTCCATAATCAGCCGGGCTGCGATCGAACGAACTAGTTTGACCTGAAGATATAGGTAATATAGTGAATAGATAATACCATCACATATAATGCGATAATTGCCTTTTCTCAATTGGGCCATTCTAAATTTAATATTCTTAAAGAAAAGTCGATCGTTTCTGGGCTCAGACATGCTCAGACCATTGGCACCTTTTTTTTTGGCATTTGTTGGTTCCTTTCCTACCCTGGCCTTTCCGCTTCAGTCAAAGGTCTTGAAGGGGAAGGTCCAGCAAGAAATCTAATAAACGCACGAGCCCGGCCTGCCCCAATAATCTTCTTACTTTTGAGAGAACTGAGTTTAGGTACACTCAATGCCAAGCACATGAAACTGATATAAAAACTACATAATATATAGGTTCCAGAATCTAGACAATGACAACCGTAGCGTGATTATTTATATTTTCAGGCAAGACTTAATATAGGCACCAACGCTTACTTCAACGTTCAGAATGTTCAGAATATATTTTATAAGTCAGAAATGTGTAGTAGAAATGTTTAATTCACACTTCTTTAATGGCACAAGTATAATGATGTGCACATTACTGGCCATCATACTATCGGACATATTGGGTGCATTTAGGTCCGACCTAGATCCTCCAAACGGCATACCCAGTGCCCACACCTACGTCTCTAAATTACTTCTAAATGCTAGAAAACGAAGCGCTTATCTCGCCCCAACTGGGCATATTAAACTCCTAACGACCGCAGCGCATTTAATTTGTTTCTAATAATAAAGTAAAATGAGCCGTGCGTGACTGAATGTACACATTGCACCACCAGACATACCCATGGTTGGCTGCGATCTGTTGACATATCCAGTCAGGCACGCGTGAGCAGAGTTTATACAGGGAGCGCCGCGTGCGTACACGTGCGAGGGTTGTCACCTAACGAGACAATGAAATATTATTTGACTGCACTAATTGGACTTGTTGCACGCTGCCTATATTGTGCTAAACGATAGCGACGAGATCTTTATCTGAAAACGCTTGGCACGGACAGAGCCATGGGTGTCACTCACAATATGCGACAGTACCTGTAGTGGCTGGGTGGGTCACACGTTTGGCGAACGAAGGGTGTTTCAGTCCGGAGCTCGACATTGTTTCTTGTCGCCTAATAAGACTGGTAACGACGATTAGTGGGATGTCAATTCGTAATGACTCAATTATACCTTCATCGAAAGCGGTCATCACGCTATGGGTTGACGTGAATGTGACACGTTTTTTTAAAACTATTCCCGCAAGTAGTTGGCTAGAACTGGCAAGAATTAGTTATAATTTGTAACGTTTGAGAAGGACGTGTTTGAAAACGGATGGTATATGCAAAATACCTCATTTCGAAGACTGTTATTATTTATACCAGTCAAAATGTGGACTTCTGTGGCCGTTGTGGAATGTGGACTATTAAAAAAAAGCATATGAGTGATAGGATATATAGGTGTCTAGGAAGAAAGATACCCTCTCCCTCTTCTACTAACTGTGGAAGGGAGAGAAAGGGAGTTATCGACAGACCTGCGTCTGGATTTGTGGGGGTAAACGAAGGAAATCCGCGTGACCGTGAACCTAATTGCCAATCGCCAAGGCTGAACGGCTCGGAAATCGCGAACTTAGCCCACGACGCCTTTCCCATGTAGGAAATAAATTTGTAACCGCGCGTACGACGCTGCTTAAGAAGGTTACCTAATAGACTAAATAAATTTGGGCCACTAGCACGATGTTGTGGAAATTCATCTGGGACACCCATTCAGCGGCTCGCCGCAAATACGGTTACGTTCCCGCATTTAAACCAAAACCACAAACCTTATACAACATCTACTGCACTGGGTGCTCCATATCTTCAGACCACTCGAACACTGTGTAAGGGAGAACATAAAGTATTAATTACATCCATGGTGCTACACATAGCGCTACGATGTAACTAACTAATATACCTTGGTAGGAATAGTGCACTGGGCGACGAGCACTTTAACCACACACTACATATCTGTGGTGTGGACTGCATTATAACATATTAAATATTCATATCTTTATTTATTAGTATTGCTTGTAGATGATAATATTGCTAGCGGGCCTCGCATCGCATGTGTGCCGGGACGCTACTGAATGCGTTGCACCAGGATGGTATATAGTCGAGAGGGCGCATGATTGTAGCGTGCGCTCCTGCGCCCGTCGTACTCGGGGGTAGCTCGGTCACACACCGGCTGAAGGGTTGCGCCAGACACCAGTCTCCGCAGGGTCCCCGCTCGCGAACCACCTATGCGCCGTCCTGTGCAGCTCGCAATCCAGGAACGATAAGCACACGCTAGAAGCGGAGACGACTGTTAACTCGCAAAAATCTCGCGCCAATAGATTTGAATCGGTGGCGGCTGAGACCGTTATTTTGGCGAAGGCTATGCGGGGAAATGCTTATATTGGGCCGATGCCGTTGTTTGAATTATGAACGGTTTTCGTGGTGTTTGTGGTTGAAAGTATGATTTGTTAACGGATTTAGTGAGAAGGTCGGTGATATTGGAAGCGCGCGGTTTGGACGGTATCTGTTGAGCGCCGGGATACCGTTCTCGGGTTCTCTTGCCGTGTGCTGGAACTGTGCGGGTGTTCTTTTTGTTTGGACTGACTTTGTTTGAGAGAACTAATTGCATTCTCGAGTTGCATTCTGTGTCCCCTGTTGCAGTGCGATCTTGTGGCACCGGTGTGTGCAACGTGTGAAAACTCCTGCAGTCATCCGATTGTTTGCAGGAGAAAGAATGGTGTGACTTCTCATTCACACCACGGATTGCATGCATGCCATGCATGTGCAGGGAATTTTAGGTGAACTCGGTTTGAACTGAATAAACAGTGCATCACGTATGACGATGTGTGTTCTAATATGTGGATATTTTCACGCCATTAATGACATTATAAAAACAAAAAAACTTGCGGGAACTCTGTGAATATATATAAACTATGAAAAACATTGAAGTGAATCCCTTGAAAAGGTCGTGAAAGACAAACTTCCAATTAAAAAGACTCAGATGAAAAGTGAAAATTAAAAATAACATATACCCACGGCCATAAAGCGACAATGCCGCTGGCAGATCTCATGACTCGCCAGTGCGGGGAGCCAACGAATTTAGAGCCGGAATTTCGACGGCAAAGGTCTTAAAAAAAGTTGTGTGTCTGTGCATAAGAGTATCTGTGTAATTCAACCGTCAGCAAACGTGAATTGTAATTACACGGCGTAGCCCATCAAAAGCTAGAGGGGGCCAGCAGCAACCACTTTTTGAGATGTCGATTTCAAGGGAGCGATGCGACTACCCGCTTCGCAATTATTGCGTCGGCTTGTGCTATGCTTTGCTGTTAAACTTCGTATATCTCGACACGACCCAGGGAAAGATCCTCGTCATGAAGCAAGAAGGTAAGGTAGCTCCGTCTACATACTCTGTGAAACAGCCAGCCCCTGAACGTAGCTCGCCTCCTCTATTATCTTGTAATTAACGTATTTAATTAGAGAAATACTGCGGAGTTTATGTGCGTCCTTTATACCTTGTTCCTCGTTTTGCAGGAGCCAAACTATATTATGGCTGGTATACCCGCAATGCTTAGTATGATGCTTGTGCAGCGAATTCGTAGGTCCAACTTGGGAAGTTCGACCTGTGCTATAAGCGAACTTTGTATGCCATGTAGAACGCCACGCAGTTTTCAAATGAAGTTATCTACATTATTCATGCGGAAAAAAAGGAACTTTGAAGCTTCAAATGGACGATCCATACGCCTTTTTTTTAGCTCATGCCCACATCAATATTTTGATAGCACAACTACCGTGCATTTTATATGCCAATATAATATTACTCTAGGAATAAAAATATGCTATGTTTGCGTTGATTTAATGCGATGCATCATGGTTTTTTTGTTGGTTGATCGAGTGGGATGACAGATTGCCGTTGTGACCCCGTTTTTAGCGAATGTGCCTTTTGGGCTCGAGTCTCGAACCACTCGAACGTTACGCGTTTTGGTAGTCGTGTAGTAGAGCCGTTCAGGCGGCACACTAGTTTGGTTGGTATATTTTTATGGAATAAATAAGAGGATTTTTATGAAAAGTTTGTGCAAATATTATCTTTTGCGCAAGGGCTAAAAATGGTATTTTTTCATATTATTAACCTTCGATACTTATATTGAGTGCTAGAAGTGCTATAGAAAGTGCAATCCAGTGTGCAAAAAGAAAAGGAACAAAACTCGCATGCTATTTTTATTATCGAATTGAACTGAATGTGAAGCAGAATTTTAACTCTACCCGTCGCTTTATGTTATGATATAGGTAGAGGTATCTCATAGTCATATCATAACTAATGCTATGCAATATCTACATACGTGTTAGCTTGGTTTTCGTATAATAACGACAACGTACACAATTATTATTTTCAAAACCCAACGAAACGTTCTAAGTCTTCTGGTTTGAGTGACCACTAGCAAATTGAACAAGGTGAGATTCAACTTGCCAAATTTTCTTTTGCTCTTCGCTGCTTCATCTAAAATCTAAATTGTTCATATTCTTAAAACCGATGAGATTGAAGGTAATTTCTTATAATCCCAATCTTAGCTTACTTGACTACAAAGCCCTGCAACCATATATTTTTAGCGATCTTATAAATATGTCAAGACATAGGGAATCTTCACATATGGATTGCATTTTACATCTTGTTACGTTTGATCCCCTGTACACTGCCTCAAAGGAATTCCTTTATTCAACTAGCTGCATTATTTCAGCAGGAACAGTATCAGGCATATCAATTCTGATGGTTGATGGAAATGAGGAATTTCCTATTTTGTTGTCAACGTTCTTGAAACTGCATTTGTTTCATTGTGCAGCCAGTGAAAGAATGGGCACACCAGCATATCTTTCCTAGCCTCTCTGACCAGTATACATCACCCACCTTTATTAGGAACATACACCTAGGTCAAAGAATGGGACTTTTTGGTAACCGTTCTCGCTGCGGCGTCGAGTTCGTAACAATGGTTACGTTCGGTTATCAGTCATGTAGCAAATCCACAACTGATGATCGGGGATCTCTAAAACAAACCAAAGGAGCGCAGACAGTTATGATTTTTCCTGCCACTTTGAAAGTTTAGTGCATTTCTCGCATATATATATATATATTATATAATAATTAGTACATGCACTGAAAGATCTTTTGCAAAAACAACTGGATATGAGTCTATGAGACGCTTAAATTTGGACGCGTGGGCTTTGGGACAAAAATTATCTGTATGTCAGAGGCCCATCATCTCGCCAGACTGCCGGCTCGTATTGACGTGGCGGGGTTTTCATGCGTCAGGGGACAATGCAATTATCTCCAAGATGATAGCCAATGAAATTCGGTGCTCTTTGGATCTGATTGGCTGAAAGAAATATAACCCCGGTTGAAGGACTGATATATTTATCGTAATCACGCAAGAAAATATTATGAACTGTATACATACAATACAACCCATATTTTTATACTGAGCCTTCAACAAGTGGTGATAATGCTCAGAAAACTATTTTAATTAGGGTTTTGAATGCTAAATAAAAGCCTCTCTGATATCCTGGTTAAATATGTGGTTAAACCAGGCTACCGTGGCTAAGAGCGTTGTTAACCACAATGGAAAATCGGCGTGCGACATAGTTCTCGGAAGAGCCGGTCACCCATGCGAAGCCGGTCCGAGTGCGATGTTGCTTAACTTCCCGCTCCGGTCCAGTATACCCAACAATGCAAAATTGTAAAGTTACTTTAGGTAAAGTAATGATTTTGTATTTGTTTGTACTGTCGTAGTCATGTTATTTCAAATTCGATCCCGAACACTTTTGACTGAGATAACGGTCAAGCAAAGGGAAAATCACACATTTTTCTTGAAGAAATTGGTATATGGTGGTGGTGCCTGGTCCATTGCTCTGCGGGCTGCATTCAGGGGCTAGTAAAAATTACTCGAAAATAGGGACTGGGAAAGGGGACAATTTCATTTGCGAATGCTAAAATGCACAATAATTGATATCAGTGAGATTTTTACATGTATTTTTTGGTTGAAAACTAGTGCTAAAGATAGGAAAGCAGACATGAGTATGAAATTCAATATTGTAACTAAATTTTTATTTTTTATCTCTATATTTTATGCTCATGTTACTGCTAGCGAATTGGGTTTATTCAAACAACCAATCACATTTTCTTACAGCATTGACATATAGATTTTACACTCGAATTTCTCATTTTAATCCTATTTTCGACGATGCCTGAGGTGTGGTGTTGTGGGGGGGGGGGGGGGAGGTCGGAACCCCCGTTGAACCCTAGTGCCACACGCACTCCTACCGACACCCTTGCCCCACGGACGCCGACGCCGACGCCGACGCCGACGCCGACGCCGACGCCGACTTGTTACGTGTCGGATGCGTCGTGATGGATTGCCCGACGAAAGTAGATGCAGTTCTTTTCGATCTGTGAGTTCGAACGCCGCCAGATCCAGACCCGAACGCCGAGAAAACAGGATGTTATTACCTGGCTGACTGTGTGTCACGTCAAGGTAGAATCGGACGCATTTTATGTCTTGAACGAGAAATCCAAAGAAATGCTTACATTGGTAAAAAGAAAATACGTCGCAAAAAGGTTTGTGATATCGCTTATTTTTACATTGCCTAACAGCGGTGCCAAATAACATGTACAATGGGGATCATTACAAAGATTTCGCGAAGATGTCGCTACAATTTGGGCTCTGTTTCCTTGGCAGCTGCAGCTTTAGCTGCGTCAGAGGGGTACGCAGTAGTTTCTGTGAACGGTGACACTGACGTAGGTACAGCATGGATCTAAAATTAAAAGTATAGTGAATAACAATACAACGAAAAAATGTTAGTACGTACTTCTCCTAGCGTAACGTATTCTTATAGGTCAAGCAGACCTGTCACGTTTTTTATTGAATTTCGATAATATCTAAAAATTTTCCTCAAAATAATTAAAAAAATGAAAATAAAAGAGGAAAATAGTCGTGCCGACCTACAAATTGCCGGGATGCACTACTCAAGTAGGACAAACAGACATGAATATAAGAAATTCAGTGCTTTCTTTGTAAAGGTAAATGTGCCGGAACGCCAATTTTCATAATAGAAAAATACCCCCCCCCCCCCCCCCCCCCAGTATAATAAACGACAACCTGTGTTGCATTTGTTGTTTTGTTGATACTGGTCGTCGTTCTAGGCTGTGATGAGCAGTTATTGCAGAATTATTTCCATATAATCCTTTTAATTATTATAGATAAAAAATAAGTCATTTTCTTCATTATGTCCACAAACTCGGTAAGCTCTCGGGCACACGAAAAACAACACGGACGAACTAAAGCTTATTTCACGGTAAGAAGGAGAGTGTCTTCGCATCTCCCTCGTGTACTTTCTGCTGCTACACAAAAGCAAAGTGTTTCAAAACTGCCCATAAAGCCTTTGTCTGTCTCAAGACATGGCTTGTAAGTTTTTAAACTCAGCTAATGTCTAGTAGAAGAGGGCCCACGGGGAAGGAGAAAATACACTCTTCTTCTTAACGTGAAACGGAGTATCCATTTCTCCAGCGATTTGCGCGCGCAGATATTTCCGCCGATATTTAATTTTTTTCGAGTACCTACCGAATAGAGGTGCCGGAACGGGGTTCCGGTGCGAACCGGCACAAAAAAGCACTGCCTATACCCCATTATTTCATCAAAGCCTATACATACCATCCACTACCTTTCCCTATACCGGTCCTCTCATTATTTCATTTCCTTACCTCCTACAGGAACAGGCTCCACTATCCCTAAAACCCCCAATTACCGATGTTGCTCTCCGCTACTATTAGGTGTAACCACATTACATCCTCAGATCTGTGGATACAAACATTTTCCAACTTTTCTAGTTGAGAATTAACTCTTGAAGAATAAAAGTGTGTACATATCTAAGAAAATCTAAAATTGATCGCAGCCCTATATTGTGCAATAACGAAAACACGCCCATTTGCAAACCGTTACGCTCGGCAATGTCTTATCCAAAGTGCCGCACAATAGTTCCACCGCTACCCGCTCGGAGCGCCGACAACTTCACGCGACCAGACAAAAGCAGCACCCAGTTTCTTATCCCAGTTCGCGTGCCTCGCCTTTCTGTGCACCGCGTAGCAAAAGTCTGCGTCTAGTTGGGACCGCGAGGACCCGAGGTTTGGGCGACGTCTGTCAGAGAGACCGTTGGAAGCGTCGGGTCGCGCGTCGACGCCTCGAGCGTGGCGTCGAGACGCCCAAGTTTCGCGGCGGAACCACGGAGATGAAGGAAGGGCGAAAGATGCGCTAGATGGGGTGCTAATGCCCACTTGTTTATCGATACCCAAGGCAAGATGCTTGAACTTATGGGACTGTTTGGGATATTATTGGTTTTAATTTTGTCATTTCATCGCCGCGAGGTTCGTGTTTATAACTCCACCATTGATAGGTACAGTGCGAGGATTAGGCTGGACGTGATAGGCTGGGCAGTATTTGATGTAGAAGTTTATAGATCAAATTGAGACAGATACTTCAACTGCTTGTAAGCTTTTAAGGCTTTATGTGAATGGTACGACCACAATTTTTGTGATTGTACTATATTGCTATGCCATCTGATTCAATTATCTACCATGACTATTATTTATGGGTACATGTGTTTGTTGCATAGATGTATATGTGTATAGATTTGGACGGTATCAATGAGACATTTCACAATTTGAATTGGCTGCATCTGTCAGTCAGACAGCCACCGTGCCACGATAATATATGAATAATGATTTCCCCCGGAGAAACGTTTAGCTTGTTGTCTCTACCTTGATTAGCATAATGTCGCCAGTGAGCGGCGCACGTTATTGTTGATGACAGTTGCGACTCGGCGTCGCGGCAGTAGGCAGTAGAGGCGGTAGAGGCAGTAGACCCGGTAGAGGTGTGCTTGCCAGCTGTTGCTACACAAGCTGGCCCCGCGCTCTCTTGTTTGCACACTGACTTTGTGCTGCCGCTTTTTAGTCGGCGCTTTTGCGCGGCAAGCGGGAAATCGAGTTTTCAAGAAAATGAGATCAATGAAAAACTGAAAAGTGATTCTAGGGCGCGCCAATCCTATAAACTGGGAAAACACCGAAACGCGCGAGTGGAGCCCACTTACATGTAGATTGAACAGCCGCGCAATATGCATAGGAAATCCCTGAAAAAAAATATATACGACAGTTTCGTATTTTCTTTGAACTTTTCTGCCAAGAACAAGTTTGCTCTGTTCTTTGCCTCTTTTAAGCATTGGCCGTCTCTTTCCACCATTTAGTTTCCAATTTTCATTTCCCCATGGTTCTTGATAAAAACGAAAAACTGTTATTATTAAAGCTCGAAATAGAAGAAAATAGTCAATTGGCTAAAATTATAATAATAACTCCCTAATCGAAAATGAATGAGCTTGCTAACCAGAGCGATACGTATCACAGTCGAGAAATCCATACTTTAATTTTTCTATGATACTTATACTGCGTTAGCAAATTGAATCCTGATTACTGATTAGGTAAGAAAGAAGTAAGTACACAAGTACTGACAGCCATGACGTAATGGTGAACTAAATGTCCAAGTCAATTTAAGATTGAAATTCATCGTTATATTTTCTCTAATAAACCCAATTCAGGTGCTTTCGAACGTTTCATGATTGTATTGAGAAAGTGTTGAAGTACCGAAATAACTTTGGATGAGTAAGTTTTTGGGGCCCATTCAACAAGTAAACTATATTTTTTGTAGCCCGATGTGGTGTTTGACTATAACAGATTCTGTCCTTGATCATCTAAAAATGCGTGGATGTCTGCCCTCATGTCTTTTCCAACGTCAGTGATCCGATTCCATGGTAAGAAGCATCGAGATCTTCCATGATGGACTCTTCAGTTCAATCTCTTGGGCACAGCAATTGCAATCCAGAAATTCTTCCGCCAAATGAGTAATGCCTGTCATTCGAGAGTCATTCAATTGTTCCTCGCAAGTCTCACATGGCTTCAGCCTCTAAGTGCTATTTTCACCGGCGAACGTTTATCTCTGCTACACAGAGAAATCGCCGGCCCACAAGCTCTCAAAGCTGAGGGATGAATATTGCCCCCAAGTTGTCCCGGGACTAGCTTCGGTGCGAGGGTGCAGCCGGAGCCGGATACCGGGGGCATTATTTTGGGCGTTGGGTGTACGAAATTGACCAGCGAAGGTGTATGCCATATATACACATTCTACGGGCTACTCTGACGATATAGTTCTTATATATATACAGAGAGAGGAGAGAGGAGGCTTGTTTTCAATGTAGCTTGGAAGCTGCATCCCTAGGGACTTCCCTAGACACCACAAGGGCTGGATGTAATCATGTGTAGGGGCGCAAAGATAAACCCTGCGAGTGTTCCATCCATGATGGATTTAGATGATGCCAGGCCGGGTTGGCCGCGGTGCTCCATGCCAAGACCATGCCAAGTCCATGCCAAGTCCATGCGAGGAGGACGGGTTGCTGCTCAAATGTATGCAACGAGGAATTACGTTCGGTGGAATAATACAACAGGGAGCTTGTCGATGACGCGATGAGAAAGGCAGAGAAAAATACGATACCGAACGCTGAGCTTTAAATAAGCGTTCCCTACTCTAAATTATGCTAACGAGTATTTTTCGTGTTTTTCTTGGCTTTTTTCTTGTTGCGGAACGTATTTATTTAATCCGGTACTGTAAAGACGAGTTTATTTTTGTTTCTGGATCAATTGCCCATGGTTTTCACAAGTTCCGTTTGACGGCCAATGTTCGGGGCTGCGTCGAGTGGACGGGGTCCAGGTTGATGAGAGGGGGGGGGGGGGAGGGGGGGGGGGGGGGCGCCCTGAGACGACGTCGGTGGGGCTGTGTAGGAAGCTCGCGAAACTTGCTTGCAGATTAAATTATAACAAAATAAGCCAAACACAGCGCCACTTTAGGGTGGTTCTTTATTTGGCGCGGAAAGTTGTACAAGTACCTGCTACGTAAACAGCACGCTCGCTCGCTCGCTATATATAGCGCTATATAGCAAAGCGTCCTCATGTCTTTTCAATGGACTGTTTGTGTAGGCACCTAAAAGATGTTATTAATTCTGACGCCCGGATAAAGGATGACAGAACTTTTAAACTGCCCTTCTTTCATTCCATGTGTTTCGCCCATTTCCATTTCTCCTTGCAAGATCTCTACGAAATTAATTTTTCATATCCTACTTTACCTATGCTTGCTTATTATTTCGGCTCTTCTAGTTTTTTTCATCATATTTAGCGTCTCGCCAGTTCTTTAAAATATTCATTCCAATTTCTGTTCATAATTTTAAGATATTCAGCTGCAAAACTATTGAATCAAAGCACTGTGATATCCTATAATTCACTCTTAAAATTCAACTTTTAATGGTGGATGTCGAAAGCGATTGATTTTCTCTATCAAATTCCTAAAATTAGTAATTTCCAGCAAAGAGATTGCCAATGCCGTTACTACGTCACTTCTTAACTAAGCGGTAAATTGATAGCAAATTAAATTTGACATTACAGGATGGGTTATAGACAAGTTTTGAGTGTGTATTTAATTAATAATTAACAGCATCACACCGTCACACAGTCTCTCTCTCTCTCTAAACATACAACAGCTACCTCAACATCTGTCTACTAACAATATCGATAATCACGTTAAAATTCGACAAAGCAATGCGCCATTCGCGACCCTAAGTGCCAACACACCGACCAAACAAGCAAGATATTATTATTATCTGTGGTCGAAACTTAGACTCGGGAACTTTGATTGCAATTTCGCCGTGTCCGTCCGTGCGCTGCCCAGTGTGCGGGGGTGGGGGGGGGGGGGGGGGGGGTGGGGGGGGGGGGGGCGATGGTCCAAAACGTCCACGTGCCCTTCTGTTGACACAAGATGCTGCGATGTTTGCGCAAAGTTTCGGGCCAGCTAGCCGGCCTGTGTGGGACACGTATAGAGCGAGGGGTGAGCCCGCGGTGTATGTGCCTGTGCACGGTGGCATCTAAAAGGGCCTCTTAATGTGCAGGAAGCTGTACTTGACAACTATGGTATTGCAATGATGATATGTAATTGCGTCAGGCCGATGGTTCGTTTGAATTTAATGGAATTCTAGAGAAAAACGGGGTTTTGTTGCTTTGACGAAACATTTCAAGCTAAATACTCTATTTTCGTGTAAAAAGGACGCAGATTTCTTCTTAATAACATAACTCCTAAACTGTAGGAATATATTCAGGATTATATTTGCAAAATTAATAGACGAACAACCGAAATACCAAATTTTCATGTCGGTACCAACTTTTTTTTCCAGAATGGTACTATAAACAATATCATTACGAGACTAAATGCATTATTAAACTTTTATAAACATGTCCATTAATGTTGTACGTTTGATGGTTTGTATGCTGTTTATACATCGTTTAGAAAAGAAGTACAGTAGTACAAATTCCTTTACACGGTAGTGTAAGTAGTCGAGTTATGCATTTCTAAAATACAAGTTTCTTTTGAAGCCATAAGCTAATGTTGTGTATAGTTTGCGGTGCTCAGCTGTAAAGCATAAAGTTTCTGCATCATTAGAACCCTGTTTTCTGGCACTAGTTTTCCACCCGGAACCCGTAGTTGCCTGCTTTAGTAAGCTGACAACAGCAACCGGTGACACTAGCATAGTTTTGAAAATGCCGTACATCTACAACGTTTTATCTCCTAACGACTAGTACGGGAAATGTCCACTAGGCTTAATTTCTATCCGTTCAAGGTCGTGCCAAGAAGTTACTAAAACGATCGCGAGGAAGGGAGGAATAATTTCAAATGGAAGCGTGTACCAGTCGAATTAAAAACCAGTGCCAATTATATTAACCTCGATTAATTTTGATTAGTAGGTTGACTTATGCATTCATTGATCTCACCACGATAAACTCGATTTATTACGAGGGTTAATCGAGCTAATAATTCTTTAGAAACGTTACATTCGGTCAATTATTTCCGAGTATTTTAATTTTACTCATTGCATGAAATCGATTTTGGTCCCAGCTGTCTTTATTGGTTAATTTAGCTGGTTTCGCAAAGTGCAGTTGAGAGAAACACGTTCTTGGCATGCGATTTGATTCAAATTTTATTTTGTTCAAACTGGCAGTTTTGTGATCAATAATGAGTCACATAACTACTGATAATAATCTCGTCTATTCTTACTCGCTATAGACAAGTGTATGAGTGTTTCACATTTAGCGTATATAGGTATTTAGTAATAAAATAAAAATCCTTACCAGAAATAGTCACCGGATTTACTAGAAATGAAAGTCCTCTTTGTTACATCAACCATTCTTTAAAAATCTTTCTCTCTAGCTTCCTTCTTATCCCTCACTTCACTGTCCAATTAGATTCCTTGCGTTAATGACCATTAAACCTCTTCATTAAGGACCTATTTTTCTTTCCTGAAAGTCGCAGTCCAATTTGTGGCAAGTCGAAACATACTTTTTCTCCGATAACCAGCTCTTTGCTAATGAGCTACGACTCACCTCGTAACCGTCGTGAGTTATGACCTGTGCTCGATACGCTCAGTCTCTCCGTTGCCGCGTAGGTTCATGCTTTCTTTTATTGCTCTTAGCTTCTTCCTCGGCAATCTGAAAGTTTTACTCAGCTCTGGAAGGCATGCCAATTGTGACAGGCAAAGTGCCATTAATGAATTATTAGTACCATTTGCATGATGTATTCTGATAATTTATATAAGTGAACGTCAATAAATCACTTTGAATCACTTCGAAACACTTAAATTTATGCACATTACGTACATTAAGTACATTAGGTACGTAGTATACGTATAGGTACATTTATGCACATTTCATTACACCAATATGACACCTTATCAATTTCTAAACAAGCTAAATTGGCATAAATAGGCCAGTATACGACATTAGGAAACGAAATGACTTTCACGAGAAGCAATAATATCGGACACCACTCGCGAAAATGTCAGTTTCCTTACTTTTATAGATACATCGTATAATTTTCTAAGACTCACCTTTTGCATTTGTGCCCGACATATACAAAATGTATCGCATCTTTGATTTTCATTCGGACATACACACACCCATGCACTACCACATATCTATTTTTTTAAATCTCTTTAATATGTTCGGGTTCGATACACAATATTATGTTCCGCCTGATCCGAAACGCTCTTTCATGTATGCTAACAAGCATGCTAGATAGACCTGATACTCTGCGAACCTACACACTGCAGACCCTGCGCCCTTGTGTTCCCTATCCCTGGCAAGGTTCGGCCTGTATATATATAGCATCTCCCCCACATCACGCCATTACATAGCCAGTGACTACCGACGTCGTCCTTTTATCTCCGCAGTCTCCTTTGAGCGGCGCTATACCTCTTTCTGCTTGTGCATCGGCTACCTCCTTCGTTCCGCGCCTGTCCCGTTCTGCCACGGCCAGTTTCGCTTTGTCAGTGTGTACGGATATCTATACGCTACCCGGCACAGTGAAGGGCACATGCGATGCCAATCACATCTGGTATTTGTGTCAGTTGGAGCATACGAGCAAGGTATTCTTGGTTAGAGTCGGCTATTGCTGTTGCATCTTACATCTTACATCTTACATCTTTGCTGCAGTTGATAGCTTGTAGCCAGAAAGAGGTAGGGTTTGGGTGGAATATGTCTGGTCGTATTGGTTCTGTTCGCTGATAGTGGTATAAAAAGGTTCGTTCTGTGAGGGCGTATTTGCGATACATGCTCGTGGATCTAAATAAGATTGCTTATTACATTTTTTAGCTCGGCATTTTCGTTGAAATTCGAGAAATTTTACAGAATAATGAGATAATCAAAGACGATCAATCTTGTTTCACAAAAATAATAAAAAGAGGAAGCGGCAGACTGTGTGCAGCTATTGCTCTCTATATTTCATATGTAGCATCTAACAAATTTGAAATGCCTTGGTGCAAAATTGCCGGCAAGATCGAGTTGGCAAAGTCGCTGCAATATGTCAAGATATTGGTGTGTGTATATCGAGTCTCTTTTAAGATGGCCACTATATGTTGGTGTCAGTGATCGCAATATCTCTGAAATGTAATTCTGTCTAGACTTTTTTCGAGGTGTATACCATGCCAATACCATGGAGGTAGATACGGCGAGTCTGTGGGGAAAATCACTTTCCAACCAACCCTAGAAAATGTGCAATACATTTACATTGATTTTACTTTTTGCTGTGAAAAATGATATCGAATAGCAGGCGCGTCCTTGATTAAAATGCTTCTGATATTGCGGGAATCAAAATGTTATTCAATGGCCTTGAAAATATCATTAAATTCTTTGTGTGTTCCAATACCTGTAGGGTACTGGAAAACAAAAAGAACTTATACATTCTGAAACAACTTTGCATAATATTACAATTGTTTTCCTCAAATGGGAGCTGCGATCAGAGATGGACAAAACCTTCTACTGTTGGAGGGAAATGATAACCTTTCAATACAACTGTCTCTGTCAGAAAAATCTGGCTTTTTCCGCACGAACAGTGTACAGTTTTAGCACGTACAAGACCGAGAAAGACAGTATGCTGCCGATCACACTCTTATTTACAAAACTTTCTCATTAGACACCCCATGAATGGCGTGTTTCTCAGAGAATTTCCACTTTCTCAGAATTCTCAGAGAAACACACTTCGAAAAAAATCGAGTTAGAGCATCTAACGACCAACGCAAACATCAACGCCTCTCCTAATACGCATGTTTGGCTTCTCAACTAAATCATCAGGATCGTTATCCATTCTAAATTATTCCCATAACAAAGTGGCACTCGCCGGCGCAAGGCGGCGTGGAGAGCCAAGCGAATGTAAATTTATCGAGGAGCAATAAGTTTTTAAGCAAACTTCCGAATCGAGTGATTCCCCCTTTCAGCCCCACGCATACCGCCACCCTAGGCAATGCGTTACACATGCTAAGCCTATTTGCAGACGAGCATATCGACAACTAATTCAGTTTCATTCTTGAGCAACCGGCTTACCAGAATACGTATCAGCTTATAACGAAAGACGTAGATTTCATCTCCCTTTGCGGCTCCTCCCTGACATTGGCAACCCATTGACTGTACAATTTACTCACTATATGAGACACCCACACTCTGGCGACAAATAATCCAATCATGAATCTACCTCAGCTCCTTGATCAATCAATACACTAGTGTAGGTAACTCTCTGATCAGATTTCAGTGTCGCCCGGGGGTTGTGGTATGGGGAATGGGGGTAGGGGAGCGGCGAAAGATCAAATAAAAACTTCGTCCCTTGGTGAAAACTCTTGGCTTATGAGTACCGGCGTATTATGTCTTGAAATAAGTACGCTGCGTACCTCTCAGAGTTTCCCACCATCGTGGGGATGGGGAATACTTACAGCCCTGCAAAATCACAAAGCTAACAAGCTTGTTCGATATTGTGCGAGGAAGAAAAAGATAGCTGGCAATAATTTCATATGCACGCCAAGAATGTGTATGTTTAAAAGTATGACCCACTTTAGAGCAAACATTTTGATTGTTGTTATCGGATATTACAATGTAGGGGAGGCTTATTTTTTATGTTGATGGCTAGGGTAAAGGGCTTGAGGTAGGAATCCATGTTATTCAATTTCGGCCCACTCGCAAATCTGCATGACTGACTCTGGCCTGCGTCCCCTATTTGCCGTTATCGTAGATAAGGGTAGTTTCCTGGAATTTTAGGAGGGGGTCAGGTCAGGGTATGTATGCAGTAACTTAACTTCGAACAAACCAATTTCGAATGCGTACACACGGGCCTGATTTGCAACCCGTATGAAATTTATAAAAATAACATATTATTGAGTTTAGCTGGATTTAGATTGGGAAACTTTAGTATTGGCACCGATTGATTGAAATATCGACAAACTATTTAAATCTAAAATGTCTTAGCTAACAGTTTCCAAGCCCTAACATCTAATATAAAAATGTCACAGGCCTCATCAGCAAAGTTCTCCCTGAAACACATTACAGAAACAATGGTTTTCATTGAATTTGGATGATCATAATGCCATAGGTTTGAATGGCCACTACATTGGCGCTCCTGTTTGAAAAGGGGACCCTAAACATGCCTGTTTCACCTTCACAATACTGCGTCTGCCACTTTGAGGCAAATTGACTGCCTTTAACCAACACTAACTGAACGCACACTGCTTGACAGGCTAACATTTATGTCGGAAATGTGAACGAAAATTTGTCTGCGAATGACAGAGTTTCTCTAACTTCTAACTTATAGCTTCAGCTTTAATCGCTATGAAACATTTATCGCTCAACCTATACCACATACCAATATAGCCATAGGAGTATTTCAACAGCGTTTGGTAGAAGGAATTCGAAAGAATGTAAGGTGGAGTGAACGTTTGTAACTTGCAAGTAATTTATTAAGTATGTAAGGGTCCTCGAAATTCGCTGGAGGATTCTAGTCTATACTAACCATGTCCTCTTCAGGTTGCAAAAGCTGTTCTGGTATCTCAAGTAGTTGTGTAGTATAAGCCTTCATTTCATATTATTTTCCTCCAAGATAATACGTCTTCAGCTATACATAGTACACATATAATAGACAAGGAAAAACAAAGAGAATGGATGGAGTATAGCTGAGACATGACACCCAGCTAACATGTCGTGAGTGCATCAGGTTTTCTCAGAGTCAGCTCTTACAATTTGAAAACACACACACATGGTCGGGTCCATAAAGGAAGTGGTTTAGTCCAAGCACTGCCACTGCTGGAAAGGACGCTTGGATTGAATTTATTCAAGAGAGACCAGCCATTGGAACCAGTTTTTATCGGATGCCAATGAAATGAGACACTGTAGCTGGATATCAATCGAATCCAAGGATTCATCGGATGAGCCTATTGAAAGAAAATGATCCAATTTGACTAACCACAAAAAGCAGCACGTTGGCATTCTTTGTTTACCGTCGTTCACGTTCTGCAAGACACCGGGTCGTTCGATTTCAGGTAACCATTGAAACATCGGGATTGGATTATATATACATTCAATCAGAGAAATGCTTTTCTTCAATATATCTAACAGTAAATATCAACATACGCTCAACAGCAAATCATTTGATACTTACATTACTCGATTTATAAGCGAAAATTCGGAAGCTTCGAAATGAAATTAGCTCAGACCCTTTCGCATCTCGAAGCCGACTTATAGTTTCCAGAGTCGGGGACCGCTAAACATGATCCATTTAATCTGACCACCGCCAGTCTCGCCCTCAATTTACAAGCCTAATCTAACACTCTTCTCGAGCTGATGGCTCGCTGCTGCCACTGGAGGCTCAGCGCAGTGCACATGTAGAGTATTGGAATCGGCTGATTGCTCTGGGATCCGCGACAGAAGCAATCCCAAACCACATCATAATCTCAAATCACGCCGTTGCGGGTCTGTCAACAGTGGCGTGAGGGCACCACGAGCAACGTATCAACTGCTCTACTTCATTTAATTTTAAGTGCTTTATTTCTAGGTTAACCAAACCAAACAATTTGAGCAAAATTGTTGGCAAAGTCATGGTTCACATGGTTGGCATATGTAATGGACAGTTTAACAATTATTTCCCTAGACACTCACTGCTTCTAATCGACATAAGGTTTTTATAAAAAAAAAGCTTATAAAATTGTCGGTGAAAACAAAAATTCAATGGAAGCAGTTTGAGCCACTTACAGTAAATCACTACGTAACTTTACCTTAAGGTCTTAATATCAAGCAGACAGGAGGTAAATACACCAACAGATATTCAACCTTCTCAATCTAATTTTCAATATAATCTTCAATGAATCTTCAATGAATCGATTATGTTTACGTGATGAAACATACTTTAAGCAATTGTGCTGTGATCTTCTACTGGGCGTCAAAATCACCTGCACATTCCACATATATCTATCGGTTAACGACAGAACGCAAATATTATCGTTCAGAAACCAATCATACGCAGCCAGCTAAGCTAGGCACGCCACTGGCCAGAGCCACCATCGTTGCTAATAACCATGGACCACACTTTACCGTGGCTTTATTGGCTCAGAGCTGCACAAGCCGTCAGTCTAGCAGTGTCAGAATAACTTGAGCTAGACCCTAGACACGATAGCTAATCAGTGTTCAACAGGTTACTAGCGCGGCCACTGCGAATAGGTGGCAAACTTGGGAATTGGCTCGAACTTTGGGTATGAAAACTAAACTTATCAGTGATGGATTTGCTTCACGAGGATTCATATAATTCGGTACACGAAATATGTGGTGAGAAAATGAAATATTTCGATGTTGATGTGGGATTTCTCAATAAATGAAGCTCTATGTAAGTACTGCAAAAGCTTCTGGCAATCTGCAGGGTTAAGGTGGAGGAGCCACTTCTTGAGTCTGCCATGGAGGAGCCGTACTCGAAACCGGCACATCCACACAACGAAATGCTAGAAATTAATTCAGGTGGCGTCAAACTTTTAGGAAACAATAACATCTGTGTTATCTACGTAGATAACCTCTACCATTCCATTTTTATTTTCCATTCCAGCCACTTTTAGTACGTTATTATTTTAAGCTGCATAAAAATATATGCGCTCACAATGTTTAACGCTCATGCGGTTCCTTTTTATTTAACCGTGGATTATCACAGAAAAATACAACTTTTTATGAAGACCAAAGTGCATTGCATTAAAACTTTCCTCTCGAGAAACTGAGTTTCCCATCTGGTGATATTGCACGCAAATGAAGGAATTAAAGATGGAGTGAGATCCCGACTATTGTTTTAGGTATATTCTTCTATGGAGCAAAAGAGGAGAGAGAACATTTCAGTCTCGATTATCTTCCGATTTCACCGCTGGCTATTGTTCGCACATTGAATAGTAACATCTCCATCAATTTGCCTTTCGCCCGTCGTTTTCGTCTTTACGTATTGATGGAATCCTCTTCGTTTGCGATCGCTGCTGCAGCTTTCTCTATTTGATAAGTTGCGCGTGGTCGTCACTCTTTCAAACGGACTCGAATCTTCTGAACACACGCGCCGGGAGTAATTAGCTTGCTTGGGCGACCGTTTGGACCAGCATGATCTACCATGGTGAGGCTGCATAGACTATGGAAGCGCCCACCCTCCCCGTTTAATCTTCCTTTGGTGTGTTAATAAATTATTCTTTTCCTTAAGCTTCAGCGCTACTCCGTTATGAGCTTTCTAATTATTTCTCTAATCGTTTCTTTTCGTCCGTTCGCGCTCCCCTGGCGCCATTTAGATTCAAATAAAGTACAAACCAACGGCGTAGAGAAAAGCAGGATCGCAATATGAGCGCAGAAAAAACACAATTTTTCTATCAAAACTTTATTCGTGTCTCACAAAGTTATTAATATATACAAATCAACCGCATTAGTACCATGTGGACGATGTAACAAATCGTTGTTTTACTAAATAATATTAAACAGAAAATCAGTCAACCAGTTGATAAACTTCCACCCCTCGCACAACCGACGTTTAGACATGCTGCTTTGTAGGAATTGGTTGGTTGGTTAACGACCACCAAGGGCACATTCTTTCATCAAACCCGCCGGTACAATGATATACTCTCTATATAAACATAACTCATTACACGATACGTGCTCGTAATTGCGAGCTTTGTGTAACGAAATAATACTCCTATTAAAACATTTATATACGTGTAATCTAAAATTCGGTCTTCGTGACGGCATCCAGCGTTAGTTAATTACACAAATTACATTTTTATCAGCTGCCTCGCGAATACGGTTTTACGAACTACAATGGAAGCGGCGTCTGACTTTCAAATCGCTAGTTCCGTTTAACGTTCGCGAAATGGTGCCCTATCTGTAATATGTATAGCAAAAAGCTCGGTAATTATAAATTACTGTTGGTATCATGGACGACGGATGGTGGTGCAATGTGGATGGAATGAGTTTGCAGAGGAACTGTGATGAGGACGTGATTTGTGGTCTTTGAAAATCCTTGACTTCGTCAAACAGAAAATTAGCTGCGGGTTTGTGTGGGGTTTGTGTGGGGTTTGTGGTTGAAGAATACACACACATGATTTAGGCGAGCAAATTAAGTTTTAAAACACACAGGGTGGTTAAGTAGCGCGGGGAGGTGTAGGTGGTTTCAATACAATTCAATTGTCCAATTCCTTGGCCGCTCTATTCAAACTGTGTTAAGCTGCGACGAACTTAGTAAGATTTCACGAGTCACCCCTAAAATATTCCCTGGTATGGTCTTTGGCAAGCAGTTCTGAGTCTTGTTTATTCAGTTGAATGTCGTATTCTAGAGATGGTGATCCTTTTAACGTTGTGTTTGAAATAATGAACACATATAAAGATGAAACAGACGTCAAAAATCCATTTATCAGCTTATATTTTGAAGGAAAAGTGAGTAGGTTTGGCGAAATTGTGTTATTTACATTTTATTAAGAATGTTAAGGAAGAATCGTAGCGACTGCAAGACACCCTTGCAAGTTGTTCACCAATTTTTGCAGAGCTGTGCTCGAGGAATTTCTCACAGTGAAGTTCGATTCGAAAACGGTTCATAAATTCTAACGATCGTCATGAGAAATAAATGACTTGGAATCGTAAGCTTGCAAAGTTCACTGCGCTGTGCCATTTCATTCTTAAGTCGTTAAAGGAATCAAACTTATCACTTAAAAGTTGTGAAAATGTTTTACTTGGAATAATTCTAAGTGATTGTAATATTATGTAGTAGAGTGCGACGCATTTGTGCGTGCTTTTCATGAAACGCAATGCAAAGCAGCGATCTTGAGCGCCCAGATCTCTAATTGTCTAGAACAGTTTACAGTAGTTCTGTTGTTGTCGAATTCAACGACCCCGTTTTGTTCTTGAACGAATTGAACAATGGAAATTGTTGCAATCAATAGATGGCTGAATTATATGTTGGCATGGAGCTAAATTCCTAGCCTAGTGGCTTCGTAAACAGTTTATAATAATATATTTTATGGAGGTCCTGGCAAGTGGAAATATATTTAAGATTTTCTAGGACATGCATAGCTATTCGTTCAACTCTGTTGGGAAATATATGACCATTAGCGCAGCATAGATTAAAGATTATCTTTCACGAACGATGTGACGCAATATTTTTGGATGGTATTGTATACTGCGATGAACACACGTCACTTTCATATTACGAGAGAGCGAGAGTAAGAGAGAGAGAGAGGGCATGAAACATTCGAAACGCCTATTAAACCGGACTGAAACTTCAAAAAGAGACTAACTTAATGTCCTCATAAATTTAACAAATTCGAAATAGCCCCGCATCGAATAATGATTCCAATTTCTGCGCTGGTACTACTACTACTACTACTACTACTACCCAAAGCCAGACCAATCGGTTGAGGTGTCGCGAACATGCGATATATTTTTCACGACTACCTGAACAATACACCCTTACTCTTTGACACTCCCTAATTTTTCTGATCACGAGAGCCACGCTATTTTGCAAGCAGCAACCACCCCCACACTTTATTCCACATAATTCCAACGCCGTGCGATCCTGGCTACCAATCTCACGCCCACTAGCGCGGCCAGCCAACGCAGACGGCACGACCAACGAACTAAATAACTGTAATTATTTTGAAAAAGCTCCACATAAAGCTGGTCGTGGCGCGGTGGTCATGTGCGCACGATTCGAATTTATTTGTTATGTGAGACACTTTTGGAAAACTAAGTGGAAGTACGTTTCATTTTGTTGGTGGGGTGGTGTGTGTCTGGTATATCTATATTGCATACCATGTATCATCAAAGCGTGTTCGCTCTATTTTTGTTTCGTGCTAAAAACGGAAACAGAGGAAATGAGAAATTATACAATAATTGCCAATTCACTGCATATGTGGCATTTATCTTTGATGTGTTGTTTTATACACAGCGACGTTGCGCTTTGATTATTATTATTATTATTGAGATAGATTCTTAGGTATATTAAAACATGCATCGTCAGGTACACATTTTAAAACTTGTGCAATATTGTGATGTCCTACTGGTGCATCTTCCTATATTGCTTATAGCACATTTGGGTGAGTCTAGCTACTATTTTATTTCCCTTGTTTGAAATAACTGAAAACTATAGTGGAGCAGTGTACCTTCTGCAGCCCTTGTTCTTGTCCTTGAATTGCGGTCAGGCTCAGACACCAGTTGTAATGCTCGCCAGTTGCAGCATGAACTAACCGAATGACGTGAAAGTTTTTAATTTTATGAGCGAACATTTTGGTTTGCCAAAAGATGTAGCAAATCAATCAAACCACAACTTTTATTTGTTGATGAAACGCTACGTGTCGCCAACCATCCTTTAATCATGACAGTGATGATGTTATATATTATTACCATGTACCAGTACCAATAAGAACGAGACACATACTCTTGTACCAGCTCTGTAACTGAGCGTTTCGCAGAACTACATCCTTAACGATTTTCTTCCCTCTCACTGTACAAAATATCAATATGAAAAAAATCCAAGTTATTGTGGGTTATGGAAATGTCCATTGAGTAAGAGATTAGAGTTTTACAAGTTCTTTGAATTTTTTCACAGTAAACATCTTCTTTCAAATAATAAAAGTGTGTATTTTTTTCGAATTCGAAGTTCCCAATAACACCAGTCGATTCTTCTCTTAAAACTGATCAGTACTCTTTTTGAATCGCATCTCTAGATTGAATAGGAAACGCGCAAAAGGCTGCGATTGATATTCATTAATTTTCAAAACAATCTCGGCTGCTATAATCCTCTCTGTTTTACTAGCATTTTTGTGTAAGCAGATTACGTCATATGCGATAAGATTCGCACGCGTAGTGCTCGGCCGGCAAGACATTCTAGACCATGGTGTCTATGACACCTAGTGATTGCGTTTCATCACGGGTTAACACTATGTATGAAATAGATAGCCCAAACTGCTATTACCAGATAATTGAAAATTGGGACACTAACTAAACGGAGCATGTGATATATGCTGGACTATTCAAAATTCTCCTGTGATGTTTCTAAAAATTCAGAGGGGAAACATTCAGAGGGTGACAAAAATAATTCCAGGAAACAGCCCTTAGCTCAATATTATTATTTTTTAAGCCTACCTTAAAGAGCAAGGGACCAGCTCAGTGGTGAAGAATTTGGTATCGGTATCTATTGCCAATATCCGTATCCAATTGATATTAATTGCGTTTATCTAAGTGGGATTTTGGTATTTCGGTATTTTTTTAAGTCTATTGTTCACAAAAATGATTTCATCTTTCAGATTTGATTGCCAAAAGAACAATTTTCCCCACATAACCTTAAAGTTATATCACGTTATAGGCCCAATGGGCCGCGTCTGCAACGACCTTAATATTTATGGCATACCCACATAATAAAGCTCGCTGCGATGATCTGTTTCACGAACTTTATTACTGGCATTTTGTATTTCTAATTTATGGAATGAAAAGCTCAAGACTTTTGAGTGTGGGAATGACATGACTCGACCAGCTGCACCCGTTCAACTACACGTAAACCAGTGCGTGCATGTTTAACCGGCACCAAGTCATTGGCTGTATGAATCAACTGCCACTGTCCGGCTGGTTACTATTCTGTGTCTCAGGTACGGAAGAATGCGCCTCGGGGCTTGGACAGGTACTATCAAATTTTAGAATACCTGTTTGACATGGTGGATCGTACCGTTCATTCGGGTTGGAATTGATTTAGATTCAGCAAGGCTGGAGTTGACCTGCCGACACTAAAGATAGTGGGAAATACACAGTTGTGACATCGATATTCTAGAACCAGCCAGATATTTGTCACAACTCAACTTCGGAATTAAGCTGATGATTATAATGTATGTAATTTATAAATCGTCTTATGTAGGTATAGGCGTTCCAAAATAGAAGTCAGGAATCCATACAGTACCCCCATTTGCTGATTTCCACACTTTTGTTATAATGAAATACAATGCAAAACATTATATATATATATATATATATATATATATATATATATATATATATATATATATATATATATATATATATATATATATATATATATATATATATATATATATATATATATAAAAAAATGACAATGAAATGTCGTTTAACGTGTTTTATTTTATCACTTTGTAACTGCTATATCTGTTTTTGGGAATGCAACTATAATGAGGGGTACCGTAAAAATCCGATTTCACCCTCTTTTCTGCTCGACCGTGCTTACCACATTTGCGGTTTGTTTGACAGTGATTTAATTACCATCTCTCCATACACTACCGTGGCGAAATAACGTGCTGTGATGTGGATGCGGACAGCTTATCCGCTGGAATTCGCCAAGGTATAATCAAAACTGGCCTAATGATGATGGGATTATAAATTAGCAGACATGCGACATGTAATCATTTATGTAAATTCGACGATAATGTCATAAAGTCAATTTGTAATCAGCTCTAATCATAATTCGCAATAAAAAGAGTAATAAATTCATTATTGCTGACCGCTGTTCATCATAGCAATGCCAGTGGACTGAACACAGACTGCTGGTCAGGGAGAAAATTGAAAAGCGGCTAGGTCCTGGAACGGGCGTTAGGCGAATGGATTGGCAGTTAGAAATGTTGTCCGATATGATAACATATTAGTATTAGCGTTTGTGGAACCCTCAAGCTTGGGGGTTACAGCTAGAAATGTCAGTGACATGATGTCATGAACATTGGCTCTGGACCAATCGGGTACTCTATGGCAGAGTCGCAAACATGACGCCATGCACATCCAGAGTCTCTGATTGGTCCAGAGCCAAGTTCGTGATATCGTGTCACTGACATTGCTGGCTGTAAACCCAGCGTCCTCTTGAGCCGAAACAGTAGAAACAAAGTTACTTTACATCTTTTTTCCACTACTTTTTATTCTCATTTTCAAAATGGTGATCTATGGTGATGTTTTCTCTCTGTATTTTGACATGCACTGACCTATAAATCACAAAAAAAGATTGAGAAAGTCGTTCATGAAACATAACTACGAATTCATGAATGAGTCGTGAAGTTTATATGAATTAATTCGAGCAACAAATAAATGTGTTCGTTCATGCGTGATCTTATCCAAACTAGAACTAGATCAAGCGGCCAAACTGAGTTGCTTGCAGCCACAGAGCTGTACATTTGTAAGTCGTTACACGTTTTTCAGAAATGCATTGACTTTTCTATTTATCAGAAGCTCGTGTGCTTCGCCCTTATCATAATTCAAAATTACGCAAACAGCTGGTTTCCAGGGTGAGAGATTGTTACCAGTCCAAAGTTTATATACTGAAAACTCGACTACCTATGGATAAAGAGGGCAATCGAGAAGCACATGCGGTTAAATTTATAGCACCTATTCCTAGACTAGGTTATATTAGAAGCGTTCGAGAGTTCCAAAAGCCATACGGTTCAAGTTCCCTTAGCGTGTGTAAGTAATTGAATTGTCAATTATTTTAGCCTAATTAGCAAAGTTAATCGCGAAACCGGACGGCATTGCAGCGTATTTCATATAAAACTTAGGTAATGGCTTTTTAGTTCCGCTTATTAGTGATGATAATTAATACAAATGGCAGACGATTTTATTGAGAGAGAAATCGGGGCAGTAAATATGTCTAAAATTACATGTGCTAAATATTTTAAAATTATTTCTGTATGGATTTAAGCTTTCGCTTGTGACTATACATAATAATAATATGTGTACAGTGAAAAACATAGGATGCGCTTAAAAAAAAATCTCAATCACTCCGCTCGGCTCCCGACTTCACATAACAAATCCACTACGAACAATTTAGTTTTAAAATTAAATCAATGAGCAAAGAATACAAACAATCCTCACACATATACACACACTGTTCGTTTATCGAATACCCTCTTCAAAAGCCAGAAAGAAGATGAGATTTGATTTGGAATTGCGAGAGCAAGAGAATACGAGTTAGAGAGAGGGGGGGTGGGTGTTGGCCCAAAGCTCCTATTCCAGAGTCAATATGAGTCGTTGAATGTGATTTGGTTCGTGCAGTTATTTGGACCCCCCTTCCCCCCTTCGCCCCGTCCCCTTCCCCTTCCCACCCCCCAGCAAAGACATTGCGGGGCACGCTTGGACGGGGCTTCGGACACAGTATACTGCTTTGTGTGGACAGTGCACAGAATGCGAATGACGATGGTCGCTCCGTGAAATGGATACCGTATGGCGACGACATCTAGTTCGGGTGAAATCCGAGATGCATCTTGGTTTGACACTCGATTTTCTGTAAAAATAGAGAGTGGGATGGGTGAATTGTGGTTTTGATGGACAAATCATTATTATTAAGAGGACTTCTGCACAAAAGAAGCAAAATATCGATTTTTTTGAATCCCACACACCGGGCACCAAAAGTGCTGGTATTGAAATATTTCAGAAAAATATTTATTTTCATTGCGTGGTTTCGAAGGTTGAAATATTTTGACAGACAAACATATCTAGATATTTTTTTTAGATTCAGTACATGAGAGAAGCAGAATATATTGTTTATAATAATTCCACTCACCGTTTACCTACCAGATGCATAAATAGTTTTAAATTGCTTTCTGAATAATGTGTTTTATGAGTTGACTTTGTAAGTTTATAGCGACTATCAGCATTGCTTTTGAATTTTGAGTATGAAATTTGGAAAATCTGCGTGGTCTGATGGTGAGTTTGATCGTGAGTCTCGTTCTCCAGGCGGCGGGGATCCTCTTCTCTGTCTGCTGAGTGTCATCTACCTCAGAGTACCTACGCTGGAACTCTGCTGGGTGGGATTGGATGGGTGCAATCGCTACCAACGCTCGCACGCGATAAACAATATTCAGTGACATATAGGGATTTAACATTTATTAATGACAGTCAATACTTCATTAATTTATGGTTATTGTTTTTCGTCGGCGGTTTTCAAATCCTGTCCGATAATTTAATCAATTTCAAATGATAGGTTCTCATTGTGAAATAATTCATTTCGAATGATGAATGTTGCATTCGTAATTTGAAAAGTGTGCTTGCTACATTCAGGTATAGGTATAATATCGGATGGGAAATAATATATACACCAATCAGATTGCTCTGCAATTGGCTCAAGAGGGGGAGTCGTGCCGGTCGGAAACAGGAGATGATTACTTTTGGCAAAAT
The DNA here is from genome assembly GCA_921293005.1 of Nemoura dubitans. Lineage (NCBI taxonomy): Eukaryota > Metazoa > Arthropoda > Insecta > Plecoptera > Nemouridae > Nemoura > Nemoura dubitans. The sequence continues at coordinate 65,327,653 of OV121073.1, read as the reverse complement.
AAATAAATCAAGAGTTTTCAATTTGCGATTCGGTATTTTTTGGCTTCAACCGTTTCAACGGATTCTTTATCCTGGATATTACATTTATGAATGCCAAATGGCTGCTACCTCGGATAGGGTTACCAAGAGTCAATTTGTTATGCGATACATTTTTTTTCAGTTTTCGGGAATTGGGGAAATATAGGGTTGCAGTATAGGCATCCACAATTTAAGCCGAACACCTGAAAGATGACAAAGACATTTGCACTTTTTTCCTATTTTTAAAAGTCCAATGGTATGATACAAATTGAGAAGGGAAGTATTAGCTGTAGTGACCAAGCTTAACTTCCATTTGTTCTCTCCCAACCTCTAGTTACATTTCTGAGAAACGTCATACCAATACAAACACGTGCCTGCCAATTTCAATTCCAATGCCTGTAATAACTGAAAACACCACCAATGGAATCAATCAATTGCTAATCGGTGCTGATTATCCAACAGAAGCAATCAACTGAGAGTTAAGCCCTTCTCGATTGTGTTTGATGCAACATTTTCTAAATGCCGATCCATATTCACCGGGTGCACAATACCAACTATTTGTCACGCGGTGTCGGGTGTAGCATGGCCGAATGCACGATAGGCACGATAGGCACGATAGGCACGATTTAATCATGCCAGCACATCAGTGCGGCTACACAGAGGGAGAGCAGATCTCCCCTGCGTCCTGCCCTGCAGCCTCCCTTATTGATACAGGGTGGGGAAAATTCTCATTTTTGTCCCCACGCTCATATGAATACTGTGAAATTTTTATTGGATTTAAAATTAATTTGGTTTCAGGAATTTAGAAAAATCTCCAGAGACTCATGTATAACTAATCAACCCTATTGATTAATCTATGTGCAGTCTTCTTAGAACGCATTAGGGCAGTTATTAATACGTGATTTTGAAATGTGGGTTGTTATGTTTGATTTGGTGTTTTTTTAATCGGTCATGTGGCTTCGGGAACTAACTTACCCATAGACGGGAGGAGTAGGGAGACTCTGTTTCGCACGTTGCTGGACCAAATTACAAGAAGAACGTCTCTTCTGAATGACTGCAGAACCCGGAAGCAATTCCTCGAATGGTTGATGGGAAGTGGATCTTTTCAACCATGCTACCAAACATGCAGGGGCGGACTGGCAGGGGTGCGGGGCTTCAATCGCTTGTGACATTCCGGGCCTTTGCCGGTCATTGAAGATGCTTATATTCAAATAATAACAGAAATAGGTATATAAATAAATATAAGTTGAAATATATGAATAATAATAATATAAATATAAATATAGTAATACAAATATTCCTGCGTCAACGAGTTGTAAATTGCACTCTAAAGAAGATAAATATAAGATAAATACTGCGCGTTGAAGGTAACGATTGTTAGTAGTAAAGTAACTAAAGGTAATTCGACCCTTTCTTAATGCTATTGCCTCGCCGCCGATACCACCGCTTGTTGACAACGAGTCTCGATAAATTTACAAAGTTTTGTTTTGGCCAGGTCATTAATTCCGCTTCATTAATATCCAGCTCGAAATAATGTGCAGTACCCTTCCCCTTGTCTAATGTCTGCAGTCGACGATCACAACCCGCGACGGTGATACGTATTTTAATTTGTGTGCTAACAGTGTGTGTGCTAACTTAACTTGCTCATGGATAGCCCAGCATTTTTGGAGCCCTCAAGGTAAGATCAGCACATTTCAAACTTGGTGTGGGATTTATTGATTTGATAGTCTTGGTAAATCAATTAACATTTAACAATAATATACATTTTCAAATCAGCATCAAATTTGTCTCGAGTAAATGAAAAATACAGTTGTAAATACACCAGTCTGATTCGGACAAGTTGAAAAATAAACTGCAGAAAGAGCGTTAGATCTGCAGCTGAAGAAAAAGGACAAACTAACTTAAATTTTGGTTCTTTGGTCCATCAACTAATTCCTGCTACCTGCGCTAATGATATTTAATCTGGCAGCGAGCATGGAGCATGGAGCCTGATGGATATTTGAAGGATCACGACAACGATAACTTAGTTGAAGGTCGTGACACAGCTAATGATTTAGCATGTGATTCGAAACTCTTAGAGCCGGGTTGAACCCCAATTGAATGGGTTGAACCCCATTCAACTTTGTACAAACCTGCTGCCTGGGATTTTTCTAGCCAGTCTGCCCCTGTCCATGATCATGCATGGCACAGGCACTTATCCAATACTCAAATGATTCTTGTTGCTTAATTTCGGCGATACAACGAGAACCTCTGTGCCAAAACAGGAAATGTATAGCATGGTATTTTGTGTCCTTCCTGTATAAGAATGAGTTGGGACCGATCGAAGGTAGCCAGCCACTGCTGGTGGTGGTCTGCGGTCACAATGTACCCCTGGAATGTATCGATGTGCGGTCGATGGCCCGCGCCTATCGATTCCAGCGAATCCAAGCCGACGACGCGTGGGGTTCAAATGCCAGGCACTTAGGGTTGTCTCCAAAATCCACACTAACGTGAAAAATACAATCACTATTACCGCTATAGTGGTGGCGGGGGTAAAAAATTTTTACAATCAGAGGACTTCAATAATGTTCAGTATATGCTGGGATTAATAATCAATGATTTCCTTCCGGCTACGGCTATGGATTATTTCAGTACGGTTGCAATATTTACTTCTCGATACACATCAAAACAAGGCATTTGTAAGGGAGACTCCACGGATCTTTATAGCTCAGCATAGCTTTCTCTGTTGTTAACCTCCGTTATATCTCTTTCTTTTTTGTGTTTTCTGGATATCTTAAATATTATGCTTTGCATCTTTGTCCGAAGTTACCGTCCCAATTTAGAGTACTAGACTTGCTAGATAGCACGATTTATTTATGGTATACTTATTCATGTATATGGTAGTTCTGAAAATGCGATTTCATTATATACCTAGACTTGTTAAATTTATATTTGACCACGCAGACTTGGTCTCGGTGACTTGTCTGTCATCAAATGGCAATGATTCGGAACCGTAATTATGTCAGGTAGTAGAAAATACCTGAACGAATATGGGACAAAAGAAGTCATCGAGACCAAATCATATCATTTCAATTCAGACACTTCCTCATGTCGACTAGTTAAAAAAAAATACTTCAAACTGGGGTATGAGTACATTCCTTTACTAGGTTTCCCTACTTCCTCAAGGGTGATAGCTCGACTGACGTGTAGGATCGTTTGACCCCGTAGGTTAGGTGCAGACGGCACCCATTCCATGACATAGAATGCTGTGTCATGATATCATAACCTCAAATTCACATTGTTTGCTCGTACTTGCAGCAGTAACTACATTCAGCGTATTCTCACGTTTAATGATTACATTTCTCTCACCCAAGTACGCTGGTGTCACAGTAATGAAATCTGCACCGTAGTCGAGCACAGTATACAGATAGGTACATGAACATGCGTAAATTTTATAATTCTACAACGGCAGACGAATGATTTTCAGGGAAATCTGAAAATTACCATGCAATTAAAACAGTTGTGCTGACTTCTGAGTAGACACGTAAAAGCTACCACCCATTGTGCGCGTGTATGTTCTAGAAGGATAATCATGGCAGTATCTCTCTTTCACTCCATGCTATCAGCACAAAACGTCCAGTCAACACCGGCAGTGCAGAAATGATCCGCGCACATTTGTTATTTTTACACATAGATTAAATAAAATATTCAATAATCAAACACAGAAACAACGGCACAGTCGGGCTAATTACAGCTGGCCAAATTGAAAGTACAACATGCACTAAGCCGGCAATGTTTGCGTTTAACACTGCGCTGTTAGGACAGCGCTGTACGCCATTTACAATGAAATCAGTTATACCCGGTGCGATATATACACACATATAGCGATAGAATTTAACGCCGCCTATGTGAATGTGTAACATCAATGTTTATCAGTAGTACTCACTGTTTATTATTAGGCCTCTATCATCATCATCATTATTGTTGTGTTAACATAACGGCCGGGCTTTTATATAATTTGACATAAAATCAATCCTAATGAAGTGGAGGGTAAATTGATTAAGTCGTTGAATATGCATGATAGAGTTGATAGCAAGCTGGCTAACGACGTGTTGTACTCTCGTTTGCTACGACGGCGATCTTCTCACGTAGCCTACTCGACTCCGGCGTCGGCGTTGGCGTCGGCGTCGGCGTCGGCGTCGGCGACGGCATGACCTGCTAATTGAGACAAATTATCACGCGGTGGTCGCGGCTCCTCCACCGGTATAAAACGACTCTTGTGAAATGCATATTTTAGCACTTGAATTCTGTGCCACGACTGCAGTGCGATTAGTTAGCGCGTACACCGCTGGTTCTTGTGTCGGTCTTTGGGGAGGGGTGGCATCCGTCGGCGGCCTCGACTCCGTCTGTCGCTGGTAACCCATTGTTGAAATAGGACGCACGTATACTCGACTCCATTTACCTCGTTGCTGCAATTGACTCGGGACAAAGAATCAATTCGTCATAGAGAAAACGTGACGAAAATAATGCACTGTCCTTATAGAAGATGGATATGGGTGTACCTACTCGATAAGAAGCTCGATGCCATGCTCAAGAAAGCACAAGAAAGACATTTTACTAAGTGAACTAAATGTAAAAAATAGTGCATGCTCTGCTAATTATATGGTTGATATTCGCGCACAGACTTTCATTTAGTCAATTTTGCACGCTCATCAACCAGAACTTCATTATACTTCTTCTGCGAATTACAGTCTGCATTATCAAGAAAATCCGTTGTACCCGTCACGATGTCTCCCACTCCAGCTATCCACGAGCGATGTGACACCCCTGCGCACTCTATTTGCCCTTTTACTCCGCAATTCCTTGCATATATTTATGTTAATTTGGAACGCAAGCGGTGATGATATTAGCATGCTTGAAGGCTCGGTACTCTAAGGTTTGCTAGGAGAACGGGCGGTGAACGTATACCTCTTGTCATAACGAAATAGCGGAGTTGTCACCGACACCGAGCGTTGAGTTGGGGGGGGGGGGGGGGGGGGGGCATTGTCGATGGGTGGCTCAAGGGGACCCCTCCTCCCACCGCTATAGAACACTCGAAGGTGAATGCATTATACTCATCCGCTTTAGTGCCTACGACACTGTAGAAAATTATTACATCTTCACACTACGAATGCATATCTCGTTCGTTTTGATGTTAGTGACGATTCTCGTTACTGCCGAGGCGTCTCATGACTAGAGAGAGGCTAATTATTACATTAAAGTTATAGCAAATAAATTTAATTCCATAATATTATGACATTTTCGAATTGCCACGTAAATTATCTGTATTATTTATTGTGCATTACAATTGGTGTCTGCGTGTAGGATTTTGTTCTAGTTTATTTTACCAGTTATAAAGGAGGCTTCTTCCAGCTCAACTCAATTTAGTTAAGTACATGGCATGCATATGTACTTACATATTATTATAAAAATTGTGTTCTATGATGCATCACATTTAAATATGTGTTCTCGTTGGAATAAGAATGTACAAATAAGCAGCAATGAATTTCGCTGAAAGTATATTCATTTTGTGCTTGTGCCAATGCAAAGATTTTCCCCAAGCTCCAGTCACCGTTTTGTTTGACAGAGATGTATTGTACTCGATGACACTTTCTCGGATGTCTTCGTCCGGAACCCACCGTCATGCAAATATTCGCAAGACAGACAAAGACATCTGCTTCAATTCATTGCGTTCACGACACGGCACAACAAACTATTACATCAGAGAGAAGGCTAAATGTTTCTAAAAATGCGCGACGCCAGCGACGTCGCCATGTTTAATGCGAATATGGCGTCTTACTCAACAAAACACTGCGAAACAATCGTGTTTAAAGCAGGAAAACTGTAGGAAAACTAGAGAACAATGCGAATGTGAAGGATCGTAGGGTGGAGTGGTGAGTAATTTGTATACTCGGCTCGAAGCAAAGGCATGTTCTTACTGCTATTTTGACGTCTCGACTCTCTACCTTAACACAAATTCCTATTCGTAAAACAAAAATACAATATGGCTGACAGGTTCCGCTTATGAACCTGTGCAGCTAAAAATAAGTATGTTTGACGTCATATTATTATAATATGCGAACGACGGCGATGGCAGTGGTAAACGTCTGAACAATTATGCGCGCAATGCCAAGAGTTCCAGGTATTTGGAAAATGTGTGTGTAATTCATCCGAATGAAATACGCCCACGGTGCGGCGTCTGGCAGCTCGCGCGACATCGCGGCTCTCATTTCGCTCTTCATGATAACTTTGAAAGCGTTCAGAAGAGAAAAGAAAGCGCGGTTGGCGCGGCTCATTGACGTTTTCCACAGACAAAACGTTTTTAAAACGCCGTGGAACTGATATCGCATCACCACGAGCTTTTGCTCAAACAATTGTTATTTACAGAGTATTTTCATGACTTTTATAAAGCGGATAGTTTTTAACTTCTAATGGCGTTAGTGTTTGAAAGGCGAGACGGGTTGAAACTTTGAAAAACAAATGTATTCGTCGATTTAATACGACTTTTCTTTGCTCTCCTATAAGACGTCCATATATACGCAACACGCCATGCGTAACGTCTTGCGCATGAAGTAGTGACTGGCGTTGCGATTATTTCGTCTGCATTACTTTGATTGATTGACCTGTTGACCGACACGCAATACGCACGTCTGTCTCTCGTCGCACTCACAGCGTGCGACGCTAGACGCGTTATCAGGACAACATGCGTGGCGTCTTACGCATGATAACCGAGAGAGTGTGGGGGGGGGGGGGGCGAAATTATGTTCAAAGGCAATTATTTTTACCTATACAATATATTATTCTGAGCGTTCGCAGTCTGGCCATCTGAGGGCCCCGGGATAGCCTGACCCGAGGCAATTACCGAAACCTCACGACGCATGTGTGCGCAAATTATTTAGTCGAAATAAAAAAGTGGACTGTTATAATAAATTTATAGGGGTAGTTGGCTGATGGCTGGCGGGCAGTTTGGGCTACTGGTGACCACGAAGTTTGACTCTGTGGCGGCTCGTTTACCAGCCTGCTTGTCACATGGTTACGCACCTTTCAGACGAGTGATCCGGGGAGATGAAATAAGACAATATTATAAAACTATATACTTTCCAATCTTGATCATGGTGGTTCTTTTCTTATACATTGACATCAATTTTAATACCAAAAGCAATATAAGGATGCATTTTTAGTATCTGATTATTTACCTATTTCAAATATTACATCCCCAAAATCGCTTCGCAAAATTATACGAATTACAAAATGTGTACATTTCTCAGAAAATATTTTGTTATGAGGTTTTTTTACCTCATCCAGAATATTCAAGTTTACTCTCTCTCGCTAGCCATTTGAATCAACGAAACACAATACGTGTTACAAGTCATGCGAGTGACACACTTGCTGCTGTATTTGGTATTCTAATTGTTGCCGACAGGTTGTACGCATTGGGTGAGCGCCATTACTGCACGCTTTACCCAAAAAATCTTTCCGTATATTTGCTGCTTCATGAACTGAGCTGCAGTACACGATTTCCAAGTAAAAACGGTATTAAGCCGATCTTTTGTTTGGATCACTGAATATTCAGTGACTTCGGAGTTTTGCTTTGTTAATGCTTACGATCATTTCTAATTGATTTCCTAGTCTATACGATAATGCAAATAATTCGCAATAATATTTTTAAACAATTTGAGCGTTTTGAAGGGAACATTACACCAATATCCGCCTTGCGGCGTAAATCACATTAACAGTATATCAATAGCGTATCAACTATATAGGCCAGTGGCGTAACTACCGTAGAGGCCACCGGGGCGACCGCCCCGGGGCCCAGAGGTTTTTCCAACTAAGGGGGGCCCACGAGCCTAAGGCTCGGGGGCCCACCGGCCGACGAAATCATGTAATATGGCTACTCCAGTCTCGACTCACGTCCAATTTATCATTGCCTTCCGTTACCATTCGAACGGATAAACGACATTGGAATTTCAGAACAATACAGGTTTCTGGCAACGCAGCTCATTCAACGTAATTTTTAGTTCTACTTCAGGGGTTTCATAAAGGTTTCATAAGTGGAGTCATAAAGAGTAAACATGAACGCACCTAGAGGTAGGTCCCTTCATTCGTAGACGCGGGTTGAGTGTGATGACTTTGCGTTCGGGCTCTGGCGCGGACTTGTATACTTTATTTTTTTTAGCATATTGGTTGACACAAAATAATTTTTTGTCGTGCAAAACAATATACAATATAGCTTTTTTCCGTCGCCATCAGACGCTCCCCCCCTTCCCGGAGTGGGCTAGAAAAATTCTTGCCCCTGGGCCCAGGTATACCTAGTTACGCCACTGATATAGGCAATGTTGGGCAATTGCAACTTCAAACAGATAGTTCTTGATATGCAGTCCCTTCTATTTCTGTCTGAGCCTAGAGCACGGCTGGCAGTTTCTGCAGTATACAATTGCGAGGCGGAGAAGGGAGATCCGTAGACAGAATAACGTGACGAGCTCAGAGCAAAGTGTGCAGCGGCGTGTAGCCTACCTGCCTACATCAGGCTAAATCAGGCTACATCAGGCTACAAGTAAAGGCACGACTCGGTTCAGATACGAACTGAACCTTCGGGCGTGAGGCTCACAACTCTGGCTGTGTCGGAGTAGTGAAGTATCTTGTTCACGTGTGGACAGCTTTTCCCAGGATTTGTACGCCCTTAATTGGCACTCTAGAAAGTTTGTGTTGCCTTTATCAATTAAAGGGGTTTCACCGAAGAGATAGTAGAATGAGTAAAACGACTTAAAGAGCGGGATTTTCAGTGTCCGTTAAAAATCTAATCAGAAGTCAGAACCTGTTGTTTTATTCAAACAGACTGTTAGTCTCTCAACGAACCATTGAAAAACCGGAACAAGAAATATAGTTCTAAATTACACACATACTTTATTAATATTGTGGTCAAATACATGTCATCTAAAATGTCGGATTACTATGAAGTGATCCGATTTCCCTGTAAAGCAACAACGAATTCAAAGCCCCATCTGTTTTCCTAACATATCCACAAACTAAATCCCCGAAAGAAGAAAGAATCTGTGCCGTCTTCTAAATGGCAGAACTCAGCGCAGACGGTCCATGGCCGCCCTGTCTCCAGGGTGTTAAGACAACGCAACACTTCATGTTTACCTTCTCCGTAGTCCTGAGCCACAGACAGCCAGAGAGCAGAGACATTTCACATTAGTATTGGATTGTCCTCAAGGGATGAGATGAGAGATCACTCGATATGAAATGTTAGCGTCGCCGTTTATAGCGGGTGTTGGACGAGGATGGACAGATGCGACTCAGTATTGATACAAGGAGAGAGAGAGAGAGAGAGAGAGAGAGAGAGAGAGAGAGAGAGAGAGAGAGAGACGGAGTGATTGGTCCTTGATTGAAACGCACACTCAGTGACGGTGGTTAGACGTGCGAGTTGTGGTGTTTGATCAGAAGCAGGTCGCCTGGAGCCGAGAGCGTTTGACAGTAGATGGTGTTTGGAAATATACGGCGGCAGGAATATGTCGCTGGTTTTACATAGTCTTGTTGAAGAGGAATTTCTCTTAGATCGAATACGTGGATCGTGGCAAGGGCTTATGAGATTTTGTCTCGTGGTTTTAAGTATAACGGGAGTCTGCAGGCTGGACCCATTGTAACATCTGCAACGCGCTTGCTTTTGGTGCAGTGGAAGAAGTAGTGACCAGTGGGAGTCGTTATTGTGGGGAAAATCAGTAGCAATACATTAACGGCAATAACCATTCAATAACGGTTACTATTTTCGAAATTATGTGTAAGGAACGGAAATAGAAAGTAAATTCAGGTAGTACCTTGAACGCACATGATATCTATACCCATTCCTAGAGAGCCCTATTCGATGCCGAGAGTGCATAATTAGAGCGAGTCTGGTAGTCGCATTCTATTTCATGTTATTTTCGTATATTTAGAAACTATGCTTTTTCTCTATCTTGAAAATAAGATTATTCTAAAAATAAGAGTGGAATTTAAACTCTAATTTTTAGAATAATCTTCTTACATCGCAGAAAATCATCTACGTAGTAACGTGCGAGCTTTCGGTGAGAATTCGGATGTGTGGTCACATATTTCGGTAGTCGATACACGAGTTCAGGCGCAGGCAGATACAAGGCACATGGAGCTACGGGGGCGACGTCTTCGCAGTGGTTGAAGTGAAGACAGAATCAGCGCCACCGCTCAGCGTTCAGCGCTCTAAATCAGCCCACCCTGATTCTTTCTGAGATGATTCCTGCAGCCAACGCCGTATTCGCACTATAGATATTATATAATATATAGCGAGTACCTATAAGCCTCGCAGCTTTTCAGATATATCGGAATTCAATATTAATAAATAACAAAGACACATTTCTGACTCGACTTGGCGTATTTAAAGCGTGCTTCTCATATTACTATATTTATAAAGTGAAGTATTGATGTATATACTTTCTTCGCACCGCCATGGAGCTTTCTCTATCTATTTATTTCCATCTTCGATGATGATGTCTCCCTTTCACACGAGCGTTTTTCGGGAGAGTCGACTTTTATGGGCGCGTCTTATACACAAGGGTGATATTCAAAATCAAATGCTTGTGCTATATATTGGAATTTGGAGTAGGTGGTGACTATGTTCACGGAGCAATCCATCAAGTCCTTTCGGCAGCTACTCAAACAGATTAAAGAAGCGTTTACGGATCAGCGGAGAAAGATAATCACTTTATTGAATCTTTTTTCTTCGATGGAACGAGAAAACTTTGTTTCTATGTTATTATTTTACCGAGTACGTATAGAGAAGGGAGAATAATGTACAGATGTTGAAATTTTCGCACAGTGTCAGATAACCACTTTCTCTTTCACATGAGTGTGTACTCCATTTCACGTCAAGAAGGAGAGTGGATTTGCATCTTCGTCGTGGACCCACTGCTGCTACAAATGAGTTAATGAGTCTCAAAACTGCCCATAGAGCCTTTTGTCCGGCTCCAGACATGGCTTGTGAGTTTTGAAACTCATAGCTCGTGTCTAGCAGCAGTAGGCCCTCGAGGAAGATGCAAATTCACACTCCTTCTTAACTTGTAATGGAGTTTAGTCAATAATAATGAGAGATATTACGACCTTACAATTACTTATGCATCAACCATACCATTGCCAATTGCTGTTCCATTTACCATTGCCAATTGCTGTACCATTTACCAATGTTTGGAGTAAGTTGGGCTAAAAATGTTGTTAATGGTCGCTGTTCTGCCAATAACAATTCTAACTTAAACGCAAAGTGGCAGCAAAAAACTGCTCGGATTCGCGTCCAAGTTGAATACTAAATCCTTATTCCTTACACAATACTTACCAAGTTTACCAATAATAATTATAGGTGATTACATGACCCACATCCAGACTATATGAACAACATAATACAAGCGTGCTCTATACTTGGTATACCTTGGCTACCTTTTGGGGCTTAATTGTTGCCCTTGAACTACTCCTGTGTAAGTAATGGATACAACACTCAGAATATACTAGTGTACTGGTAAATTTGGAAATTACTAATTTATCTCTTGAGGGCACGGTTTCAATTTACAGGCACACACAAATCTTGTGCAGTAAGCACATTAGCCGATTTAATCGTTACCTTGACAATTATACATGTTCGAACACAGGATGTAATTTATATCAGTGTGATAAAAATAAAAAACTAAAAGGTACAGTTTGAAATGATAGGAAAAGGCTCGGCTTCTCTACTCACGCCCAGTTATTTGAGCAATAATTTATTGAGTTGACAGTAGAAACTACAGTCAAGATCGTGGAGCACACCGGAGAGTTTAATCATTTAATAGCGCAGGACGCTAGCTGCAGCCTGCGCCCTGCGCCCTGCGCCTCGCGGCTAGAGACGCATCGTAAACTCAGGAGCGCAAAGCTCTTTTCAAACAACACACGTTGGGGCTGGAGTGTATAACATTGTGAAACACTTCTTGTTACCTAACGGCGCATTTAAAAAATATCGCAGCGATAAAACCGCGCTAAGTTCGCATGGTTGATACTACAATACAGCCACTTACGCGCACACACACCCACACACACTCACACATACAGAGTGAGCCAGAGCGTCTACACCGCAATCTAGCTAGACGATAGCAAAACCTCTTTTACTTATATATTATACCTAATTAGTTTTCCAAACTGTGAACTTTGCATACTACCTTACTTCTTCAGTGCGGCGGTGGCACCCATAATATTTGAGGGCAACTTCACAACTTTAGTATGCGCGATTCGAAGCCAGTTTATACGAACGCAAAGGGAATCACGATTAAAAGCCCAAACGAGATCTTGGCTCATTTTGGATCTGAGATTCTGTAGGCGGATGTTCGAAAGAGGACGGGGCAGCTTCTAATTGGTGAATCAAGAACGACCGGCGCACGGAGAGAGGAAGGCAGAGAGAGAGAGAGAGAGAGAGAGAGAGAGCGGGGGAGAAAGAAAGTGAAAGAGCGTCCGGGAATGGAAGGAACGAAGACGGCGAAGACGACGAAGGCGACGCTGACGACGGCTCGGGCGCGTCTTGCTCGGCTCTCAGAGGAAACGGGCGGCAGATGGTGGAAAGAGCTCTCTCGTAGGCTTTGCGGAAACTTGATGGTAGTACTCAGTTTCAGAAAATCTATGAATAATCTCTCTAATTCAAATCACTGGGGTTATGAAAGTGGAAGCGTCTCTTTAGCCGTTTCGGATTAGTGAACGCTTACTGCAAACAACTTTCTTTTAGCGGATTTTCCGTTTGATTTTCTTTCATTGAGTTGTAAGTAGTACTCGCGTTACCAAAGGAAGCATACGATTCCATTTCTTTAATGATTTCAAACATATCTCGGTTCGAAAATAAAATTTGTTTGATTGTTAAATACTACTTTATATATAATTTTATTTTATATTTACTTGCAGTGCGCCTCTCATTATAATTAATTAGACTGAAGTTGTTTCGATTGTAACACTGAACTTGCGAAATTAATTTCTCACTGCCTTTGCTTTCGGATAAAGGTCGAAGTTTATGACCGACCGGCTCGACTTCCTTGTCTTATTAGTTACTGTACGATACGTATACGCTCGGCAGTCTTCGTCTCAAGATATTACACTCCTCTACTCCACGTCTCTTAAAGTCTCATTATTGCTGGCTGCACGATACTTTCGCAGCGAATATATCCGACATCAAAGTAGAATATTTCTTACATTAGCTGTAATTATTATGTAAAACCTTCGCTAGGCAGGGGCATGAATACGCAAGCAGTCTTCTGAATGAGCCGGCCAGAACGAGATGTATCGCTTCTTAGATGTGCATGTAGAGTGCATGCAGATTCGATGTGCGAACGCGGAAGCACACACATCACGAATAGATACACAGAGACACAATCAAACGGATAAAATTAGGTGTATGGTATAAATCATAGAACATCCAATTGTCATGCAAATTCCACGATGATATGTCGTCTGTGTGAAACGCTGTACAGCCATAGCAACCACTTTGTAATCGTATTGGTTAACATTTGGCGGTATCTGTTTAACAGAGATTGAATCAACCAACCGCTAGACAGCGCTGATGCTAGTTTCACGTGACTTTCTTCGGCTGACGCTAGATGTTAACACATGTCACGTATACGTATCAAGCTTGCTCGCTCGCTCGCCTGCTGTTTATCTTGCACTCTCTCCCTCTATCTCGTGCATATTATTATTACTAATTTATGGAAGCTATACCCGGGGTTTCAGTTGCGAAGGAAAGCATGGGAAATTGCTTCCCCCGTGCGCGTATATGCCACGGGATAACTAACTGTATTTCGGTGAACAAATAGGGCACAATTTTGCTAATACAGTATCATTGTATGCATTATAATAATTCTGATATGCTGATTTTGTCGTTGTTCGGAATAACTCATTCAAAGTTTTGGAAGACTTTCGCGAAGAGCAAAGAGAAGAATGCAAATCCGTAAGATGTGATCTAATTTGTCAGCATTTTGATATTTCTATTTTCATGTCTGCTACTTTAATGGATTCAAAGTCAAAACCGTGTACCTTTGGTTAGACATGTATGTGGCTAGACGTTGAATCTTATAAATATCATTATGTCTTGTTTTCCACAATCTGCGCTGTAATTGAGATCGCATAAGATATTGCCTTCATGAGACATGCATCTAAATTATTATCTGCATTGCAAGACGTATTGCAATTGCAGGGAAAATTGTTTCATATCATATGCACAGTTGCACGCATTAGTGCACCCGCAAAATTATTAATATTCCAACTTAAGCTCTGTGTGCGGTAAAGGATCCTGAATAAACAAGATAAATAAAAACTCGCCATTTTCGCGTATAAACTCGCCTCTCTTTCCATCCCTAACTCTCACTCTCTCGCTCTCTTTCCTCTATCTCTCTCACCCTTCTGTTGCTATTCTAAAACACCGCGATTTATTTTAATATCTCGCTTTTCGAAAATATTGTTATTGTTCGTAATTATGAAATAAAGTAAATTACGTTTAAGTTACTGACAAAGCAAATTAGCTTGCGTATTATAAATATACAGCAAAAGCACACGCACACGCAAACACATACACATACACACACCCACCCTCATTTAAAGCACAATGGTCGGCCAGGGAAGTTTTTCCTCGTAGCCATACACTACGCCGCAGCACATGCAAAACAGAGGAAGAGAACAACTCCCCATCCCCTATGCAAACCACAGAAAAAATACAAAGTTCAAATTAACAAGCATCTTTCTCCTCACCTAAGAGCAGACGCCGCCGACGCCGACGCCGACGCCGACGCCGACGCCGATGCCAGCGCACCCGCCAGCGCCGCCGGCTCTAGATCGCATTAAGATCACTTATTTTTCATTAGAACCAATTAGTCGATCAATGCGCTAAGACCGCAGCCGAGCAGAGGGGCCCACAGGGGCGATAGCGGCCGCGGGAGGTGCCAGGGGGGGGGGCGAGGGGGCGAGGGGGCACCCCATGTAACGATGATAAATGCCGGCGGCTATTAATCAAGCAATTAAACACGAGACTAATTGTCCAAGCATTGTCAGAATCAATACGGCACGGCTTGTGCCGGCGTTGCACGAGGCAGCTGGCGCGCTGGCCGGCCAACTCTGTGTGCGGCGGTGCAGCGAGCGTTGAATATGCAAACCGGAAGACATATGCAGTCGTCACGGATGGCCGGACAAAGGTGCAGGCGCGACTGGCCAATGATAATAGTGCGATTGAATGCACTGTCGGAGTTGCAGTTGCAGTTGACAACACGTGATATGTGCGATGGACAGTGAGGGGGGGGGGTGATTGCGGTTTTGGGGAGCAATCGTCTTTCCTGCTTGTCAATGTGAGGGGGATGTGTTGGGTTGCGACTGGTGGGGCTCGGGATTGTTGCTATACTGCTTGGGTGTTGATTCCAGGACAATGAGTTGAGCTTGGTTATGATTTTAAGTGGAATTTGTGGGGAACGTTGACCGTTTACATGTGTTTGTTATTAAAATTTTAATTTCTTTTAAAATCATCAGAAAGATCTTGATTTAGTTACATTTTTGCAACAGACAAACAAAACATGACCAAAATGTACTCTTATATACTCTTTTTGCAGCATGTGAGTGAGGTTTACCTGCGGCCAATCGATTGAAAATGAATCATTGATCGCTTAAAATTGCTCCAATTTCGTTAATAATGTGGGTCGCACATCATGTGACGTTAAAAGCCCCACGAAAGTTAGCATTGTAAATCGCTGTCGAGAAGAGGGAGTAGAATTATTCACACACATATTCAAGCTTAATTGTTTGTCACATAGCACATAAGTAATTGTATTATAATTTATTTTTGTAGTTGCTAGGCAAGTTTTCGAAGCGGAGGTTATTTTCAAAATTCTGCACGGATTATTCACGGATTTTAATTTCTATTTAATATATTGTTGATAGGATTTCTATTTCTATTTCTATTTCTATTTCTATTTCTATTTCTAGTACTAGGTCTATAGGAGTTCGTTTGTCGGTCAAAAAAAGCTTGCCACATAAACTCATTAGCGTTTTTGATAACAGGCTCTACATTTGATAGTCAGAAGATCAGCTGATTAAATAAGAAATTATTTCAGTATTCTCACTGACAACTAAAATAAATCGTAGGAAAAGTCTCCGTCGCAATGCACGCAATTTATCATGTCCAAGCAGAGGCAGTCAAAAAAAGGCGTATTGTTTGCAGCAAGCAATTCTTTTTGTTTTCTAAGGATGTGCAATCAATCGCAGATATTCAAAAAATCAAATCAAAAATCGAATATAGCATTATCTGCTTTATGCGCGCAATCTCGCTTACCTGAAAACGGCACTCTATACCTGTCTCTCTCTTGCAAAGTGCACGGTCGCTAGATGTACGCAGATCAAATTTTCATTCAACCAATGCATCGAAATTTTCTTTTAATAGTCTGAAAGACAAACTTGAAAAAGTATTGTTGGATTAAAGACTCGAGCACGAGATTGAGTTCAAGCAATTTCGTCTAGGACATTAAGTTCTAATTTTCGAGTAAGTTGAACGAAACAAAAATCAGAGTGCGAGGAGATTATATTGTGGTATAAAGATCGCCAAAATGCTTTCATGCATTTGGAGATTGGGAAACTCATTTGATTTGTCAAATTGTCAAATTGTCAAATTGAAATGTCAAATTTTACCTATACCGCCACGGGTACTGACTGGAGTTATATACAATTTTTGAAACGCCCATCTTGCATTTCGAGATACTCATCCTTGTTGCAAATACCTAACCTTGCTCCATCCAGACGCATCAGTATTATAGTTTGACTTCTTTATTTGCAGACATGTCACTGGCATTGGCAGGCTTTGAAGCATTTTGAATCTATGGATCAAAGTCCCATATGGCGTCGCTTTGATTCACCGATTGATCCTTTAAATCTCCCGTAGTACTCTCCCCCCAGACGGGTGTCATAATCACATTATTCTTTTATTCGCTGTCGATCAGTTGACACAGTTTCAGACATTTAATAAAGCAAAGAGCTCTGGTTGTATGTCAAGTGTTGGCCAGCGGCGACCAGTGGTGGCTGCTTTCCACGACGCTCTGGGGCCTAGGGGCTCTGGGACGTTGGGAATAACAGTGGCGTTACCAAATGGCTACTCATTAGGAACGAGATCGTGTTTTTTTTTCCGTCCTTTTAACCATGCTGAGGTCATGGGGTTTCTTTTATGTGCCGGTATACGTGTAATCGACAGGTTATAACTGTGGTACGCGCATATACCATCAACGCAATTAAGTATCTCCATCGGCATAAAAAATGAAACGTTATCTTAAATAATTTCGTTCCACATGCAACTAAAAGAATTCTTACTAACATTAAAAGCTTGATGCGATCAGTTAGGTGAAATGTAACCCCATAACAATCGCAGAAAAACTACTTGAATATTTCCAACAGCCATCCAAGTCGTTAAGTCCATACCTTTATAAAATTCACATACCTTAACCATCATCAAAATGTTATCCGCATTTGCGCGAAATGTCTGTAAGACACGCGAACATCGCGGCATTTTTATTATCTCCTCACGCCACTGCCGTGTTTGCTTGGCCGTCAGCGACTAGAGTGGTTGGGGGGGGGGGGGGGGGGGGGGGGGTATGGAGACACTCGAAGCTCGCGGACTCGATCGCAATTTCAAACGCGACAATGCAATAGTATTAATTCATTTGGTCTAGCGTCGACTGGTTTGGTTTGCTGTCAGCGGTCGTTCATAGCAGTGTTTGCTCGGCACATCCACGCTCGACCGGTCTCGCCTCGACGCCGTTGCTCCAGTTCACAGGACATGATAGCGTCGGTTTCACAATCGACGCCGACGCCCGGGATTACACGCGTGGACGCTTTGTGCGGGATGGGAAACATGGCCCGCGGCGGCGTCGGTGGCGTCGGTATAACGCTAAGCCGACGGAAAATGGGGAAATTATAGGAGGATCTAATTCCGAAAAAGAACATCTGATTATGAACGTGCGGTAGGGTTGGGAAATAGCAGCCTCCGGGTTTATGCGTTTTAGTTTTCAATGGAGATGAGATTACATCTGTTTGATAGATGACATTGGAAAGATATCAGAAAGTTAGGAAAGTGTTGGGGCGTTCAGCGTTAGCTACCATTTCGGGAAATGAGTTTTTTTTTACATGCAAACAGAAAACGTTGGAGCTGGATGAAAGAATGGTTTCATGTAGTGTTGGTATCGTCATTCGGCAGTTTTATCAATAGAGCGAACGAAGTTGTGATGCTAGCTTATATTTTCGTTTACATTTTTGGCACCAGGTGGCAGCTATATTGGAGTGGAATTTTTTGGAAGCCGAGCCGTTATATTTTTTAGTGAAACGTTGAACATTCCAGAATGTTACACATAAAATTGTGATACTGTCTTGTAGTTCTTTATTAAAGTCAACAAGAAGTTAATAACAGTAATTAAAATACTGAAAACGTAAGGTATTTTGAAAGCATAGCATGTAAAAGCCTGAAATACACCAGTAGGTAGGTATATATCAACCCTTTTTCTTTGTTGTACAAACTCAATAGCACACCTTTTGCATCAATATCATTCTCCTTAGTAAAACGACCCCTCATATTATAATTACAACGTGCCACTGAGTTTTTACGACTCTCTCGTTACTTGTTCCGAAACGTATACTTAATTTATTATGTTATTCAAATCAAGCTTCCCCTTGTGTATACAGACCAATAAAATTGTCTAACATTTCCTCACTGCGATTAACCTAGTCAAGTGGATTGTGGATAGGGAGAGTGTAGTAACTTACTATATCTATATCCCCATTTAGCAGTGTATAGCATACCTATTTATAGGTAAGATTGCTTGCCTTGAATCATGCGCGCGTGCAAGTGGAGAGGCTATGCACAAAGCGGCTGATATACGAGCTGCGCGAACGTTTTTAATCGTTCTGAGTTATGGCTGGGAGGTTGGCAGAAGTGGGATTTTGGGATAAGGTTAACATTGGTAGGAGGTTAGGTAGGAGTTGAGGAGGTTGACTTAGCAAGGAGGGATGGGAAGTTGACAGAAGTTAGCAGATTCACGGGAAGGAGTTGACGGAGATTCACGTGAGAGTGGCCCGAGATTGGAGCCATGAGGTTGGTCGAGCTGGGAGAGTGATGTAGAGTTGGAAGGGTGGCAAACATGGGATTGTGGGGAACGTCCGCAGCAGATTCCAGAAGAAACAGTGGGCCAACTTTCTGCCTTTGAATTGTATTCAAAGTGGCGTGCGAGTTAAGATTTCGTCTCTCTCTTTTTCATCATCAGTGTTTGGAAATACAAATTACATTTATATATTTTTCAGATTCAGCAATTATGAATCCAAGTTGTGGTTACCGAATGTTTCCGAGCGGTCCCATTGACGCAAAGAAACGGTTAAAAATCCCATCTGCTTCATATAGATGCTGATAAATAAGAGTAAATATAATTTTCCTATAAAGCTGCAAATGAAGGCATCTGCTTGCCAACTCATAAACTTTCCTCGCTTTACTGCTATGCCTGTTACCAAGAGGTTTAGGCCGAACAATCTTAAAATCCGACGCGCAAAAAGGGTGTCTATCCTTTATTTTTGTTGGTGATTTGCTTCCGAAAGAGTTGACAAGACGACGGGGAGTTTGTTTGATACTTTGTCACTTGGTTAAGTGGGAAAACACGCGCTAGGAAAATTACTCATCGTCTACAAACACTTATTTAATAAATTAATGCTAATTAGTCCAAGTTTGCTCGCGATTTCTGATAGCATCTCGCACGCGGATACAGAACGTAACCTAATGTTTGCTTTGCAGGATATAATTGGCGGGAAAGGGTGGGAAGGGAAGCGTGGAAGTGTTTACCGTGCATTGTAAACATCAAAATTAAATTTTCAATCGATGGGTTTGGGTAATGGCGAATTTCAGTATTCTGCGTACACAGTCGCGCTTGTTAATTACAAATTTGATGCGTGATCTGCGAGTCAAGTCGGTGTTTGACTCGTAGATGCGCATTGTTTTCGTGTTACCCAGGGCGGGGTATACTTGCATGCTCTACTTGTTTTCTTCGCAAGCTTCTGACGCTGTCTTACTGCAAGTAATACGGATTTGCTCATTCATTATTAATTAAGTTTAAACATTAGGGAAACCAAAGGAGACTGACTGAAGGTAGGTCGTCGAGAAATAAAGAAAATCCGCACTTTGTTGCGGCAGGTGATCAAGTTTGGTGGAGGAGCCGTGATTGCTCTGCGGGCTGCTTTCAGGGGCAGTCGGGAACGATTAAATGTTGAATTTTTTATCACTCAGGAAATTCTCCATGAAGTTGACTTATTGATTATCAATATAGAATATACATTTAGTAGTCAAACTTCATCTTGATTTTGGGTATTTTTTTGTGTTTTATTAACTTTTCTTGTGCATCAATAATCGAGCTGAAGTATGCTATCGTCCTGAAGTCAACCTGCAAGACAACTTAAATACTTTGGGTGGCAAGCTATCATTGATTCACGTCCGAATCAGGCAGTGGTTGTTGGTTGGTGGAGGAGCCGTGTTTTGATATGCGGGCTGCGTTCAGGGGCACCTGAAATATCACTTAATAATTAATGACACATTTGATGAGAGTACCGAGCGGAGTGAGCGGAGCAAAATCTTCAGCCTCACTACTCGCAAAAGAGTCACTTGTGGGTGCGTTTTTTTAAATGTGTGATCGCGCGCGAACTGCGTACAGACCAAACGCCAACTCTGAATTTAAAGACATTTTCGAGTATCTAGACCGCATGCGTTTTTCAAAAAATAGAGTGGGAAGTTTTTTTAACTTATCAAAACTTACCAAAATGTACGTGCTTTTGAAAATTTCGTAACACTGTTGAGCCGAATGCTCAACTGCTCTGCGGGCTGCGTTCAGGTGCACACAGTTAGGAACCGACGGAAATGACACTTTTAACTTATTTTGTCACAATTTTAACCCTACGGCCCCCTCGCTTCGGAAAACACGTGACATATCTTTCATCGAGATTCGTATCTCATACAAATACTACCAAACATGTGTGTGCGTGACATGAAAATCGATCGCATTTGCAAAAAAAACATTTATAGGCCATTCACTCTGTATCACCTAAAAACTAACCACTCGAATAAACTCGAATGCTCGTTTTCATTTTTTGTTCCGCGAAAATGTACCACGGCTCCACGTAAAAAGAGTCCCAACAGTTCAATGTTTGGTGGTAAATATGGTGCTCATTTGCATCGATAGACAGATGACGAATCGCCAACGAAATTCGACGAACTATGACAGATTGCAATGAAAGCATTGGGATTTATTTTTATAAAATGTCAATGTTAATTTTTTAACTCCATCAATGTTCGAGTTATGTCATGCACATTTAGAGTGGTAATAAAAGGTATTCATAAATTATTATAGGCCGCCAGAGCTTAGTGAAATCTGGTTAGTTATCGCACCAACGGTGTTTGTGCTCTGAAAACGTCTCCAAGCTAAACAATAATTCTCTTAGTCAAATCACTGGATGTGTCTAATATAGGGCTAGCACGCTTAACCTATATAATACCTTGTTACAGAAACCACCGTTTTTGGCTTTTCGATCAGGATATTATAGCTACGTGTTATTTCCGCAGTTACTCACCTCTATTTTGGCTTCACAATCGCACATCCATTGACCAAAGAGTAGTATTTGCGTGAATTGCTTAAACTGTTTCGCTAATTGCCACCCATCTGTCCAGTCTGTCCATCATAATCTTCATCACGCTCGTTATTGTACACAACTGTAGTTCAGTTCAGTCTCACGCATTCTAAGGTTGACTTGTAATTGCAATATAACCAACAACTTTATAGATATGCGCTCCAAATGATGTATGTGCAATGTGTGTCCTTGCTGATTAAGAGTGCTGTTTTTTCTTGCGTACGTATTTGAAGCGGTGTGTTTGTTAGTTTTGCTCCAGAGAAAATGTCATTAAGATGTTTAACTGGAGCGAGGGATGTTGCGAATCAGTCTGCTGCAAATGTACAATTTAATGGTCGGCGATCAAAAGGAACGTTAATTTTGCAGATAATTTATGTCGGTGTAATTAAACACGACTATTTAGTAGCATATCTACGATCTCACTACTCGTTCTGTGTTCCTTATGAAAGGCGTATCTATTTAGTAGCATATCTACGATCTCACTACTCGTTCTGTGTTCCTTATGAAAGGCGTATCTATTTAGTAGCATATCTACGATCTCACTACTCGTTCTGTGTTCCTTATGAAAGGCGTATCTATTTAGTAGCATATCTACGATCTCACTACTCGTTCTGTGTTCCTTATGAAAGGCGTATCTATTTAGTAGCATATCTACGATCTCACTACTCGTTCTGTGTTCCTTATGAAAGGCGTATCTATTTAGTAGCATATCTACGATCTCACTACTCGTTCTGTGTTCCTTATGAAAGGCGTATCTATTTAGTAGCATATCTACGATCTCACTACTCGTTCTGTGTTCCTTATGAAAGGCGTATCTATTTAGTAGCATATCTACGATCTCACTACTCGTTCTGTGTTCCTTATGAAAGGCGTATCTATTTAGTAGCATATCTACGATCTCACTACTCGTTCTGTGTTCCTTATGAAAGGCGTATCTATTTAGTAGCATATCTACGATCTCACTACTCGTTCTGTGTTCCTTATGAAAGGCGTATCTATTTAGTAGCATATCTACGATCTCACTACTCGTTCTGTGTTCCTTATGAAAGGCGTATCTATTTAGTAGCATATCTACGATCTCACTACTCGTTCTGTGTTCCTTATGAAAGGCGTATCTATTTAGTAGCATATCTACGATCTCACTACTCGTTCTGTGTTCCTTATGAAAGGCGTATCTATTTAGTGTAACTATGGTGAAACCATCGTCGGGAATTTCAACAATTTTGAGAATGACATTACTATTTTAATTTTCTTCGCGTCTACAATTAAGCGTGGCCAACAACTTTTGATGAGAGCCTGGATTCAGAGAAATGTGCATTGGTGGAAAATAATGAAATAAAAACTGAGCTTGGATGAAGTAAGTCGGTGCTGGGGGCTACGGCGCAAACAAACAAAAGTATTCGACGAGCAATAACAAACTGTATTGAAAACATGGAGATTCGAGCTATGTCTGCATCAATATGCTCCTGAAATCATAATATTTTGAGGTTACATAAAAATCGAGCCCTGGAATGAGAGGCGACCTACTTACAGGTGAAATAACTGAGCGAACTTGACTCGAGCATGTTTGTTGCGAACCCATTGCCAGTACGTCCGGTTGACAAGCATCTGATTACATCTTGTTATGGTGCTTTACGGACTTACGACCTGATCAGAGAATTGCTTCAAAAGGTAGATAGTATTGATGGGAGTATGTGGCATTGCTTTAAGATTTCAAAAACTTTGATTCAACTGCAATTTTAAGACTCATACCAACTATGTTATTTAAACTTCGCAGTATACTCACTAGTCAGTACACGATCTTCATTGCTTCGAGTTCAGAGTTTCTAAGACAGTTCCCACCACTTAAACTCCATTTTACTCGAACTGTGCAAAAATGTAGACTGTTGCCTAAGGACAAGTGTTCCTAGTAACATTGGAATCGTGATAACGCGACGTGTATCCAAGAGTGTGGCGCAGGGGGAGCCCCGATTTGGGCCTCCGGTGCCCTCCTGCCCCCCCCCCCACCCAGCATGTGCACTGTCGGAAAATGCAAAGTGATTCCCCACCCAGTGGTCTGTTTGATATGATCTAATAACATACAGGCGCGGAAAGTTTGAGGGCACGTCTTCGTCTTGAACCATCTAGCATGGAAATACAGCTCGAGCTAGCCTAGCGCGAAACTTGCTCCAATAAAGTTTAAGTTTATTATTAAGATCAGAATCTGCATGTTTAAAGCTAACATTTCCTACCAAGGTAAATCTTTTAGAAGACCCTACAAGGATGACTTCTCACTACAAGCTTACCCTTTTGATCAGAGCTGAGAGCACAAAGAAAGCGCTCCTCTATTTACCCCATAATTTTTTTCGGAAATGATTTAAATCACTCTGAACTTTTCCAGTTTATCAGCTAAATCCATTATGTACGAATAAATTTAAGTTAAAATTTCATAAAAAAGATATATAAAAAAGAAACTTTCCCATGGCCTGTTAAAGACTGTACGGGCTGTACGATGTACATGGCTGTAGTTGGTCGTTTGGCGCCGTAAACTACAATTCATTAGACGTGATTACATTTTACCTGTGAGCGGGCCGCTCGCTTATGCGGAGGGAATTATTTATGCGAAAACCTGGAAACCACTTCACGGAGCCGCCCCAAACACGAGGTCTCGTTTTTAATATACTCGTCAAGCGGGGCACGCTAACAGCGGGGCTGTGAGTGTGACTAGCAATGCTTCTTTCACTCGCAGTCACGAACTTCATCGACTGCATGCCCGATACCGTGTGCTGGTCACCCGCACTTGCTCTTGAGGGAACTCTAGTGTTTTCGTCGTACGGGGAGGTTCACGCGGGAACTTCTCCTGGCCACAAATACGAACGTAGAGTATTGGAAAAAATTACATGTGTAGTTGAAGGGTTGTTTGATGTCGGATTGTGAGATAGGTTTTATGCTTTAAAAAATGTCAGAGGTGTGCATTTTCATAAAGTGCCTAAAATGCTTTTTTTTTTTTTAATTTTTACGTAGCTCGTATGGAAAAAGTATGTCATAACTTGCATTGAACACTACTATCCGACATCAATTGAATCTTTCGCGGTCTATGGGTTTTTTCTCCAGATTTGTACAGTAATAATTGTTGGTGTAGGAAGTTCCCGCGTGAACCTCTGCACCGACCCCGGGCCACGCAGCGTAGCATATGAATCCAATTGTTTGCAACACTCGTCAGTAGCAAATTATTTTAGAATGTACAGAAAGTGAGGCACAAGTTTGTTCAGGACATGGGTGGAAATCGATTTCAGGCATTTCCAGTAGTTAATGTTATATAGCTATAGCTACAGTGATCGATGGAAATACTATATTCACAAATCAGCAGATGATTTCTAGGAACGGTGGCATGTGGTTAAATAAGCAGATGTTTTTTTGTTTCGACGATCCTAGGAGATTGATTCTGTGGATGGTAATAATAATACTAGTAATAATACTTCACCAATAATATCCTAATATCTATATATATTAAAATAAGTTAATTCAGTGCTAGCATTAAATATACAGGTAAAATTGTACGACTCGATATGCTTTACAGTGTTCTATTACGTATCCCGGACTCTAATTCTAGCTTTGAATATTTGCAGAGAAAATGTTGTAGGAAAATAGCTTTGAAATATTTATGTCCTAAAAGTTGGGAAAAGACACAGCGTCCTTTCGAGGTGAAAATATCGTTCGCTAACCTTTTTTATGGGTCCACAAAATCTTTCGAGGTATTTTTTATTCGCCTGGGCTGGAAACAAGTCTAGGTTTTTGCCAACGCCAGCTGAACTTTCCGGGTTTCCCTCGATAAAAATTTTTCTTTGGAAAAGTACTAATCTTTTTATACCTAATACTTCTGCGCTTTATACTTTCTTCTATAAATATTGAAATAAAATCATTATTATTTTACAAAATTTTCTCATACTGACACAAAATTTTTGAAAGCCAGTACGCAATGTGATATGGGCAATTTTTTTGTGACATCACGCATAAAATATCAGAATAGTGATTTATTTAAAAGTAAAAATTTACCACCTTTCGGAGATCTTTTGTATAGATAAATCTACAGCACCTAAACCATATTAAAAATACACTTATCAACTAGAAAACCATCGCATGCTTCTTAATATACTACCAACTACCAAGTGGTCTTCAACACCAACTAAAATATGCATCACACAACATGCAAACACAATGCATTTTTTGCTACTCTGACTAGCATGAATACATCCAACCATGATACAGTAACGCTAATGCTCTCATCCCTAACCTAACCTATCTCTCTTGAGCACAGACACCGCGACCTAACCCCTCCCCTAGCCCCTGTTCTCAGCCAGTTACGTGCATTGCCCATTCGAGCTAGACTTAATGTCAAGTTATTTATAATAATTACTCTGCAAACGGGCATTATCAAAGTGTCTGCATTGTACAATGCACGAATATTAGCCATTGTTTTAGCACGCTGTGTTCTCCGGCTAACAGAGCGCTTGTCTTGTATGATATTGTACCTAGGGTATTGTAATGTAAGTAGCATTTGGGATAAGATCCAACTCGAGTAACAAATTCGAACCGGATACGGAAACGGGCGCACGAGACGCGGATATAGCGCCGTCCGTGGCCAAAGCGTTAATTCGGCTATCCAGCGACATTCGGTTATTCCGTGTCTGAGAACTGGCTTGGTTATAAGGTGGCTAGATCAGCATCCTGCAACAACCTTTGTTTCCGTAGGAGCTAGCCTGGTATACTTAGACCAGTAGATCAACTGCTTGTCTCGCTCTTTACCTCGGTAAACACTTTCTACGAATGTTGCAGAGTGAACATGACTGTAGATCAAGTTTAATCAGTAAATTGATGTACAATCGGTTGACTTAACACGTGCACAGGTAAAAGTGGGGATAGTGGCCTATGGAGAGGACATGGATTGACTTTGTTGTATTTTAGCTTATTTCTAGGTAAGCTAGGTCAGGTAGTCCCTGACTCTGGTTGTGGTGGTGCCAATTAAGCCCACTGGGTATTAGTTCTTCAACGTGATTGTAATGTACCAAACGCTACGAATTTTATGTTTATGTCTTGAATGTAAGTACGTCTTCACTTATTGTGGTGTGGGTTGCAGTTGTGCGAACAACGCGAGTCAGTTGCAGGCACATCTCCTGAACGCAGCCCGCAGAGCAAACTTGGCACTTCCACCAAATCACCATAATAGAAATAGCGAAATAGCAAACATGACCGTTAAAATTGGAATGATGAGCGAATCGAGCAGCACGTTCAGGCACCTTAGCTGGTTCGTACCGATGCTAGTACCAATGATGTCCGTCGTTTGTCAACTGTCAGCAGCGCGTGTCTATGCGGCGGCCGGAGCGGGAAACAATCGCAGCAGGAATCCCAACTGCAGTGTATCTTTGCGTCCCGTCGCACGGATTAAATTACTATCTTATTCGGTGGTGCGTTCAGCATAAGTCTGTGTCCTGTGGTCTCGTGGTTGCTCATTATTTTTAACTGATTGCTGCTGACACGAACTACGCATTTCTTACATACATGTAGTTTTTCTGCCAAATAACAGTTACATTTTTCTTGCCATCTTATTTGGCATATCGCTACCTATTGAGCGTGTTTTTTTCGCGAAAACCGGTGCAAATTTCAAGACAACAAGCTTTTACTTATCTTTGCACCCATTTACTAAAAACATCTAAAAATATTATGACCTTGCAGAAAAAACCCGTCGTCAAAAAGGGTTTCTCGTGGACAACTGTAGGCGCAAACAACAAACAAAGAAAAGAACCAACAACACGTGTAAAATAAATTATCTCTCGCACTCGCGTGGCTCTGAATCAAGCAAGTTTCTTTCTTTTATTTTTTTAGACTCTCAAATTGGTAGAACGTTCGAGGGGCTCCCAGAGATAACACTGGCCGCGTCCCGCTCTGCGAGCGCCGTTCGCCGCAACTTGAGATTAGTCGTCGAGTTGTGTAGCGCTTTAGATGCGGCGCATTCAGGTCTTAGATCACAAGAAACAAGGACGCTGGGGCATGGTGGGTGGGGGCGGGGTGTGGGGGGGGGGCTGATCCTACGTGCCACGTGTGCAGATGACGAGGCACAAAGACGTTGGAGGCAGAGTGAGTCAAGGCGCGAATTAAAAAGATACCTGGAATAATATAGCAGTTACTTTTTCAGCACAATTGTCACTAGGCAAACAAGGATAAGGCACGGTCGTGTAATGCATTCCAGCTGGCCAACTCTCTGTCGCCTAAAGTATCGCCGTCTTTGCTGAGCAAATTAAGTTTTATTCGAGTGGCTTTCCTGGAGGTCGTGTCCGCGACGTGTAAATGGTTTTGTATCGATCGTTTCTCGCACCCATTAGCTAACGTTGTCAAGTTAATGCAGTACTTACCTGAACTTAGTGCAGTAGCGTGTATTTAGTCCTAAAGACTTGTTCTCAGTTGGTACTATTCTAGTTCTGAATAGCATTTTAAAAGTAAACACAGTGTAAAAAACACAGAAGCAATAATCATTGAGATCATTGAGATCAACAATTTTACGCCCCATTTCGACTTTTTCAAAACGGATCGCTTCTGCTTGGATTCTGGTGTACCACAAATATTACTGATTATTATTCATACACGATATTATGCAGTACCGTTGCTACTCGCTTTGCATCACATTGACTCACCCGCAAATCTCATTGTTACCAGCCCTATACCACAACATTGCTATTGCAAAGTTGCATTTAATGCCTAATCTATTCCGTGTGTGACAATCATCCTTACAGATTTTCACATGGTAAGCGTAATCCTCGAATCTAAATTCTCTTTCATATGATACTTTAAAGCAATCATTGCTTATCCCAAAGCATTCACAGGCGGGGCGTGTTAGATTCTCCCACACTTATTACCCAGCGCACCACGCGAACATGCGTGTCTGCAAGACAGCTGCTCCATAGAACGCAATACGCATCAGCGCACAGGGTTGGTAGCACTGGAGAGCCGGCACAGCTGGACTGGCCAACTCTGCGCGTGGACGCCATCTTTCGCATTTAAACCGATTGGCGAGAATTAATGATATACAATGAGGCGCTCGTGCATTTTGAATCTTTGTGTACATTTTTGTATCGATTTTTGCCCTCTTTATAAATATACTTATCGTTATGCATTCACGCTCGTTGAATGCATTGGTATTGGAATGTCCCGTTATGAAAGAGTATAACGCTTTATGAAAACCACTAATAAAATGTAATCTACTGCCAGAAAGCGTCGTAAATCATGAAGTATAATCATTGTATTGGGTCAAACATGGTTGCTAGCCACGATTTCCTTCTATAAGCAGCCGTAAATAGCTGGAACTCCTCTCTGACTGCCTACCAACACCCTCTAGTATATGTTAACGCCAATCATGCGCTGCTATTCAGCAGCGAAATATTATCATCCACTCAGTCTCTTTGCCAGCGTCCAATATGCGCTCCTGAATAGAGTTTGTGCAGGCGGCAGGCCAACTCTTTGCACGGACGAGCGACCCCTTTGACTCTGGGCGGCCTCGGGACTACCAGGGCTGTTGTAGTATGTATCGCGGCTGCCCCCCTGCCCCCCTGCCCCCCTGCCTCCTCCACATCTTCTCATAGAGATGGTGGCCGTTCTCTTACAGCGAACCCCACTTTAGTTATTCATTGGAGTGGCGAAAAGTCTTGTTAGGAGGCGTCTTCTTGCGGGTCAATTTCAGAGATGGAGGGCGTGTTGGTTGGTCTTCAAATGATATTTTCTTGTCAGTAGCTGGGTGATGATAGTGCAGGCTAGTCGTCGAAAACACGTGACATGTGGTATTCCTACAATGTTTTCGTGTACTAGTGGTGAGGTTGTAGCCAATTTTCGGCAAGGATGTAGCTTTATGACACTGTTTTATATTTGATTTATATTTGATTTGTGTTATTGGATGATTGACTGTCGATTGATTGACTGTTTGATTGATTGTGTCACTTCCTTCTACTAAACGTCAAGCATGGCAAAGCTCGTTTCGCAGCCGAAACTACCGCTTCGCGTTTTGTGCGCTGTTTCCAATGCTAGATTTGCGTACATTTGTGTGGCGCTGAAGAGCAGCTGGCTCTGATTGCCATGGAAAATAACAACACGCCACAAGAATTCTATTCGCTTCAGTTGTGAACGGGCCAATTTTGTAATTGTACACAAGGTACACTTCCGCAAGGGACGTAAATAAGTCGCGTAAACTGTTGTGATAACAGAAACAAAGTTTTCTTCGCGCTAGGGGTTTAAAATTATACAATTTTCCACGTGTACGTCGAGTGGTAATAAGTGTCCGTATATAAAGTCCGTGAAATCAAAGTCCGCAAGTAGTTTTAGCATATGAAAAGCGTGAATTTCATTTGCCAAGACTAAAACTCCCTGTCATGCCATTACATACCTGCTTCATGTGCCGATACGAAATATAGTAATTTTAGAACATTCATGCTGTAGATTATTAACGATGTGTTCATTCCGTGTACCGTCGTTATATATTTGCATAGGCGACCAAGTGCAAGGCGTTATTAACAAGGTAACAAGAGTCATTATTTGTGCACCGTCAAGATCGCTCGCCATGCTGTTCTTCGGCGCGCGAGCAAGACAACTCGTAGTTGAACATTGAACAGTGCACTCTTCTGCTGTACACGATCGCTCTGATTAAGGATTCATCACTGTTTGCTAGTCGCCGGCAGCCGGTTAATTAATCGAAAGATAATGAAGCACTCTTGGAACGAACGCGTTTATAATTACCAATTTAACATCGTCGCTGGAGACTCTCTCCTAATCTTTATTATTTGGACCCGAGTTAGATATTTTTTTCGAGTTTCGTGCTTGAGTGGTCAAAAGTAATTGCCGAGTTTCTTCTAGTAGGGGAATTTTCTGTATTTGAAATTAGTTCAATCTAGAATGGCTTCGATGAAATTGTGATTTTTTTCTATGAAAATTAGGAGTGAATTGCAATAGGATGCCATGTCTGTACATTACATTTTTACATGCTTTAGGTAATATACAATGACAATTTGAGCATTATTATTGGGAACCAGTATCGAGATATTATCACAGGGTGCTGAATTTTGCGATAGTAAGTCATGAAAGCGTAAAAGGCACGACGAGAATCTATTTTCAGAGCTGGCGGAAGGTCTTAGTATTTTTGAGGTTAGTGTATACTGCCCATAGTTGTTGCAGGTTGTAGGTACTTTGTACATACTCTTCGTTTTTACCCTGCTGGTAACAATCGTAAATAAAGCAGGTTCAACTTGATTCGATTATATATATTTGTTTCTTGTAGGTATTTTTGTGTACTTCTCAGTTGTTGTTCCTTGCTGATTGCAATTGGTTAAACCGCGAAAGAACAACGCGATGCTATAAAAATAACAAACCGTGTTGTTGATTTGCTCGGTGCTGCGCTCATCAGGCACCAGACAAAGCCTAATTTCTTTCGCACAAATAAATGTCAACAGGGAATCAAATTGAAAACAAAAAAATCTCGAAAATGGATGAGCTTGAAATCTGCGAAAACCAGAGCGCTGTAGAAGCACATTGAGCAAATACGCTAGCATGTAAAAGAAATAAGTAACTTCTCTCTTCAGAAACATTCGAATTTGTACGTACGCTAGAAGTACACCACGACGGTATTATTATAACGAAGAAAATTGTTTTTACTGCAGACGTTGTTCTGTGGATGTGGCCTATTTTTCCCTGGAGTGCACAAGGGCATTCTGAGCTCGGTAATCGCAATCATGCAATTGTACCGAGTCCACGGAGTCGACAGTATACTTCACA
This sequence comes from Nemoura dubitans, assembly GCA_921293005.1. Lineage (NCBI taxonomy): Eukaryota > Metazoa > Arthropoda > Insecta > Plecoptera > Nemouridae > Nemoura > Nemoura dubitans. The sequence goes on along the minus strand of OV121073.1, from coordinate 65,296,141 downwards.
GCAGACGACGTCTTATTTTGGAGTGTCCCGAGGAAATTTACAATTTGTGTTTACATTCCTTTGAACATTTTACGTTCTTTAAAAAACAATGTAGCTTTGCGATTAAATTAGCGATATGAAATGGTACATTGAGGATTTTTGTAGGTATAAAGGAATAACAGTCTTGTTTTTCAGTTTTGTGTAGTTTAATTACCCATCTCTCAATAGATGAATGAAAAATTAATATTTACAGTGAACTTAAGGTTATATTAACAACATGTAGTTCAATTCCAATGCATGGGCTGTCAAGGATGAATAGGTAAGCCACGAAGAGTATTTTTTTATGCGAAAAGGTGAAAAAAGTTTAAAACATTTTTTGAAAGGTTGAGAAAATCATCGCCTTTAGGTTCAAAGGGTCTCATTTCAAACAGAAAATAACAATAAGCAGCCCTCCACGGCCAATTTTTGTGATGGGGAAAACATTTTTTCTGCCTCTTACATAAACCAACAAAGGGGGCGCACTATATAGACAGCAAAACAACGAACACACGCGCTGCTCGTGAAGAATGAAGAAAATTGAAAGACGAGGAAGAATAAGAAGATGGAAATCAAAGAATTAATGAGATAGTTGTTATTGTTGAAAGAGAATGAGGTTATGGATATTATTATTATTATTATACTTTATAGCACGAGGCATGAAATACGAGCCTTCGTTATATATGACAGTGTTTGATGATTTCTTCTCTCTGCGTTCAGTGGGCATATCGTATTTATTTAGCGAACACCGTACAGGCTCTCCTAGGCTCATTTTGGGACTGCTTGGAGGAAAATATCCACTCTACGGTATAAAATCGAACTAAACCGTTGGTTCGCCAATGGATTACGCTATTCACTTCATTTTCAGATCATTGTACACGAGAGGGACACAGAAATTGAAAATCTTACCCGATATCGAAATTTAAGTGGTGCTTAAAAACGTGTTTTGGCAACATACGACGATGCAAGCAGGATGAGTTGACACTAACGTGCTTCTTATAAATGAATACTCCCAAAAAGAAATGAATATTTGAATCTCAACCAATTTTTGGGGCAAAACGTCTTAAAATTACGTCTCCCTGTACATTCACGAGCACGAGACTTATAGCAAAAGTAAAGGTGCTCTCAGATAAACTCTCCTACAAATATATTACTCTGAAGTAAACATTACGAGAAAGAAGCTTATTCTTATCTGCCTGTGCGAGGGTGGCGCACAATTCTGCGTTTAACGATACAGCAATACCGCGGCATTTGAGCAAAGAATGCTTGCAGACGTCATTGACATTGTTCAACTTCGTTATCGCAATTGCTCCCATTGTGAAGTCTATGGCTTGAAGACAATGTGATATTACACTATTAGAGACCGCCAGGCTCAATGTTTGGCTAAGAATGTGATAGAGCCTGAAATTCCTTAAAGGACATCGTATATATCTTCGCATGGCTAGCAGGAAAACAATCTAAACCTTTCTTGTGACATTCCTGAAAAAGATCCCTCGACAGTGTAAAATTAAGCTTTGAAAAAGGGATAAAAAAACCGAAGTGAAAATATGCAAGCTCAACAGTCTAGGACGTTTACGTATTGCCCTGCATTTTTGACCAAAGCTACCGAGGGAAGTTATTACCTTTTTTGTTAGATGAACAATAATTAACCTCAGAAATGTACCTCGTTGTATCAGAGCCCCCCGTTGAATATCATCCCTGACAGGGAAATGTCCCAGTAATATTACATTCTGTTGTGTTCTTTCAGGGCTTAGAATTTTGGAATTACTTGCATTCCTGGCACAGAGGATTTAACGAAAATCCTGGTTGCAATATTTAATTTGTGACTGTGTATTCATGTTGTAAGTTGCACATCAATCTTGCATCATCGTACTTTCTTTGGGAAGTTGATGAATTTACTGAATAAAAGTGTATCGTGCAGCTATGGAGGAAATGTCTTGCAATTAGTCTTTGATCCTTTCATGGCAAACGAGATGGTATGCTAGTTTTGTTTGACGGCCCGGGTAACTATGCATCACGATAGAAAAATATTCAAAGTCTATTTGAAACTCTAGTTTGCAATTTCACATTATGAAAATACCATGCTCTTGTAAAACATTCTTTTAAAACAGCAGACAAAGCACGAGGCATAAAGTCGCTGGTTGGAAATCCGCGAAGCGAACAAGAATACAATATGTAGGAAGCGAGGCGATGTAGTGCAGGATATCAATCAACACTCAACAGTCAACACGTTCCAGCCTCGTCTCCCTCTCACTTCCACACTCACAAACGTGCATAATTACTTTGTGCAAATCATGCAGGCTACGAAAAGTTGGCGAAACATGCGGCGACTTTTCATATATATCTTGAAATGATCTACCTTTCTATAGCCAAAAATGCTATTTCAAACTGGGTTTTAAATGCTAAATAAAGTATTGTAATAGTTTCTTTAAACTAGTGCTAAAGATAGGACAAGCAGACATGAGCCTCGGAAATGTAATGTTATCTAGGTTTTATTTTATTTCAGAGACAATTTTTAGGAATTTACAAATGGATTATGTCTTTCGAAATATATGAAAGAACATTAAATAATGCAATGCCAAGCTGCAGCTTCTATAGGTAATAATATATATATGGATTTTATCACGGCATTATTAAACTTTGACAAAAACGGTCCGCCAGCACAACGATGTGATTGAAAATTTCGTGTTATAATGAGTCAACTATTCAGCTCAAAAGAGAAAATTGCCAAAATCTGCATGAAAACTGCGGGCGGTATTAGCAAAGGTTTCGAGCCAATTGTATAAGAATCGGCGAGCAAGCCTAAGATTTATTATACCCAAGATCTGGGTCTTTCTAGTTGAATTCCGTATAAATATTAGAGGCCCTTATATACAACAGACCATTGAAGTTTATGGGTATATAGAGAATAATATAATATAAGGAAAACGGAAGCATATTTAAATTAAGGAGTCTTTAGTAGAGTAAAGGGGTGTGCGTTCGAATCCCGCAACGGTCGTTTAATCGGGAGTTGGCTTCTTAAAATGGTGTTCCAAGTCTTTCACTTGTCTGTGGCTGGGTCATTAAGAGGGGTTATAAATTATAGAGCTCCATGGTTTTGCTGCTAGCAATGCCCCCGACTGGGATAGAAGATCCCGGCGAGGATGAGGGAGAGAACGATGCAGAAAGCAATGAACAAACCTTGCAAGATGAGGAGGAAGAGGTTGTGGAGGAGGTGGGGTACGAAGAAGATGACGACGGCGCCCTCTTTGATTATTCTGTTCGTCTAGGAAAGTTCATAATGTAGTGGGGTTCATGACTTCAGCGACCAGTAGTTCATAAGTGATCAATTTTGACCGGAAGTACACGTTTTTTTGAGTTACAGCCTATAAATGGAATGAAAAATGGTTTTAATTAATATAGAAAATGGGTTTGTTTTGAGGCAATTTTCCAGGAGCGAACAGGTACTTTTAGAGACAGTTTAACCTTTCAAAATTCTTTTCGCCTTGATCAAGGGATGATGCTCGCTATTCATACAGTCTTGGACATTGTGTCCCAAAGGCCATCCCGCCAGTCATAAAAACCGCGTAGCTAAAGCAAAAGACAGTAAAGACACTCTCTGCTCATCCTCGCTCGTGGGCAGACGTATCGCCCAGGTGCGTAGAAAATGTAAGTGTTTTTTGATAGTTTTTCCTCGGTGTAATTTTATAATTTTGGCTTTTAATAAACATATCGCAGATCACCGAACCATTCTCATTACTTATAGACTTTTCACAAAGTCACCCAAGTTGCCTGCCACACATCATGTCTACCGAATTCTAAATGACCCCTTCAGGATACAGGGTCCAGATCCCTCAACCTCTGGTGGTGGCAGGCGGTAAAACGCTACCCGGCCCACAATCCCACAATGTGAGAATGTGGTCCACAACACAATGATTCAATGTGAGCTACTTCACGTTTTGTATGGGATTGAACCACTGTAAGAAATGTGTGTAGTTAATGACACTGCTAATAAAGTGTTCTCTCTTTCTGTTCGTAGGTAAGTGATGGTTTCTTCTATACGACGTTTGCCTGGCGGAAGATCACCACCTTGGGATTGGTCCGATGTTCCTGTGCCTGACGCCCAAGTAGGACAATATACGTTGTGCTCTAGTTTGACGCGTTTTCCTCGTTTACAGTGCGAGGTGCGAACGCTTTAGAGGGAATCTAGTCGGTTTGACCTTACTTGAGGAGGATAATCTTCGAACACTGCTTCGGTACAGGGCTAAGAAACTAGTATGCCAGCCATACATTGGCCGTGCGTGCCGTTTTCATCTTAAATGTGACAACTAAGGAGGTATTTAGCAACTTCTAAAATTCAATTATCTTATTTAGACACATCTAGCATAAATTTATGCTTTCAAATACCAATACATAAAGATATAATTTTCGTCACGGAGTTGATATAGCGTGACGACAGCTGACAAGGCTTGGGTTTGTTCTACTTGAACGCTGTACGACGCGGCATAAATTTGATTTCGAGCGTGCGAAGCTAGCTGCGTACCTCGGGTAGCAATGCTCGAAAGTAAAACCACACTGCACCCCGGCTGATCATCCAGAGTGCTCCACGCTCAAGTAGGACATGCCATTGTCCTCGAGTGCGACGCTTTCCTCGCGAGAGTGCGAGGAGCAGACGCATTTGAGAGGGGGTCTAGACGGTTTGACCCTATAATTGACGAGGGTCCTGTGATGCACCCCCAGCCGGTGGTCGCTGAATCAGAGGCAACGCAAGCAAATCAGAATGTGTGTGTCGAGCTTGAGGTTTGGAATGACGATGCTTGGCTTTCGATTACGGGAAAATAAGAAGACACAATATTTCTTAAATACGAATAGTTCGGCAGATTTAAATTATTTGAATGCAAAATTTCGATTGAGTTAGCCACAGAGAGAACCCACGCACCACATGGAACAAAGTTATTAAATATCAGCTAGGTTAAGGTTCTATTGCATTTCAGGTTTGCAGGTAGGGTACTACGTAAAAATCACCAATAATTTAAAAAACTGACATATTTTTGCTTCCAAGCCAGAAATCAGAGATTGAGGTGAAAGCGCAGGAAACTTCCCCCCAAACTCTTGGGTTTTTTCAACATACCGCAGTATATTATAACGGCTGAGCTCCGAAACTTTCAATCTCTTTATGTATAAAACCCTCAAAGACTTCATTACTGTAATGATTCCGTAATGATCAAAAGTGTGGGTAAAAAGTATACTTTGGAGATATTACTTTTGTGTGATTAAGAAGGGTTGACTATTTGAATGGGGCGGGAGCAGATGGTTGAAAGAGTACATAATCAAGAGTATAGAAACGGGGATGGATAATACCTTTAATTGCAGCCTCCTCAACGAAGAGAACGAACGAAATGAATTGGGAGAGGAAAATTTATTTAAGACATAGAAAAAATAATTTAGCATACTATACAGTTTATTTTTTATTTTATTAAAAAATCGATTCAAATGAATGGGCCAGCTGTGAGATTTTGTTCTCAACGAAGAAGACGCGGTTCGTGGTTGGCCCTTACCCTTTTCTCCCCCCCCCCCCGCCCAAATTCAGCCCTACCACTAAGTGGGCTGCACTAATGAGCACATAAAGAAGGAAAGAAGTAAATAAACTTCAACTGCAGCAATCGCTTCTATGTTTCGCTCTCGCGGGGCCCGGCGACCAGTTTCGACACTCAATGAATCAGATAGAATAAAGAGCCGGCAGCCAGCAGCACGGGGGTCTAATTTCATTTCGTACCGAGAACTGGAAATGGTTTAATGACGACGGGACGATTGCGTGTAATATTTCTTATCGTTGTGATTCTGACTCGGAAGACACACAAATTATTTCAATTGCGTTGTCGTCGCCTCATTTCGTTTGTGTGTTGCAGTTTATGATCCGGCGCAATGAAATGAAACTCATCTTATAAACTTTTAAGGGGATTTAGCTGCTCTCTTCGGAGGAGTGCTCCGGTCGTGGGGGGGGGGGGGGGGGTAAGGGAGGGATAGGGACACGACGTAGCATGTTTCGAACAAAATGAAGTGCCAAAGCAATGGCAATTAGGGCCATTCGCAGGGAGGACAATGACATTGTGCCGTGAACAGGTTGTTATAAATCTCGCACCCGCTCAATCAGCATGGAATGGCGGTGCTACTCTGTGAGAAGCGAAAGAATTTATCCCACCGCTCGGCGCCACAGGAGTGGGCATTTTGTGTTTGAACAATTCCAATCGGGTTTGGGGTCCGTGTTTTTCTTGTGTGTTATTTATTATAAATACCTCTTGTGTTTGTGAGTGTGTGTAAAGGGGGGGGGGGGGGGGGAGGTCAAACATTTAATAATAATTTGTTAATTAATTTGTCATAAATTAATAATTTGGTTCATATACCTACTCTTAACTATTATTTTATTTGTTGGAACATGAATTTGAGAGTTAACTGGAGAGGATATAGCTAATTTAAGGTTTAATGTGATTGTGTCTTCCAGTCAATCACAGATGTCTATTTTCAATCAGAGAGAAAATGTTATTCTCATACAAAATCTTTGCGTGAAAAATCACAAATGTACAAAGACGCCGTGGACATTTGATTGATATTGTTGAATACATTTAATCTGATTTCAACGCTCCAAGCAACGTATTATATACTTTACCCAAAAAAGCAATCCTTTCGAAGTCACACGTTTGAGTCGACTCGTTATCGGACACTGGAATTCAAAATCGAAAATTTCGCAAACGAACAAAAAAAGGTGCACGCTCATCAAATGAATCCAATTTGAGTTTTGCACACGTCTAGAGAAACACGTTCCTCGAAGTCGTCACAATGCAAAGTGGACGAGGTGATATCAGCAAGACAATTCAAGCTCCTCGGCAGAAGGTCACAGTTCTTGCCACGTGCATACTAGCTGCGCCGCCTCACCGTTCACAATCGCATATGGTGGAATAAAAACTGCCATGGATCATCACGTTGTGATCCATTGAATTGTAGGTGATAGAGTAGGTATACTTGATGCTTTTCTCTCTTCAAAGTGAGTGGAATGGTTAAGTCCCTTTTAATCGCAACGCATTGAAGTCATCCACTTCCATATTTTACATTTTACAATAGAACGTGAACGTAGAATATAGATGTAACAGAGCAAAATCATTTGCTCATCCTATGTCTGAGTGGCTGCAATGCTCTGCAATGTCCGGCCCAATTAATGTAATATTATATGCCTAGTACCTACACATAAAATGAGTTCTTAATTAATATACCTGTTTTTAATTACTTATTTGAAGTTCTGGACCGAAGTTCAGTGTGTGGTCCAAAAGCAGTCCTTTAACTTCGTTACCAGGAGCTTATTAGCAGAATCATATGGATTCGAAAAAAAGTATCACTTAACTCTTGCTTAATCACTAAATCTCACTTAATCTCTTGCTAATTGGGCTTTCAACAATAGCGGCTTTCAAGAACACAAATATCGTACAGTTAGCTGTCTAGTATTTGCTGCGATGAAATAAAATGAATAGCGTCATAAGTACAGCGGCATTAGTAGTACGGCATTAGTGGACAGCGTTATCATACCGACTTCCAAGGAGACTTTGTCCAGAATGCGACGAAGTCTCGGCACTGGGTTGCTGGGTGTATGGGTTGAAACGAAATGAACTAGCTACAAATGACCTAATCGCCAAACAATTACAAACATTCTTCCTCGAATGTCTTGTCATAGTATGTCATAGTCGGTACCCCAATCAAAACCCATCTTATGGATTCGGACCAATCAGGGAATTTTAAACTTTTTGTGACTCGAAAGAAGAAGATAACAATATAATTCCCTCTCTTACACAGCGTTATGCCCCTATACGTATACTAACCGGGCGAAATTAGCTTGTCTCTTGGACTTGCTTCCATCGTTTACAATGTTGTTAACATGAATTTCTTTTGTGGATCGTTTATTAATGTAGTTTTTCATTTTGTTATGATACATTAGTGTATGTTATCTATTGTAAATCAGTGTTTGCCAACAATAATCCAACCCTATTTTAGATTTTGATTTGTTTTACTAGCTGAAAAGTAACCAGTGAAGGCTAGTGAAGTATATATAACGCATTCATCAGACACCCTCCCTCTCTCTCTTGCCATCCATTTCTCTTGCTCAGACTTGCTCATTAGTCTGAGAAACTTACCGCATAAATAAGGATCGAAGCGTTTCTGAGGCCGAATACACAGTAACCATCTGAGAAGAATTACAAAGGATAGTTTCTTGGATCAAGTAGTTAAGGGCACGTTTGAACAAGAAGGCTCCTCGTTTATCAACGTGCTCTACAAAAAGCTTGTGCGCCAGTTTAATTTAGCTGAAAACTAAATATTATTATTCTTTGCAGAGGTGAATAGCTTTTAAATTTTCAAGCCAACGAGAATTTTTCTGAAATTCTTTGCCAAGAAAACTGACAACAAAAAGTTAGCAAACAAGTTTTCAAAAGTTGAGTGTTGCAAGGTGTTGCATTGGATGGCTTTGAATGCATTTTGGACGCTCGGGAAAAATGGACAGTAACAAAGTAGGAAAACTGCATTCCCAAGTACCTGCAGGAAACTTACAAAGTTACAATTTTTAAGACGAGCGACTTATTCGCCGCCTTGTATATCCAGAGAATTGTGCGTTCATTTTTCCTTTTGAACAAAAGATTTATATTCTGAATGCCAACGCTAAAATAAAAGGCATTGATATTTTTATTTTTTATAAAATCTTAACAATATTTTGCTACGCAAATATTCTTCGTCCAATTTAGTAAGAAGCTATCCTATCAAGGTTACTTGTAGCTCTATATTTCCGACCTCACTGGAACATCGTTAGAGCCTCACAATGGAAAGCATTTTCCAAATGGACGCAGCCTAATATACCATGCCAAGCGTGACCAAAGAAATGGCCTGCCCTGCGGTATCCTTTCTTAACGATCGTCTTGTTATATAGATTATTTTGAGCAAAAATTCTAAAGATTTTGAGATAGCTATTGGCTCTTCTAAACTGCTCTTCTTTTCGTACCTCGCGTAATTTTGTTATTTAAGCAACCGTGTTTGCCGATTGCCAGGTGTCAAGGGAAAATATTGCGTATCTCGTTGCCGTTATTTCCATATACCGAACGTATCTGCTGCTCCGGGAAGCCCTTTTTATACACACGTTCAAGCGTGTTTAAAGGAGCCATCCGAATTGCTTTTAAAAGAACGTATAGTGTACAAAATATCAATTGATTAAACACCCCGTTTGAATTTTTTGAAAAAAAAATTTTGCGTCGGAATAATCGCACATTCTCGTTTTGGCCTGGCACCTCCTCGTGACGTATCCTTGGGGAACGGCTAGCGCCAGCAGCATGCGCTCGGCCGCGCTACGCAGTGGCAATTGCATCTCAATGGACAGCGACATTACATCGAATTGTTGTAAAGAGCCATTTCAAATACGAGAGTTGTGTCAGGAAGGCGTGTGGATTACTGAGCACGGCTCTATCGATGTAATTACAAAAAACATTGATGTGCTAAACAAAACAGACACCAGAAGGTATTTCCTCTCAAGTAACTCTCCTCGTCTCCTTTCTTCGGCTAGTTTAACATTATTTTCCGCGATTTCTGTTTGAGAGAACTTCGGATCCATATACTACATGGAGGTCCTGCCATTTTCACTCCAAATCGACAAGTGACCCGACCGCGAAAACTATCGGCCTAATACTAGACACTGCGTAGCGCGGCCGAGCGCATGCTGCTGGCGCTAGCCGTTCCCCAAGGATACGTCACGAGGAGGTGCCACGCCAAAACGAAAATGTGCGATTATTCCTACGCAAATTTTTTTTCCAAAAAATTCAAACGGGATAAATAAACAATTAATTGCTATTCTGTACACTATATGTTCTTTTAAAAGCAATTCGGAGGGCTCCTTTAAAATGTCGTTACGTGTTACTAACAATCAGGAAGAAAAAGAAATTACTTACAATCAAAGATGAAAAGAAGATAAGACAGATTTTTTCAGATACCTTAATGTTGTAGAAAAATACTTTTTATGTTTCTCCAGTCGCCACGGAAATTTCCCATGTAGTGATGAAAGATTGTGTCACGTGACAGAACGTTTGCCCAGGGTTTGTTCTGCACAAACGAAGCGCAGGTAAGACAGCTTGCTGTGCTATAATATGCTAAGAGAGAGAGAGAGAGAGAGAGAGAGAGAGAGAGAGAGAGAGAGAGAGAGAGAGAGAGAGAGAGAGAGAGAGAGAGAGAGAGGTTTGTTCTGCACAAACGAAGCGCAGGTAAGACAGCTTGCTGTGCTATAATATGCTAAGAGAGAGAGAGAGAGAGAGAGAGAGAGAGAGAGAGAGAGAGAGAGAGAGAGAGAGAGAGAGAGAGAGAGAGAGAGAGAGAGAGAGAGAGAGAGAGAGAGGAACTAGGATATCGAATGTGATGGTGACAGGGTGAATGCTGGATGAGCACAAGCTGTGAGAGGGTGGGAGGGGGGGGGGGGGGAGCAGACATTGGGACGAGCCGGAGTTTGCAACGAAATGAAAAGAGTGCGATAAAGTTCCGAGGGAAAATTAGTTGAATATTGGAATAAGAGAATGAGAATGATTATTTTAAACCCGCTCCGAAAGAAATGCGGTAGAATCTTTGGTGAAATGTAGGTAAGGAAATTGTCGTCACAGAATTTGAATAAAAAACTATTTATATGCAGTCCTGGCGAGTGCAAAACTATCGTTCGCTTTCCACAGTTTTTCAAATCTAAAAAAATAACGAAAAGTACAGCTAAAAGTAATTTCAGCCATTGAGAATCTACATTAGTTATGAAAGTTTTATTAGAGACTTGTTTTTCCAGTTTCCGGCGAAATTGGAGGAGGAATCTGATGTCATGTAATTTTGATGAATCCACCTGTATGTAACAGCAATATACCTATATAATATAGTGCGCGTAATAGACAGATGCTAGAAATGTCTAATTACGACTGCCAAACGCAGAATGGTATGCAGTCAAAAGAGACTACTGAAGCGTTTAGCTAATGAAGTGATTGAAGTCACATGGACTATGCAGACAGCCGATCAAACACACACCTCGAAGAACTTCGAGTGCTCATACCTGGAGTGCGGTTTGCTATCGCTGCCGATTTCGGGGAACTGCGCTAAACCACTGGGAATTATAAAAATGAATCGAGACCCATTTAAACGAATGTTTATGCGATATTACGTTCAGTGGCTAGTTAAGAAAATATCATTTGTGAAAAAAAATCAAAACGTCTCTAATTGGTTGCTGCCAAGCAAATAATCTGTTTACGGACGATAAAAATTTTAACGAACCACCGAAACCCTGTGGCTAAAATGTAAACGGATATCTTGACTTTGCACGTAACGCATAACAATTTCCACACTCACAGCACAGAACTCGGAACATCCCCTGCGTCCCCCTGCGTCCCCCCTGCGTCCCCCCTGCGAGCGTCATTTTCAGTCGGATGCCAGCGAATTGCGTGACAGATGCAGGAGCTCCACTTTGAGCGCGACCCATGGACGCGGCAAACGCGGCCAACGCGGCAAACGCGCCGGGACATCTTTTATCAACACTCGTCACACACTCACACACGCCTTTAACCTATTCCCCTGTCCCTCTCCTGTCCCTCTCCTGTCCCCAACATCACCCCCCATATACCCGTGGAGACCGCCGGAAAATCCCTGCAGACACGCGCGAGTAAAAACGAAAACGATTTCCCCGGCATTTTCGCGGCGATCCGGCTGATATATGAATGTTATCAATAGGCGGGTGTCATGCGAAGACGCATCGAGGGCTAACGCGTCGCGACGCCGACGCCGACGCCGACGCCGACGCCGACGCCGACGCCGAGCACGGCTTATATTAGTGGCGTCGTCAGTCACGTGCGTCGCAGGCTGCTCGGGCAACGGAACGAGCGCCCGTGACAGAAAACTTAGCTCGAGGATGAGTGCCAGGCAAATTTGCTACGCATTCGTGGGTTATGAAATAGACGGTTGGTTTGAAGTTATCACCGTCAGCTGGGGAGTTGGGTGCAGTTAAGCAACGTTTTACTGGGATATGCGTCGGTTAGGTGACCGCAGTTTAGTCGCGATTGTTTTTACAATAGTCAGCAATGATTTTTCAAATGAAGAGCACTGGAATGAGCGATAGATGAACTAACTATTTCATGTACGTCTTATCATCACGTACAACAGATACTTGATTTCAATGCAAAATGGCATGTGTTCTCGCCAAAAGTGCCGAGTGAAAACTGGCCAAGATGGAACTACCCACATACTAGTACGACTTATAAAGTATATAGCTTCGTATAGGGGACCCTGGATGTTTGGCGTTCGGATTTCGCATTTTATTTCCCATTTTCCGCGGCTTTTCTTCGGTCGCGTCATGATCCGAGCCATCACGCGTGCGATTCGTCTTCTCGGGCGGGCCAAGACGCGCGTTATCAAATAAAAACCACTTTCAAATAAATCATTTTTCAAGCCTGCGCGGCTGTTACCTTTGCAACGTGGAATGGCAGTGCGTGGGGGAGTCGCGGATTTGCGAATGCTACCTGAGCTCGGCACTCGATTCTTGTAGTCATAGCAAAGAGCATGTTGGGTGGTTACTAACGGTTTCAAGAAGTCGCCGCCATCCCGCAAGATGACTTTGCGGCATTCGAAACATGGATATGAGCGAACTGTAATTTGTGATATTATATGAAATGAAGCAGACGATGAACTCCAGTTTCACAAATATGCAGAACCGCATGTTTATTTGTTAACACTCATAATTCAAACACATGCTACAATACAAACACCTGGACATTCGGTTGAAACGAGAGTTTTGTTTATATTTACATGTGTAACAATAAATTTTACCTAATAATAACCATGCAAAATAAATAATGCCATTTCAAATGGAAGATCGTTGGTCACAATATTGGCAAATATTGCGGCAGAATGAGCTCTAAGGATTACAAGAAAGCACCAGGAGTAAAATTTAGCTTGACATTTGAAAGTAATTTGAGATGTGGAAATCTCCATTAAGTTCTTCTACAAAATACAAAGCAAGACCTGGTACACATATCTGGCGACTGACAGCCAACGCAGACTCGCAATGTAAAAATATCGCCGATGCTGTCTGAAACGAAGTCAATGGGAGCCATTATCTTATTAATTTCGCGTCGTATTAATTTAATTAACCCTGACATCGGCTGCTAACAATTCAGAAACAGACATCGAGGTAATCAAGAATCTGGAATCGGAATAATATCACTTTATCGATCGTGGAAGTTTGCGAAGCACGGCTGGTAGGCGTATTGGAGGGGGGGGGGGCGAAGCTGGGTGACGCGTCAATGCAATTAGAAGACGGAGCGGCTCGGGAATTAGTTCGATTCAGTTAGAGTTGTGACGGTAACTCGCTGGCTATGCTCTCAGGTCGGCAGAGAGGCAAACAGACTAGTGAAGTTAATCTGTCAGGAGAGTGCATCATGAGTTAGGTTTTCTGCGTTACATGGCTACATGGTTACTATGGTTACCGTGCGTTACATGGCTACATGAATGTGACAATATCAAACATGTGTCTATAAAATACAATGGAATATATTGACACCAATTCACCTTTATTGTGGAGAGTGAATGTGCTTCCTCGGATTGGACTCACTAAGCCCCGGCTTTACCAAGTTCCTCAACTCCTAGTTAGGATCTCAGCTAGGAGTTACGACTGATTTCAGCCAATCAAAAGCAGCGAATTCAGTCGTAACTCCTAGTTGGGATCTCAGCTAGGAGTTACGACTGATTTCAGCCAATCAAAAGCAGCGAATTCAGTTGTAATTCCAAGTTGGGATCTCAACTAGGAGTTACGACTGATTTCAGCCAATCAAAAGCAGCGAATTCAGTTGTAATTCCAAGTTGGAATCTCAACTAGGAGTTACGACTGATTTCAGCCAATCAAAAGCAGCGAATTCAGTTGTAATTCCTAGTTGGGATCTCAACTAGGAGTTACGACTGATTTCAGCCAATCAAAAGCAGCGAATTCAGTTGTAATTCCTAGTTGGGATCTCAACTAGGAGTTAAGTCTGATTTCAGCCAATCACAAACAGCCCTATCACAGTTCAAACCCTACATCCTCTTCTCGAAGTCTGCTGTGAAAATTTGAATCTTTGTCACATGATTTCGCAGTAACCAATGTTCTTTGAAAATGTAAATCACTTTCCTGGATAGAAATGAAAGAAATTGATTCTTTGCCTGGCACGCAGCATACCTGCAGACAAATATGTGTGTGTGTGTGTGTGTGTTTGTGTGAGTGTGTGTGTTCACATGTTCACATGTTCCTTTTGTAATTTTCGACACTACAATTGGCGTCCGAAGGGGGATTTACTAAATTTCATTTTCAATTTTCAATTTCGATGTCAACTTGTCTTACTCTCTTTGTTTACCATTACACAAATTGTTTGTTAATTACTTTCACAATGCTACAGACACATGCTATCAATCAAGAAAGAAATTCAAATACAAACACAAAATAACCTTTGTCTGGCGGCACACAGTGCAGTAGTGATCTATGCCCCGTGTGTCTAGGCGAGGAGGGAATATAAAGCTTGGATAAATCCTTATCAACTGGGTTCACACACTCGCGAGTGAAGCAAGGCTCAGCAGCCGAGTCGGTAGACCTGCAATCCTTTAATAAAGATTAAGCATCCTGGACAAGCAAACGCCACACTGCCAAATTGCCAGTGGCGCGAAATGCAGTCAGAAACTCAAAGCGTGGCACCAAGGTTAATAGTGCATCCCCCCCCCCCCCCCCCCCACCGCCCCCGACGGCCATCGGTCAAAGGTGCACAGAACTTCAGAAGAGAGTTGGTGTACATGAAAGAGAGGTATTTACGTGGTATTCGATGTAGCCGTTTTCAAGAATGGTACATAGCTGGAGTACCTAAAAAGATGACCATTATGAGAGAGTTTTCGTGACATCGAAACCTTTTGAAATCTGATAGTGACTGGCATAATGTTTTCGCACGGTGTGTACCGTAATTCCGTTATTAAAAGTGCGTTGTAGTATTGTGTTATGCGAGTGATTTTCTGAAAAATCAATTTTCAAAAGCGAGACCAATAGCAAAAATTCAAAGACAAAAAGCAAGTAACAGAAGTCACATTCACGTATTTCATGGCAGGACCACTCCATTTATCAAACGTCGTTTAGCACAAACACACACACACACACACACACACTCATGTACATTAGTTGCCCAAAATTCGAAATCCAAGCTTTTGTTTTAATGGCTGTTTTCAATAAAATCCTCAACATAATAAATATACAGAGTGAGAGAGCGAGATGCACGAAACATCCCTTCTCATTAATCCCCATATCATTCGAGCAATTTCTCTTCATTTTCGTATACTCTAACAATATAAACCGTCTGCTACTAGTCTTGACTTGTACACCCTCCCGACTAATTATTTATAAGTATGCCTAATTCATCTCTGTTTTCTCCACTCCCACCCCCGCCTCCGCCCCCACTCCCACCCACTGCCGCCACCACTGGCCCAGACTTCTTTGCAACACACACGACAAGCTAGCTGTCTGCAGGCCACGCAATTTACGGGGCCTAGCGGCTCTGGACTGGCTTTTAATTCAGCGACTAATCTAGACAGCCCTTTGACGCAGTGCCTATTACGATCCCAGACACACGCATTTGCTATAGTACCTATAGCTGGCGAGGAGCGGAGTAATATATTGCCAGCCGATATTCGCATTCCAAGTTAAATGCTAGGGAAAGATAATAGATTTCTTAGGGGTGGTTTTTACATTTTATTTTAACTGTTATGTGAGCGGAATGCATTACCTTCTTTCATTTACAGTTTGTTTTTGAACACGGTCTAGGTCCGGGCTCGGGCCTGCTATGCCATTTCACGTAACCTTTCGCATATGTGTTGAGGTAAGCGGTGCCCTGGGTGATTGATGGCAATCGATTATGACCTTTGATCGTGACCTCGCCCGCCCCCTTTATCTTCGATATCTTATTTTAGTATGTAGCATTATGTTTGATACGAGTAATTGGGATCTTATGATTCTGCAATGAAGGTTAATAATCGTACGTAGCGATGCTTAGATCAGTTGTTTCTATATAAATCAATCATGCAACTATACGTTGTCTTCGAATTTCCAAGATTGAGAAACGTCTTGCTACGAAACTGCTGTGCTTCATAGTGATTTTTTAACATTTGATATTTATTTTGTTTGTCCTTCTTTCCTCTCTGAGTGACCTATTTCATGTAAAGGTCTACGCCAGTTTGAATAGTAACCACTTTTTGCAATTCACTTTACATGCCTAAAACCCCCGTCGGCATTCAAGTTTTCCCAAGTTGAAACACTTTGAAGCAAAGACAGGAAAAACTTTCACCCAATGAACCCAATGAAACAGTTGGAGCAAACTGAAAGATGTCAACTATTTAATAGCACATCACATCTAAACACATCCAATCCCAAAAGTCGGAACGCAAAAATCATTTCCGCACGCACACCACGCACTGCAGGCGAAGTACCAGGCCTTCCCTGACAAGTTACCATTCACGGTTTCGCGTGCCACCCTCCACAAGCTTATCATTTCAAACATATTAATTATAAACGCTGTTGACTCCCGTAAACAAATATTTAGCTTCCTAATTCAAACCTCTCGAGTATACCGACTTTGTTGAACCCTTGCCTTATCCACAGGCTGATCCCCTTAGCTTGAGCTCGCTCGCGCTTATATCTTTCTTGATTAGGCAATTTATGATTAATCAAGATAGGGGTGTGCTTTGTTGAAGCTAGCCGAAGTGGGCCTAATAACAGGGGGGTGTAGTGTAGTTTCTCGGTACTCTTTCTTGCGCCTGCGTCTACTGAAGGTGGCTATAAGGTTTCGGGCTCTAATTACCTACTTCCACCTGACAAGATAAGGGTTATGAATAAATATGCAAGCAACTATGGTGTAATTGACCACCAATAAAACACCCTTGTTAAGGAAATTTTGAATGAATATAAAAGGGAGATGTTTGCCTATTGTTTGTCAGCAACTCTAACTGAAATTGAAGGAAATTCATTAAACGAATAATAGTTTTAATAATATCTTGATAGAATATCCGTTTGATAGATATAATTAGTTCTATCTAGTTGATTGAAACACTTGTTTCCCCGGTTCTTATTTACAAAAGTAATTATTTGCCTCAAAAACTGCAATTAAAGCGTTCAAAGTAATTCAAGAAAGACGGACTACATTATTTTACAAAAGGCAATTATACCCGGGTAAAAGTGAAAGTTAACAAGAGCGGACGTCTCAAGTTTCCCAGACTTGCTTTTGATCCCGTGCTAGACAGTAGCGGGTTGCCCACCATACCCCTAGCTGCGTCAATTCGACCGGCATATTACAACAGAGATATAATTTGGACGTCGCGCTTACAGAGGAGGATACCTCTTCTGGTTCCTACCGGGAGAAGTTAATGAAATGTTAGACAGGGAACTTGCGCTACGAACAGCGCATACGGCTCAACGAGGAATGCTATGAAAATACAGGTGTACCTATGTTATTAAACTATACGGGCTGTTATATTATCATAGGGCAGAATCTTAACATGCCAACGTTGTAGAGTACTTCTAGCGGTGGCTTGAGCTTCTTACGGCGCATGGCTAGCATCGTTCTAGGTCATTGATGACTTGATAACGATGATTAATAAGTACATTATTTTTGATTATGTAGGTACAACTAGTCAACGGCCTAACGCAGTACAAGCATGCGATAAGTGGCATATAGACGGGACTGGTTTAATTGTTACACCTCTATATACAAGCTTGCTGGGCCTTGGCTGCTTTTACGCATACGGACAATGCGGTGGCTTTCATGCTTTCAGATCTCGTGAATGAAGCGTACTCACTTCTCGGATATATCAGTATTAATATCTGACAGCGTTTTATGCACCTCTCTATATTTGGCTCCATTTTGAAGCTGACTCCATCTGAGATAGGGGAGTCCAACTCTTAACAACTATTCTTAAGTCTGTTCAATGTGCTCCGAAGTCGAGCCGTTTCCTTCACCTCGTAAGGTATACACTTTCCAGGCCACACCTTTCGTCGGATCGCGACGAAACCTATATTTTCGGAATCTCCAAACTTCGGAAAACCAATTGAACCATTTTCATTACGCAAGATTCACTCGTTAACTACTTACAAGAGTGTTAAAATAACCATGTTTAGCCGGTATATTGAAAGATGTACTTAAGGGTAAATTCCAGCAAAGAATTTACCTCTTACCGTATACACTTTCCAGGCCACACCAGTTATCCGATCGCAACGAAACAAATATCTACGGAATCCTTACACTTTGGACAACCAATTGAATATTTCAGAACTTCGAAATATCTCTTGGAAATCCATAAAAAGTTGAATTCAATTAACCTCAACAACCATCAATGAATGGCCTTAAGTCATGCTGTATCAGTCCGAAGAATGTAGAGGGCATTGAAATCTCTGTTCCTAGGGCCCAGAAAACGTAATTTATTGTGTTCCGTTGAAGATAAGCTTAGCTGTTTGAAGCATTCAAGAAGTGAGGACAGAATGTCGTAAACTGGAGTTCAAGTGTGAAGTAACTATTCTTTAAGGGTTAAGGATATCTTATTTGAAAACTATCTTGACGGCTTCATTAAACAATTTTACAGAATCTACGTGATAAGGTGTGAAGGATCTAGATAAAAAGTTAATGATTAAGAATTGTAATGTATAACTGAAAAGGCATTAATTAACTGTCACAGTTTTGTTGCTAGCGTCCGCTGAAATTTTTTTATCACATCACATATATCTAATTTTATACTGCTCTAAAACATACTGTGAATTAGTATAGGATATTACTGACACGAAATTGATAAACAACGGAAACGAATACAATATAACCATAGGGCAATTGCAAAGGTGGGACAGAATAAAGAGATTTTATTTAAAAATGTAAGAACATAATTATTGCCCTGCTTGACAATGGAAACATTTTAATACCATCGTTCGAGCGATCATGCGAACAATAACTATTTACGAAGCAAACTGCACGATTTCTGCATAGTAAAACACAGCTAACGCTCTCTGGTGGAACGCTAATAAAATCAGCTAAATTACCTTCCACATAAACTCGAATAAAACAGCTAACAAGTAAAATTTCACGCCAACAGAAGTAAAAGCTAATTCAACGTGAGCGTATAATTTCCTCGGAACGTTGATGGCATTATTCTGTTACAGCTGAGAAGTCACAATGTGACAACGACGTCGTTTGTTGGGGCGTCGCGACGCCGGCGTCGGCGTCGGCGTCGGCGTCGGCGTCGGCGTCGGCGTGCCCATGCCTCGCAGGTTTCTGTGGGTCGACGTATAGTCAAGTTGCGATAAGGGAATCAGTTACTTCATGGGCTTATCGTTGCATCTTAACAAACTGTTTTCAATGCTTCGATCGGATGGACCACGATTTAATTAATTTTACAATGCGTGACTTTATATGAAGGTCTCTAAGAAAATATGATTGGAAGAAACGTGTTTTTATTTTTTGATGTGGAATTGACAGTAGAATTGGAATCCTTGGGAAAATTGCTTCGTGTCTGACTTTGTGTTTATTGCCAGATTTCTTTTACACACAGATTGTGGTTTCAAATAAATTTTAATCCTGCAAATAATGTTCGATATTAGTTTGTTTATGAGATGCTGCATTGTTAGTCGATTATAACTACTCGAAATATTGGGAAGTATCAGGAAATTCAATTGAATTCGTACCGTGGAGTTATGAACGATACTCAGATTACTACTTGACATTGTTTGTCCACATATATAGAAGGTTGTTTAGGCATACATCTGTACTTTTACTAGCAGACTTGGAAACTAACAATACTATTAAAGTTAGGGTTTAATTTCATCAATCCCATGTGCTATCATATTACTTTTAAAAAAATGTGAAGTTTTCGTTGGGAGATAGGTATTAGGAAATTAAATTGAATTCAAACAGTGATTTATGAACAGTTATGGCCCACTGTTATAGTGGGCCATGGTACAATTCACAGATTATTTTTTTACTTGTTCAGGTACATTTTTCCTTTACTTTCACATTAATTAACTCGTACTGAGTTGTAAACAAACATACTTTTACCGTCTAGGTATAACCACTATCATCAACTATAATCAGTCCAATATTACTAACTTTCCGGTGCTTGCAATAAAAATACTTACATCTGCTGGATATGGCTCCCTGAAAATGTGATAAATACCTAGGTAATACCATCATAATTAAAGCGGAATTGAAAACAAACAATAACTGAAATGAAATAGCCTCCAGGCTACCCAAAAGTATAATGTAATAATTTTCATGGTTTGTCAGTCCTTCTGGAGATACGTTGTCCCGATGAGATCATGAGACTCTAGTAAAAGGCGAGCATCGAGAGAAGAGAGACATAAATACCGACATTTCTGATAATTACATCTCTTGAAACAAGTGGAGCGTTCTAATACGGAGGCTGCAATTAAGATCCTCCTGGCGTGTACCTGTTCCATTATTTCCCTACTTAATTTTCGTGCCTTTGATTAGTAGCCTGTAAATCTTTTTGATTTCCCTCACAGTGATGAGCACGTATCATACACATGACAAAAAGGTACTCAAGCATAAAACGCACATGCAAGAGCAACTTGCTCCATGCAATATTACAAAGCAACCAAATCAAATAACATTTTCGTGATTTTTCAATTGTATGAAAGCCCACATGTTACATTTCACATTCACATAAAGCAATGTTAATGAAAAAAATCTTTGTTACGTTAGGCAGCTTTATCTATTCCGACTACTCACTCTTCAGTCTTCGAGCTCAATACGCGGAAGGGTTGTTCGACTTGCATGCAAAATCACCATCAGTGACAACAATATCGGAGAAAAAACAAGGAAAACCGTCACCGGTAACCGATTGCGCGCGCATTGGAAAGCGGCACGGTGCAGCGCGCTGATTCGCTGATTTGCTTATTTGCTGATTTGCTGATTTTCTGGAGCACGTAAAGCCGTACCTTAGGCAGTACCTAATGCTACCTGCAAAGTCGCATTCGAAACTCGTTGAACTCGTTGCCTTGCAGTGATTAATTAAATTTAAATATAATCAACGACAATGCTGACACGAACGACGCTGAAGGCATAGAAAAATTACGTTATTGCTGTCGACATTAAGCTAATCATTATAGTTACACAAAAGAGTCAATACTTTATCGTGATGCGGATTTGTCGAGATCACATTTTTGTGCAACACGATTTTTTGTGTACGTTTCAAAAATATTAAGTACTAGTACGAGGAAATGAAAAGTACTTAGTTGAGCATATATTTTTCATCATGTGCATATATCACAAGTATATATGATATTGCTATTGAGAAGCATACATTTTTAACACAGAACAATTCAATCAATAATTTGTCCATTTACGTTTGATTACGTCAACCGATTGTGCTAGGAGCTAGCCAAACATGAGCTAAACCCCACGCAACTTCCCTTCAACTCCTCCCACCACACCGCTCACGCCCACCCCATACGATATAAGATGATCGTAAATCGATGATTTGTGCTCCAAGTTCTAAATACTCCTCTGCAGTTTGTATTTGATGTTTATTTAAAACTATTGATTCACAGACTTAGCAACTTTTTGGTAAATATATACTCCTCCTCAACTGGAATATACTTCCATCTAACATATATCTCCAGAACGAGAAAGTTATTTGATTAGTGTACTAAACGCATACTTGGAATTTGCGTATAACTTGCCGTGGGCCTGGCCATGCCATGGTGGATTCGTAGGCAGCTAAATGCGAGTGGTGAGCTGCGGGGGTTATTTATGCCCTCCCTCCCCCATCCTCACCGCTCAAGCGGTGGCTGGATGCAACTGGCAATGAGTGATATCGCATTTGCAGCGACCACCGACGTTATTAGCAATTTATTGCCAATCTTCTTCACGCCGAAGACACTTGCGGATCGACGAGAAATCCCCTTTTTCTTTTCTATATATGTAAGGACGGCTTTAATAATATGAGAAAGCCAGGAGGCAGTCATTCTGATTGTCACATAATTTAAACGGAAAGCCAACGTAACGTGTCTTAAATTCATGGTACATTAACCGTTATATGATAAAAATTATCCAAGCAGTCGATTATCACAGATTATCGCGCTCGTCCTCGAAGGCCCGTACGCTCGACAGAATATGGCGCTAATATATTATCGGAGAGTCGATTGCATTATAAGGCTGGGTGGAAGTGGTTCACACGCTTCCAATGTCCCGCGGCAAGGAAATCTAATTCTGGCACCTGACCAAATGGACGGGTTACCCGTTCCCGTTCGCAGACGACGTCTCCTCAGCTTCTTTTTGCCTCTTCTTAATTCCCTCGCTGCCGGCTGGCCTGCAGTAATGACTCGCCGAGCGGGGGGAGGGGGGGGGGGGCGCATCCTATATAATGTCCCCAACATCTAACAAGATCGGCGTTCGGAGCGCAGTGCTCATTCACCGGCGCCTTTCACTTGTGCGAACGTCTCACCAGCTACGTGCAATAACTCTTCGCGGACGACGCCGACGGCAGTGGAGACGACGAGAGCGGCACGAAGAAATTCATTACACACTCTATGCTTAGGCCGTTAACCATTAACGTGCTGTGACGTTTGACCAGATGAAGTGCGCCTAGCATATGGTCATTGATGCTGGAAGCAATCTTAATAATAGGTAACTACGATTTCGGAAGATTTTTGAAAATAGCTTGGGACGTTTTACCGTTTTCTCATTCATATTTGAAAAAACGGATTTTTAAATGAAGATTTTAATTAGGGCATATTAATATATTTTTAATTAATTTTGTAGGATCGCTGTTCCATATAGTAAAAATATGCATTACAAATAGAATCTTCGTATAAAACTAATATTAACACACTAATAAAATGTCGATAATTAAGCTACGTTATTTTGCGCATTTCTTTAGTAATGCATTACATTATTCTGTATACGATAAGCAACTCCATGTCGCTCTACATTGGCGTCAGCCGGTGGGTTCTTTTCCCGGTTGCCCTTGTGTACCCGATTTGTGCGCATATTTGTGGCGGTAAACTATCCAATTCCAGCCCGTACCACTGAAGCATACACACGTGTACCAACAGTGAGTCACGAGTCACGATTTGCGCCTCAGATGGCTGGATAAGATCTGGAGATAAAGAGATAAACAAACGTGAGAGCATTGGAGGCTGGCTTCCCGGCAAGAAAGAGTAATGTAAATTGGAAAATTTGCAATCCGATTAGAATCGTTTTTAGAATGTGTGTATGGCTGGTTTGTGCAATAAGAAAGCGTAGATACAGGCCGGCGATAAAGTTGAAAGTTAGATCAACTATGTGATAGGAAAGAACGGCACGGAAGTTGAAGTCACACTAGGGCGACGGAAGCGACGGCTCTTTGGAAGAGAGTTTGTTGCCCGTTTCTGGCTCTAAGAGCCAAAAGACAACTTTGCTTTGAATTTTTTTCGCCTGTTTGTTCGACGGGCGTCACGTTTGGCGTGCGTGCTTTTCTTTAATTCCTTTCACTGCATAAAAGTTGTTAGGTCAAGATTTCATTGAACCAATTATCTCCACATGCTGGAAAACTTACCCGGATGTGATACTACATTTTTTGTTTAAAACACTTGTATACAGTATAACCACAGAAAACACACTATAAGAGTTGAACTTGCGTCTATACGATCACAAATAGTTGTCACAGTTTTATAATAAACGATAAATACCGTAAAATTTCACAAGGAACTTTTTTTGCAATAACGTAAAAACGGCAGATACGCTTACTATGTTTCAGGGATTTAATCGATTTGATGAAAATAACTATCGTTAAACCATAATGAGCTCAGACAGCACAGAATTGACTGGTGTTATACTAAATCGACGAAACAAAACCAACGGTCCCCCATCTCTAAACTTCGTGGGAGAACTTATCACATAGCCAACGAACCAGCAATTGCCAGATAGTTTATACACCATACCGAAGAGGAATTTTCTTCGAAGCCCATCCTACCGAATGAACGTGACTGTCTCATATTTGGATCGCATCAAGACTCGATCGAAGACTGGCGTCTGCTAAAACCATTGGTTTACCTGTAAAATTGAGTAACAGTTCCGGCCTTGCCACAGATGGAAGATTGATGGGCTTCCAAATAAGCTTCGAATAGATAAAAAGAAAAGATTGGAATCGTAAAACACTTTAAATAAACGGGAAGTGAAAGATATCGCACCGTTGCTATACGAACTTACTCGAGCTATCTCTTCTGGCAGCGTGAAATCATTTTGAAAACGTATTCGGCTTTTTTTTACCGAATATTTGAATGGCATTGTCTCAAGACAAGAAAGTGGAAGAATGTTAAACCAAATAATACATTCTGTCCCTGCTCTGTTTACATACGCTTTAAGATTATCATTTGTTGGGATCTACGTTCCTCTTTTAGAAAATCTAGGTTGTTTTAACATGGTTTCTTTATCCATCTAAAATTTTGATTGATATTATTGAGGTAAGAAATCGATATTGTAAGTATTATATTTTTAACGATTTCTTAGCACGAGTGTGAGAAAATAATTTGAACCTCGAAGAGCACACTGCTGTCGCAAACTACTCAACTATGATTTACCTATGATCAAAATATCAACGGCAATTGTAAAACCAGAAAAACTATTATTATTAAGGGAGGGAATGAAATAAATAGTTTCACAATCGGAGCTAGAAGTATATTAAAAGCTGATTACGTTCAATTGACGCCACAGCAGTCATAATTTTATTGTAAACTAAAAATTTTCATTTTAACTATCAAGGCAATATTTGTGTACAATATATGTGTGCCCGATATCAATAGTTCCCACCCAATGTATTTCGTTCGTTAAGTATACAAAGACACTCGAGTGTTTGCGTAGATTATTGTTATTGTTATTATTTACAACGGTCATTAGTATTTGCGGGGAACGGCGGCAAACAAAGAGATTGTTTGCCATTGGCAATAGCCGACTGGATGGAGAACATTCTCTTGCCAAAGTCGCTTTCCACCATGCACCGGATCAACTCACCGCTCCCAAAAACACCTCGGTGCAAGCCTGCCAGAGGATTATTTTCGGCCCATGTCAATGATTTGTAAATCTTCATAAAATGTTTTGAAAATCAACTAAATATGAGCATTTGTTAAGTCACAGGCTAGACATTAATGGCCAAGGCAAGTTGGATTGGTGCTATGTGTTTTGTGCTATTTGTTTTTGTAATGGTTTTGTTATATTATATGTTATATATGTTATATATTATTATATGTTAGGTAATATGGTTGTGTTAGAGTTTTGTGTTCTGGTAATGTGCTTGGTAATGTGTTTTGGTGCTATGTGCCTTGTGCTATTTACATGCCACTTTTAAACATAATTCTCCTGCTTTGAAACTCAATCAGTCTACGGAGAAAATTATGTTCCTTCCGAAATACCCTGAATGTGCACAGAAAGCGACGAAGACCGCGTAACTGGATGGTTTTGGTATTTTTAAAGCATGCTCATATTACGATGCATTAAAGTATATTCCTTTCCAGTCCTTAAATGCAGCCAGCAGAGCAAACGTGGCACCTCCTGCCACTTTGGTGCCTTAAGGTAATGTTGAAGACATCAACAAACTCAACAACAACCCAATTTAATACAACTCAACTCTCAACTCTTCAAATCAGCAAATATTGCATCGGATTGGCTTGATGGTAGCCTTATAATTGATAAATAGATTCTTCGGTGAGTCCCTATGCAGCCCGCAGAGCAAACGTGGCACCTCCACTTACGAAGATGTCTTTTATTAGTGTTCAGCTCAAGGTCCTTTTTTTGCAATACATAACACATCCCCAAAGATAAAGTGGTACTCGATTTCAGCTTATTGCTCTTTAGGACTTGAACTTACTCCTAGGTGCAGCCCTCAGAGCAAACGTGGCCCCTCCACTTACGAAGATGTCTTTTATTAGTGTTCAGCACAAGGTTATTTTTTTGCAATACATAACACATCCCCAAAGATAAAGCGGTACTCGATTTCAGCTTATTGCTCTTTAGGACTTGAACTTACCCCTAGATGCAGCCCGCAGAGCAAACGTGGCGCCTCCACGTTAGTCAGTTCTACATCATTATGGAAGGTAAAAAAAAAATCTATTCATATCTAAGATGTGGCTGTCAGGTTAATTTGATAAATGTCATGAAAAACAAGATTTTTTGTACTAGTATCGTTATTTTAAATCATATATCGGAACCTCGGCACGACGGTTAGTGAAAATAGTGAAATTTAGGTATGAGTTATAACGATTTTCTCTCTAAATAATTACAGTTTGTTACTAGTTACCCATTACATAATTATTTTGTTATAAATTTAAATACGGTTTCTGCATCGAGGCGTAAAGTATCCGTTTCAATATGACCAGGTGTTCTGTTTTCAACGACCCTACTACCCTGTAATATTCACATGCATATAGAGACCAGTTTTTTTAAAATTTGTAAACATCACATGAACAACTATTTACATTGATAGAACTATGACGGAGCTTGCAGCTTAACATTTGTATGATATGGCATCGGAACTTTGGCGCTATGTACATTTCTGAATAATAGCTCTCATTCAATTGCCTTTGAAATATGAGTACCTACCCAGATAACAATAATGTAGATATTACTGAGTTGAGGTATCTGAAAATTTATTTTCAAAAGTCTGGTAAAACGCGAGAGTGCTTCAAGAATTCTCGGCGTATTCTATGTGATATCTGAACCCGTATTTACAGCATTAATATTTAACTTGTGTGCCCGGTTTATAGAGTAATAGCATTATGATATTTCATGTAATAGTGATGAATTCCGTTTGATCGTATGTTTACCTAACTTTCTGGTTAATTATAAATAAGTTGGTAGGTGGAGTCGCTAGTTTGATATCAGAACTCTGCGCGAGTGCGGTAGGCTGCTCACCAAATTTCAAGTCTGCCTATAGTACAGTCCACACCCCACGTCATCAGTTTTACACAACAATACAGGACATATGCGCTGCAGAATTACAGCATTTACCACTCCGCCTTAATGCAATCAACTGATTGAGTTTTCTTCAGCGTTTCTATTTCTGTGAGAGCCAGAACCGCTTTGCTGGTGGTATGTAGTTTAACCATTCTTTCCACATACCGGGATTCAGAGATTTCCGGGATTGAGATTCACTTAAAGATAAAAAATTACCCGTTGTTTGTTTGGTTTTTGTGCTGAATTCCGTAGTTAAAGTAATGTTAACATGGCATGAATCTGAGGTTAAGGAGAGTTCTGCAGAGGAAAATATGGAAGATAGTTCCTACATCGCATCGTTATTTTACTTTTTGGAAATACTGTAGCATCAGTTTGGCTCTGGTACTGTCCGAAATGCCCGCATCGTAGATGCTCCTTTCATCTTCACTTTTATCTTGTCATCTCTAAGTCTTTCAACGTCATCACTGGTTACTTGGATTAAAGATGAGATGATACCAAGACCAAGAAACATTGCAATCACATTGCAAAAAAAGCTTAAAATTAGGAAGAGTAAACTAAAGATGAATTCCAAATCGAAAGTGGATATTACCTACATCTTACGTTATTCTTGTTTGCTTTATCAAAGATTTATCAAAGAAAATCAGCAAATTTATAAAATGAGGTAGAAAGAAATGATGAAGAAAGTTGTAGAAAATGTTGCAAAGACCTTAATGTAGAAGGCTTCGAACTGATAATTCTCTGAATATGTCTAATTCCAAGAACCTCAAAACTGTTCTGAAAATAAAATCAATTTCGCTAAATTGCTTTATCGACGTTCTATTGATTAGTTAGCTAAGTTGGGTGATTGAACGAGTCTTATACAATTGATAAACTCCTTTGGACTCTTATTGGTTGGTAAGCAATAATATACTACCAGAAGGAAATTTTTTTCCAACCTATTTAGTTCGGCCGAATGGTCGAGAATCGAGATTGGTCATATCATGTGTTTTACCACAAAAAAGAGCCAGCCATATAGGTTGCATTCAAAGCAACATAATAACTCAACATATCAAACGATTTTAACGCTCGTCTACAATCACCGCGAGTGAACGCAATTCTCACCTCAAAACGATCGATTCCTGAAAGAATTCCCCGTCTTTGAGTCAGCAGCTTTGAGTCAACTGTTGAAGCGAGTCGCCTGTCGCCGTCGAACCTACCGAGTGACGTGTATACGATACGTTCCAAGACAAGATGGCAACCGGAAACGCGACAGCGTGCACTGCCTGTAAGTTGGCACCACTTTCGCAGATAATACTCCAGCATGTCACTATCAGTCACCTGGGTGCCGAGACAGGGATGCCAACATGCATCGTGGGTGTTGGGTAGGAACATGTAACCGTTGTCAGCTCTGTACTTCAAAGGTATGTGCTCTCCACGTAAATAAATCATGCTGCATACGAACGAAAGATCGTCGGATACAGTGACGTTTAGTTTCTCGTGGGTACTTTTATTTCAAACAAAAGATCAGCCGATTGGTACAGCCATCTTTGTTTGTGAGCGAAGTCTAGACTCTACCCAAGTGACAGACGAAAATAGCGCATTGTTCTTGATAATATGATCCCATTAACGTCGTGGGTGTGGATTGTGGAAAATGAAATGTTCCGTGCTGCAAAGAATTGGTACCTAAGTGATGGAGGCGCATGCTTGTTGCTTCTTGATGTAATTTTAGAGTCTTGCTTTATTTTATAAGGCTTGGCTCGTTTGTATTTTCTGGAGGATATTAATTTGATGACCCAATGCAAGGCGATCACGAATGTGAGGCTGTAGATTTCCTTTGCCATCACACACTTCTACTATAAGAAATTAAAATATGCGTTTTTAAAATAGTTTCTTCTTCATAGTCACTAGCCAGAAATCGAAATCTTTGCGATACAGCGCTGTGACAAAGAATAACAAAATGGGGGTCTTTGAACTCAAAATGGTTGGGGAAGAGACGTTCAACCTAGGCAAATAATTGATGAATTTCGTTTTAAAACACTTGCTTCAGTATCACGGCTCAACAAGTTTAATTAAAAGGAATTTCAATTAATTAAAAAAGAAACTTAGTCGACGCTTTCCCCCGACTTTGCTGAGAATGGAAGAGAAAGTGTTATAACGGACAAACAATAAAATAAAAAAACTAAGAGCCTGTTTTACAATGTCCTGTTAAAGTGTTAACTGTCATTTAAAATGAAAATAGAGGCATGTGATTGGCTGTGACCTTGAAGATAACAAACTGAGCTGGCAGTTAACATTTAACTGGACATTGTAAAAATGTATCTTTAAAAGTATTGGAATATCTCTTCAACTCAATTATAAAGAGAACTCACAAAAACAACTAATAAGCACCCGTATGTGCGAATTTACTAAGTGCCTACGACACCTAAGTCCGGTGACTCCAATAGTTCTTGTCCCCAACTCAGGCTTAACGCCGGATCCCCGCGACTTGGCGTCACTGCATGCACAACAACTCAAACACGACGGAGCGCGCAAGATTTTCCAAATCTCTTCTCCGCCGAGCAACCACTCACCGCCTCAGCTCCGCGTCGTCGATTGTTTACTCATTAACATAATACACTCTGTCTACTCTCTTTGCTGGTAAGCTGGCGTGACCCGACCTGTGCAGCGGCGTGCGGTAGCCGTGGGCTGGGGACGCTTTGTTCCAACGCTTATTATCATGTCAAACTTTCTAATAATTGGGTGGGATCAAAGTCTTCGTGGTTTGTACTTTGATTAGAGTTATTGTCACTTAGACATGAGTTTGATTCGACGTCGCCATTGGCTATCCCATGGCTGCGTGTGCTTTATAATCCGTTAGTTCACCTTTAAACCGTGTTGTTTAAACCGATTTATCGTTTCGTTTACGGTTTACCGTTTTGAACTCATCTTATTCTTAATAAAAACATAATTTAATGCAATAATTCACAATTCCTGTCTTTAACTCAGATAAAATTCTCACACCAACTGTTTGAATATCTGAAAACAGTGAATATAAGAGAAAAATATGAAATTGGGTTTACACTATATCCATAGTGTGATCAACGTTGCAGCTATGATGTAGTAAACAACAGGCGCAATCGATTTGTTTCATTCAAAAGGCCTCTCATGGCATTTCGGCGTTATTGGTTACTTTTCCATGGGTCCCGCCACTGGTCGGGAGAAGATCTGGCCCGCGTGCCCAATGCAGGGCAGATTAAGCTGAGGGGGCTTAGTTCGCACTCGCATTACCATCAGTGCTGCTCCAGTCGAGGACTTTTCCGAGCAGTATCTCTCTCTCTTGTATGGAGATTAGCTGTATCTTCGCACTGGCATTCTTTCTGGGAAAACATCCACAGATATACTGAAGTTTCTCAGTGTACACTGAAGGCTCTGGCATCATAGAACAGACAGTTTACAATTTTTTTGCAAATTTTTTTAGCTCTGAATTATCTCGAAAGGGTTGAAAACTCGTCAAAAAGGTTTGTCATTTCTGGCTAGATGCTAAAATGTTGGTTCGTCAATGCGGCTGCGTTTCAAGGTCATACACAGAAGTTATCCTGTAGTCTAAAACGAAGCTTATTTGTCACCTCCATGTACAAAAAGCACAACTGAGATGGTGTTGAACTTAATCATGTGCTTTTGGTAAAGTAGTACATATGCATGAATGTAATTTTCCAAAGGAAAGAATTCCTGATTTCTTGGTACAAAGATTTTTCTAATTCACATTCCCTACCTGTCTACCTATCATGCGGTATTGTAAGAATCGAAATGGGGTGGTGAATGTGATACTGACCATATCAACTTTATGGCAAGCAGTTCAATACTTTCAACAAACGGACATTAAGATCAACGCCAAAAAATTTAATTTTCGAAGCGCATACATATCACATGAGAAGTAATTATACAAACTATTGACTAAATCACAATTGCACTACGACTTTGTACGGAAGACATAAAGAGCAAAATCTTTGAAAACTGATTTTTTAACAGATATGCGCATTTGTAATGCGTCCCCCAGCCCCCCCCCCCCCCCCCGCCTTCGCCTCTCACACACCAACATTGGAGCAACAATGTTAGTGTGAAAGCGATCTAAGCACCAAACTGATGTTTCACGCCATTTTATACAGACGGAAGTGATAATCGTGAGCAGCTTGGCATCAAACACACTGGATAGCTCACACGTCGACCAATAAATCACAATCAGCGCATCATCGCATCATCGCATCAGCGCATCAGCGCATCAGCAACGCGTCACTAGCGCGTGACAGGTGTGGCGCAGGAAGGAACTGAACGCTCAATCAAATCTTCAGTGCAGTCAAGTTTATGCTGTACTATCCATTCAATTGAATGCTTCCCGTCATTATAGTTTTATTCGTTGTTTTCAATACTATCACAGGCTGTGCAAGGCATTGTTGTGTTTCAATGCATAATGTCCGTAGCTGGATACGAGGAGAAAAGTCTGGACTAGTCAATGAATGTTTGAGTTATGTTGATACGTTGTATTACTCCGCCTACACATAATGTCAACAGCAATGTTATCATTCCATTGGATGGCTTCTATGCTTGGATGAATGTAATAGGATAGCATTTCTGAACCATTTTATTTTCAATTAAATGTTAGATAGAGAGCAGTCGACCCTTTTTATTTTGCGAAACCATACCAAATAATATTGGAATTTTCCTCTACTAGGTATATTGATCTCATATGGCTGCACTGTATGAGTCCGTTATTATTATTTTATTTGAATGCTGTAAACATCGTGTGGGTCCATATTATGATGCATTGAGATTGCGTCTACGTTCCCCCAAACGAAACGGCGTCGTTTGACAACGTGCGTTTCGAGTGAAGCTACGTCTCATTCATACAATGAAAATAACAATTTTCTAGCTTTTATCAATAACGTTTTTGTGCTCGTATAACTGTTTTCTTAGACGCTCTTGTTTCGCTAGGCTTCTGTTATCAAAGGATTCTCTCTTGTTCCCCCGCATGTTAAGGGAGGGTGACCTCTCCGTTGGCTGGAGACCTGCGTACATGGTCCACACCGCCCATATTAAAGGTGCAGGGAATGTATTTTTATATCACTTTTTATTTCCTATCGTTGAGATGCTGCTATAAAGTGATATGATCTTTTGGCAACTGGGAGAAGCGTGATCGTGTGAGTTAAATATATTTATTAAAATTATCATGTCACCATATAGCATTCAATAGCCATCTGAATTACAGTTCCTTCCAGTCCCAGCTAGACTCCAGTGACCCACAATTAATATTTGCGGCAAAAATATAGTGGCGTCGCTGTTCGCAGCTGACATGGACCCTGAGATTGCGTCTCACTGTATACGGCGCCGCATCCACACGACATTATTCCACACACGTGCGGGCGAGGGGCACAAAATCAAACCGCGCCAGATTTATAAAATACTGTAAGAATAAGATCAAAATACGCGGGGCTCATACGAAATAAAGTGGGGTTAAGCCAATTTACTTTTCCACGACGGCGACGAAGACGACGGCGACGGCGACGACGACGACGACGACGACGACGACGACGACGACGACGACGACGACGACGACGACGACGACGACGACGACGACGACGACGACGACGACGACGACGATGAGAAAAGTAAACCGACACCGGGCTCCTGGATGTCGGGTCGCAAGGGTCGCTTGGGTCGCAAGGGTCGCAAGGGGCCGCCGCTCAAGTCGGCGAAAAAGCAGGGGAAATCGGCGTCCCCGACGCACCGAAATCTGATTAGACTTTTACGAGTATAGCGCGTTGGCGAAAGAGCGACGCGCTGGCCAAAAAGCACCGGAGAAGCGTCGCGCATTTTAATCTGGCAATATATTAGTTTTTTCGTGGGTCATTTGGTTGTCTTATTGCATTTTTGAAAGGTATTGTTTGGTGGAGGAATGTAGGTGTGCTTGCAAGACAGGTACGTTTGGAATTGCCAGTGGTATTATACGGTATAATTGAATGCCATTTGTTCCATCGGATTGCTGTTTACCAGGAATACTAACTAGGGCTCTCTATCCAACAAATTTGGATGATTATAATTGTGTTTCGGATTTCCAAAGCCATGTAATAAGTGCTTTTATAAAAGGAAAGCTTTTTGGATTTAAAGAACCTCTGTTTAAACACAATCTCGATTCCTTGAATATTGTAGGATGTTTCAGAAATGTGTGCCACTCCCACATTGTGGTGTACTGCACATTACTTCAGCGTTACCTAAACGACAAGTTAGTGGTTGCAGCTTGTTGCTAACAACGGTGACATATTGCACACTTCTTAAACACGACATGCATGCTGAATAGTTAAATTCTTATTATTCAAAACATCTTCCTAGTGTGGAAAACTAACTATTTCGCTGAAACCAAACAGGATACACCCGTCGCATAACTAGCATGTGCTTGATCACTACTAGATGTTTATT
Source organism: Nemoura dubitans (assembly GCA_921293005.1). NCBI lineage: Eukaryota > Metazoa > Arthropoda > Insecta > Plecoptera > Nemouridae > Nemoura > Nemoura dubitans. The sequence continues at coordinate 65,262,689 of OV121073.1, read as the reverse complement.
AAAATGATATATGTCTGGTATGGAAGGGGTTGACATATCCTTCCGCTCAAACACGCTGCTAAGTTTGGTTGGGCTGGAAACACAGCGTCCCGCATCGTGTTATAAGGTCTGTGATTGGGTTGCTGGCTTCTCGTATACCTTATGCACCGCGTTAGTTATTCTCCAGTCACCGCTACCTGACATGAAGTTTGTCACCGCTATATTACCTCGTTAAAATTATGCAATACTCGTGCGGGGGTATGTGGTGGCCATGGTGCATTCAAGATTTATGATTTTCTTCTAGAGTTGAACTTCGTGGTCTTAAATAACTGTTATTTGGATGTCATTTCTTAGGTAAGGGCATAGGGAAAACGTGACTGTGAAATAATGATATAATTTTTGTGTCGGATTTTCTAGATTTGAGCTTTTCACGATGTTTTGCTTACACGGGATTGTTCGGAACGACCCATGTGGTAACGGTATCAAATTTTAGTGTATCGAGACTTTTACATTTGGCCTGCAATCCTCAATTTAAAGTGTCTTTACCATTAGCATTTCCCAAATGCTTACTTTTATAACGCATTTTAATTTTATTGCAGAACATCATCATTACCGTTATCTCCCCTATACAATAATTATTATATCCAACCAACTCCTATACACAGCTAACATGAAGCTAGATGTTGACAACTATTTTCAGCTAACATGAAGCTAGATGTTGACAACTATTTATTCTTATAGGCACTGCCACCATGTCAGCTAAAATAGCTAAACACCGACCAGTGTTGTTTAGCCAGTTGATATTTCATCCATGTGTTGTTTCACACTTGATAGTATTCCAGTCCCCAGTCAGGCTGGTCGACAAGCAGTGTACAACGAGTTTAAACCAGCGGCCCCGCAAATGCCGTTGTCTCGTGGGCCATGCCGTTAGGGATATTGTGTCGTGATGCCGACGCCGACGCCGACGCCGACGCCGACGCCAATGATGCCATAGGTCTGCCAAGCTCGCTCAAGTCTGTCGGTTATTCTGTTATTGTCGCTTTAGCCATCACGACAAACGTCAAACGCAGAGCACAGGGAATTGTTTATATATTGTGACGTGGCAAATATCGTGTGCTGCGTGCATTCGCTTTTACGGCGCGCGAGCTTTCGAGTTGACAGGCCCGGGGTGTCGAGGCCGAACTCCCTGATGGTAGCTGAGCCTATGGAAAGATGGCGGAGCTTTACGACGTTTAGTGTGTTGTGATGAAAAGAAAGGTAAATAAAGTTGGCACAGGGTATATAAGACTCGTGGAATAAAGCGATATCGAAGTGAAGGACTTGTGAAGGCTGTGAGAGTATTTGAAGGTTAGCGACCATTTTGAAATTTTGAAATCGTTTCTGTCAGCGGCGATTTTCTAACGGAAAACATGGCCGTCAAGTAAGACAGTGAAACAAACACAATTGTTAAGTTCGGGGTTAAAATTGGAATGAAATACCGAGTGCCACACCCGCCTAGTATTCATAAGATAGTGTATTCAGTCGAAAGAATATACTTGCAGCTTGAGTGAATCTTATTTTCCAGGCGACCTTGTTATTTTAGTAGCCAGCTCCGAGTTTCCGGCGCGATTAATAATTCAACAGGAAGCTATCTCGTATTTCGAACGCGGCGCTTTGGCGAGCGCTGCGCAGCGACGCTACGCACGACGCTACGCACGACGCTACGCACGACGCTACGCACGACGCTACGCACGACGCTACGCACGACGCAACTGCCTAACGTGGCCCATGGCACTGACAAAGTTTTTAATCAATCAAATAACGTTAACTCTGTTATGCTGTACACTCGGCCAATTCGTCCTGACAGGTCAGAGGCCGCGCTGCTGTTCAAAGGATTCACGCATCTGAGCATCGATAATAGCTGCCTCGATTGGTCCATTGCGATCGGTTTGCGACTCACTAGACTCTTCATTGAGCAAATAAAAATGTGTCCGACCCTTTTTTTCCATGCTTATTTGTTTTATAATTTCTACTTTACTGTAGGCTTGCCAGATAATTGCAGATTGTTAGGCCAGCGTTCGAATCTGGATGAGCCAAAGAGGTAAAATAGCGTAGGTGCAGAGAAATTGGTTCATCATTACAGTATCTGTACTCTGTAGGGGATATGGTTTCATCGCTCAGCCACTGGAGTTTGTAATTTTGCAAATGCCGAAACCAAAAGCGTTGCGCTCTTTGAAATAGCTGGCCGTCTGTAGAATAATTTGATCGATTTCATATAAATATTTGGCATCAGCTTCGCTGGAACGAACACGATTGGATTTAATTTGACGTATGTATACCTAATGAATGCATGCCCGTCATGCCGTATAGAAAGATTCTCATTACATGCGAAAATGAAATGGAATTTGCATCCGTTTGGCCATCGGGTTTCATTTAGAAATGGTTCCATCCCGAGAAGTAATTCCTTCCACTATTGCGTTACACAAAGTTTAGAGTATGACATGTTTTGAAAAAAAAATCTACTCACATCTACTCATATAACATTTTTTAAATTTGAATATTATTTTAAAATATTAGCATGGAAGAAGTGATTTGACGATGAGGTATGACGGTAAAAAATGACGAGAAATTAACAACGACTGTTACAACGAAAATAATTATTGTATAATGGTATGACACTTTTGAAGTAAAGTTTTTAAAGTTTTACATGTACACTGAAGGCTACAAGATATTCTTACTCCGAGCATTAGGATACACACACACACATCGGGTCAGAGGTACAGCATAAATTAAAGCAGGAACTGTCCACAGAAACCCTGGACGCTGACATCCTAGCCTGAGACTGAGTTTATCTGCTTTTGGCAATCAGAGCATGAAATGGCGTAACGAGTTTGCCATAACGCCGGGTTTGTTTTGATTTGTTCCAGGTAAGCAGCACACTCCCCTGTTTGATTTGGAAGCTGCAAGCCGGCCTGCTTACACTAACGATGTGAAGACAGGTGAGTCGGTCGATTACATACCAACATGACGAACGTAGTGTGCTTAGCCGTAATATAATACCTATAATAACCATATGATTTAATATATTAAAAGTATTATTTTAAACGTGTTAGTTAGTCAATTAAATAGAACTACTCATGTTATATGAATTCGTAAATAGGGCATGGACACAATATTAACCACTTCTATAAAAATCATGATATAAAATGACCACATACCGATGCTTTATGTTATTATTTTATTACCTATATAGCTTTGCAATGTTCCCCTGCCTGTAATAACGTTATAATACGGAAATTCTAACAAAACAATTAATTTTGGTAAATTGAATGAACGAAACTATCATGAAATGTTTTCTACTCTTTTGCTCTTGCAATGATGGACAAGTAAATTGGGTCGAAGTAGAATTCATTGACATTTTGTTCCATTTGATTGAGTGCAAATTGTAAAAGGTACTATCTAGTCAGATAGTGATTACGCTTACTCCCATGGTTAAGCTATAGATAATACATTGCACACATATAATAAAACAATATTTCGGCAGCACAGGGCTTAATGCTAGCGGCTTTACATTGATGCTCGTCGGTGGTATGTCACGACTCGAATACATCTAAAATTCAGAGATGGAATTGTCGTAACGTATCGAATTTGCCAATTCAACTAGCTCGCATGATTCCGGTGATAGCGGCAAATAATACTACTGACGTATGCATGGCAATCGGTGCTGAAAAACAGCTTGAGGTATAACAGGTCAGCACGAGCTATGCAAGGCGCGTATCCGCGGAAAGTGATCGACACTGCCCTAATTCAATTGAATCAGCTTTGGTAATTGGTGATTACTCTTGGAATTTCCCCCGGGGTCTGTGCGCCTGTGTCAAATCATAATTCGACTGGTGGTTCTGATTAGTTAAAACAAGACCGATGCCTGTGACTGTGCCTGGTGCTGATCGAGTGGAATCACCACTAAAAGTGGCCATGGAAAACATTGTTATAACTAATTAGCTTTTAGACGTATGCATCGTGCAGCTTTAAAGTCGCCATACGAATAATTAATAATCATAATTAATAATCACGCATTTGCAATAATGTTATCATTCAGATGAGATCAGGGTCGTAACTATACTCCATTCACGTTAAGAAGGGGAGTGGATTTGATCTTCCACGACGATTCACTGCTGCTATAGTACGTCTCATGTTCTTTTGGCAGCGCCTCAGGGCACTGGACCTATACTATAACTTTGTAGGAAACCGGTTTGTTGCTGCCATCCGAACCTGAGACGTACTATAGACACGATATAAGAGTTCCAAAACTTACAAGCCATGTCTTGAGCCGGACAAAAGACTCCATGGGCAGTTTTGAAACTCTTAACTCATTTCTAGCAGCAGTGGGTCTTTAAGGAAGATGCAAATCCACTCCCCTTCTTAACGTGAAATGGTGTATAGAGGGGAGCAGGTGTGGGCCTCGGGCTCAGTGCGTAACTAGGGGGGAGCAGGCGTACCAGTACTCTGGGGCCTCGGGCTCAGTGCGTAACTAGAGGGGAGCAGGCGTACCAGTACTCTGGGGCCTCGGGCTCAGTGCGTAACTAGAGGGGAGCAGGCGTACCAGTACTCTGGGGCCTCGGGCTCAGTGCGTAACTTGAGGGGAGCAGGCGTACCAGTGCTCTGGGGCTCGGGCTCAGGGGGACGTTTCGCGGAGGCCGAAGTTGAACCGAAGGCGATTACCGTTTTTTAAGGAATTAACTTTTTGAAATCTAGTACGGAGGGTAGGGGGGCCCCGCCTTTTTTGACTTTGGGGCCTCCGATTTGAAGTTATGCCACTGGATCAGATCAGACATGTCCTCCTTAGTAACGAGGCAAAGAACATATTATGTTAGGACTAGATTAATTTCAGGTTAGTTGAAACTGTAGGTTAATTTAGGATAAGACTATACAGTGAACCACAAAATCCTGCTTTTGAGTGAGTTCAAGGGATTTTGCTATCGTTGATAAGTTGGCAACAAGCATAGACACGATTGGCAACCAGTCCCTCTGTAATAAGGTACTACACATTTTGTTAGTGTCTTGTATAAGTTTTACAACGCCGTTGTCGCTTGGGCGTAGCGCCGAGTTTCCCAGCGATTTGTTGCGTCGGTCAGGCAGTCAGTTATTCGGTGATCGCTAATGGCCGGCAGGCTGGCCACAATGAATTATTTAGTGACGTTGTTCAATTTGCCGGGCGTGACTTTTCCACGGCGTACGCTGCAGCCTGTCATTAGTCACGCAAAAAAGTCTATTTCTGTACTAGTGTAGTTATTTGTTTAAAAAACGCGTCATTTTCACTGGGCACTGTCAAAACTTTAATGCCTATGTATTATGGGCATTTGCGAGGCGAATAATTTGTGTCTGTAGATTGACATTCATGACGTTTCTCTGTTCAGTAATACGGATCCTTTGATGGATTTATGTAGTTGGTTGAATATTGACAGCTTGTGTGTTTTTGAAGAGTGCATTGAATTTACAGGGAGATTTGAAAGTTTTTCTTGAGGCTTAAAGGATGTGGTTAAAACTTTGAGAAACTTCACCACTGCAAAATTTTCTTCCATCCACACCCCCACCCCACTCATCCATTTTAGTACGCACCCTGAACCATGCTTGTTACAGCGTTTTAAGACAAAGAAATGGCCCACATCCCATCATAATCTCGAGTATACACCTACTTGCAACGGTAAAATAATTATGTTCCCAAAAGAGACCCAATCTGCTAGCGCCATAATCGCGTTTGCCAAAACATAATAACACTAAATAATAACGCGTAATTTTAATCTTTATATTTTACATCGTACACCTTCGTGGATTATTTTCGCTTGGAGTAGGAACACAAGCGCGGACGTAATGCGTACTAAAGCAGGGTAGGTATACGTTCATTATTAGAGACTTGTAGAGCGCTTCATACTCACCTATACACGTACAGTATATATACAAAGCAGCAATTTAAGTTACCTAACATGGACTAGGAAATTCTAGAAGTATAAACTCGTAAATAGTAAGTTAGTGGTAGGGGGGTTTCACCAAGTTAAATCTCCAACACAGTTTATGTGTTGAACCGAATAAGTCTTGGATTAATCTGTGAAACCACTCGAACGAATGTAGCCTAGGTTCTGGAAACGGGAACAGGGTCTGTGGATAGGGTATAGGATTGGATGGGCCCGTACGCCATTGCAGAGACTCTGGATGCTGGCTGGAGCTGGCGGTGGGGGCTGGAATGGACCGTGGCGGTGCGGGAAGGGGGGCTGTGTAAATCAGAAGATTAGTGCGGGGTTGAAGTTACATCCACCAAATCCTTAATGCTGTTTGCAGCCGCGGCTTGTACTTGCGGGTGTAGCGCGGGTGTAGCGCGGGTGTAGCGCGGGTGTAGCGTGGGTGTCCGAGCTGGACCGACGATTGCAGGCGACCGTGGCGGGACTAGAAAGTAGGTCCTGCAGGATATGCGTCCTGGAAGATGTGTCCAGCTTTTGATTGTCATAGGTATGATTGATGAAATCTTGGGGTTTCGATACAGGATTCGTTACAGCTTGACCTTTCGATCGTTCCTGTAGAATACTTATAGTAAAATAATTTTTTTATGCTAACCTACACCATAAAAATTATGTATAGTAACTAGTAATTAGAATTTAAATCTTTAGCTATACGATAATCTTATATTAAAGAGCCGCGCAAGATCCCGTCTGATTCGCTTCATCAAATATTGCACCTTGAGAAATTTAGCGCGACGGTAACAGGTGCACCTATACGATTTAATTGAAGCCACTGAGAGCAAGAATCAATTCGATGAAACAGCTTTAGGGCGAGTTCCGGGGTCGCGAATGGGTAGAGGTTATATGTGGGGGAGGGGGTAGGGGGGCAAAAGGCTTCCTCGCTTGCAGTGCAGCATTGAGACGAAAAGAATTACACAACTTGTCTCATGAACCTCCATCTATCGTGACCAATTCCAGAGCTTTTGCTGCAGATCCGACGGAGGAACAACTGCTACAGTCGATCTTTGCAGGAGGTTCATGAGGTTGATATTCCCTGGAGCAAAAATTACACTTCTTTCGCTAACTCAGCATGTGATGGATTTTAAACGCAAAGCGAAGGGGAAAAGAACAGAAGTAATTGAATTCGGCGTCGCGTGCTGGATACGTGACATAAAATCATGCAGACCAAAACCGACAAATCCCCGCTAATATAATTTCAGCACAAACAGTGCGGAAAACCGTATTGAGACAAGCCGGATTCGATTTTTTTTGTATACTTCACTTTTTCAAACCTTTGCATAAAGATTATGAGTGATTCAATGACGCGGATGAAAAGTGTGTTGAATAACTGAAGAAGGAGCGGCAACGCTGGACAAACAGTCGACCCAGATATTCTTTTAAAAGTTCTATAAAAAAATATCCCCCAACGGTTAACTATACCTAACACTTTTTGAAACCCCAAATCTTTTCACAATCGATTTTTTAGTTACAATTTTTTCTGATTATAAATTAATTTAATTTAAAAATATTAATTATAGCTTGGAAAGAGGATACCCAATTCCCATCACCTACCTCATCGATAATGGTTTGTTTCGCGGGCTAATGGTTGATATATGTATTAATGGGATCACGGTTTTGTATTTATTCAAAATCCTCCACACATGCTTTTTCCGACTGGATTCCTGCAAATACATGCAGTATATTAACATGTTCTTACTTCTTTTTGGAACCAGACGGCCCCCTGATATAACAACATCTGATTTTGATATCTGAATAATATTCGTACGTCGTTGCGTAATTTAGCTATTCACTAAATTACAATAATTCTCATTTCTGCAACATACGTATACTTGACTACGTGCATTGACAATACATACGTACGTATGCATATTACGAATCAATCAACATTACCAAATCGATCAAAACCAAAAGCCCGCTCATTCCCATTTCATTATCGAACACACAAACAAAACAAAACGCGATGCCCTGAATTGCTCATCCCGGTAGGTCCATAACATAAACGTCTCCTTGCTTTAACCATAGCCGGGAATCCCATCCTACGTTATATATTCCCAATCTTATGTATTGCACGGTAGCGGTTAGTCCCAACTCGTTGGGGATGCACATATCATCCCGGCGCCCCTAGTCCCTCCCGGCGCCCCACCCTCTGACCCCTCCGACGCCGCCGCCGCCCACAGACTCGCGAGACCACTTATCTACGTGGAACATTCCCATGCTAAACAGACAGGTCGAGAAACGAGACCGGCGCCCTCTTTCCAATCTAGCTAAGACGCTACACGTTGCTGCACTTCGAATAGGTATAGGTGTAGGTATAGGTAGGATATCGAAGTGAATAAAGTGAGCCAGAATACACTCGGGCTGGCCAGACGGGCGCTAGCAAGCCGTCAATGCACGAGGTAATTGAAAAAACCGCCTACTTTTTGACCCGCGTGTTCGAGGAGTGTAACCTATTTAAAAGGGATGAATAGATCGCCTGTCCTCGCCTCGGGCATTCCACGGCGTGCCAGGTGAAAATATACTGAGCTTTTCATTTTTTTTTTTAGACCGAAGCGATATAGAGATTGCCGATAACGGTTGCCGCTAAGTTGTGAATGGTTTGGGTGAGATGTTCTTACAAGTTACAACTTTATGTTACTATGGGGCTGTACGAATTTTTAAGTGGGTGTATTTTTTAACCTTCTCTCAAATCTCAATATTTGAATAATAACAACAATAATAATAATAATAATAATAATAATAATAATAATAATAATAATATCTTTATTTGTGAGACAAAATGGCGAGGTTCACAATAATCAAAAACACAAAACAAATGGTAAAAAATGCAATGTATGATGACCTATGATCTTCCACCTAACCAGCAAATTAAAAGTAAAAGCCTATTAATAAAATTGAAACATTATTTAACAGCTCATTATGTAGGTAATAGTATAAAATTAAATCTGAGTGTGATAATCTTTTAAAGAAACTTGTAACAATAAAGAAACAATAGACGCTTCACTTAACTTGTTTCAATTTGTACCAATATAGATATGTGCCAATGCATATAAAGTATAGACAATGTATTTTTGTCTTACGATAAAATATTGACAGTAATTTGCGTAAATGGCTGATTTGCCTATTTCGATTCCTGTTGACTTTTCTTTAACCCAGCGCACATTCTGCAGTATCTGGTTTTTCTTTGCCAAACAGGGACCGTTTAATTTGATGCCGCTCGTCCTGTAGTTGCGTCAAAACCGTGTCTGTACCAAGTTTCGGCTTAAAATAACTCCGCCACGAAACAGTAAATAGTGAAAGACAACAAAAATGCGGAGGTTTCTGACTTAATGACTGAAACTAGATTCAACCAGACTATTATCATGCTTGTTGGTGCTCTCTACATTCTCGCATGACGACACTCGTGCAATTAGATATAACCGTTTCCTTACCAGCATCGCCTTTGAGGGATGAGGAACATTTTGACTTACCGGTCAATGACTGAGGCTTAATTGTATGGCTGGAAATCTGTGGCTAATAGGATGCCATGCTCTATGATGAAATAATTAGCAAACTTGGAAATTGCAAATTGAGATGCTGCTGTTTTGCTCATATCGCAGAATTACTGTTCGTTGGCTAAATCTGGGTGGCTGCCTGGACCAATTCGCGCCTCGCTCTCAAAGCACCTAGCTGCGAAGTGATGAAGCTGTAATTGCTTCTTGCTGGTGCATGCTGTACCTCGTAAGATGTTCGAGATGAAAATCTGTGGCTCGTCTTGGTCCTGGCTTCGCGGCTACGGGCCAATTAGAAGTGCATTGCTTGACGCGATGAGCGGGTAGCGTGGAGATGCTGCATTCGTGATGCTGGGCTTGGAGATGAGGTTGAGGACGCCCACTCGCTGCTCATTTACAGGGTACCTATATCGTGTCACGAATGTGGCGGTCCTTAGCGGTATTTTTACGCTTACCATCAGGCGTGTGCTATGGTACCAAATAAGCGCTGTTATTTTTTGCTCTTTTATTAAACATCAATTTATAACAACTGTTATTGTTATAAATAAAGAGTAATTTACTTTTTTAGAATCAATCGTAAAGTTTCAACAAGCTATGTAGAACTATATTAAAAAAATATTTTTAAAATTTGGTCTAAAACGCCGAGTTTTTTCTTCTGTTGATTCTCATTATTTCCCTATGGAGCTGCGTTTTGTCAAACATAAAGAATAACGTTCCAATACTTACCGGGCCAAATAGAGCTTCCCAAATAACGACTATTTTATAAATAGACCCAAATAGAGACTTTTAAGGAGCATTTTTATAAAGTTCGTAAAAATTTCGCTGTGACAACTATTTCACTATTATTAGCTGTGATAATATACGTATAGATATCGTGTACGAGGCCATATATTTCCATGCAGGTTTCTCTCTCATTCCATATAATATTATTACAATTCAAGTAACCTGCTGTATATACGTATTTCACCCACGAGGTCTTAACTAAATTAGGCATGGCCTAATTAATTAATGCATGTGTAGTTCATGAAGTTCCTGTACTGTGTTTTCCTGATTAGGTTACAATTTCAAAGCCATATAGTAAATGGAAAGAAATATTAATTACATATTGTCGGATGTATAACTTGTTTGTTGCCATTTTGTGTGCATTTCCCATTGATTAAAAGTTTGCCTGTGTTCCAGGCATGCTTCCAGGTGCACTGTTTTCTAATTACAAATAGCCACTGCTCTGTTTATACAACTTTACTTTGTTGCTCATACATTACATGTAGTAGGTATATAAGCATAGCAAAGTTCCATACTGTTATTCGCCGTAACAACATCACTATACCAGCAGTGATTTGCAGATGAGATCAGATTTTAGACAAAGAAGAACCACTTGATATAATAATACCTATACAATGGATTTGTGTACATATGTTTTTGGCAAAAAGAAACTTACATAGCTTGTAAGATATTGCAAAGCACTTTCTTACTTAAAACGACATGAGATACAGTATTTACTTTTAACCATACTTGTTCAACATTCCAAGGTGTATTCAAATTTAAATATTAAAAATGTCAAGTTTGAAAAAGCTTCAGCTATATAGACGTTAAGAAAAAAGCATGATTGAAGGCCAGGAGTCCTTAAATTAATTTAAAAATATATATAATATTAATGTCAATAAGATCCCGTATTTCAGTTGTTAATAACCTGATGGCTTTAAGTTCCAGTTGCAGCCAAGAATTTGCACGATTTTCTATAAGGGAGAGAGGAATTGGGACTGACATAATTAAAGCTCGCAGTCAACACAAATTATTACAAAAAAATCATTTTATTGAAAAGTACGAACTCGTTTGCTCAATATTTATTATTGAGATAATCAGCCTGTGAGGGCGACTAATTGCACTATCGTATACTGTATGTAGGTACTTGCCTACGAGATTCGTATGGCTTATGTGGCACAAAAGGTTTGAAAAACGGCGACCGCATACAAAGTTTGCACGAGGCATCAAATACGCAGATTCCCAAATCCTTCTGGACCCTTTGGGACTCGATCTCTGCAGATTTCCCCAACCTTACGGACCCTTTGGGAGTCGATCTGCGCAAATTCCTACAACCTTCTAGCTGTTTTGGTGCCTGCTGTGTTCAGTTTCTGCGGGGGATTCACCTGCTGTCTGACGTCAATCTGAGGCTCGTGGTCAGTTTCGACTTCGATTTCGGGCACCTGGTCGGGATCTGTTACATCTTCAAAGTCGGTGCCTTCCAAAGTGGGCTCTGGGGCTGGCTGCGTTGGCTGCGTTGGCCGCGTGAAGCCGCCCTCAGGCACAGGACGAGTGGCATCAGGCCGACCTGGAGGCGTGGGGAAGACTCCGCTGCCCCCCGTTCCACCAGTAGGAGGGGGGCCGTGATGGTGATGGTGGTGACCACATCCAGGTCCGTGGCCTCCAGGTCCGTGCGAGCCAGGACCATGCATTCCTGGACCATAGAAACCAGGTCCATGCATTCCAGGGCCATGGAAACCAGGCCCATGCATTCCAGGGCCATGGAATCCTGGCCCATGCATTCCAGGGCCATGGAATCCAGGTCCGTGCATACCAGGTCCGTGCATACCAGGTCCATGCATGCCAGGACCATGGAAACCAGGTCCGTGCATGCCAGGTCCGTGCATGCCAGGGCCATGGAATCCAGGTCCATGCATGCCAGGTCCGTGCATGCCAGGTCCGTGCATGCCAGGGCCATGGAATCCAGGTCCATGCATATGTCCGTGAGGTCCATGGCTGGGATGCTTGCAGCCTCCATGCGGGTTCGGACCTCCAGTGGGCTGGGGTGCCGACCCAAAGCTAGCCTCGTCGCCCTGCGGCCGGACATCATCTTTGCCGCCACCGAATCGGTTGCCGAGTCCTTCCGCCGACGGCGCTGCAGTGGTGGCGCTTGGCGGCGCTCGATTCACCTTGTACTGGGTCTTGATCATGTCCGTCCCCTTCTCGGCGATCATCATGCACGGCGCGTTCGTGTTACCCGACGGCACCATGGGCATGATGGAGGCGTCCATGACGCGCACGTTCTTCAGGCCAATCACCTTGAGCTCGTGGTTGACCACGGCCATCCTGTCGTTCGCCGGACCCATCTTGCAGCTGCCCGCCTGGTGGTTCTCGGGCCCGGTCGAATGGCGCACGGCGCACTCCCAGTACTTGTCGGAGCCGAACGCCGCGCCGGGCTTGACGCACCCGGGCACCGGCGTCGTGTCCAGCTCGAAGCCGTACTCTTCGCGCAGAACCTTAGTCTTGCCGAGACGCACGGCGATCTGACACGCCTCGACAAGGGTCTTGACGTCGGCGTCGTCGGTGAGGTAGTTGGGGTAGATTAGGGGATCGGCCAGCGGGTCTTTCGACGCCAGCTTGATGTGACCGCGACTCTTCGGGTGCAAGACTACCGGCGAGAAGCTCACGTAGCGCTGCTTGGTCGGTTTCTCTGGGTCCTCGTGCTCGTCGACCTTGCCTGTGCGCGCGCAGTTGGCCAAGTATCCGGCGAAGAACATCTGCACGTCCGGATCGTCCCTTTCTTTGCGCGCGTACTTGGAGTTGATCTTGGCGGTGACTTGAGACAGACCGGTACTGGACATTGGTCCGTTGCGGTTCAGCATGTAGTCCATGGCCGACGCCCAGTTAAGGTCGGTGTACGAGGTGGTGTTCTTCATCGCGAAGTTGATGTAGAAGGCGACGTGGTTGTGCAAGTTCTGGCCGACCCCGGGCAGGTCGTGGACGACAGGGATGCCGACTTGGGCGAGGTCGGCTTTGGGGCCGACGCCGGACAGGAGCAGGAGTTGAGGCGAGTTGACGGCTCCACCGGAGACGACCACTTCTTTGGTCACTTGGACGGTTTGCTTCGTGCCATCGCGCATGAACTCGACAGCTTTGGCGGTCTTCTTCGAGTCGAACACGATCTTGGTGGCCGTCGCGTTCAGGATGATGTGCAGGTTGGGACGGTGCTTGACGGGGCGCAGGAAAGCGCGCGCTGTGCTCATTCGTGATCCGCGTCTGGAAATGGAAATTATAGCCGTTTTATTAACTGTTTCGTCCCTAGCGATTTGCGATCTGCGCTTCAGTTTCAATTTGGCGTGGGTGATTGATAATATAGGTTCACAGGTTCACAGACAGAGATAATATTATGCGAGAGATGATTTCGAGCTCGTCGAGTAATATCCTCTCTGCAGTCAATGTGCAGCCAATTACATTGAGATGTAATATATTTCAATGGCTGTTTCAATGAGGATCAAATATAAACCACGGAGTTAGCAAAGCCCCTATCGGGTCTGCCGCCCGTGGGGCAATATTGATATCGCGTCACGAGGCTACCAGAATAGGTGTAATACATAGCACAATGTTCGGCATGCGCTTTCTATCCAGAGTAGCAAGCTTATTTTGTGGATCATACATTCTGAACTGAAGTGCCGCACTTAACTATCTTGCGGGAGGGGTCGAAAGCACCAAATCTGACCCCCGTTCGTATATAAAATGGATGAATTTGATTCGAAAGTTTGCATGTGGTGCTGAAATCGAGCTAGAAACATAAAAACACGGATTCACGAGATAAATTGTCCCCTCTCCTCCAGAAACACAATAACCCATAAAAATAGACTCTTTTTCGACACCCTTGTATAAAGATTAGGTTGCGATGGCATCTCTTGTAGACTTCCACTCTGGAAGAGCGTTTCATCCATTTATGCGCCATGAAATAATATGTGACATATCGTTACTATTTCAATGGCGAAATAAAACAGTACTTATAGTAAATGAAGTCGGTTTTCTGAGCCACTAAATCAATTAAGTGCGATCATCCAGAGCCCGATGAGTAAAGCTAGAGATTATCTCGTCCTGCAGTGCGTCGTTTATCACCATTATCCCGCGACGCGTCGGCGTCGGCGTCGCGTCGCGTTGCGAAATATATTATATTTAAATGTCGATGGAACATTTTATCGGATATTGATCGTCCTCTGTTCGCACGATGACTTCCGTCGCGCTCATTACAGCCAAGATGTTGGATTTTTTGAAAAAGTGCATCCGGATTGAATGAATTCAGTTCAATTACTTCTTCAGAGATCTCTTGTACTCTGCTTTACAATTACCTGAAACGACGTTATCGCTCCAGGGAGATGCACCGACAATGAATTGCATTATTGGCTCGGAATGTGGAAATTTTGCCGTCTTCCTCTAAACTTGGTATATAAAACTTGGTATTATGAAAGTAATTGCCTTCCAAGAGGTTAATGACATTTTCTACCTATATATAGGTTTTAATCTCACTGGTTTATTCTAAATAAATTATTTCTGCAATCTTTTGACAGCATCACTATTCTTCTACTTGACCTGGCATCATGCTCATCATTTTGACCGATGTTCTTTTCTACCGAACGTATCACAGTAATGTTTCGAAGAGTAAGGAGTGGTGTTTAGAATACAATTTCTATACTGAAAGTTTTAATCCCCTTTATAGCGCTAGACTTTTGATGTTTTAATCACAAAACAGTAGGTACTACATCTTAAACGCATGTCAGGTAGATCTCTGAGATCTATTATTTCCCCCCTCAATAATCAATGATCAATATTAATCAGACAGCCAGTGGCAGCCCCCGAAGCCAGCTCGTTCTTCCTTACATTCTTCCCTCATCTCTACCACTAACTCGTTCCCTTTCCCCAAACTCACTCGCTATTCGTCTGCGTGATGGCGAACCCATCGTGTTGTGCGCCGTTCAGATCCTTGTTGATCGGGTAGCCGAGCTCAGCGCCGGCGCGGAGGATGGCTTCAGCCATTGGAGGATGATGAGGGAACTGCTGGACTGGCATCATGCCACCCACTCCATGGAACTTCGCGTCGACCAGACTGCCGACCTGACGGTTGTCTTCCGACTTCTTGAAGTAAGGCAGCACGTCGGACCAGCCCCAACCGATGTTGCCGGCGGCCTTCCACGAATCGTAGTCCCGGGGATGACCCCTGAGGTACATCATTCCGTTGAGGACGCTGCAGCCGCCGAGTACCTGTTCCAAGGAATCGGTGTGTTTTAGGACTCGATGTCATATAGTTCTCTTGCAACTAGTTCTCTTTCAACTACGTGCACTTTATTACACCGATTTAGTTCTGATAATTTGACGTGATTTGACTATAATAGTTACTATTATAATTTGGCTATACATTTTTGTAAAAATAATAAGTAAATTTTTACCAAAACACAACCGAATTATTGTGGGTAACAATTATGTCGGCTCTGATAGTATTTAAATACCAAGATGGTAGTATTTTTATAAGTCACTATGACGGGACATGAGTTTAATATACATATAAGTAGCAATCCCCGTGAACATTAAACTATTATAGACAACAATGAAATTAACTTCAATAAAATACCTACTCTGAAATGGAGGGCTAAGCGTTTTTGATCAGCCTATTTAACCTTTGTTTCTCTCGACGCCAGCGAGAGATCCGGTGTTCGCAATAAGAGTCGTGCGGGAGGATGGATACACTCCTTCTTACACAAGGCTACGCGCGTTCGCTGTGAGACTGACTACATAGTGACACACGCACTATTCCCACCGTCAGAGCGGAGGGAACGCTTTCAAATTAAATTCCTATCGTTTGACAAGTTCTAATTTGGCCAAATGAATTCTAGCGTCGTCGAGCAATATACCTTTGCATGGCGAATCACTATAATATACCTTTATATACTTGACATTATTTTTCCCGTTGGCCCTTTGTGAATTATGTTATAATTATGAGAGAAATTAAACTAAGAATGCAATTAGTATTCTCCTTTCTTATGCTGAGGGAAATTTCTTGTGTATTAATGGTCGAGTGGGTAGGGAGGGAAAATTACTCGGGTGCAAATATTAAAGGGCCGTGTGTCATCCCCAGCGATGTCAACTGAAATGCGATGCGAGCTAATTTCAATTATTTTCTTGCTCTCCGAGCACACTTTTTTGCTTATGGCTCGAGCACTGAACGTATTGTGTTCGCCATGCATAAGCATTCTCGCATTCATTCGTTTGTAAATTATTCTTGAAAGGTGGCAGAATCACGAATAAATTATACTCGAGGCGTACAAACAATGAACACAGACTCACTATTCACACTTAATACACGTGTTTCTCAAAATAATAATCACGTAATATTTCAGCTCCATTCTTTCGAGCAAGTAAATTCGTACATTAACCTTGGATGTGCCCCAAAGACGATACTTGCTGTGGGTATTAGTACTTATTCCTACTGTAATATATTCATGACATTCAGAGCTAATCCGTGTTGTTTCTTTGTATGCAGATTCGATCCATGTTAAGTATATGCCCAAACAACGCAAAACAATGTTACCTACGAGTAACAGTCCAAATTTTAAAATCAGCACTACAGTGTTTTCATTTCATTTTTTGTGAAATATATCTAAACACGATCCCGCGAAAATGTATTGCCACGATTGTACTATTTTCAAATCATTTTCTAAGCATAAACAAGACAGAGGATTAAGAATTTACAATATAAAACTACATTTACGCTAATGACCACAATATCATGCTTGAGTAGATTCGACTACTCAATTACCAATACCAATACTCAGCCGACACACATGTAATAGAACGCACGTTTTAGCGATAGATTCGCATTCTATTACTACAATATCCATGGTTACGCCCACCTCCCGCTTAGCCAACAGCCTTGCCGGGTTTGAACTTATTACCATAATCAACATTCGATCATTTTTAAGAAGACATATACATTTTCTCACAAGACGTTAGCGCCCTTGAAAACAAGGACTTTGAACTTGAACTTACAATGGTTGTCTGCATTACGTCCAAGCGCTTGGTCTTGCCAATTTTGCGCACGCATAAACGCGCAAAACCGGAATCCTCCGACGGGCCCCGGCTCGTCAGCTTTCAGACAAAGAAGCCGAGATTTTCTTTTTATTGTCCCCCCACCCCCCTCCCACGCCGGAGAGCGAACGGCGTCTGCTTTACGAGTCGCCATTAAGCGATCGGCCCAATTATAAGTACGCCTCGAGTATCCTTGTACGTATTACCTTTTTTAACGACAACCTCTAACGTCTCTTCGATATCGTTAAAAGAGGATGCCCGACGTAATTTATTTATTAAACTGGTTGTGGCTTTAGGCTGTTAGATATTCATGGGTTCGTGCGTCATGATGCTTCCTCGCGGTCTAGACGAACTTTGCTCTGAAGCTAAATCTTGAGAAGGTACATCTTATATACTGAAAACTATTGGAGGTGGTAAGGCGAACATCACCTGCTCTTAAGCCAGCAGTTAGGTTAGGTCACGACATCAAATACTGTCGGTTTATTGCGTGACGTCACGTAACTGAGTATTATTTTTCAACTAAAGAAGAAAAATTCAGATTTCCCTACTATTTTAATCCTTCGGGCACAAAATTGCAAGCCATTTTCGTTCAATACATTCTCTTACTTAAGTCACTTACTTACTTAAGTACTTACAGCAAAAAATGCAAATCTTACCTTTCCTCTGGTCCATTGACATTTCTTATCAGGATAGCCAAGACAAGCCTTCTTCTCCGGCTGCGTCTTGTACTTCCAATCCAATTCCGTTCCCCAGTAGTTGATGACCATGGATGGCACAGTCGCGCCGGGAGGTTCGTCACCGCCTGCCTCCAGAAGCAACACCTTCCAGCTCTTCTCCTCAGACAACCGACTGGCAACGACGGCACCAGCCGAACCTCCCCCGATCACGATGAAGTCGTACGCGTTGTCGTGCACGTGAGGACTCTCCACCCTGCCGCACGGGTCCAGCAAGTCGCACTGCGTGCGCAAGAACGTGTCCAGAAGACCCATGAACAGGATGAAGCTGCTGCCGTGACATGTCTCTGCCAGCGAGGGACCCACGTACAGCGAGGGACAGGCACAGCCGGACTGCAATCGAGAGGCCAGGGGTTAGAAGCATATCACAGGGATAATTGGCAGCGAATTGAGAAATATGTTTCTGATTTGACGGACGATATTAAATTGGGAGTGGGGCTTACACACAATAGGTTCGCAAAGGGTTTGCGAAGACTTTTTTTGTAAAGGAACATATTGATAATTGAAAAGAATTTCAATGCACGATCTATTTTTCGAACGGGAATCACCTCTGAACACCTTGTAGATCACATGTTGTTCTGAATACAGTTAGGATTAAAGAATTAAGAATACATACACGTGCATATTCTTCATTGCAAGTTGTCACTGGTGACACCATAGTAAACTTTTGGAAATGTACGTTACTGCTTTGGTGTTTTAAAATCTTGAAATCATAAGATTACTGTTATGTCATATTGCAATGCTTGATCTCAAGATATTCTTCGAAGTTAAATGCAATTATTCAACTTACACGACCATATACCACAGTGTAATAGTTCAAAATGAGCATTACCGGCTCTAATGCGAATTGCCTTGCTTAGGTTATTATGATGATCGAAAATTAAACTATAAGAAACACCAGCCTTGGTGTAAAATCAGTACCGGCAGCACTGCACGCGTAAAGGGCCATCAGCCATCACGCAGCCAGGGTCCTACTCAAAGCATTGTGTTGCGGATGTTTCCACTGTTGGCGTGTGCGGGCTTGGGATTGCGTGTAGGTGCAAGCGTGTGACAATGCAAGCGTGTGTGCATTTCCCTCTTCGACGCAAGCGCATCAACGAAATGGAAACGCTTGTCCGGTGTGGGTGGAAATTGCACGCGACTTTTCTGCAAGGCTTTGGTCCAAGAACGCATCAAGATGCATGATGATGCAGGACTGATACGAATTGCGCTTTCGTTTGAGCCTCACTTTTTATTGAAATATCATGTATTGGCATTTAATTTGTGCTTTCAATACATTTCGACATACCAACTGGCAATGGCTTATCATTTGTGCAATAAAACTGACAAAATCCTATAGCGTTATGCCAGAACAGAATTCCAATTAAAAGTTTTCAGATAATCACTTCCAATTGTGCGCTTACCAACCGAAAAGCTGCGATTACGTACCTAATGTTGCAGTACGAAACCCTGGCAAGAAAATCTTCATTTGAATAGCACTTTTTTGTCGGTACCGTCTCTAATTCTCTGTGCAAACGAGGAACTACAGATCAAACAATAACACAATGTACCGTGTGCTGTGTGCAGAATAAAGCCATCACGTCCGGGACGCTGTGCTATCGGTGGCTGTTCTGAAAACCTTCGCCTGTATAAGTCAAGTGTGTTCTGGACCACGCGATAATGCAGTCTAACAGAGCACTTAGCACTTGGGGAGAACGTGTACACAGGGCAAAAAGTGGCGAAGGTAATTATTTTTGTGTCATTAATCAGACAAAAAATGCATATGCAAGTACTGTAATTATGCTAAGAGCACTTTCTTGGTTTATCACCTATCGTTCTGACGTGGTTCTTTCTCGGCGAATTTGCGCCTGCTTATTAGCCAAGTGCATGCGATAAAACTTACAAGACAATATTTAATATTAAATTATTTAAGCGATAGGAAGTACTATTTTTCATTGCAATTAATGTCAGAATGAGAAAATTTATCAGGGCGTGTTCGCCAAAGTTTATTCAAACTTCGTTGTGTGTTCGTTGGACCATAACTATCAATCGGCCGCGATCTGGCTCCATCGCTCGGATAGAGGAAATCGCAATTGCGTAATTTGTTAACATTAAACAAATCTAAAATTGTGAGATTGAAAATATCTCTGTATTTTCGCGTCTGCAATGAATTTGTGAAAAGCGTGAGCTTATTCAATTCTATGATGTCATGGAAACCATTAAAAGAAAGTCGTAAGGAACAGGACTTTAAAGTGAACCGAACTGAAAATGTACATCTATATTACCTAATACGCACGTTGGGCAGCCAAATTTCGGATTGACTATCTGACATTGCCAATCTCTCGTTTGCCTTAGCTGTCATAATAATAAATCTAATCCATGATTTGTCAATCCATATATCAGGGCTTTAAAACTATTGGTGCGGTTTTTGGTGATTATTGCATGAAGCTTTAATTGAACTTTCATCTGGTATTTCGTGATTATAAATCACACAATTTGTTGCTAAAATTGTGAGGGTTCCGTAGACCCTGGTTTCATCGCAATCGGAGAAACGGTGTGGCCAGAAGTTAGTATCCAGTAGGAGGTAAATTCTGCGCGGGAAGCGGCCCCAGGATACGCTCAATATTTCGACGTAGGTAACAGGGTTGTTATACAATGCTTGAAAATACTAGATGAGTGAATATTTTCGAAATTTGCAAACACACAATTTGTTGCTAAAACTGTGAGGATTCAGTAGACATGGGTTTCGTCGCAATCGGACAAAAGGTGTCACCACAAGTTAGTATCCAGTAGGAGGTAACAGTTGAGCGGGAAACTGCCCGAGTATGCACTCACACCAATAGTCTTAAAACTATAGTCAAGAAATAGGAAAGCAGTAGGAACAATAACGAAACAATAAAGAAGAACAATACGAAATAACACGGCATAGCGTAACCGCTATGCTATCCTAACTATAGAATTAGTTTTGAAAAAAACTTTTTCGAACGGTGTTTTGAATGCAAGTAAACTCGTACTGATTTTAAATTTCGTAAAACACATTATACAAGATCATAACATATTATATAAGATATTTAACATTATATATAATGACCCCATCTGTACAGTCGCCCACTAATTACCATGGGATACGCACCTGCATCTGTAGAGAGTCCATCTTGTCGATGGTCCAGTCGATGTGCTCCCGCTGCCAAGACTGACTCCCGGCGAGGAAATCGAGACCGATTACCCTAGCGCGTCCACGCAGAGGAACCCGCGGAGAGGTTCAAGGCTGCGAGGAGTCGACACGCACGCACGGTCGTGGAGGGGCCACAGCATCTCTATGCGATGTCGCTGCCCAGTGGCGGCTCTTTCGTGGTCCACGCTCGGGCTGGGCTGAAAGTGAAACAACACACTTATTTCTATTTTCTGGTTGTGGTGTAACAGTAATATCATAACTCTAAACCCATACTGAGGATATTTGACCAAATTCTAACGTAGTTTACGTCTGCTTGCAGCTCTCTGCAGTATAACTTGGTTGAAATAAGATTTTTTTGTAACTTCAGATGGGTAGCAATGTGAAAAAACTACCAGCACCGCTTGCTCAGTGAATGGGTGAGGAATTAACACTCGGTTAACTTGAAGTCAGTGGATAAGGTAACTGTCCGTTAATTCCTTAATCTTGGCCATGTAGGACTAAAAATACATAATCAACGTTCTTGTGTTGTTAGTAAAGATCCTGAACCTTTCCACAAAATTATAAATTCGGTGGGACCCCTTTGGTTTTGGGCCCTAAGTTTCGGGCCCCTAAGTTGACTGATGCCAACATATTATTGTGATCTTTCCAATAGGCAGGCACGCCACTGCAACCGACTAAACGTATCTTAAAACAAATTCAAATCGCTGTTTTTTCTTCGGTGAATCTGTGAGCTACGACGCTCGCTAGCGCGGGGTTCTTGACCATGGGGGGTCATGACTCCATGCCTGCCGGCCAGGGACTGGTTTTGAATGCGAAATCGGGCGGCGATTGTCCAGTCGCTCGAGATATGGATGACGACGTGGAGAACCAGTTTTGGGTAATTTCAGACAATTTGCGATATTATCTAATCTTTGTTTTTCATTCTCAATAGAATTCTTGAAAATTTATCGGTTACGTCATAGATTGGTATCGCGCTGGGTTTTTTCTACCAGTTGTGCAAGTGTGTTAGGATTTTCCTTGTTCATATAATGGTTGCCTTACCATTTGGGATTCTGCGTTTATTTATTTATTCAATTAGCATTTAATTTTTTTCGACATTGAGAGGCCGTGCTATCAGTTATTTCCTACTATTTTATCCAAAACTAAGTTCAGAGTTTATCGGAGGCTAAATTCCACTTGAACGAGTGGACGATGTTTTGAACGATGTGCCATTTTTTTCAAGCAAAAACAATTTAAACACGTTGAAAACAATGTTCAATAAAATTCGTGGAATTTACAAAATGATGAACGATCCAACGTTCGGGCGACTGACCTGTTCATTTTACGAGGCATTATGTGGAAGATTGGTGTAAAGCTGTGTTTGTCATTAACGTAGCCTACGTAAATTATGGATGAACGTTGCCATAATGATCCGTATACCTATACGCACAAAGCGACATGATATTTTCAATCTGCTAACGCATTTCCGTTATTAGCCTTGGGCTTGTAGGTGATAATGTAATGAGTATAGTAATCAAGCAAGGAAGCGGCACTGTCACTGTGATGGTTTATCTAGCTCGTTCAAAGGCTAGGTTTACACACAATTTGGAGAGTTACTCAGGTGAATCAGTAGGCCTCTGAGTTTTTGTTTGTGTTATGAATCTACCACTGGTCGAACAAATGAGATCAAAAATAAAACAACAAATAAATATGAACTATTTTTGCTTATACCCATTGACGTTACTTTGTAAACTTCAATATTATAGCAATTTGATTTAATGAACTTAATTAATTTCATATCATGTGTCAGCAAATATTTAGCTAACCCACCAACTTTGAAATCATAGTGAAACTTAAAACGGAACGTTGGGATCCCAGAAAACTTCTTTATTAGCTTTCAAACCTTAGTTTGAAATCTTTTTTTTGAAAACATATTTTATCGTTCAGTTTAAACCTTGGTTATCTAGGTGCTGTTAGATATGCAATCTAAATTTCCGTGTGAGTAATCATATAAATTTGTTTTCGTCAAAATAACACTTACCACTGTAGCTGTTAATTATATAATATTCGCGATACGCTATACATGAAATTAAATTGTGAAATCTTACCAACAAAACAATGAAAGATTAATTCATCGGAACTGAAGGATATTTCCCTGTGGCTTGTTACTAAGTTATCGATTGGCAGGCTGGGTTTTCCCCTCTCGAGATTGATAATGTGATGCAATGGAGTCTGTCAAGTGGAATCTGGGTATTTGAGTACTTATAGTGTAGGCATAGGTATAAGCACCCACCCACACCTATTCTGTCACCATCTGGGCCCTCTCAAGAAATCCCGTCTCTAGTCCTTGATTGATGATAACACACAATGCCAATCGCTGCTAGCTGCCTTCAAACTTTGTCAGCCAATTACAAAACTGCATTATTATTAATATGTAATTAATTGTAGATGGCACGAGATTTCCAATTCAGGCTCCGCTCCAGACACATTATCTCCGCTGAACGGGATCAATTTGTCGGCAGAGAAGATTCAT
Organism: Nemoura dubitans; assembly: GCA_921293005.1. Lineage (NCBI taxonomy): Eukaryota > Metazoa > Arthropoda > Insecta > Plecoptera > Nemouridae > Nemoura > Nemoura dubitans. The sequence continues at coordinate 65,238,993 of OV121073.1, read as the reverse complement.
CCCTGTGACGCCCTCGATGTTAAGAAGAAACGCTAAAAAGAAGCAGCAAAAAATAAAGAGAAGTTTCAGCTCCATAGGAAAAGTTTTTTAATTGTCCTTGTTGACAAGTCTTGATGCGTATATATAGAGCTACTTTCAAAGAAGTTTTATTTGAAAAGAAAAATGCGATATAAGCAGGAAACACTTGGTTGATTTCAAACAATGTGAAAAGAAAGGCAAAAAAATGTATGGACAGACTTGGCGCTCAAAGCGTACTTGCCAGGAAAACCAAAACGGAAGTCATGTCGGTTTTAAATATCAATTAGTTTGCTTGTTTACTAACAATGTCAAAGACGACCAAGATTTCAACGACTAGTGGATGTGGTGATCATTGATGGTTGTGACGAGCCTTGCGTAAGATTTCCTTGCGTAAGAGTGTAAGAGTCTCTGCTTCGTCGGATTATTGCGTGAGGTGGAATCGACTTCAATTTTAAAATGGTTAAAAATTCGTGAAAATCCAATACAGGAAAGAAACCTCTCTTAACTTAAGTAGGTTTAGGCACAAGATTTTGTTCTTGAATAAAATTAGCACGTGAAAAGACTTTATCTGAAATTGCTAAAATCTAATAATTTTCTTTGCTAATAATTCGGTGTGAAAAGCCTCTTTGTGGCATAGATGAGAGGGCTTGAAAATCTCTGCAGCCTATAGTTAAAATATTTTGCTGGTTGGTTTCATTTTCATCCAACGCAACACAATAACAAGAGAAGAAGCAGCGTCACACTAGTTATTTCCAGCTCAAACTAAACAAATCAATTTATGAAAGAAAATGATTGTGAAAGAAAATTGATATTTTACATATTATGTGAGTGGCATCGTTACAGACAGAGAAAATACTAGGAATTCTATGAACATCTGTGCAGGATAAAATTACCAAGTCACATCAGATGAATGATGGCCGATCAGACGAACTGCAAGACCAAGAATGTATAAATGTTCGTTTCCTTCCAGCAAGCAACAAACAAAGATAACAAGGCGGAGCAAAACGAAACGAACAATTTTACAAACAATCACATGTCTCTTTGGCTCTCGAGCATGGTCCATAAGACTAGAATTGTAATGGCAGCAGCCATTCCTTAAGGAAGCTGTATTCACACAAATGTAAGCAGCCGCCTTCCAGCAAGCGGCAGTCCACGCCGTTCAAATGGGCACTGGGCAAACAAGTTACGCAAACGGGATGCAATTCCGTGGAATGGCGTAACGAACGGCATGGAAATGTTTATGAAACTCAAGTTTCGCTACTCTCTGAGCGGAGCTATCTTGAATTGGCCTTGATTAAAAGCTAATACGACTTGAAGACTGCTGAGTCTGAGTCCATCGCCGTGGCTCGAATTTTCCGATATTGGCATGCACCATTTTCCCAGTGACAAAGCCTCTGCCAATAGCGCGGAATGTATAGGTCTGGTAATCTCAACTCCAGCCTCAAGCTTGTCTCCACTCTGCGGATTGGAGATTGAATTCTTGATGCGGTTTCAAAAACTCACGTCTCTTAGACAAAGAGGGACCATCTATATTTTAGGACATCGCAGTTTATTCAGAAATATATTAAAATATTGAAAATATCTCGAGAAAAGTCAATCGATCATCTTGAGGTTCAAACAGGGTAAATAATCCCAGGGCTAGTAATATTATTTCGCATATTTGTTGTGGATTGATAAGTAATATAAAGGGCATAGACTCTGTCGCAGATAATTAGTCGAATATAGTTAACGTCGAAGGAAATATCATCATATGGTATCATTCACGTGCACCTTATGTCTTGGACGCTACACTAAATATAAACAGAAGACCGTCGACAATACAGACAACACCTAAGTTCGGTCATCACAATATCGACTGGCGTGGCAATAACCGAAAGATAGCCGAGGGTCCCCTCACTTCCATTCTTTTCATTTCGCCTGACCGTTTGGCTGGTGGACGATGCAGCCTCTCTGCTCCGGAGCCGGCCGGCAGTCACGGGATGGTCCGAGTTAGCGCCGCACGTGTGCTGCTTGCGCTAGTGGATCGCCCTGCAGCGCGCCCCTTTTGGGGCAGGGGGGGGGGGGGGGTCCCGCTTCGAGCCCAGTCGTCGTCGCTGTCGGGATAATGCTGGAATTATATTGCCCGGACGTGTGTTTAGAGACAATGCCAATTCACGTGGGGACGCTACGACAAAGTAATGGCTTGGAAGAAGAACGGATAATTTTCGTTAGTATGTTTGTTGAGTAGTACGTACATGTATACGTGGTAGAGTGGTTAACATGTGTTATTAGAGTTATTGTATGTGTCGTTTAATAATTTGATGTCATGTTAAGCAACATTATTTAAATACTGTTAAAAAAAATAACAATAATAGTAATAATAATAAAATAATAAAATAAAATTGGGGATAATTAAATTTCAGCCAAGAAAATGTTTTTTTTTCGTTCTTCGATTTCGTACTGCATCTAACGTAGACACCTTGTACCTTTTATACGGTTATATATTGCCGATTCTGTACTCCATCGGTGATGCCGGGGAAGATTGATTTACCGTTCCGTCGTTTTTCAAATCCCGTGTCGAGAAAGGGCGTGGAAAGGCTTACGACGAGCGCTGCACACTGCTGATATAGAAGGTAGTGCGATTGGAATTGAAAATATATTTAAAAAAACACGGAATGGATATTCCTTGCGAGTAGGTATATAAAAAAAGTTTACCAGAAACACACTCAAAAGCAACAAAGTTCACGACCCTTCATCTTCAATCGGTTATTTTTTTTTAAACTATTTTCTTGGTGTATTACCTACACATCTCTTACGCTTTTACCTAAACGGAAAGAGACAGTAAACTAAATAAAAATAAACCTCGAAATTAAAATGTAGCTCATTAAATCCAAGAAATTGGTTCCGCCTCATCAACCCACATCAAACAAGCCGAGTTCAAACTTTAAAGTTTCAACATAAGAAGCAAACTTCTCAATTGGCGAATCATATCATTTGGATTTCCACCGAATATGAAAGTTTGTTCGGGTGTTTGCTCTCTGTGTTCATCACATTCAGTTCAGACTTAACTAAATAATAAGTTAATTAAAAACATTTTAAAGTGTATATGTCGACGTTTGGCGGAGCCTGATGCGTTCTGCCATCTACACAGCAGCAGTGGCAAGTGGCAAGTGGCAAGTGGCAGTGGCAGTGGCAAGTGGCAAGCGTGGCAAGCGTTCGCGAACAACTTAATTCCATCAGCCAGAGTGGCAATGCTAATCTAGCCGGGAGCTACCAACTTATCCCATCTCTCCCAGTACCCAGCTTCCAGCGTGCACTATGTGCGATCCACTCTCGTCTCAAATCAATGGACCTTTTTTTCTAGCCGCCAAACACAATGCAATTGGCTGGGAATTCTATCTATTTAATCGAATGCCATGCGATAATATGAAATGTGTATGTTCAATATAAATAATTGGAGCGAGTTCAAGAGCCGATATGAATACATAGAGGAAAGCCATGAAGTAATATCAATGACAAAGTGGCGTCTGGTGCTTGTGGCTTCAACACTTTTCAATTATTTAGAATCAAAGAGTAAAAACAGTTATTCCAAAACAGTAATAAAAATATATTTGCATCACGCTCAGTGAAAATATACTGAATATGTATGTTTTTTTTTATATTTAATAAGATTATTTTATGTCACCTTTTGAACTATTTGCTATTCCCCCTTCCCATAGCACCAAGGCGCCGGGGGGCCAGGGAATGATTTGATCTCACTTGCACAGCGAATAGGAGATGTTGAAAGGATGATGCCATATATCTGGGCGCCTAGGGCTATGCTTTTCCATTTTTTTCCTTCAGATTAAAAAAGCTTTCATCGGTATTGTACAATAGATCTGGATGCTGGCACTCGCTGCTTTATTATGCATGTGGGAGCTAGTGCTCTGCATAGCATCTACTGACTGCTGCTGCTATCTATTCGGCAACTGCTCTACACCTTTCATCAATGGTATCTCCTTTCAATGGGACGTTATGTATACCAAGCTGTGGTCACTAGTCTATTAAATCTATATTTCGTCTTACTGAATCTTGTTTTATATGTGATATTCTAGAAGCATAGAATTTTGTATTACTAAGGCTGATACATTTTAAAAGTCGTCTGAAATATTATAACGCAAACTTTTGACTAAAACTATTTAATTACATTTGTTAAGATCTTGATTTTTGAAGATGATTTGAGGATCAGAGTATTCTAGTGATGCACAAGCTATAACCGACTGAATGAACACCATGGCGTACTAAAACGAGTTTTCCAGGCGTCACCCTAATATCAATGAACGTATATTTTTATACTAATACTTGTGTATCACAACTTGTATGTGTGGGCGAGACGGGTTTTGGTATGTGACAGTGACAGATTTCGTAATAATGCTTTCGTATATCACACATTCCAATCGAAAATAATTCCCAACATGATTTGCCGTGAATGAAATATCTTTCCAACGAAACCATCGCTTCACTTTCAATACAGTGTTGTATTGTACAAACTTTTCAACCTCTCCAGATACAAACCAATCAACAAAGATATAACAGGCAAAATTGAAAAGTACATCACAAACTACTAACTCGTATAAAATAACTAAAAAAAAGATATATATATACCGGCTTATACCTGTCTTGAGAGTACATATACTTGATCAACAAATAACTTCTTAGCTAAGTCAAGATTTGCTCTTCCTCGTGAGCTAGACTATCGAGATAAGTGGATCTACACAGAATACAATTGAGTTTCCAAACAACATTGGATATATCTGAGAGCGCGCACGCTGCAATGGCGTCTAAAACGTGCCACATCCACTTCGAATTCTAATGGAAACTCATTTCAGTCGCAGACGCCTGTAAATAAAGTCTACGTGTGTCTGGTCATCTCGAAAATTATTCCGAAACTTGTTCCTGCAGATAAGTTTACCTACACGCTCGAACCTGGCTAGCCGACGCCGACGCCGACGCCACGGCGCCTTTATGCGCTATTGCTTGAGTGAAGTTAGAGCAAAGTTTTCTGCAGTTTCCCTACCGGCACCGCGTCGAATGCGATCAGTGGCGGCTCTGGAAGGCGTCCTGAAAGCTGAGTTCCCCAAGGGGGATGCTCTTGTTGGGGCATTTACTTTGGCCATTGGGTTTCAATGATTTATTTCGAGGCAAGGGACTGAGTTATGGGGTCAAGGGCCTGGGACACATCGCATTGTTGCTTGCAAGAAAATCCGACTCATGTGCACGGAATATCAATAATTAGCGTGCAATGGGAAACCGGAAACAGCTGTGTCAAAGTGTGCAGATTGATGTAAATGTTTGAAGCGAGTTTTACTCTGTTTGACTTTTGAAATATGAACGGTTTTTGATTTTTGAGTAAAATTGTCTGACATGAGCTCTGTTTGGTTGTCCACGAAATCTAGATGATAACTAGATTTCTTGCGTTTGTTTGTCCAGGCTAGATTTCGTTTACTGCTGCATGATTTCCTATTATGACGTCACAACGAAAACCGAAATCTAGTTAATAACAACATTGCATCTTGATATGAACTGGACAACCAAACATAACTTGTCTTGGGTCCTTGACTTTGATTAGGGGCCCATAGCATCATGGACTGTGTCATGGCTAATGGGTTTGCGTAATAATGCCGATTTTGGTAAAAACGGATCCTAAATCTTTCCTAGATCTTTCCGAAAGATTGAACGCCAGGAAGAATGTTAAAACAGAAGAAGTTAGAAAACATCTTGAGTAATGTTCAGCACAGTCCGTGAAACACGCAGAGACACCGAGAGGATTGAAACACAAGTAGGAGACTCTCGAGCTCACTTTCCCTCGAGGTACGCCACAGGACGAACGCGAGGGACAAACTTGGCAGTGCATGGAAATGAGAATGGGTTTACACTTCTCAGTTCTCACGTGCTCGTCGTTTCCTTGAAAGCTCTCCATAAAATTATAGTTGGCCGTGGTGGCGAATGCGTCGGCCGGTATTGGCTCGCCTCCTCCCCAAAAGAGCCCCCCCCCCCCCACCCCCGCCAAGCCTCGCAAACCCCGCAATTCCCAAACCCGTCTATCGGGCACACACTTTGCGATCGTAAATGATGGGAAAATTAAATCGAGCTAATTTTCTCCAGGGTACTTTTACCAATTATATGAAGATTTTAGAACTCGGTACGAACGGGATTTGGAATCAATGTTGTAACCGTCCGGGCGCCGTGAGCGTGTCGCGGAGCATGAAATGTAAATTATCGCTGTTAAATTTGAACGCGCGTTTGGGAATAATTTTGTGGGTTTAGAAAAACGCGGCTATTGCTGGAGCCATTGTCATGTTATTAATTTAAAGAGGTAAATAAATTTTAAACCTCGCTGTAGAAAACAGCGTGGACTAGACAAATTTTTCATACATCCTTGCAACAAAGAAATTATTTCTTTATATAGTTCTTAAGTCTTAACATCCCTATACTACTCACGCGAAGAATAAAATAGCAGCGAACGACTCTCCAAACGAAATAATTAATTGCATGGCTTTTAACTAAATTAAACTGGAGTCATTCGACGGCATGTGCCAACGAGACTTCTCGCGTAAATAATTTCGACATCTTTGGCGTCGCCGGCGCTCCAGCAGCCCTTGGAGCCCTCAGGGAGCTCCCGAGCGTCGGCCTTGCGACTTGCGAGAGACGCCGTGGCAAGACATGCAGCCATGCGCCATCAGGTGACAATGACATCGCCGGGGGCCGCCAGGGAAATGTTGGTGAAAGTCGGCTACGGCGACAGCACCGATACACCCCAACACACATTGGGAGCTGAAGAGATGTACTCTGGTTACTGGCATCATCATCAGCAGCTTGTTACCTAATGGCGGGAATTGTAGCGTACTCTAGCCTCTCTATTTCCTTGTGGCTTTTCAAGAAATTTCCGGTTGGTGGCCGTTCCCTAACCACACGTTAACCAGGATGAGTACACAGCCTCAATTTCCGCTAACGCTTTTATAAAACAAGAAGCAGCAGACTTCAAAGTCTTGAAGACTAAAGGAGTACACACGTTTTATGTTGGTAGGTAATCACCGACGTGTGGAAGTAATGAAAAGGAAAATGCCAGATTTGCCTACTTTCAAAACATTGAAATTGACGAAGTCTTATGCTTTAAGGAAGTAGCATGTAGAGAATAGTCTGTATTAATGTCTAAAAACCACAAGCAACTAATCTTATTTTTTGTGGTCTATTCCGCCATTCTCCGAGCACATTATTCAGAAACCTCGGTGGATACATCTATCTAATCTGGAGAAGATGCTCGCCCTGATATTAGGGATGGTACCGCCTCGTGCCTCGTGCCTCGTGCCTCGTGCCTCGTGCCTCGTGCCTCGTGCCTCGTGCCTCGTGCCTCCTGCGCCCTGGGTCCTGGGTCCTGGGTCCCTGGCGCAGTGTGTTGGTGTTGCGAGCTTGATATCGTGCTCCCAAGAGGACTCCTTTGTGCGGCGCCCAATCTCTTATGCATTAGACGCGAGTACAAAAGATTCATGCAGAAGGATATTTTAATTAAGAAATTTATATTTTCTAGTGACTACACTGTAATTTTGAACATTGTTTTATCATTCATGACTTTCCATGTGTAAGAGTATATCCCTGGATAAATAATTAGTTGCCGGCCTGGAACATAATGTCGTTAAGATTTCGGGATTAGATATAATGTCGGAACAAATTACGCAAAGGTTTCAAAAAAGAGTTTAAGACGTTATGAGTTTTTATAAATGGGATCATTTTTTGAAAGCTTTCTAGTTTCTTATTTTATAAAAGAAGAAGCGTACTCTCTTTCATGAACGATAATGGCCGATGGTTTAGCTGGTAGAATTTCGTCGTAAAAGATCATGTCTACTTTACACCGTATTCTTTGGCACGCTGGCAGAAAGATTGAGAACTTTGCGGACGGTTTAGACTTTGAGAAATGCCCTTCACTTGCCATCAGCCCACGGCGTCTTGGTAGCTCACATATGTCAGACATGGGATGTCCGAAGAACTGCATCCTATTTGTCAGTAGCAGTCACTATCAGATACGAACTCGCGATGAACATTGCCCATGGGGGAGTTCATGTGTTAACCCTTAGCCACTGGCTGTTGACAATCTACGTACGCCAAAGACAAACCGCCCTGAACAATAGCTAGTCACATGCAAGAAACAGAGTTCGCTGTTCTTTGAGGGATAATAATATGTTCTCTGCTAGCAGCACGCGATTTTACTCTAAGGGATTGTCCATTGGTCTTAACGGCTATATGGTTTGGACCGGAGTCTGTGGTAACTGGTAATGCAGTGTGAATAGAGGGATGAGACTAAGTTTGAGAGGAGAGGACAATGGGGTTCGGGTCCTGTGTGCTGCTGGACTTTGGGCGGTGGGAAATGAGGGCGCCTTGTTCCGAAATGTGCGGGCGGAGCAATTGTGTTATGTAGTGCTCCGTTTGCCAGAGTGCAGCAGAATCATTGCTTCTTAAAGCAGTGGTTTCTACGGACGCAGGGGAGCGCGTGAGCACGATGGGCTGGCTGTTAAAGTACTGGCGCGAACGAGTATTTTTGGATATTGATTTGGAGCGTGAGCGTGGCTTGCTCGACAAATTGGAATTCTCGAACTGAAATTCGGGCCGAGCTCAATGAGAAATGTAATTAATGGTGCGACACAGGTAGGTTTAAAAAATTATCCATCATAAACATTCTATCACGGATATGAAGTGATTTAATGATGATTTTATACCTCTTATGCAATTTAATTACAGTACATTAATTTTGCCGAACTCAATTTTATTCCTGATACAACTCTTCGCTTACTTGGATGGTCTTCTCTACATATAAAACTGCATTTTATTCGCTTCCGCTCTGCATGCGGTGTGCGTTCGAGTGCATGATCATTGATACGTACCTATAGTTCAATTAGCAGCATACAACTCCAGAAAAACAAACACTTGGAAAAATCGAACAAGTCCATGACAAATTGTCCGTTCCGATTTGAAGCAAAGTGTAATTATTCGCCATGGCATTCTCGGAATAAAATGAAGGGCCTCGCACGATTTTGCGGCTAGCGACGTCGATTGCTTTCGCGAAGGGTTGAAAAATAGAAGACGATTTTATTGAAACGAATCAGAAATAGCTGTGGGACTTTGGGATTTCTATGAATGAATCGTTAACATCAGAAGGACGTGAAACGAACAAGAAATGAAAGAGATTTAAGAAAATATTACAAAAGACTTGATAGAAGAATTGCGATAAAGTTGATTTTTACGGTTCGATATTTTTATTAAAACAGCGAATGGAACGATTTGAGAATAATAAGAACGTCTAAAACTTGAATCCGCAGCTTGCGTTTTACTTGTCATATTTTAGCTCCCCGCCTCGCTAATTCGACGGCAATGTGGCCGATGCGTTGATCAGTCAATTGTCTGCTCCTGGTGCTATCTGTCGCACTCATCCCGCGCCTCATCTCCAGATAATAACATGCTCTTTCAATGGACCAAGTTTGCATGAATTATTTTGAAAATAAAATTTAGAAGACAATTGATGTGCAGAGTTTCACACAAAGTTTTTTGCGTTAGCGAAGTTTTAAAAATGTATGAAAGTCTTTCTTTCCTACAGGTTCTTGAAAATAAACGTCTCCGTGATTTCATAAAAGACACTTCTATAAAATCCAAGCAAAAATACGTTCATCAATGTCCCATACCTTACACGTGACTGATAAATCCTATATACCTAGAAAATATGCGTGGAAAATTGACTTGCTACAATATTTTAAAAAACCTTTAGTAGTATGATCTTACAAATTACTGTCAATTAAAAATTAACTCCCCTCTTTATCACATACAAACATTCTAAAGCATTCTCTAAACAAGAAAACGAAACAACTACAACTTCAATAAATCATCCGAATGATTTAAAAAAACCGACACAAAGCAATATTTAAACCAAAACAAAACAAACATATCAGCAGCCCCGTAGTCTTTCCACCAGCTCCGTAAGCCGGGTGAGAAACCCCCACCGCCGGCACCACTGGTACCTCCCGCATCGCCACTGCCGCGTAATGTATTCCATCCACGAACGCCGTCCGACGACCTAGGTAAGAAACTTTCAATGGAGTTGGCAAAGTGGGGCTGCATCCAGCATCCAGCATCCAGCACCCAGCACCCAGCACCCAGCACCCAGCCAGCGTAGTACGCAGCCGGAGGATTTTGGGCGAGCGTGTGCGGCAGCGCTGAGTGTGTTTGCTTCCATCGCCTGGAAGCCCGGGAAAGCTAGGGGGGGATTAAGCAATTGTTTATTTATTTCCTCCTTATCCATTGTCCGTATCGATAGAACGAAAGAGTTTCGCGGCTTGGGAAAATGCCGCGAATTCGTACGTTAGTTTCGTATGTAGTTTTTTTTTCCAGAAGAAAAGTGACACTTTGGTTTTCTGATGCGTAACAAAAATAATAATACCTGTTTATTATTGAGCACTAAAAGCGATGTGAGATGTTGGTTTTATGAAATGGATTCCTTAAATCTATGATCCTACACGATGGTTTATTTTTGAAAAATATTTTATCCCATAATTTCCCTTAAAGTGCTGAAGAAGTAAATTAATTTTCCTCAAATCCTCTGGAGCAATCTTAAGCCTGCTTTCCATTGAGGATCAATCGAAATAAGATAAGTTTTCTTTTCTATCCAATAAAACCCCTTCATCAAATCGGCCGATAACTTATTATCGAATCTTTTGTGCCCGTTGAAATCTAATCAGCATTGGTCAGAGGGGTTCTCTTCTCTTTCCACTAGTCTAATAAACCGAGATTGAATCCCGACCGGAATAGACTAGCCCGAGGATCCACCGCGACGCCGACGCCGACGCCGCCAATGTCGGAGAGATGATGAAAGCCAACTGCGCGCCTTATCCGATTAGATTTTCTTCGTCGAGACGAGGCTCATTCAAATGATGTCCACCGCAAACCCAAGCTCAAATAATCGTCTTCCCTGCTCAGCACCGAATTAATCTCTATTTGCCTTACACATATTTTATGATGAGTTTTAGAAGATCGCCTTGACCACACTCTAACTTTACTCCGAATCATGAAATAAACTTTTAGTTCAGATAAATGTATAGTTTAGTTTGGGATTTCAGTCGTAACGTCTATAGATCCTCTATGCTAGCGCATACAGTGTGCCGAGTGGCTAAAAGGTGGGCCAAACTTCCTAAACTCTATTGGATGGGATCAATATAGTCGACCTGGGTTATGCAGAACCTGACACCCACGACGCCCCCCCCCCCCCGCCCCCTCCCTCCCCCAAACCCCACGTGGCGTCCGCCGCGTATCCCGTTCAGCTTAAGTCAACTTCTCCCGCAAAGCCTGGCTCCCCGTTTACCCCGTAAGTCCCATGTCCGTGGAGCCAGCGCTGTCCTGTGTCCAAAAGACTTTATTTATTCAGTTGAGCCGAATTTTGTGATGGACAATCACAACACTAGAGCTGCCCTGTAGCCTGGAGCCATTCTGTAGTTAGAAACTCTGGTATTTGCAAAACCCAGCGCGGGCGTACAAGGACCCTCTGCGTAAATCACCAGTTTGCTACTTTATAATAAATGACTCGAGTTTGGCAAAATAGTTTCGGTGTCGCTCAGAAATAATTTCGCGTCTGTACCGTTATAGTTTGAAATTGAAAACGAGAATGATATGAAAATGTGGAGGTGTGCTTTGTGCTGTGCTGTGCAGCCGAGAAAACTGGGATTGACGTGGCTGGTGTTTTTTTTTGTCCGTGTGCCAGCCCCTTGCGCGTTTCCTGTAGACGCATTCTTGGCGGTTTTTAGTCGCTACATAATAACATTTCTGCCCCCTCGTTTATTCGCGTCGGGGTTTGTTTAACAAAGTGAAAAAAGTCTCGTCTAACATGTTTGCGCTGATGAAACGATCCAACTGTTATATTATTTTTTAATTCTCGTCGTGGTTCCTCACGTAATATACGCATTATTTCTGCCTCGGTGCGTTTAGCAATTTTCCATTAAGTTGGAGCGGACAAAAAGCAGCGGCGTATAGCAAGATGCAAATGTCTCGACGCGCCACTTTGAAAGCTGCGAGTTTTCGACCTCCCCCCCCCCCCAGGTTTTTCCGCGCCGACAAGGGTGGGGGAGACGCCGGCCCAAAGTCCGGAACAGACGCACAATTTTTGTGTAACACTCCCAAAGCTGGAGTGGGTGTTGAATAACGCGTTAAGTTTGTTGTTATGTTATTTTTGGACATCCCAATTCCAACAGCCGTTTAGTGTTTTCAAGTGGAAAAATAAATTATAACGCTAATATTATATTTCGAATTCGTATAATTTTTCGCGTTTTACCTATGTGAACTGGCGTGTTTTAACTTTGATGTGTTTGTGTAAACTGCACTCAACCGACGAAATTTAAACATTGTTTTTCAAAACTAGCTCGGTATGGCATTGAATAGTAATGTAATACCTTGACAATGAGTATTAAAAAAAATAAAATACGTGTTTGGGAACGTTATTCATATATATAAGATGCAATTTTGCCAGCACATAGTTATAATCTTATATAATCTATATCAGTAGATTTATCTTTCGCATCTCTCGCTATACCATCGGCACCAGCGCACTGATATTAGTAACTGTTCAATAATTTATTTTAATCGTTTAACTCGGCTATTCTCTTCGTGTAACTCTTCACTGGATCCACGATGAATTTGATGAAGGCAAAGGTTGAAATGAATCCACTTTCATTCTTTTAAACACAAATGTATAACTCGACAGCTTACAAAACAACAAACATTTCATTTGTGATTATAACATTTTCTAATTTTCCACATGGATTCGTACTTTCATACATTTTGCCAACACTGGCTGGCTAACCGATGGCAATCTCGTCCCGGGGCGCCCGCAAATGCGGGCTCGTGGAGTGTGGAATAATATACGTACACGTCAAGAATATAGGACTATTTAAATTTAAACATGTTTATAGCACCGCTCTTTGCAAATGATATGTTTACTATAAAATATCAAAAGAGTCCCTTTGAGTAATTAACAGCAAATATAAGCGCGTTATTTCGATACACCAAAAAAAATGACGAGTGCATTTTATATAGAGATGAACGGATCTTTTTGAAACGTATATTCGTGTTTCCTTATGGAAATTGTAAAAAATATTCTCGGGTCTTTCCGAGAACCAGAGCTATGTGGAAATCCACTTGGCCGTCATTAAGAAAATTGTATACCTATACCTACATATAACAGTGCAAGCTCAAAATACCTTAAGTGCGTCATACAATAATGCACTAACAAAGAGTAATCTGGAGTTGGGTTGTTTGTGGGGACATTTGTTAACGAAAATCAAAAGAATCTTGTGCCTTTGACTCTTCTTTATATAGCACAACCTCCCTTTAGCTTTTCCTGTTGTTATCTTGCTCCTGCTGTTCTTCTTATTCTGTTGAACCACCACTCCGATTCGACTGGAGATTAAACCAGAGAAAATGCTTTGATGTGTAACATATTTTACCAGAGCTCAATGACATTCAAAAATTTAAAAAATTTCCTTGCACGCATTCTCCATATTTCTCGTCGTATTTAAGGAAACCCTCTCGCCCCCCCCCCCCCCCCTGTAACTTGGATAGGGCTCATCTCGCTTGTCCCCAGCTGAGAGTTAATAATTTTTATCGCGTCCTGCAGCCCACACAGATCCCAAAGTTAGTCAAGGCGAAGGACAATTTTCCGAGCGTCGACGTTGTCGCGCGTATCAAACGGCGCCCGACGCCCGACGCCCGACGCCCGTAGCCCGAAGCCCTGTGCCGACGCCGACGCCGACGCCGACGCCGACGCCGGGAAGTTGGTGGCCGATGCAGTGTCTCGGGTTGAGAAATGGTCGCCGGGCTTAAAGTCGACAGTGAAATATACCAGGCGCGGGATTTGGATGGCGCCAGCAGCATGCAGCTGGCAATAAGATAAAGTAGCTGGGCGACATCACAAGTTCAAACTTAGACTCCCTAAACACACACAGATCTAATAACAAAGCCGGTGTGGGGAGACAAGTTAAGCAAGGTCAATCTGCGGGAGGTAACTAAACTCCATCTTGCCGAGCCGTGATACGCTCATTCGAAGAGTGGTACGTCATTTTGATGTCGATCGGATGCTGCAGGACCTGTGGCCGGGACTATGGCGTTTGTTTGTATGGAAACTGACTTCGATGTGTTTTATCTGTACGTTAGGCATTATTTTCTGACCTGTGCTCTGTAAAGCGTTACCCATTTCGTGTCTTCCGCAGACTCTCTCGCTCTGGTGCCTCTCATGTCTCTATAGGTATATAGAAGCAAGGACTTATTAACAAAAATGAAAATATGAGAGGTACACATCATTTAAATTTCTTTCGTTTCTTCCATGTATCGCATAATTTATTGACCTCATAATTTAATTTGAATTACAATTAGATGTATAATATTTTGAATTTTTGAGCAGAAATCTTCGGTTCCAATGCAATGTAATTTTGAGTGCCTTGTGGTAATTGACGCATCCAGATTGTGCCATATAACGACCGGGGCACTGGGCTTACGTGACTCGTTTCCAAGGATGCGTGAGGAGCAACGCGCGCAGAGGATCCGCATTACACGCCTCGCTGCCTCCACGCTCTAATCATTAGATAATGATGCGCCGTAATGATCTTTCATACATATTTTTAATGATCTGAAAATATACAACGTTTCTAGTCCATGGAAAGGAAAACAGCTATATAGTAGGTATAAAATACGAATTATTTAAAGGGGCGTTAAGACAATGGATGGAATTAAATTGGAATTTGAGTCGTGTATAGAAAAGTTTCCGTCTTGATCGCGAGTTTCACGGTGCTCGTTCTCGCATGCTAGCGCCATTCTGAATCTGAAGTCGAAGCGGAAGTCAAAATGGCGCCGTCCCGGCCTGGCTCCTAGCATAATGCTAAGCCAGTGGCTTCGAGGAGAGGAGAGTATTGAGGTGAGAAATAGCAGTCGACCAAGAAAGGAAAGAGAAAAAACCCTAACTCTATTTTCATCTGTGAGCTTGATCCCTTTTCCTCTTCTCCAATTCGGAATCTTTGAAAATCCCACGACTTCTTCTATCTTTCTAACCATTCCAACGTGTACCTGCTCTAGCAAGTAAATCCTCGCTATAGTCGTCTGAGTGGCCTGCTATACGGACGGCGCCGGGCCAGGAACCAAGCACCTCATTGAGAAATGTCGTTTTGGTTCTTGGCGACGTTTGCTAAGATTACGTGACAATATATCGAACGCACTTTGTTTGCAAAACTCGAATACACGGAAGTGCTAACGAAACGATTTTGAGTCGTTAAATTATAATGGATTTCATATACCTATCAAACCATGATAAAGGATGGGGCGTGTAACAAATGGGTAGCTTTTGACCGATCGTGTATATATCAAACATTCACGCCGGTTTTCTGCTGGATGAGGCAATAAGCGACAATCAGACGTATTCCACCGTCAAGACTAATCCTTGTTAATCACCGAATTGGGGGTAAAATGATATATCCTCTATAGGAGAAGGATGAGGCTAATGCTTCCTAGTTAAACGTTGATGAATGTGTATATACATTTGTAGCTGAAGTTGTCTATGCTGATTCTTTTCATTGTACCCCCTGAATGATTTATTAACCAGTATATCATTAAGCCATTCAAGTGCAAATTATAATTCAAGGTCATTTTCAGGATTAACCTGCTGTATGTCAGATTGAGCTCGTGTGCCACACGTGAATTATTAATGGGGGATGAGAGAAGATGTGGCCAAATGATAAATGTAGACTGCACATGAAATACGGACATTTTAAAGCATAGATCTGGCTCAATTGAATTTCACGGTATGGTCAGCGACGCACAAATAATTTGAAGATGTTTCAATTAATTTTCCCGATGCTTTGTGAAGTAGAAGGGAGATGGCACAATGATTTATGTAGATAAAAAAATAATGGCCTATAAGTCACTTATGAAACACGGATTTGGGTAGTACCCTTAAATTAATAAGCCTACAACCAAGTTACCTTCTACCTACTACCTATACTTATCAATCTGCCTCGGCGAATTTCTTTTGACAGAGTTGCATTTCACCAGCGTTTAGTACCTCGCCGTGTTTTGCTATCGACAAGTTAAACTATTCCGGCTTGGTCTATAGTGTTGCTGTTCAGGGCAGACACTAGAGTGATTATAGGATTCAGGGACGGGAACTAATCAACCTCGAAAGTGCATGGAGTTTGGTTGAATAATTCAAGGCTAAATTGTAGAGCTTTTGGAAAGGAAAGTCTGCGGGCAGCCCGGTGCCCCAAGTCTATCAGCGTTGTACCATTCATACTCACCCCGAAAACCAATTACTCGGGGCTATTGACAACAGAGATATCAAAATGTGTTGTTAAAACCCAGAAATAATCACGTTACAAAAGCCTGCCCATGCCCTGCAAACGGAAGAGGGAGGAGGGCCGCTCTGAATGGCTGGCTATTTTGGGGAATGGAAACAAAACACGCAGCTCAGAACCGGGATTCACAAAAGAAATTAAGTACCTGTACTTCTATACCAAAGAGAGTACCGCCAAAAGTGTTCAGTGTACCTATACGCACTAAGTACATCTAAACCATTTGAGCATCTGCCATGGACCGAATCTTGGGCTCAATTCCAATCTCGTGAGTCTGAGAACAGAACAGACCAAGGCAGGTAATACGTCCACTGATTTGTTTTGCACCATCCCTCAATCAGTCACACGTTGCCTATGCAACTTCGGTGATTATAGCGGACGCAGCAGCTGTTTCCCACTGAAAAAATAATATATGTGATAATCATTTCATTACATGCACGACATGCACCACATCCCAGGACACGTTCCGCGATGTAACAAACCTCAATGCAAAACTACACCACGATCTTGTCATACTTTCCCCAAAAAAGGGACACAAAGTTGCACAACATTATTCAACCGCTTCGTTTTGTAGTTAAAAGTTTCGATGCACAACAAAATGCATCCCGGTATATAAAAATGCAGAGTACATGTTTATTTATGCAAACCTATACCTATACCACCACATTACATTGTTTCGACCACTTTTTAGGCACTCATACATAAATTTCGTACAGTTTCATTTCGAACAATATGACGACGTATATATTTAGCATATCAATAAAGCGATCGAATGACAGGTATTCCCGCCGAGCGGCGGCGTCGAGGTGTAATCCATCAACCGGCCGGCGGTGGGCCCAGTAATTGAGTCAGACCGACGCGACGCGACGCGGCGCGGCGCCTGATCACCGGCCTACAGTCGTCATCGGCGTCGTATTAATTGGCAGTGACGTCACGCGGCGTCTGGTGACCGCCGTGAGGCACGCGATCCGTCATCGAGATCATCGGGCCGGATCGGGAAACATCGGTTTCGGACATCATTGAGCTACTTCGGGAATCACCGGATTCGGACATTGGCGAGCAAAATCGGGTGCCTTCGGAAAACATCGAGCGAAATCGGGAATCATCGGGTTTCTCCGGAGATCATTTATTATAGGATTCGTGAACATCAATAGTCCGAGTACCTATCTGATATTTCACCAAAAGATAAACAAACAGCGTCTAAGGCCAAGAAATAAAATATTGAGTAAAATTTTCTTCGTAGATACCTACCTGATCGGATATCGTATATAGTTATCAGACACCTTCTATCATTCAATAGGCATTAATCTTCATGAAATGCAGTAAACACATTGAAGAGTATGTGTGCATGTAGGCAACCCGCTACACACGATAGAAGGATAATTGTAGTATGAGTGATATTTTGTTGGGTGATTTGGCCTTGTATATGGAGATCTTTTTAAGTGATTTTATCACGAACTCTTGAGACTTCAATAGATATGAGAACGATTTGATTCTTATTCTATTTATGAGTCTCTAAAAACGCATACAGCCGTGGAAAGTGTAATATGGCGTGATGTACAGGTCCAGTCGGATGAGCGTCAAGAATAACTCAAGCTGTGGTGACAAACGAGAGGAAATCACTTTCACGCCTTTTCTCGTCTTATAATCGTTGCTACGCTTGAGAATGACAAACCGCCCTCACGCCCACGCAAACGATGCAAATAAATTAATTAGAAAATCGCACTTTTCCCATCGCGAAAAAAGGCGTCGGGCTCCGTGCGACGATTGACTTCCAGTTCGGCTCAACCAGTTCTCGACATGCAACTGCGTAATATTGTTTTATCGTGTCCTCCTCCGACATGGCATGCCGCAATTGCAAATAATTACATGTTAATCTAATTGCGACGTATCAATCAAGTACACATGTCGTGTGTCCAGAACCTACACGACCTGCGTTAGATCTCATATTACGACTTCTCGTTGTAATAAAGGCGCCGCATTTTACTCATGTTTTATTAGTATTTTATTAATATCAATCTGACTTGGTCATATAGATTTTTCTTTACTTTTTTCTCTCTTAAATTTATCGCGGAAATTAATCTAGCGCAGTATTCGTTGCCGCTATGCGAAATCACCTATAAATCAAGTCGAGTCGTAAAAGTTATCTTTATATACAATTTTTACCTAAGAATAATTCCAAAGTGAACGCACGGTTGTCAAGCGGGGCCCGCCGTAATTCCAACGCGCCGCTCGAAAAAATGTTTATGGCAGTTGATATTTAAATTTTCGGCAGTTTCCCTTAATTTCCACCGGCATGATTGGTCGCGACTGTAAAAAATTACATCCGCCTTTGCACGGCCACAGAAGCAACATTCGAACTACCTATTCTCTTTAATATTTCGCAACAAGAAAAATCTGGATTTTTTTCTTCCTCGTTGATGACCTCAATTTTCTCTGTTCTATTCATCAATATCTCAAGCTGACTGTCGTTATCTGTATCTCAATCATCCTCACCCCTGCCACCGTCCCCTCCCGCCCCTTGCCCTCAAGCCCTCCCCAACTCGCATAGGGCTGTTGCGAGCGTAACATCCTACATCCAACATCCAACATCCAGCAGCAAGCTTCTATCCATCAACGAGGCGAGACACTATCTCTCTCACCCACGTCTACCCACGTCTCACCTTCCTTATCACAACGGCGAAAACTCGATCTATCTCTCTCCCTTTCTTTCTCATAACTTACATCAGGAGAACATGACATCGCCAGCTAGGGCCGCCATTGCAAACAACACCATATTTCATCCAATGCCATTCCATAAAAAAATGTGACTCTTCTTTTTAAATAGAAGTGACACCGGATTCCTCATTGTTTTGCTCACGTACAGTGGAGATAACGTTTGAAACGAACGACAAGGTCTTGACTTTCTTTCCTATAAAGAAACTGAAGGATGTTCCAATTTTCCTATTCCGTTAATTACAATTTATAAAGGAACGACAGCGATCTCTCCTGGCAACTTGAAGCGGCTCTGGCCTTGAAGTTTGCCAGTGACTGTCCCTCCATCTACCGGTCGCCAGCGTAACCATTCCCAGACAACTCCCGGAAAGAGTAAAGTATGTTTTTTTAAAGCTTCAACCTCTTCCATGATTAACCCCATTATGAAAGGCTACAATGGTGATAAATCTTTCCGACTTTTAAGGTTAATTGTAACTTTTATTCCAAAATAAATATCTTAGTTAAAACAATGATTGGCCGATTAAAGACGATACCGCATGCACGTTGGGCGTCACGCAACCGTCAGACCTGCACCGCAGTTATAAAACAAGCCCGAGTCGCTTCCTCACGAGCTGATATAAATCAGGCGTCTTGTTACCGTCCTTTGAGACTCTGACTATAGGTATATAGTGGTACCTACTTAGATTCCTGTCCTCATGCAAACTCCTGAACATTATCTGCAACACGATATTTATTCTAATTGAACGAGAACTTTGCTAACAACGCACAGAAAAATGTGTGATTTGGTTAATTCGAGTAAATTAAGGGTTGTTTTCGGTATCGCGATCAGCGAGCGGTGTTGCTGGTTCATTACGGGGTGATCGATGCACATTTAAGTACACCCCTTGCCTAATCGGCAAGCAAGACGTTTAGTGTTTCGCTAAGATATTGTTTTGAAGCAAGAAGTGTGCTCTGCTCTGGTTCCGCCTCGAGCGCACTAATCTAGCGTCCGAGGCTCGTTTTCAATCCCCCTGAATCCGCTAGTTACAGTCTGTGTTGCATCGCATGAGAGCCGAAGACATTGTACGGCAGATTCGAACCCCACTAATTGAGAGGGCCGCGAATTCGACTTGGTTTGCCTGCTAATTAACGACGGAAAGCCGCAGGAAGAACGAGGGATACTATCATGGCTGACCGAGAAGAATCAACAAAACGCGCTTGTAAATATATTAGCAATTTGCTTTTGATGCGAATTCGTTAAAAATGTAAATCTTTTTCATTTCAGAAAGAAGCGAATAATTCTAGTCGTCGCAAATTGAAATGGGTCTGCCAATCGATTTTCTCCGAAAAGTTGTTCGTATATTTAGCCGGTATAGATTTATACTTGTGTCGGGTCCAAGGTTCTTGGCTTGTGGCGTGCTTTAGAAAGTTGGCAATAAAAGTCAACGTATGATTGACAGATTGATTTGTCTATGCAGTCGCCGACCACTTTGTCGAAGGGGTTAGCCCCCTGAAAAACAAACTAAGCCTTCACTAAAAAACACACACACACACACACACACACTCACTCACACTGACATACACGCACGCAAAATATAGGCACTCGCATCTACTCAACATAATACTACACATTATGTATACACAAACAGAGTTCAGTTTTCAGTCCCTCTTCTATAACCAAACCTAACGCTGTGGGCTATTTACAGAACAATACATAATATGTGAATGGAATGATTTCAAGCAGAATCTTGAACTAAAGTCCTCCTATAGCTTATCACAAATTCTAGTCATGCACCGAGCAATATGCTTGGCTAAATCCAACTTGGTTCTATCATCTCATCTTCTATCCCCAGTCGAGGGCTTGACTCGTCCTCACAAGACATGTGCTGCCGCTATCGCGGACGCATACGAGATACGTGTGCTGGCAGCACGCTATTGATTTGAGATCGATAAGAAACTAACCCTGTATCTCAGTGGAGATGCATGACGTAGTTGAATATCTCTCGTGCGAATACAATATTTTGTCTTGTGAGGATGCGTTGTAAATGGGGGTGTGATGTTTAGGGGTCGTGAGGTGTTTCAAAGTGAGGCTGAGAGGTGGGGCTTCTTTGTCGGCGAGGTGTTGGTGTCACGCAGAAAGCGAATAAAAACCTTGCCAATTAGAAGTGTCGCGTCTGCTGCGTTTTCTATGTGTCTGCATACTGATTGCTTTC
Organism: Nemoura dubitans; assembly: GCA_921293005.1. NCBI lineage: Eukaryota > Metazoa > Arthropoda > Insecta > Plecoptera > Nemouridae > Nemoura > Nemoura dubitans. The sequence continues at coordinate 65,217,686 of OV121073.1, read as the reverse complement.
AACAGAAAGCTACCACATTGCAGGAAGCACAACCGACTAAGAAGACCTACGAAAAGTGATTTCTTAAATGAATTTTTGGGCTACATTTTGGGTACAGTTATCAAGCTAACATAAAATTTGTTAGCCATTACTCGGTACGTTAGCGTCGCTATATGTGCTATTTTAATGCTTTATTTACTATTCACTTTCGTCCTCATCGTTAGAAAGTTTCGCTCGCCATGAAAACTCCAAACATCGCTGATAATTTTTTTTACACGCACATAAAAAATCCCCATTTTAAAAGAGAAACCCTATAAAATCGTGATTGAAATGGGCGCAAAACTTGAACGCCAAAAGCCTCACTTCAATCTCAACAGTTCGCCCCTTCGCGCTTCATCCGTAGACAAATAATATTATGAAAACATCGAAAGAAATCTTCTTTGCTGACAAAAATCTCCAAGGAACATCCATGTGCTCCGATTTCCCTTTGACGCCATGCACCCACAAGTGGAGTCTTAGGGCTCTATGCGCCTTATTATGCTAAACCCTATATGGTACCTACCGTGAATTTACTTCTTTGGAAAATTATGGAATTCCATTTCCTGTCAAGGCGCCGCGCCGCCCTTCCACCCCTTCCCGCCCCCCGCGCCTTTTTGGAGGCGGCCACAATGCCTGGGAAAGCGCCTCTCGGGAAATTAACACCAATTCTGTATGCGTATATTATGAGAGCCGAGTCGAGCTTTAGCATAAGCGTTGGTGAGATTCACAAAGAGAAGTGCACACCTTGGTTTCCCGGTTTATGCTCTCTCTGCACTGTATTATTATTATTATTATTATTATTATTATTGTTATTATTATTATTACTATCATCGAATTATGTTGTTCTTTCAACTTATTGGCCCCTTATACTGTGTTGATTTCGTAAAATCTACAGGATCAAATTACGTGAACCTTGTAATATTATCTAACGAAATAATGGTGTATGAGGCATTTAAATGGAAGTGTTTGGTGTCTTCATCATTTTTGCTCGCACGAAGCATTGTTATAAGTAGCTGATAGGGGACGAAACGATCGGCTTTGCCTTGACTTGCATATGGGGTGTGCTCTTATAGGATCATGGATGACAAGCAGCGTGATTTACAGATTGTTAGGAGAAACAGGTAACAATTGTGATGAAAATGTGTCAGAAAAGTTAGTAATATTCTATCCAATACCAACAATAATTCTGAAAACACATTCCATCAATAGGTACCTATTTTACGAACACACATTAACCACTATAGATACATTAACATCCGCCACATTACACAAATACCCCGCACAAAACACGTCAGCCAGTAAACGCTCTCATAGAAATGTGTTTACTCCATTAGGTCAGAAAGCCACCAGCAAACCACTAGATCATCATTCAACATAATTACGACATATCCTCTGTTGCAACGCTTGTCAGATGGTACAGCTGAACTGTGGTAAACGCGGTGATAATGTCTTCGAGATACCAATCGCCAAACCGGTAATTGGCATCCATGTTTACCACGATCTTATGCTGCACACGCTTATTGTTGTCAGGTTGGCATCCGGAAATTACAAAGAGCGATTGTGGCGCCCGTTTTGTTGCTTGCGGTGGCTTGCACGACCAACTTATAACACACACCTAGGCGTCGGAAGTCGCTTGCCGTGATAATTCAACCTCGTTTAAACTCGCCTCGTCTCACCGCTAACGGGTCACGTGGTTATCAGACAAAGATACCGTACCGGCATGCCAACGCGTGTGCTGCCGCGTAGACGTGTACCGTACCGGCATAAATAGAGCGGGTGGTAAATATAGCGGGTGGCAGGTTTAAGGAATCGCCAAGGAGTGCGCTAGTGTTCAAGGTCACTACCGGAAATGCTTGTCTTGAAACCGTTGTTTTCGTTTTCGTTCTATTGCAGAATAAAAAAAAAATTGCAATATCTACTATCGCGAATTGAACAAATAAGACAAGAAATCTATGAGCATATTTTGTTCAAACGTATAATTGCTTGTTTGGGACTTGTTTATTTAGCGACTGCACTTGCTTGTGTAAAATTATGCCAATTTTGGTACTTTACTTACATTTAATAATGTTCTTTGTGGATATCGTTGGAAAAAAGTGCCCGCTCAAGCTCTATAAAGAATCCCTAAGCAAATACTACTTTTGCAAGTCATTCTCAGGTCAGTGTTTATAGTGATGGATGCTTGCTATCTTACCTTGTAATAAGATACAATTATACCTTTTTCACAAAACAAAACGATGGCATAGTTTTATCATTGTAAAGTACCCTTCTCATCCATCGACGAGTTATAACATAAAACTAGTTATTACAGTACTCTGTAAAAACTGCCAACTCACGTCCACATTATGGGTTAAAATATTTAGCAGACATTTTACGTTGTTTTTGTACGAAATTGGCAAAATGGCACATACGGCGTTAATATTATCTCGCTCAAGAAAAGAAGAAAACAGACCAAAGTCACATAGCAGCGCACGCAATTTTGACACAGCTTGAAGTTATTGTAACATGTGCAGTGCGTAGCGCACAACAGTAATGAAATTGAAAAAAATAACAAAACAACGAGAGGAAAGTTTCCAGTGGAAATTCCAGTGGAAACAGGGGTACTTTACCATGGAAACCTGTATAAGAAACATAGTTTGGCTTTCAATGTCACGAATCATTGATTAATTACGTTATCTAGCTAAGCTCTATATATATATAATAATGTACTACATGGCTATGAAGGTAACCATTCCCTTACATGCACCAAGAATATTTATTTCAGGATTGTGGTACAAAGAACTTAACATTGGAATGTACATTGTGATGTACCATTCACTTGCTATATGATCCCCTATTTTATGTCCACAAGATGACACATTCTTCGTGCGCTGGCCCCAAATTTATCTGCTGTCCTGACATCAATGCATACTCTCACCATTTTATAGTTCGTTCTTTAGTTACGCAAACTAAAAATTTTCGGGAACAAGCGCGAATTACATCCCGTATTTACTATAGTATTCAATACTGTGAACTTTTTTCATTTGGTCGCTTTTGTACCAACGCTGGAATTCCGCATGTCAGCCTATTAAAAAAATCCACATTTTCATTAAACGTCAGTGAATCGTAATTAAAGCCGTCGCGTCGTTTTTAGGGAGTTGGACCTGAGAAACGAAAAAATCATTACCATTGCGCTTCGCAACGTGAAGTGTGTTGCGTTGTGTGCCTGTGACAGAGCCCACTTCTTTCACGGCAGCAGAGGCCCACACCGAAGGCGAATGGCAAGGCGAAGTCGGCGTTGTTGTTAGCTTTGCCCATTGATCCGCGTCGGTGCTACCTCTTTGACAAGCGACGACGAGATAAAGGAATGGAATTAGGGTAGCCCCGCGCGAGGGTTAGCGGGGCGATGGGCTGAATATAAATATTTTCTTTCCCACCGCCTACTCGCATTTGCACCTCAACTATTTGTATAGGTTTTCAGTATTTTCTTACATCCATGTGTAGGATGAGATCGAGCGGGGAAAGGAGAAAGGGAACCTATACTCATACGCCCAACTTTCGAGAAGCTTGCGAAGAGCGAAATTATGGTAATCGATTTCGTCGAAAATATTACTTTTTGAACATATTTAATAAAGAGGTTCTCCACTCGAGTTAAATTGAAAAGATAGGCATATAGTTTGGCCTATTATAAAGTATAGTATGGAAGCGCTACGGAAGACTGAACATTTTTCTAATATACTTTTGATAGTCAAGGAATATAAGGCACAATAATGGGAAAAGACGTTTCGTTCGCTAAATATACAACGCAACGAATTGGCTTGGAAATGCCAGGCGAAATCTTCCCTTTGCAAGGGCGCCCTACAATTTTACCCGCGTTTAAAAGATCCACCGCTCTTCCCTGACCCCGCCCCCCCCCCCCCCCCCCCCCGTCCGTGAAAGACACGCTGACTTTAACAACCCAAACTTTGCCTCTTTCTTAAGTTTACACGCGAATCTAGCGGAAACTTCTTCACTTTAGAGAACCGACGCGGTTCACTTTCGTCCGAAACCCGTTCTCTACACATTCAAAATATAACTCGGTTTACTTTTACCTCTGTGTTTCTCTTTTTCTCTATAGATCCCCCTTCGGTGTGTGAATTATTCCCGCACCCGTGCCCCCATACGGCCGGGATTGGTTGACGGGCCTAGACGCGGTTTCCCGGCCTCTCGGGCCTAAGACGCCTTGGTGGAGCGTGCGACCGCTCACCAGGAGCCTACGCCAATCAGCCGTTTATCGCTAAAGCAGGCCACGCTCAGCACCCGGTTGCTGTGCATGTTAGGAAATGTTTTTGGAAGTAAATCGATAGTTTTAGCTATATTAAAAGAAAGGACATTATAAAATTAAAACTATGAGCTTCAATTACGATCGAACACTACAGCAGGAACTTACACAGTGGAGACACACACTACAACCGTCGTAATCTAACAGCTGCGCCTTGGAAGGTATACCCGTTTTCCTTTTCTGTAAGCGAAACTACTGATAATGTAGGTCTCTTAATCGGGTTGCAAGGCCCTCGTAGCCAAAGAAAGCCCGCGCCACGGAGAATAGTTCCTACAACTGTTCGCAGGTAGCGCGCGCCGCGCCAAGCATGCAAATGTTTCATCATACTTTCACACGTAGGAAAAGCTTGGAGGGAAACGCACTCGTTTTTTGAGTTTGCGAGGCGACCCGAGCATTGACAGCAACCGTTTTGTTGCAGCGAGCATAACGTGCAGTTCTGCACACAGACGCATTGTTTCTTTGATCGCGGATGCACATTTTATTTGCGTCGGACAAATGGCGATTTTCGATGTGTTTTATTTGGAGTCTGCTCCTCTGTCCCACGTCCCTGCTGGCTCTACGGGCACTTGTCAGTGTGCTGGCTTGTTGTAAAGTTCAGAGAGGAGTACAAGCATTCCCAGGGAGCAAACTAACATTACTGCAGCGCGTTTGGAAACATATAAAGTTTTGAATTTTTTGAATTCGATGTATGTTTGAATGTTGTACATCATGAAGGTACTCAAGGGTTCAATTCAAATGTTTTGGACTGACCTGAATCTTTTTATTGGAAATGCATTCGCGTGAAACCCCAATGGAACATTTGTCAAAATGTTTGCAGTGTTTCCTTTTATCTGTAAGATAATACACACAACAAACAAATACAATTCATCTTAAGTATCCCAATCCCTTGTGAGGGTTACTCTTTTGGTAGATAATTTGGAATTCAAAATTTGGAATAATAATATAATGATTTGTATTCACAAAACTCTACATCAGTTGTCATACGCAACATGATTTGTGATATCTGTAAATATTCCTATGACCAGACATATCAATCTTTCTTCTGTTGATTTTCCTCTGCATTGTTGTGAAACACAAACGAAATCGATGCTTAAATGTACCACCAATTACATGAATTTCTGACTCCTGAGGCATTAATTTTCTAATCTCAAATAAGTACTTCTGTGACGCGTATACACTCTTCAGTCTCCAGCCCATGCTTGGCTCTGATTGCGTTCTGGTCTCTCACGACCGGTCGCTGTCTGTCTTGACTCGTACAATAATAAGAAGTCAGAAGACGAGTCGACGCCAAATGCCATCTGCGCCCTGCAATTCGCACACACCAGCCTGATTATCCGCGACGCTGTTCAACAATGCGACCCCGAGCCGACTGATTGTGAGAGAAAGTACAAGATCGGCGTCGGGCCCGAGTTTCCGCTCAGTCTGGCTCACCACTTGCAGCTGACAGAACTCATTCCGACGTCAGAACTGGAGCGTCTAACTTTCCGACGCCATGGCTTGTCGCTGGCCGATCTGCCGAACGGTGAAGATGCTGGGATTAAGATCGGATTGGAGGATGGTGTACGGAGAGTGGAAGCCAGTGGCGTCCACGCTTTCTGAGACGATACTGAGGTTTGGACGTGGTAAGGGAATCAGGACGCTCTCTCTTTGAGAATGCGGGCATGGGAAGGTCAACGCACAAAGTTAAAGAGGCTAGAAATGGCAACCAATGTGTTTTTGTTATTTGATGGCACAAGCCTACGCGGGACTGACGTCAATCGCGTTATTTTTCTGTGCAATTTCTTGCTGCGCTTGCTTAGTGATCTCTTCACCAAAATCTAAGTTATAAATATTTTGTTGTGTTATAACTTTACTTTTGGAAAGTGCAGTTGAATCTAAATAACTACGTGCCGCCACTGGTCGAGAACAAACAAGGCGGCGTCGAAAGCAGGCTTCGAAGATGCGCCGTTTCAAATCGACGCCGGTCCGACGTATTATCAGTTGCCGCCGAATGTTCGATATCTGGCTAACATCGAGGAAGTTGAAAGGAAGTAAAAAGGGCCCAACCGAAATTTCCTTGAAATCAGCAATATAAAAATCACAACACCAAACTAATTGGTAAAAGGTAAGTATATCCCATAGAAGAAGCAGACAGTCAAAAAAGTAATTTCAAACTGGGTAACGAATTCTAAGTGAATTCTAACTGGTTTCCTGTAATTAGCATTCAATACCCAGTTACTATTTTTTTTGTAAACTAGTACTAAGGCTAGAACGAACTGGGAAACTAGTATAACGAACTGGGAACTAGTATAAGGCTAGAACAGGGTAACGAATTCAAAGTGAATTCTAAATGGTTTCCTGTACTTAGCATTCAATACCCAGTTATTTTTTGTGTTTAAACTAGTACTAAGGCTAGAACGATCCAACATGGGAATAATCATATTATTCCCAAATCTAACCTGCAATCACAATCTAAATGAACGTGTTTTGCTCAGGATTACAGCGACAACAGAGACACCATCCTTGCAATCCTAATCACTGCTCGCGACTACCATGGGCAGGTCCCCAGGGGCAGCGCCTAGACCCCCCCCCCCCTCCCCGCCCCCCATCCCACGGACCGTCGGGGTAGTCAGGGTATCGCCGCTCTCAGGTGATTACCTTCCCGTGATCGATGGCATCCACACCCTGCCTTATCGCCCGGCTTTTGTTACCGACCGCTAATTCGTAGTCGATGTGTCTCTTGTTGCTGCAGTGTCGGTCCCGGTCGGGCTGCTTGTTATTTGCACAGCTATAGGTATATTATGATAGGGAGAGCATAGACATTGGCTGGAGAGCTTTACCTTAGGTGATGCTTTTATTGACTTTCAGTAAAGGTAGCGTTAATCTTGAATCACGGCTGCATTGGTGCTGTGTGCAAAATGGCGAGGAGATTTGTACTTGTTTCCTTTGAGGTATTGGCTTACTTTGTAATGCCGACACATTCTCCTTGCTGGGAATGTTTCTGTAGTTGGTTATTGATGTTGACTTTGTTTGGTTTCGAAATGACATTGTTTGAATGGAGTCAGATTTAATGCAGTAAAGTGTAGTCACTTGGATATCATGCACTGGCTGATAGATGCAGATACTTTTGGAACTTAGCCCAAAAAATTTTCTCTCAAAGAGAGCATGAAATACTTCAAATTTGTAAGATTCAATCCAGTTTTGAGTTTGCAGAATTGCAAGTAAAGTTTATATACTCTACAAAACTTTTTGTTTAGTATTTTGCTAGTCGAAATTGTAATTGCGAATTGCAATGACAGGTTAAGGTATACGAATAGTACAATATGGTATATATGATTCAGTTCTCTTGTCTAAAAGCAAAGTGTAATGCTGTGTTTTATGGTCATCGTTTTCGATATTCACACAATAATTATGCAAAACAATTCAGATTAGATTGTAATCATCGTGTATTTTATTTTCCATGGACTCGCGTAGGATTGTATTTCGGAAAATGGAAATCCTCTTTTACTGTGTCTGCTTGTATAATTGCATTCTCTGCTGGCAGCGGCGCAAATGTTTCTGTTGGGTAGAACTGGGTGTCTGTAAAGGATTTCTGCTCTGGGCTATGAAAATGAGGACTCAGAGAAATTGTAATTTCAGCACAATGTGCGATCCCCCAAAGACCACTTTATATCGCAATGAATATAATGTGAAAGTGAGGGTTGAGTAAGTTTATTTGTGTGATTTGTGTTGCGTAAAAAAATGTGTCGACAAACATTTCAAAAGTTATTGTACAAAATAATGTTTGTGGTATACAATAATTGTATTGTGTAGGCCAGTGAGGTATACAGAATCGTATCTAAATGCCTGTCAAAAAATCGACCAGATGAAAATCAATAGATGGTCTTTCCACCTTAGTTTCGGTTACTGGGTCAACATTTCCTTCAAATCAGGTAGCACATCCTCGATTCATTCAAACCTGATTCACCAAAAATAATAATCATTCGCCTTGCACCAGTATACATTTAAAAACATCTCTTTAGAAAACTATCTTTTCACAAAATCTTCACATGCATTTTCACCTCCCTTCTACGTTTTGCACTTAACATTTTCATTCGAAATGGAAACGTTGCGAGGCACTGGTGATGAATGATGATTATACGCAAAGAAGAAAAGATATCATGATGAGTGCAAATAATAAATACGAATGTTGTTTCACGTTGCTTATTGCAAGTATGTGAAAATACTTCGTCCCAACTAGATGTTTTAAATTATCAAGTTTTTCTAAAGTCATTCATTGAAGACATAAGTACTTGCATGCTGGTATTCAGTGCAGAAGTACTTATACCTGCAGCTAAGTATTTACACAAAAATAACTTATTGCGGACGAACGACTTAGTTCAATCTGTAATGACCCATAACCAGTGAACCCTAGACATTATTCCTATTCGAAGTATGGATCTTTTCAGAGTGGTATGTATGTATGTATGTATGTATGTATGTATGTATGTATGTATGTATGTATGTATGTATGTATGTATGTATGTATGTATGTATGTATGTATGTATGTATGTATGTATGTATGTATGTATGTATGTATGTATGTATGTATGTATGTATGTATGTATGTATGTATGTATGTATGTATGTATGTATGTATGTATGTATGTATGTATGTATGTATGTATGTATGTATGTATGTATGTATGTCATGTACATATAGTTCTCGATTTCACATTTGAATCTTCCATGTACAAAATTTAAATAACTGCCGGATAATCACACTATTTTGAAATTTGAATACATGCAGATGACCTTGAAAAGACCTTAAATGACCTTGAACATAACTTGTACCTACTCAGGATGGAAAAGAAGCACATGCTTTTCACAACACCAACGGTACCTTTTTCAAATATCTAGAAGTTATAAATACCATTTTAAATTATAAAGTTAAAGTTTACATGAAAAGCCGTAATTTTTTTATTTTGCTGTCTTTGAAGCTCTCGTACACCTGTGTTTAAATGTGTTGTGCGAATCTACGCCTTATCAACCTCACTGGCATTGCTGAGAAAATACGGCTTTGGGCACATGCCGTATTGCGCCTGCCGTAACTACTCTGCTGTACGTACAACCACAACGTTAATTGTTGTTAATATTACACACGATGTGGCCTAGTTCCTGACGTGCATTACATGCATGCAATCATCATTCGAGCACCGATTTACTGAGCTAATTATACAGTTTGTGTAAGTTGGTTACGAATTACGATAGTTTCTGTGGGGACTGATGACACAGCGCCAAATTAGAACTATAGGTGCCGTGCCTTTTAATCAGACTCACGCATTTCAGCACATAATGTTGCCGAATGTACATAAAGGACGTCTGTTTGTATGAAAAGATTCTTATCATGTTCACTGCCGAACCAAACACAATATCAAAGATGGAGATTTTTCTCTCGGCGTTCCATAAAGAAAATACTACACAAAGGAACTAAAACTTTTCAACAGTCGACTTCAAAGTATACGTCTGAAATACAACGAGCAATGTTCTTTGATAGTAGTATACGTTATATAATATGCGTCTTTTATTAAACCTTCTTTATGGCTGTGCAAAAGTCGTGGTTATTTCATATTTTCCAAAGAAATAAATTAATAATAAACGGCTGGGAATTATTTCGTTGATTAGATTCATTCACAGTGGAATCTTCTGTCAGCGCTGAACAATGTTAATTTTGATTGTGGGTTGCACGATGAGGTTGAATGCAAAATAAAACCACAAAGAATAATCTCTGGAGAGCCGTAAATATTGAATTTAATGGTTCTTTCGGCGTGGCTCGCTTAGCCGAGCGCTTTTGCTTGTCCGCTACAAGGGCTGGTTGGCAACCGGGCAGGCCTCTACGCTTCTAGCCGCTTTGTTACACTTGCTTTGCATATTCACAGCTCTCATTTAGTTTGTTCTTGGTGAGAACCGACACAACTGTGTATATACTTGCCCATTCAAGAATTAATTTATAGAGGCCATATTTTGATAAGCATCAAATAAATCTACCTTGTATTAAATTGAGGGTATTTCCGTGCACTATGAGATTGTTCGGCTCATGTACAGTTAATGTGGAATGTGAGAAGACTTTCTTGAAAACCGCAATACAAAGTCGTGTGTGCAATTTATTAACTTAGCGGAATGTGCAGATGTCTTGGCATTTGTGCAGTACTATTAGTTTCTGTTAGTTTTGTTAGATTTGGAGGTAAGAGACCGAGAAGATGTGTTGTACAGCATCACCTGGAAATATAGTCTCTTGATTCACGCAGCTCCTTAGCAGCCCGGGCCTGAGCATAAAGTATGAACCCGCTTAAAGCTGACTGTACGGTGCGTTGATATTTATTTTACTTGTTCGTTTTAGAGCAATTTACTCGATCCTTATTCGGTCAGATAAAAGTCGTTGTTTATTATGTTTGCAGCATATTTTTCGATTCCATTCGGTGTCCTTATCTGGTTATAAAAATGGTACGAGGGTTTTTTCTTGGTTGTCTATCTTTACGGCAAGTATTCTGAGTTGTATTACATTTATTTTCATACCGAAGAAACAGGCTTACTAGAGAGATTTCTCCCAAATCGTGCATGACGTTTAACCCACGCGAGGCACCAAAGTAAGGAAGAAAAAAATGCTTATGAATGGTCCAAAGGCCCTTTGAAAAGGTCACACATTGATGCAATTCCATGAAAAGGTGCCAAAGTTTGATGTTTAAATTTCATAGAATTAAAATATTTAAGTAGCATTTACAAATGAACCACACTGACCACAATAATATGAGTATAGTGGCAGTTTATTTTATATCAGAACTGTTGTAGTTTTCTTCAAAATTACTTTTAAGTTTTATTTGAATGAAAATTCATTTTTAATTTCACTGTATCTGTCTCTAAAATATGGACGAGCAAGTTGATACGCAGGCGGCAGGACCTCATGCCATTTCCACCTCTCGTTTCATTGCTGGAAAGTGGATACGTCAAAGTTGTACGCTAAAAATGATTGTGTTCTATATTTCCGACTGGCGGCTAATGATTATTTTGTAATTCTCAGCGTAGTGATCAATCTACATCAGTAAAGTTGATAAAAAGTGTCGGTTCCCGCTGATATCATAATGGAATAGTAATGCACTGATGCATATTTAAAGCAAATGTCGAGTCGTTCATATTTCGAGCGAAGTGAAGCAGCGCTAGACCGGGTAAAAATACAATACTGTGACACATCGCTTATACAATTTCGTATGATTCCACACCGCACCATGATACATGCAGTCATAATAATATCACATACACATACTATATACATATAGGTATATAGCGCATTATTACTATTTTAGCTTATGCCAAAAATCCTCTACTAAGACTTGTAGACTCGCTTTCACTAATGGTATTTCCAAAAGTATTTTCCATGAAAACCAAGCAATCCTATCCGTGTACCTATAGCAACACATGTAGTTAAAAAAAAAATCCCACTCATGTGACCATTTGTAACACATTTATTTCATCTCAAATGACTTGTACCGACGAAAAGTTCACTGTCAACCGTAATCGCGCTATCACAACGATCCTAACCTAACGCCACTGCTAGCGAGCCGGTTGCAGATACGAAATCACGCAGCGCTTGTCGCGGCGTCGGCGTCGGCGTCGGCGCCGCGACGACGTCTGCTTGACATTTGGCATTCAAAGCATGTCTGTGCCGACGAGAGGACCCAGTAGAGTTGGACGTTCGCTCGAAGGCATGGTTGGCACGGTTGGTGAGTTGGTGCTCGCGAGTGAGCCGGCCACCCGAGAAACTGCTGCACTGAGAATACGTTTTATACGCGGCGACGAAGATGAATTACTCCCGTACGAATAAAAGCTGTCAAGTTGTAATGCAACGCCGTTTTTGTAGCGCTTTTTTGCTATTTTCTTGGAACGCTGCGTGTATCTGCAGTTTGGGCGCACAGAATTGAATGGCACTGACGATTGAGGGACGTTATCCACGCTTAGAGTCACGGATTTGCCTGTTTTGTCGATAGGATGCTGTTGGTAAAGGGGTTTCAAATAAATATTCAAAAAACTTCCTTTTGTTGTTGGAGCGCCATTGACGTAACCAGATAGACTTTTTTGTAATTTTAAAAAGAAAATTGGTTCGCCAAGAAGTTTAGCTGCTAAGAATTTATGAACATGAAATTTATAGCCGCAATCATTTTTCTATTTCCTTCCATTAAGTATATGACCATAGAAGAAACGATAGTTAATTCAAGAAAAACGAAAACTACGAGTCGGTCCACCAGAAAATCGTTATAAATTCGACTGCAGTGTTAGTTTGTGGGTTCCACATTCCGTCCCAGAACTCGTTTTCCATTCGTATAGCCATCCACCATTGACCGTTTTATTGACTGCGACAATAAAATAGGTTTGGTATAACAATTTCTTTCCGAGCAGGGCTTCCTATGAACAAGTAATGCAGCACCTCCGATAAGCGGGGACCTATTTCACAGGCGACTACTGACACCGGCCCATATCTCTGTCTGCTTTCGCCCGTTTAAACTGGAATTATCGAATCATTGGACGGCCGATATCGTACTTTCCGCCACATTTCGTTGCGGCTCTAGAGCAGCTTCAGTGGCAGTCTCTCATTCCACTTAGACTGGGCGCCTTCGCGCAAGCGCGCACTGTGAAACCTGCTGCACTAGAACGACGTGCTCAAGGTTGCTGATTGATTTTGATTTGATTGATTTTTATGCAGATGGGTTTTCATTTACGTGTGCTAAACAGCGACGTTATTTCCATAGCTGGAAGACCGTGATGGTAAAAATTAATTCGTTTTAAGGATGAAAGAAGCACACTAACTTCCAGTGCCAAATATTACGAAAGATTTGATAATATTATGTTGGTTAACTAAAATGGTGACCTTAAAATCATATAAAAAAATCAGTATTAGTTAGCTGACTGATAATTATTATACCTAATACTTAATAAATAATAATAACAATCGTCGTTTTATTTCCTGCATTAACTAAATGGTAGGTACAGACATTTTTACCTAGGCTTCACAAAATATTGTATCGAAGACGACCGCCACGCCTGATGCTATCACAAAATACTACATTTTTCGCTGTGATTATAATTTGAATTAATCTTACGAAAATCTTACCTTTCTGACTGACATCAAATTGAACGATGACATGGCTATTTAACCAAGACTTCACTTTCCACACTGCAGTATAAAACTGGCTCTTTGTAACACACCTACTCAGAAACCGACGCTACTCTTCTGTCAGGATCCAGCAAAATGGTATTCCCTGGATGCACTTGCTGATCTGTACGAATGCTGATGCACTGATGCACTGATGCAGGTTGAGCGATTACCTACATTTGCATTCAGCAGAGACGCAAGTGCATCGCCCCAAAAGCGCAGCACACGGTCGTCAACCGTCATAGCTTTTCATAAGAGTATCAGCTCACGATGGTTTTCGCATTGTATTTACTGTGCATGTTATGGATGGGCGCAAAGTGCACATCGCCTCAGAATGCATGAATTATAATATTTCTCATGTTCAATGCATTTTATTCTGAATCATATTTTAAGAATTTTTCGTCTGCATATCTCTCTTTCACATACTCGATTACTTTATATCTTTCACTAGATCTCTTATTCTTATATTCCTTAGTTAAAACTGTTTTTACAGTCAAAAAGTTTGCATGATAACAGAGAATTGAAATAATATCAAATGTAATATGTTACAAGAATTTCATTTATAAATAAATAATATTTATTTCTTGCGATATTGGTCTTAGGTAAATCATTCTAAACGTCACTTGATGAGCGGAGATGAATCGTCATACGTTGTTTGTGACGAATGTCGACAAGGGAACGTCATGCTGAAACGTGACATGACGAAGAAATATTAATATCAGCTGGTAGTTTTGCTCCGTTAACGTCGACGTCAAAGTGACAGAGCTGAGAAATATCGCGGCCGCGAAAACCCGAGTCTGAGTTACAGAATTCACTTCGGCAAACATCAGGACTATGTTCATTCGTATTTAACTCACTTTCATTTATTTGCAGTGCTCTCATTACTTTTTCGTTTTGTTTTAATCAAAAATACTCTGTAATATAACATCTCGATTAAATAACGTTGTGAAATATCAAAAATTATTTTCGCAAGGAAATCTATTTTCTCAAGAGAGCGTAGTCTCGTCTATGCTTTCTATTTTAAATTGCAGTTACTTCCTGCAATGCACTCGGTTCATTTTTAAACCCATTTTCTTTTCTTCGACTCATTAACTTTATTATTATTTTTTGTAACTCAGGAATGGCGCATTAGTGCGCGCACCGCATTCGCAAGGAAGCAGCGATTGAGGGCTTATTTACACCGAGTTATTTTCGCGTCCTGACGACTCCGCTCTGCTGGCTCTGAATAAAGAGTTAGATTTACGAGTGTCTTACAACAAAGAAACATTCATTACTCGGAGATATTCGCGGGGTGACACGGCGTGATAATATATCATCACGGTGAAATAACGACTGGGTTCGATCGCGCGTGATCATTGGGAGAGATTAATTGATGGTTCATATAAAAGCATGGGAGTGATTGGAAAGTATTTCATTCTTGATTTTATATGCCATGTGTATTAGATGAGAGTGCATTCGCTAAGAATGACTTATAGCTGGGAAAGAGATTTACTCACATATTTTCTTCCTGGCTAAAGCTTAGTTTCTTGATTTGATTTTGAATAATTCATATTTTCATATTTTCAAATTTTTGAAGATGAAATAAAATGTCTTGTGGAAGATCATATATTTGAAACTAAATGATTACATGATTATAATAACAAATGGCACTCCAGGTATTCAGTTAAAAAGCCTGTGCAAACGTAATGTTATTTTGATGAAATATAAAAAATGCCTTCGAATTTCGAAAATAGGCCGGAAAATAAACGATACTTAAAAATGTACTCAAGGAAACTAAATCTTGCAAAATACTTAAAATACGGGATGTTATTTACGACCCGTCCCGATATTTTTATGAACTTTTCGTAGAGAGTTTTTCACGAGTAATATACAACAAGCATCATCTGAGGACGATCATATATTTTGCAAGAGTAAAAAAACCTTCTTCTGAACTTGGTTGTTATGCTGAGTGAAGGCTTACCTTATATTATATAGTTGTAAACGATATTTTTATTATTACTATTTTGATAGAGCGTATACGTATATCTGTAGCCTCTACGGCATTGAATATAATACCTAAAGATACGTAAAGATATCTGCATTTAGAAAGGTGCATGAATTAGGAGCTGTGGAAGGAAAATTGCCGGATTACATGAATCTTGTCTGCTGCTTGATAAAAAATACAATTTCCCGAAGCAGCGGGAATCTTAGAATTTATTCATACAAGTAATTGCTGTTTCTGCTTATCTTTTCTCGCCTGGCACTCGCAGATCTAGTCTAATCCGTTTCATGAAGTGAAATTAAGAAGCTGTTGAAATGATTTATGTGAACTTGGTGACGTGCAGCCCGCGCTTTTCCAGGATGCCGGGTAGCGATTCTTGAGGAAAGAAAACCCGGTGATGTTTCTTTGATTCAGACTCGAGAAAGGGTTGTGGTTTCGGAGAGTCTTATTGAAAAGCGTCAACTTGTATTACTTTTTGTTTTGTTGAAAGAAAACAAATTTGTCAATTGTCATGAAGTTGTTTTAAGCTGTAATTTATAGATTTTTACGTCCAAAGCGAGACGGCATAATGTAAAAATAATTCCAAGTCTGTGGCTACAGGTATTCCATGCTAAAAACGTATAAGACACAAAAAAAGAATACAAATCCATTCAGGGAAAATTTTCGTAACAACTTGTTTTCCCAAAAGCCACTTGAGTGTAGGTACTCGTAACAAGCTACCAGCCGACAACAAAACAACTCACAAAAGAAATACCCATCAAAATTTCATTTTCCATCCATAATTTGCATCATATTATCCACTGCAACATCACGGCGTCGGAAAATTCGTTCGTTAACTGCAGAAACTTTCACTATAACGGGCGGCCATTTTAAGTAAGAAACATTGCAATGGCCGACCACATGGGTGTACTGCTTCCTGGTTATCCCGTTACGTCGGAAAGTCTGAAGAATAACGCTCTTGGTGGCCATTTCCCTTCTCGTGCAAAATGCATTTATTTTCAATCATAAACTGCAACTGTGCAGATTTATTGTCTGTTTGGAATGTTTTCTTTGCTAATTCATATTATTTTTCTTCCTGCTCCAGGGAGGCATTCGAGTGAACACTCTTGATGTACCGT
The DNA here is from genome assembly GCA_921293005.1 of Nemoura dubitans. Classification (NCBI taxonomy): domain Eukaryota; kingdom Metazoa; phylum Arthropoda; class Insecta; order Plecoptera; family Nemouridae; genus Nemoura; species Nemoura dubitans. The sequence continues at coordinate 65,201,108 of OV121073.1, read as the reverse complement.
ACATTGCGCTTCACGCACTACCCACCACCGCGTAGGTACTTTTCCGTCCCGATTTCCATTTCTGAATTAAACGTCTATCCGTTAATTATATTTTTCATTTGTTGAAAGAATACTTTATATTGCTTGCTTTGGCGGCAAGTTTAATCTTGTTCTGTCCTACAGATTTACTTTATACCTACGCAAACTTACACTAACATTCTATGCTAACAAAACATCAGATTGAGATTTAAAATTAAAAATTAAAAATTATAATTATTAGAAATAAGTGAAAACCCGTTTGAAAATCAAACGAAGCAAACGAAACGCCTCAAAACACAAAAAAAAAATGTATTTCACAAATATTGCGTTCTCTTGTTTTATCTTTGGGGCGCAGCTAACAGTATTTTGTCCTAAATAAATAACTAGCCTGGCCAACCGTATACCTATACAAGAAGCCACCAAAACAGTTTTACATCCCACCCCTGAACGATTCATGTGTCCTCCATTTTCACCATTAGCAGTGCCGCGCGGACTATATAGTAATTTTTACGAGCTTACACTCAGCAGTTAAACTTTTTAGAAGTTATCCTCGGCTCTCTGGTCTCATACTTACTTTAGAATTGAAAAGGTGGAACATTTCTCATTAGACTACTTTAAAAATAAGTACTTTTTCTTGTAATATTTTTACTCTCTCCCTTAAAAGATTTTTAAAGCAGGCAATGAGTGACGAACATCCCTTGGAGTAAGCGAACACTCTCTTTTCACATCGCGCTTCTTTGAAGATTTTTAAATAATTTTTTGTCTATGTGGCAATTATTGATATTTGAATTTTTTTAGAACTTATGCCGAATAATTCATTTGTTAATTTGATGACCATGATCATTTAAATAAAACAATCATTTTTCATTAACAAATATACAGTTTTTATTACATTTCACCTACATATATTATTATGATACTGATTTCATGGGATGTTGATAGCCAAACATTTTTGTCTAGCGACGATACTTTTAGAGTATTGCAACTGCAAGTCCAGGTGCCATATTATCTGAGAATACGTTTTTAAGTACACAGTGCACATCTGAAGCTGACACAGCAACATCTGAACCTGTAGTTACACGAGTAATCTGAAGCATGGTAGTTTTTACCGCTCGTTATGCTTGTAGCATTTATTTGACCACTGCAATATTTTGCCTGTTGCATGTTAATCATTTCGATGTAATTCTAATTGTTCCATATAAACTAGTTCGTTGGATGTTCGCCTTTATAAATGTCATCTGACGGAAATATTTTTCATGCACAATTTGTTTTATCTGATTAGGATTTAAGAACCATTTACCTGTACATTTAGGATTTAAGAACCATTTATTTACCTGTACATTGTAACAGTACAGCTTGATGACGCAGATCACAGTGTTTTATATAGGTCACTAAGGCATGCATCAAAATGTAAGCCAGCCCTTTTGCTCAAAGCCTGTGTTTATTCACTAGAATATCGAAATACAAAAGCTACAAATATTATTCAATATTATTAATGTAAATATGTTGGCAACCCTAATTTTTCCGATGGCTTATATACAAGAGATATTTTTCGTAAGAAAGCAGATAAGGATTTGAACAGGATACATGAAGTCGATATGTACACACATTATATCTTAAAATGACATTTGCTCGAAATTTCATAAAAGTGTTAAAATTTGAGATTGTTATTATAAATAACACTGTGTTCCTCTATATAAAATTAATTTTGGGCTGCCAACCCCTACTAGCTCCCACACTGCAGCTCAATGAACCAGCTGAACAGCAATTCAAACATATTTTGATAACTGGTACAAACGACAGGTCAACGTTCTAGGAGGTTATGCTCAAAATTAGTTCAAAAATAATTTTGGGCTGCCAACCCCTACTAGCTCCCACAATGCACCTCAATGAACCAGCTGAACAGCAATTCAAACATATTAAAATAACTGGTACAGACGACATGCAACGTTCTAGGAGCTCTTAGATCGAGCAGTTTGTGCTAAGCGTGGGGTCGCGTTTGTTTGGTTCTAGTTGTGACCGTGCACATGCAGGCCGTGGAAGGCAAGAGCGTCGAACTGCCGTGCAATGTCACGCCCCCGGGCCACGACAAAGTCTACATGGTCTTCTGGTTCCGCGACGACGCAGGCGTGCCTCTGTACAAGTAAGACACTTTACACGTTACGTTTGTTATTACACTCTCAAAAAACTTCCCATGGACCTATGTGATAGTGACATGAAATCATGGCAATGATTGTAATCAAATATGTCGTGGTAGCTTCCCATGGCTTCCTGGGAATGATTCTCTTGGTTATCGGCTGCCATTGCAGGAGCCTGCCACCTACGGGAATTTGAGGTTAGGATGCCCCGAGGAGGTTTTGGACCTTTCATTGGGATGGTTAGCAAGTTTGGGAGCCGATTATGTAGAGTTTCCACTGGATTGCTATAGTTACCGATATCACTGCCCGATACGTCTCGCAGCCTAGTGCCTAAATACCCTAAACATCCGTGTTCAATGGGCCACATGGCATGCGCTCATGGGAATCATTGCCATGGCGGCGTGGATGGCGATTTTAAAATGGATTGATTAACATGCAAATTACTAAAGATCACATCGAGTCGATCCAGATAATGCATTCACATACAGGCCATGTGAATAAATCTGAGAGTGTACCTCGCACGCCGATTGAACGCATTTTTTACAGCTCATGTAAAATGGGAAATTACAATAAGATATTATGTGAATATGTCTACGAGTTTCTGTATTTCGTGTTAACGTGGGAGTTGATTATCTTTGCCACAAGACAAGCGAAATTCAATCACGTTTTGGGAGTCGGATCAGTCAGAAGCAAGAATCTGCAATCGTGTCGACAGATGATCTTATACTATGTTTTTATACCAACGGTTCCACAAATGCATCTTATTTATTTGCATTACTAATTACCCATGTATTTACCACAACATTCGAAACGCAACCAATTGTTTCATGTTCAATGCTCAGCATATGTGTCAGGTAGTCACTGTCTATAGGTACATATCTCACAAGCAGAGTTCACGACGTAAATGGACGCTCAAAGCCCTAAGCTTTATTTGCCATCGAAACTGTAAACTGTAAAGTGGAGACTTCGATCTCGTAGCGCCCTGCAGGGCAAATTGTGTCACCGTCACTTGCACTACTTGACTCTTGACTCGTGCATTTGGCGGCTGTTTGCACTTCAGCTTACAGCTAGCTGCCAGCACTAGCACGACCAACAAGAAATTGGAATCTCGAATCTACGTTAAACGCTGTGCATCAGATACACTTGCTGCATTCGTCCCTTTTTGGACGTATTTATATAGCGTATCTTTGAACAGGTGGCTCGGCATAAAGTGCAAGCGTAGTTTTAAATAAATGCTAGAAGATGAACGCGTTACAAGTTTTTCACCGTTGGCATGCAGTGATGCGCACTGTTCCACAGAACCACCGCTCTCTTTCTGTCGTGTTATTGCGGAACCGTTGGAATACATTTTCTACCCCGAGGTTGGCTTGTACACAGAAATAAATTTCTTGACAAATTGAGCGGAAAAAATCAACGTAAAGCGACGGGCAAAGATATTTTTCTCTATGCCAGCCATGTTTTTTTACGTCCTAGTATACCTCTACGTCTATAGTGTAGGTGTGTATATAGCAAAGCGTAGTGTATATATGAAGGTACCTGGCAAAGCTTGTATAATAAAGGGACTGGGAGAGAAGCGACCCTTTTTTTGTTGATGTCGAGGTATTGGTTGGCGTGCTCTGTGACGTAACGCTGTTCCTGTTCCATAACGGACTTCCGGCAAACATCAAACAGTCTATCGGGGTTTTTCGGGACCCGGACAAATGAACAAACATTCGTCGGTGGCCATCTCTAAAACAACCATGTTCATTTTGGACAGAGTATTTGTCTGTACAGTGTACAACTACTACCCAAAACTGTAGGTACTGAATCGAACAATACAATACCAAAGACATACGGTATTAGTGTGATACTGCTATGCGAGGTTATTGAAAGCCTCGTCTTAAGATATTCATTGACAAACAAAATGGGAAAGTTTGATTAATTTAATTTCCAAGATTATCGTTCAGTTCTAAACGTCTATAGTTTATGATCCAAAGGAAATTGTATTACATTATCTTACATTAACATTGCTATTAAAGCGCGTTTACAATATACTTGGATTATTTTTATACAATGAAATTGAAGAAAAAAAATGTATATACATGTGGTTTTATGTGATTTGATAGGCACGCTACCTATATGGTAATAAGTCCAATAACATAATTACTGCCAGATATTAAACTTTACTGCTTTTACTTCCAGTAACAACGAATTGAAAACGCAGTCTCAAATTCAAATGTACCTACTCACTCGCATGCACATTTCTCGTCAAATTATATTTCTAATAATTATCAGCGAGTGTTTTTCCACATGTAGATCGGTGTAATCTTATACAATAGCTCGGCTGTAATTAATCATATAATATTAATTAGCATGAACGCCTTTAATTGAGCGAGCATGCTAAGGTTTCACATAATACTATTCCAGAAGGCAAGTCAAGCTTTATCGTGACATCAGTAAAAATTGAGTAAATGCTGATAGAGACTGCGTGTGGCGTACAGGGTCCCAGCGTCACATTCGGCGGCAGGAACCGTACATGCGCCAAACAGTTTCGGCCAGCTAGTAATCACCTGTTTCGCCGTCTAATACCACCCTTACACTAAACAGCAATGGCAGTGCTAATAATACGACATTACGTCAGTGATAAAGGGACGTCGTCACTTCGACGCAGATTAGTAAACGTGAGGACAGAGGTAATTTTGGTTTATATCTTTGATGTGGCTACTTATCCGAATGTATCTTTATGTTTATTCTGATGTTAATGGTTGGCATTTTTCTTCAATTGCGTCATCATACAGAGTATACCCGAATGCTTATCGGTTTTTGCAGAGATATCTTGCTTGGTTGCCGAAATTAAGACACAATATTTAATCAATTTGCCACAAAATCGATAACAACGTCTTGAGCGTCTAAATGATTCATGCGTCGTTAAACAGTGAATAATTAAATTTTTTAAAGCAGTAACGTTCTTTAAGAACCGTTCGAGGATTTGCAAATAAGCGCGGTTCCCGACCCAATAGCGTCCGGATGACCTACAAAGCCGCTACATTATATACCTACCCTTCCACGTTCCTTAGGGGAATCAATAATTTCTAGCTTCAACTTTCTGTATACTATAAACGTACATGGGCTCTGATTACGAAGCTAGAAATTGCAACGTTGTCTTTAATCTATTACATTATAGCTTACTTGGTGTACGTCAGAAAATAATAACCGATATACAAGCCAGCATTACAATAAGGGATGTCGGGGAGGGGGGAGGGGGGAGGGGGAGGGGTGCCAAGGAACATTCGCACCGACCGATGCCGCTTTGCAGGGCTTGGCTTGTGCGCACCAATTTACATACGAAACTCTTTCCAGATTGCTGGCGTCGATAAGGGCAAGAATAGCATACGTAATATTTTATTACACAGACGATGCCCTTTCGATCACACTATTACCCAGGTATGCTTCGGCGAAAGCGAGCAGACGCACACTGGCTCAACTGGGCTGAGCTAATTTTGGGGCTGCGAGCGTGATATTGTTTTTTTTTCCCGAATAGGCAGTACTCGTGAGTTTATTAAATTTTGTTTGATCAACAAATTTTGAACAACTGGTAAAAATAACACCATCTCTACACAACAGTATTGAAATTTTTATATTAAATTGTTTAAAGCAAACATTGAACAAAATTATAGAATATATTTATAAGTAGGAACTTAATTTGTATATTATGTTTAAAATTCTCTTTGCATCATAATCACGCGTCTCTTCACTTTGCAGCTGTACACACATAAATATCAAGGTTCGTTTAACTGCAAAATCTATTTCTACAAAACAACGCTACACTTAAGCAAGTTCTTCCCTTAAACCACGTCTGCCACAACCCCAATGTTGAACGATTGCATGCTCTCGATCACTACTGCAGCCTCCCATCTGTGCACGGTGCAAAAGTAGCCTACGGGTCATGTCATTCATGCACACGGTACCAGTTCAAGTGGAGCCCTCATCTTGAAAGAAAGAAAATATTTTTATTTGCCGCAACCAGTGATGTGTGTGTCTACAACTTCGTCAGTAAACCCAACCCAGCCTGGCGATGCAGTGTTCGTCTGGCCTTTCGGGTGATATGGAAATGCTGTTAGTTATACGGGCCTTTGGCACGCTGGAAATCAATTGACGGCGGCGTCGGCGTCGGCGTCGGGGTCGGCGTCGGTGGCGGTGTCGGCTTAGAGCCTGACCAGAGAACGGTCGTCAGCCACGCCACTCTTATTCTTGCCGGCAGGGCGTCGCGGCGGTCGCTTTGGTTGGGGGGGGGGGGGGGGGGAGGGGGACGGCTGGGGGCGCCAAATGACCAGTAAATGTATGTAATCTTGCGGGCGCTGGTGCTGGGAAAATCGGCACGTTTGGTGAGCGAGCATTAAATTCCATGTAAATGTTTTATACATTTCATCTCGACGCACGAGTGACGGAAGCCGGAAGTCGAGCGGCGTGGGCAAGTTCCCTTCGATGTGCTTCATTAAAAGGCCGACAGGAGCGTCAATTGATATTTGCTGCACGCGAAAAACGATTGTTTTTTGGGGGAGTATTCGCGATTTGCGTGGCTTCGTTTGATCTGTTTTGAACCATTCGTCTTTTACTGCTTGATACAAGAATATCGTGCGGAATTCATCTCGACAGTTTCACCGATCTAGATTGCTTTGAAGAAGTTTCAGTCAAGTTTTGAATACAAAAACCATCCCTGGCAAATAAATCGATTTCAGACGAAAGCCGCAGTGAATTATAAATGTCAACTCATATGTGGCCTCGCTACTATCACAAGTTTGTTGGAAATATCCGCAAGTTCTCCAGAGATCTCGTCTCTACTTACACCTCATGCACAAATATTTGAAAACCTCGTGTGCACCATTAAACCAATACTTATTTTGAAGACGTAAGTCAACATCTTCACGCCAAACAAGTAAAGTTAATCAACTTGCCACAGCACAAGATGCATCATCAAACACCATCCAACCAAAGTTTCCAGGTATGCAGTCGTAAATAAATGCAACGTGTCGCTAAGCTTGCATCTGATACCGCTTAGTTTCAAGTCGCTGCAGTGCTTTAGTTAGCACTGCTGCATAGTGCATAAAAGAGAGAGTACATAAAGTATGCCGTTGTCGAGCGGGAAGTAAATTTGCAGCAGCGTGCAATGTTTGGGTTTCTCTCGCCGTACGTGGCTGGGGGTTGCTCCTCTTCATATCCTTATAGCTTTGTCATTTTCAAAATGCACATGCCTCGAATCGTAAAGCACCGAGTGTATTCTTGTGTTGTACATTGCACTGAACGCTGCAGTGATCGCTGAAGCGTAGCACATGTTATATAACGTTGTGTAATGAAACAATAAATTTGTTTCTATCATCAATTTGGGGTTTGCTCAACTTATACGAGTCCGATTATTTTTTTCTTTGTTGCTTCATTTCCGTATTCTACTACATTTTAGGTTAGGTCAGGAAAAAGGAACCATGTTGGCATTGATTTTTGTTGAATTTATAGTAGATTGGATTATCGGATAACGATGTTAGACTTGACATTCGATAAGTCTCCTAAATGCAACCCGCAGAGCAAACTCGGCACCACCACTCATGTATAGCTTACAATATAACATACGACTATAATTGAATCTTAAACTGAGTCAAAATTGTTACTCAGAGTCCGAACAGCTAAAGCGTACGAAAAAGATTGGTGAATGGATCATACAAAGTCCCTCTTGCTAACTTAAGAGGCAAAAGGAAATAGTTTTCCTAAACATGTGGCTCAAAGTAGTCTGAATATGAGTTCTATGCTTTCACTAAGTATCTTCTCAGTGACTGAAAATAGTGGCGAGAGACACGTATTTACACAACGTTTTGGCTCCCAAACTTTTTTTCATGAGAAACTCCTACACGCAGCCCGCAGAGCAAACAAGGCTCCTCCACGTCTCAACAAGAATTCTCTAGACAAAACATAAAAAACATGAAAAAAAAAGGAGACCAGGGATGGCATTGTTCTAAAAGACTGACAACAACGATCAGGTCGTAACGTAACCTCTGTCTTTTGACCCATGCTAAATTCGTTTTTGCACGCGGCCACGGATATGCTGCGCATTTTTTGCCCATAATTTACAAGAGGCGCTTATTGTTTGGCGATCCGATATTTCGGCACGAATTCAATCTGTCGAAAATGATATTGCTTTCAACATTTTATAGCGATAATTTAACACGCGCCGAAATAAAATAAAAAAATACTTGACTGCATGACTACCTACTGCGAGAACATCTGTTCTATAATATTTCCATTTTCATTCAATTTATTTGTGAAGGGGCAAGTGAAATTCCTTTTTCATCTTCGAGAATTTGCTCGTATTTTCTTTGACAGGAAAACGATATTCGCGCGTTGTTACATGTATGACTGCGTGCAAACGGGAATCACCATTGACGTTCAACGCACTGTGTTATAACAATTCAAAAATGTTTGGTGGAAATAACGTAACGACTCCGGATTCATCCCGAGAATTCATCAGCCCGGACACAAATTTTACTCGAGCAGTGGACTCCATTCTATAGGTTTTTAATTAGTACCCGGGAGTTTTTATCAATAACCGTGATTTCAACGTACGATCGATTTCCGATAGAAACCAGATCCTCACATTGACTGCCAAAGTAGAACAAAGGAAATCAACGCTTTTAACGCTACCATCAAATATGCCTACCAATCAAACATTCTGGCTTGAACTTCTCAAACAATACCCACGCTCCATTAGCGACTGCATGCATCCATATCACCTTAGTAGTGCCACGTACCCAGCTGATATCATGTAGCACAGATTCATGCAATTATCTGCCATGCCAGCATTAGCGTTCGCCGATTGTTGCTAATGCCGTTTCACGGGTCAAACTCGTAAACTAGATTTATCGGAGCCCACTAAAACACCGATACCGTATACGTATCCGCGATATGCATTATATATTAGCGTGCGAGTGTATATGTGCGCCTGTGTGTGTTTGTTTGTTTGTGTGTGTGTGTGTGTGTGTGCATGTGTGGGTCTGTTCGCGTACGGATATCACCTTAAACTATGTGCGCCGTTGCCAGGCACAACGATTGAATAAAACACATAGCGCCCTACGGAACAAAATGCAAACGACGAGCCTTGCCCATCGTATATATACGTTTTCCAATACATTGTTTATTGTTTAGGTTTATTTCAACACCATTTCGCAGGGATTTATGTCTCGTGGATAAATCATATTGTTTTATTGTGTATATTTTATATGTACGCGTATTATAGTGTGCCGTCCGCTGGATCCAGCAGACAGTATACCACCTGAGTGCCTGCCGGCTTTCGGGGACGCCAGACATTCAGGGTATATGAGAGTCGGCAGCGGTGGCTATTGCTGTGCTCGCCGGAACAAAAGTTATGGATGTAATGCGCGAAAAAAAGGAAGCCATCACAAAAGTTTCGTGTATGCGTCGGTGAATATCAGTCGGTAATAATGGTTGAATTTGTTCTTGTCGCGACGCATGGAGTTGCTTTATGACGGCCACACCGAATGCCAAACATGCACTGGCAGTCCGTACAGCGCCGGGACCGATCACATTTTCCGCTCGTTTTTTACTAGGGTTAACGTGGTTTTGTAACATTTGTACGAATTGTGTGTTGCAATAAGTAGTCAAATGTCAATGCAGGTGGGCTATAACTTGCTTTTGATAGGTTATTCGCGATCGCTACTTGCAGTTTGCAATGTATACGATCTGTAGGGACATGATTGGTTACTCGCATAGTAAAATGTCAGCAAGAACGCAATTAATAAGAGCCCGCCGTGTGCACGTGGCATCGACTAGGTGATCTATAGCCAGGTGTCGACGGGATGGTGCAAGGATATCTTCCATCCTCCCTCCCACCCCCCCCCCCCCCCCCAACTCTCCCTCCGCTCGGCATCCCTAAATCCGCGCCCTCTTTCGCCCGCTGCTGACAACAAATAACGTTCAAAACAGGCGTGATTTAAATGATAAGTTGTTTTGGGTTGCGGTTATTGATATCTACAGTGTATGGCAGAGCCTTTAAGTCCGCCTAAAGTTGGTAGGTAGTGCTTGCGCGCGAACTTCGCAGTTGTACACAATAGTGAGGTAAACTTATTAGTATGGTATAGTGCTGGCAGCAGCATCTCGAGCCTTAGAGCTCACTCGTCCCAGTACCAGATAATTTCAGAATTCTGCCTCTTACCCCCTCCCCTGGCCCACCCTCCGCCGCCGAGATGACACCGCGGAATCCAACTTTGGAAATAAAGTCTTCCTTTCTGTTTATTATAAAATGAAATAAAAACAGGCGTCTGAGATGCTGAATCTCTGAGTATTCGTATCCTTTCTTCGAGGAGTTAGTTCGGAGCTAGATGGTTGGAAAGTTTTGCACCGAGTTGAGTTCATTCTATTTGCTTAGCAGGGTAAGAAGGAAATAGTCAAAGGTGATGGTTGATATTCGCGAGAAATGTTGAGCCAATTAGGTATTGTTTCGCGTCTCAATTGGCCCTGAACTTCTGTCAACTGCTTACATCCTCGGGAAGATCTGAGAGAACTTTAGGTACAGACTAACAGACCTTTATGCAGAATATATAGGTACAATATGCGCATTTTCCCATGTGACAAGGTATATATGGGGCTGGAACCAGAAAGCCATTTTGTGTAAATATCTGACAGTGCGGTCGTCACAAGTGAGTTTATAAACAAAGGTGCGACTGAACTATGGAGCGGTAGGAAGCCGCTCAATGGAAACTTCTCTACCACTTTACAACGAGCTTCTCTCGGCGCCGATATTTTCTATACATGTTTTCTGAGCATTGTAGCTGTTAAAGTCACGTGCTATTTCACACTGAGTGCTACACTAGCATGTCAAACTTCAAATTTGCATTCGATTCCTAAAAACATTATTTTTTAAAATCACCATTATATATACGCTAATATCTTCCCTAAATTGTAGAAAAATTGTGAAATATTGATATAACTTCGTCCTTGGGAGAAAGGTTTTTCAAAGTTTATTTTAGGGGTTCATTTTGTCGACAGTGTCACTGATATTTAAAACCCACTCACTACATTTTAATTAGCACTTTAAATCAGTTTCTCAATTCACTTCACTAACTAGCACCGTGGCTTTTTAATTGCATGTCGTTATATGTACCATGTTTTTTACAATATGTACTCAATAATTTCACAGGAGCACCACGAAAATTGTACTTTCTTACTTATTCGGTAGAAAACAAATAGGTACCAGAGCCGTGATATGAACAAATCTGCACCAAGGTGACAACGCACATCTACCCAACCCAATCAATTCATGCATGTACTAAAGTTATCAGATAATTTGAATCAAACTTGCAACGACACTGAAAATCACGAAAATCTCCGAAAATAGAAATACACGCTCAAACCAACATCAAAATTTCGCAGATAACCAAAAACAGTCTCGTCGCAGCCTATGCCCGCCGGGGCGGTCAAAGGGGGCGGGGGGGGGGGGGGCGTACTCCGTGGGCAATTACAACACCTTTCCAGTTTCCACTGCATTATATCTCCGCACCAGCTTCTATTAATTACGCGCCCCGCTAAAAGGAGATCGTCATTAATTAACTTCATCTCCGTTTTATCTCTCTGGAGCCAGCCTCTCCTCGCGCGGAGTGGGCGATGGCAGTTTTGCGTCGTGCTGGCGAGGGCCGTGTTGCGATAGATGGTTGGCTGGCCACGCCAAGCAACGCCACGTCACTTTCACTCGCGCACGGCACCGCAAGTTCGGGCAAACTGATGCGGGAGAAATGTGTACCGATGGATGTTTTCTGGAGGAAAATTAGGTTTTGCTAGAGTATTTAGTTCCACGCATCGTTAATGGCGATTCGGCTGCGCGGCCCGAAGCAGCCTGCTTGCTTGCTTGATTATTTATACTGGGAGATATACATTGTTATTAATGTTTTTGACTGAGACGTGTACAGTCATTTTCAAGGGAGGAAAATCGTGGAAATTAATATTTTGTTGGTATATATTGAGAGTATAAATGGTGAAATGATTTGAATTCAAGCAGTGAATGCACATTCATGCATGTTTATTTGATGCTGCAAACAACTTTAAACGTATAAATTTTTGTGATTTAGAAATAAAAACAATACCACCTGCCAAGACAGGAACAGCAAAACTTTTAGCTGATATTACCTTGGCCTTGAAGAGAGTGAATTTGTTATCGGAATAGTTTCCATGTCTCGAATTATGTTAATAAAGAAAAATCTTTCATATTTAAAAAATCGCCATTAATCCCACTTGGTTAAGACAAAACAGCTAAAATATATACAGCCATCCAAAGGATTACACTCTCCCATGTAGATTTAGAGTTTTTGCGTTCAACTAAACTCCTTTTTCCTGGCAATGATTTATTAGTTGAGTTCATGGATGGCTAGATAGATGGTCCATCAGATTGACAGGGGGTGGGGGTGGGGGTGGGGGCGGGGGCGGGGGAGTGTTTTACATCACAATGCTGCTTGCCTCACGTCGGGGCGAGCGAGCGGGAAGACGTTTTCAATGGGCCTCACGCCGCGCACTCTGAAAGAGAGGAAGCGTAGGGGGGGGGGGGGGGGGGGGGGAAATTTTCTCCCGTGACAACCGGACGCCATTTTCCGGCGCCGCGCCTTCGCGTCGCACTTGTCTTGAGTTTCCCTGGCGCCCGGCGATGAAACTAATTACAGCGGCGTCTCGTTGTTTGTTAATTACACTCCCCTCCGCGGCCACTCGAAAGCGCTCTGTGTCAATTATGCTTTGATACTGTGTGGGTGGAAGAGTTGTCAAATCGTTTTCTTTTGTCTTGTCAAAGCCAGAAATTGCGTGCTCGTTACGGGGCAATGGTAATGAAAATAACTGGATATTAAGGTTTCTATGGCACACCTAGGTATTAACTACCAACATTTACAAGGCATATATTGCACAAAATAGTTATTATATAACTAGTAACATAAGTAATTTATGGCAAAGCTCTTGATTGATATAGAAAAGCACTTAAAACGTAATAGATATTCGTTTCTTTTTTTTTCTTAATTAAAAATTTTTTTTTCCGTCGCCTCTTGCACAATGTGTAAAGTTCTTCTCGGGGGTGAATGATCTTGCCATTTTGCCCCTGAACGCAGCCCGCAGAACGCAAAAAACCTGGCTCCTCCACCAATTTCACAGTTGATTCTGTACTGAAAACCAAATACCTTAATGCGTTCATATCGCATTTAAAAATGCTTTTATGTGTAGATTTACAGCAGTTTTAACTTACTTATTGTCGACAGTTTCGTTCGTATTTTCATTTGCGTTTCTAGCTGCCCGTTTCTGGGCGTGAAGCAGGACAGGACGCACCAGGACATGAAAGCCAGATTCTGAGAAATCCAAAGCGTGGCAATCAGCATAAATGCATAAATAAGACTACATTTCGTACCTGTCGGTATGACCACAGCTTATAAACTCATTGGTACGACTACAAACATAGTGGACGTCATCATCATCATCATCTAGTAGCCGACGATGCAAGCCATAACACAGGACCTAGATGATGTCAACTCAAATAATACGATCTGAATCTTTCCTCTTTCTCGCTTTGTTTTCATTTCGTACAGGCGAAAGAGTTTTGCCATTCGATCCGCGAGATGTTATCTGGGAAATCACGTGCTCGGCGCTGAGAGCTGCGACTCATGAACAGTGAACCGACGGTTTTTTCCTCGAGCCTGATTCGAGTTTGATTGCAGCGTGCAACTTTTACTTGTTTGTTATAAACGTGCATCAGTTGTGATTGATGTACAGTAATAACTACGCACCACGCTCGACTGAGCGTAATATCGTTCGACTAGCGAAAAACGAACGCTAGATTATTATTGGGCATGTCTCTATTCGAGATAGTATTACTTATTATTCGCATATATTTTCTATCTTCTCGATGAGTGGCCGGTATTTGAAGAACCAATCATCTTTTATCACTGGTGCCTGAAGAGCGAAACGACTTTTTGAAATGTATTGTTTCAACGAAAAATTTTTGAAGTTTGAAATTGGAATACATTTCTATTTTGGCTCCGCCGTCTAGTTGAGACAAGCGGTGGAGCGTCTGGATGATGATATTGTGATGACATGATGAAAGAACCTGAGCTGCTCGGAGCCAGTAGCGCGAAATAATTGCGAGTTGGCGGATTGCGAACGGGTCCGCATGTCCGTTTGATCCGGCCGTCTGCTTCTAATCACACAGCCATGCGAGCTCCCACCAAACGAAAGAGACTATTTCGTTCCATATTTCATATTACTTGTATATTATACCTACCGTGTGCTATGTGTAATATTGTATTTTTAAAAATCCGATTGCATAAAGTACGGCCACGCTCTTTTGAACCGACACATTTCGAGATAACGGCTGAAAATGTATATCCAGTTCACAATAATACGTCATATTTTTTATTTACCCGTCAAAGAGAATAATATTTTTGGTAAATGCGATGTCTTTTTTGGACTTTTGAAGTATCGGATACAGTTGGCGGTTTAATGACTTCCCTTATCATTCACAATGCAACGTATACAGGGATTTTTTTCAAAGCGTGTAATTTGCCAATGAGCATCTGTCTCGCGACGGTTTACAATATTATTTGTGACTAAACCAAAGTACTGAGGGTTTATTTTTCTGTCGGTTCGCATGACAGCCTAATAAACAGCTGGAAAAGAGAATGTCACAGCGTACTAACGAGAGTATGACTCACGATAGAATTTGTTCTATCGAGTTAAACTTTGTGGAAGTAATTTTATCAGAAGGTTTATTTAATTGGGCACTTCTTTTTTAGAACGCTGGTACTATTAGTGACGTGGAACGTCCAGCATACGCTCAGTGTTCGTTAGTGGATGTACAAAAGATACTTGAAAATTTACACTCTCACGAAACCGTGTTCCATTTAGAGAGATAGAGAAAAAGCGTCCCAATTCTTTTAACATACAAATTATCCGGCATATTAATCATTTTACCCAGATTTCAAATGAAAAATGACTCTAACCCTTACTCATTTTCCCAAAAGCTCACTCTTATCCTTAAAGCCTAGCTGAAGACATTTTTAAGAATGATGGGCTCGTCCCTTAAACGACCGAAAGTCTCAAGCTAATAATTTACATAACGCCTCCAATGAATTACCCATGCTCACAATTGATTTCTAGCACCTAGCACGCCAAACACATTTACCACATCGTAACATTACAATACGGATCGCAGTCATTATTATCGAAATCTGCAAAAAGAATACAAAGTTAAAATTCTCTTAAAATTCCCTGGTAATGCATGCTAATGGCTCAAAGTTAGTCGAGGCCACGAGAGGCTCAGTGCGCCTTTCGAGGGCGGGGGGAGGGGAGGTGTTGTGTTCGGCAGCGTCCCAAGAGATGACGTCTACGCCGTTTGATAAATGACGTGGATTCATCGGACTCGCACGAGGCGCTAACGTGTGCCCTTGATGTAAGCCCGTACGCGGGAAGCCTAGCTCTGCATTGCAGCGCTACGCTCCGAGGACAGTTGGATACATGATAAGGTTCCCTGTGTTTCCGGTTTTTTCTAGTCACTGTTTTAAGTACAGGACTTGGTGCTCTCTGTTTCCGGTTTCTCCATGTCACTGTTTTGCGATATTTCCCGTGTTCGAAGTAGTTGTTTTGTATATTGATGTAACAGTCGAGGTGTAAAAGGGTGGACGGATTATTTTAAAACTAGTGCATTTCACTAATGCAGTCTACCAACCCTGGATAAAAACTTCGTTCGTTTAAGCGAAATTAATATTTCATATTTTGCTAATTGCAATGGAAAAATATGAGTTTTTTTGAACAAATAGAGCCGAGTCTTTGCGATCACAGGAATGTATATTTTTACATATTTATTCATATAATTTTAAATTGAGGATGAAGAGAACTGCCAAGTGAAGATTGCTGATTATAATAGAGTTTGTTAAATAGAATGCGACAGTTTTATCTGATACTTTTTCCCAAAGTAACGAAGTGCAAAAGTGCAAATGTTTGAAACGATTCGGAAGCAACCAGGGACGCCTCCGATTTATAAGTCATTCAGTTGTCATGTGTTGACATTAAATATTCCGGGCGTAAGGCTTCTCAGCGACAAAATAAGTAAGTATTTGCTGTGATATGATAACATCTGACGCGACGAAGCGGAGCAGCAGTTCGACAGCTTGGTCGATTTGTGATAAATGTACAATGTACCTACGTGGACAAAGTCATTTGGTTGCACCCACTGTTGCTTTTTTGTGACGCTGTCGCTGGTTACTCACCAGCACTTTTCAATTCAATTTTTAATCCTACTTGTTTGCTGTACCGCTTATCTTAATAACAACTGAATTTACATTTAAAAAAATTCTCGCAAATTTTCCACTGGATTTTTTCCCCCATTTTTTAAAATTATGTTTTGTGAGCTGCCTTTTTTCTGCGCAGTGACAAGCCAACACAAAATGTCCTTTCCGTTGACCGAAGTTTAATTTCGAACAAACTTGGGTATACAAAAGTAACGTTAAAATGTACAAAAATTAGTAATTACGTCATGTTTCGTATGCATCATCTAAATATTAAATTCGTTTACACGGGGAAACGGTTAAAAAGAGCGATAAAAAAGTCACAGTTTAATTTAGTAATCAAATATTGTACATAATAATTTACTATTGCCGTGTGCTTTTTGTATGGCTGTGCACCAGTATTAAGCCAAGGGGTATCAGGAGATTATGCCATACGTTTTGTGTCAAAAATTCAGCCTCGAACAAAATTACAACCGTTTTTCTCTCACTGTGCTCCCTCCACATTGTAATGCATGTACCGTATGGTCCACGATACATCTCTATTCTAGGCGCACCCTTTATAAATATCCCCGGGTGAAACACATACGTACGATAAAGGGTGGATTTTACGCAGAAACACACACAGATATATACGCACTATGTGCGTACACTCACGCATCTAATCAACCTCTTTTTTTTTCACCACACGCTCGTCATTTTACAGTGGTTTATCTCTCCCAGCGGTAGAAACAATAGTAGTCGTCCCTTTAGTCACAAAGTATTCGCATTTTCATCAAGGGCCTCTTTTGTATGCCCTGTCTAGCGAAAGCAGTAACGGGTTGCTCGCTGGCGCTGTCATTTTCCTTTGCAGCGGGAATGCGATCAATGACATTCCCGCCAAGATTGGGTGTTTTTAAAACACGCAATCTTCAAATCATAAATAATGTTGCTCTTGAACAAAGAAGGATACTGTTTGCAATTCGCTATTGAATTGAACTTGAGGTATAAACTCTTTGGGATATACTTCAAAGAAACGAGAATCTAAATAAAATGTGTTTTTTGATAGCGTTCTTGTGTACAAAAATGAAAATGCGATGTCACTCGAGCATAAAAAAGCACTAAAACAAATTGTAAATAACTTTATAGCCTAGACGCAAACAAACACCTACATACATATAATACCATGTATACCACCTACCATACCAACCTACTACACATATTTTCGATACGTTCATATTTTTAATGTAATAACATGTCTTTCATGACACATATTTCAGTTACGTGTATTACCTGGGTGCTTTTGACTCATACCCTACCCTGAGACCACACAATGCAGAGTAAACCTGCATGACGGCGTTGCGAAAGGCACACCTCATGCGCTGCACTGCACTGTACATCCGCTGGCCTTGTTCAGCTCCTGTCTGCGAGGCTGAGCCGGGGTGGAATACTCGTAGGTAATCCACCTCGCTTGCCTCTCTTGATTGTTTCACGGGATTGGCTACCCTCATGCGATCTTATCTGTCGCATAGTAATTATTGTCAGAGCAATTCCCAACACTTCCTCTCTTTATCCTATCTCTCGTGGCTGTATCCCTCTCTCTAGATCGCTATTTTCCCTGGCTCTTACCTTCAAGCTTTCTCTCTCTCTTTCTCTCTCTCTCTCTCTCTCTCTCTCTCTCTCTCTCTCTCTCTCTCTCTCTCTCTCTCTCTCTCTCTCTCTCTCTCTCTCTCTCTCTCTCTCTCTCTCTCTCTCTCTCTCTCTCTCTCTCTCTCTCTCTCTCTCTCTCTCTCTCTCTCTCTCTCTCTCTCTCTCTCTCTCTCTCTCTCTCTCTCTCTCTCTCTCTCTCTCTCTCTCTCTCTCTCTCTCTCTCTCTCGTGCTTTTGCATAAACGCACACGAATATGTGAACACTTCGTGTGGTAGGTGTCGACTGTGCCCAGTGTTTTAATTAAAGAGATCAACTTACATTTGCTGACCAGAAAGTAATAACCAAAGGAAATTATTTGTACTCTATACTTAACAAGAATGTTGCCCTTTTTCTCACCATTTGAATTTGGAATGCGATTTCGAGATAGTTAAAATGCGCACTGCTTTTGTCCTGCTATAAACACGAAGTTTCCAAGTTTCAGTTCTCGCTATATTAGCTTTATTGGCAAGTTTTATTATTGTTTTCCATTCTGGCGCCCTTTTACAGTGCCAATTTACCGTGTGTGGATGCACTTAGAATAAAAATAACCTTGAAATCAACACTGGAGTAACGCTGTGGAATATCACTGAATATAACATTTCCATATTGTACTTATTGTACTATATTTACGCGAAGAAGTATACATTTTACACCAAAATGAAATTAGAAATTTGTAGGTGTAATTTCTATATACGAGTCTTGTAGTTTGAAATTATAAGCCAAAAGTGGTCGGCGCCTGTATGTGAATACTAATAATAATTATAGAGAATGTTTTGAATCGAGTTTTGCTTGCATGAAAATGACGTAGGGGGTATGCCCCAGGGAATCAAAAGATTAATAATATACGTTGACTCGATAGTCGCTGGGTTGCAGCTCGCTGACTGCTGACTGCTGACTGCTGAATGCTGAATGCTGACTGCTGACTGCTTTCTGAATTGCTGTTAATAGGCCTACCTATGCGCATCAGCGAGCAATCAGAAAGCCATATACGCTCTACAAAAACACTAACGTCGAAGAGAGTCAAGGATATGGTACAGTCAAATGTTACAACTATGCTTTTATTACCGAAGGAATAACATACTAATATATATATATATATATATCCCGGTTACATTTTCGAACTGTTATTACGCAATAAGAGAAGCGAATCATAAATTACTTGTCTTTGAGTTGTGTTTTGCAATTGCAGAGTATCTATACGTAGCGCAAAGTGGGCTGATATTACCTATTACAGGTAGACTATAATATACAGTTTTGTGGGGTCAAGCATTTTACGAAGTCACATGTTTGCTTCGATAGTAGTTCTCATGGAGTATAGTCTCGGTAACTTTGTTTATTACACCCGTGCCTTGGGGAAAAATTTTCGAAAGTTTAATTGAGTTTAAGTGCAGTGCAGGGAACAAAGTGCATTAGAAAGCACGTCTGGTGTTCGTTCAGAAAATACACTTTAATTTCAAAGAACTGATGTGTACTCGTATGCAGCGAATAGCGATATAACTACACGCTTTGCTTTACGATAGGTAAGTGTATTGTTGGTCAAATGCATTTTCCCAATGTTTGTTTGCATACTTTGTGCAAAACTAAGTTGCTTTCAAATTAGTTGAAATGCATTGGTTGCACGGGCAAGGCGTAAAATAATATATAGGTGACAAAGTAAAGAGTTTGTAATTGAGTTTTAAATTTGTTGACGAACGGTATTGAGTTGAATTGTAATATGAGAGATTTGATAAAACATGTAGATACTCAAAAATGGGTACGAAGGAAAAAATACTATCAACACTCGTGTCCATAACGTTAGTAGGCACCCTATATGTTATTTGATTTAACGCTGCAAAAATGTTTTATAAAAAATATTCCCCACACATTCTCCCCTACAACTCCACTCATCCAAATACACCACCGCTTATCCACATGCACTAATCCCCAACACAATATTAATAACAACTCCAGATCTGGAAGCTGGATTTAGCCACGGCAAAACGTCTACCCTTCACCCCTAAATCGGAGCACCGCGCCCCGCTAGCAGCTCGCTCTTATTTTGCAGGCTGTAATACAATCACCCTGCTGGTTACCCATAATGAGCATGAATACGTGCACGGAACGAGATTGTGGCGTAAACGCAGGGGCACAAAGCCTCGTTGGCTAATGTTGTAAACAACGAGCGATTCCAGCCAAGGAAATTGCGTACCAGCCTTGTTGCTTGGATGCTGGCTCCTGCTCGATCTGGCGAAGGGTTTTAGTTCCGACCTGAGAGACGTCGAATAGACCCGTTGCATTTCGGTGCCGCTATAGGTTAGGATATATGCCGCTCCTGCGTTCGTGGTGTTGGTATTAAGGGATGGGGTTTTATGGTGCACGTATGATGTAAATAAGGGGGTAATGATAATCGTTGATGGTTTAAGTCGAGATGCAAATTTTGGCTGTGCGATTGTTGGTAATTTTGCCGATTTCATGATTACGTATGTAGATATAAGTGTGCCCAAGTGGGCCCTTTTAGTTGATGGTAGCAACCCATATGAGGGTTATTGTTGTTTACTGTCTTTTGGGGGTGTAAGGATAACTTCCCTTACTCAATACTATTTTGGTGTGGACGTGCTTAATTTAAGTCATGAGATTTTTTTTTAGAGTGAATGGAATAATTGTGGAGGATTATAAAAAATGACTACGTTTCCGAAATACGTAACTACGAGTTTCGCTGACCCAAATTACTTGATCTGTGTTTTGAATTTAAAATGTTTTGCATAAGCTGAGCGAAATGCTTTTGCCCATGGTTTTAGCATTTAGTAAAAATCATTGAACCAAATACTTTGCATGTGTACATTAATGATATCAGTATTTATAAACATATATTTTTTTTAAAGGCACATTAAGCTTTTTTGAGTAATTTGCAATTTCAAACTTAAACATTATGATAATTTTTATATTTTGAAATGTCTGTCTGTACTACGTCAATAATTTATATTTTGTATATTTGAATTGTGTTCTTTTTTATATAATTTCGTTCGCAGCACGAGACTTCAGACTTCAGGGTGGTATTATATAAATATATATATATATATATATATATATGACAAGGTCTCATGCATGCAAACAAACTATGGTATGCTCACAAAAAAGGTTTGATCTGTCATTTTCATTTTGGTAGAAAACAATTTTGCGAAGGTAGAGCAGCGTTCGTGTCTCTGTTTTACTCAACTAGCAACTAGTCCAATCATCCGGACACCGAACAGGTGACAACCTTCGTATAATTAAAATATCCAGCTAGTTTTATTTGCCACGTATTCAGGTGACAACCATAGGTAGAAACACAAAAAGCCAACACTGCGTAGTTATTGCAATTGCGGTAATTAGTTATATGTTTTAATTAAAATTTAAGCCTTATGCGACAGCAAAAACAGTAGGGATATTGTCGGAACTCAAATATGTATACATATCGGGTTGTTCATTTTAATTTCACTTCACAAAAAGCTAACTATGGTGTTTTTAGTTTATTTTTGGTAAATTTATCAATTAATTTGCGAGATTAATAATGATGTTATGCTACTAATTTTAATGATTCTCTCGTATGATAATGTTAAGAGGCCTCCTCACGGTTAATCCTTTAACCCCCACCCCCACATAAACGTTGAATGCAGTGGTCCAAGCGAAGAGATAAATGAACCCCTAACTGTATTCCAATCTTTAATTTGAACATACCAGTAGCTGAAGGAAGAGTTTATCTAGTCATGGATAACCACCAAAATTTGATATATTCAAAAATGTGTGTGGTGCAAACTCTCAAAAATCGCCTAAATTATCTCTAAATGAGCTCTGAGCATCGATTGAGAAACAATACCCATGCGTTCTTTTTCGGGAAAAGGTTGTTACCCATGACGGTTCTCACTCTTTCCCTATGCACAGTTTTTTTTCCACCGATTTTGGAGTACATTTAGGCCCTCTTTTTTCTCTTCGCGTAAGGGTCTGCGCCACAAACTTTTAGCGATCACCCTCCACGGAATTGTCAACAAGAATCATTTTGTTGCTTTCTGTTATTTGCTTCGAGAGGCGGATGCAGAGGATTACAGCCAAGCAAGAAGTTCTGAGCTCGGATTAATTTGTATGACTCCACTCTTGAAAGTCAGAAAGTCTTGTAGAATGGCCATTTGATGCACGAAAACTTTGATTCACCATCGATGAAAATCGGCTATCGACATCGAATCATGTTGTATAAATTATCACACCAAAAACTTAAAAATGTATGTTTTTCCAATTTGACTGCATGTGCTCATGCTAACATTGTGATTCATCGAACATTTCTGTTTCATTTATCTCGGAGATGTTATTCTTTTCAACTTCCTACTTGCGAGGTTCCTATCTTAAGCCGCGATAAGCGGATTATATGCAATGAGGCCTCTTAACCAACTATAGAGAGGTTGTTTTAGTTGTGTGAAAACAATTCAATTGATGCGTAGAGTGGTCACAGGAATGGATTGTTCGTTTTATTTCAAGCATTCATCTGGTATTCTTATGAAAAGTATTAAATATCAAAGTTTTCTCTTTTTTTTCGCTCTATTTCTCTACGCTCAGGATGACAGCACATTTCTGCGCTAGAATCATTGTATTGGTGAAAGAAGAGGAAGATAAAACATATAGAGATAAAACATACAGAGATAGATAGATAGATAGATAGATAAGCATTATAGAGATATGCCAGATAACGATAGATAAACAAATAATCTAGGAAAGTTAGGGAAAGGAACAATAACTTGCTTAATGAACAATCGAGGAACGTAGTAACGCAAGACATATTACAAATACTCACCAATATGATTTGCTGTTGCAATAGCGTCCATGCATTCGTCAATTAAACCAGTGAATCCCAGCAGATTGTATAAATTAGGGGTCCTTTGCGATGCAGCTCACGGATAGGTACAAAAATAATTCTATGTCATGTAGATAACAACTGACTGTACACAAGCTCGCTGTGTCGCATAATTATTCGGGTATCCCTCGATTTAACACGGTTTTATTTATTTTTCGCTTTATTTTATAATAAAATGCCTCGTATGTGTCAACACTTTATAAAATATAACTAATCAAAACAGATTACGCATTTTTGCGACGCGATTCCGCACCATGCTTCTATTCCGTGATATACCTACAGTATAAATGTTTCACGAAGGTTTCACGATCCATTTCATTGCGTCAAAAATGAAATGTTATTTCGAATAACTGGCATAATACCGTGACTTTTCATTCTTTTCATGCGTGAACACTGAACTTCACGCATGGCCGCATCGCCTTTAAGGATTTCCATCTTCAAAACATAGTACGGCACCTGACAACGTGTCTGCGTAGAACTACTAGCGAAAGGTTGCTTGTATTTTGTAGCAAGGTTGGTGAGAGAGACGGTATCTCTCGAGTATTTACTCTTCTCAATCAGTTTTCACTAGCGACTTTTTGATATATTGCGTATCCGGAAAATGTACTACCTATAAATAAAAAAATAAACATTGTCATAGTCATTGGCAACGTTCTGATTTTTATACAAAGTTTAGTAACTCAGTTAACAAAATATGTGTGTTAATTTCGTAAATATAATTGCACCGCTTGGTCAATGGCTGGTTAAGAACCTAACAGTCCGTTTACTTGCTGTCAAGGCATCTGATTGCCTATAGAACGACTTTACGAACGGTTAATCATAAATAGTTCTACTGGAAGTAAATAGAAGTCTTCTGAAAAGTAGATTTTCCCGGATATTAACTCGGTATCTTCAAGCACGTTCGGTTGACATACGAATTGTCAACCACCATATCGTAGTCCTCTGTTCCAAAACAATATGGACCCTACCAAACATCGCCTAGCCGCTACCCTCAAGGGTGAACATACTTTAGTACTCAATGTGCCCTCGGTCTCGGCCTCGGCTTCGTTCCGGGTCTTGGCGTGCTGCTCGTAAAGCTATTTTCACTGGTGGCCGGCTCTGCCGCGTATAGCATAGCCTCTACGCGGTAACTTATACTTTTTCTCGCACTCGCCAACATACTAAATGTTTCATGAGGTTGTCCTGTATCGCATACATGTGGCGGCGGCCGTGCACGTATACCAACCTAACAACGGGGACGTCCACAGGCCTGATGGCCGGGTACACAATGCCCGAGCCAAGCAAATGAAGGTCTATTTATTATTAGCGCATCCTTGCTTTAGGGGTTGATGCTGGCATGCTCCTCTCTGTCTTCGTAGTTCGTTGTGCTGCTCACTTATTTACGGTGTGCGAAATGGGGTTGTGTAGGTATGGCGTAGCAGATTGTGATATGGTCCGTCATCTGGTTTGATTTTGTGCGTCTAAAGCAGTGGCGTAACGCAAATCGCGGGGCCCCACCGCCGAAAAATGTGCCCCCCCCCCCAACAACTCATACAAGTAAAAATTGAAGTTGAGATTTTTTAAAGTCCAAAATATGACCTTTTTCTCTCAAAATCCATAATTTTTTATTGCATTTGTCACATGTCATCACAAGAAGCATATTTCCTTTGTCAAAGAACCACCCCCGAGAGTTGCAGCTTCTGAACTGACTAAGTTGTGGAAATTTTGCCATTGCATCGAGCAGTGAAGTTTACGAAAAGTTATGTTACTTTCCAAGCCAAGAACGCCGCCTCTAGTCTTGTACGATGTACACTTTTACTCTCTATTGTCTTCGAAACTGAATGCGCGCGCCCGCATTCTGCAGAGTTGGTGGTCGTACTCTTACAGTAAAACAGTATAACCTGTGGTTTCACTCATTTCAGCAAATATTCATGTCGCAGTTCACAACATTTTGTTTCAAGCAAGTCAAGAAGAGGCTTGAAGTCATTCTTGAAATTATTTTGAATTCTAAAAACAAACACTCTGTTTGGGCTTCGTGGCTCCCTGCCGGGGGGGGGGGGGGGGGGGCAAGCCTTGCGGGGGTGGCTTGGGTCTCCGCTACGCCACTGGTCTAAAGGTCGTGGTCAGATAAATGGTTAGTTTCAATTTTGGTGGTAATGTTCTATATGTGATGCACTCAAAAAATGTGGAACTTTCATAAAGAGATGTTCAAGAACATGACATTCAAGATATAGTGGCCAGTGTGAAACATTTTACTGACATTTATGTTACTTTATAAGTAACATTAACAAATACACTATCCTTCCTTCTTTCCTTACAGATCACATTTTGTTTCTGGGTTCAACGGCATTCTTGTGCACCCAAACTATCATCTCACGGAATAGTTAACATTGTTAGCGCGACCTAGATGCAAAGAATGTTTGACATAACAAATAATGCACTTCATTGCTTGGTTTTCATAAACGACATGTGCGCAGCAAAAATGTCGTTCTAGATTTTGAATCGAATTTAAACCCAGTTTTATTAAAAACTTACTACACGAGCAATGAATATTCTTATGCGCCATATTCGTGTGTGCTGTTGAAACATGATAAATATAACCGTGCGTCATTTTTCATGCAAATATTACAACGCGAAAACTATACATTATTAAAACTTAAAATGGCATTCATCGACTCATTGCCTTTGGTAAAAACATTTCTGACAAAGTTTGGAAAGAATAAAAGAAAAGTGCATCCAGTTTCTTATGACCTTTTTATGTGCATAACAGTAATACAGTATACATTGTAAACACTTACGAAGTACTTACCGTACGTGCCATGCAAACATTGAGATCATTTCAACGTGTAGGTGGAAAGTAAATACTCTTTGCTTCAAGATGGATCTAATCCCAACAGCAAAACATCTGTCCCCTTCTACCTCTCCGACAACTTCTTGTCTACCTTTCTATACGTCTCCATAGTTATTGCTAAGCAGGCAAGCAATCTGTTCGTTTGTTTTGATTAATAGCTAACATAATAATATGACAGAAAAGCTAAGCCAAAAATGTAGAAAACTACCAATAAAAGCTATTCAAAACAATCCAGGTAAAGTTAAAAGCTTATGAATTTGAAGATGACTGAGAAAGTAATTCTTTATTTCTTAACTTGACGAATCTGATGAGAAAACTTGTCTCCTGATCAAGATTCCACCACAATCCATCCATTTTTTGTTTTTGCTGTATTTCACCAACAGAAATGAAAAGCTGAAAGGGCTAGCTACAGGGGCGGAACTAGGCGCCCGCAGGGCCCGCGGCCGCGGGCGGGCCCAGGCCCGTCCACTTCCGTTGGGGGCCCGTCGGCCGAACTTAAATCAGAAACTCGTGAACTTTTTTATGCAAGACTTTTAGTGTTATGTTTCCTTGTTTCCCACTTCAGTGCAAATATACAATGTGTGAGGCAGACTGACCAAGTACGCGGGGGGCCCCGTATCAGGCCTCATCGAATTTCGTACCCTGAGGACCCCTCTTGATATAGATAGTGCAGGGTAAAAAAATAACAGAAAAAATAACAAAGCTATAAAGAAAAACATCGTTAATACTTATCATTAGAATGCACCCATGTAAGCAGGTATAAAAGACAGGACCCTTTAGTGATTTACATTTTGAAAGTATCGTATGCTGTGATCTGAATCAAAATTTCCAGGCAAGGGTCTTATAACCTGCTGATTGCAAAATGAAAATAATAGAGCTGCTTTTCCAAATCTATCGCATTTTGAAATAGATTAAAACGCATAGATTCACTCGAAAAAATGACCATGATTCAATATTTTCTCGGTGGCTCCAAACCCTGTTGTCTTGAGGGGGGGGGGGGGGGGCCTTCTCAGCCAGATCTGCGGGCGGGCCCGTGAATCCTGGTTCCGCCCCTGGCTAGCTAATTCATTTCGACTTTATAGCCGACATGCTTACATATCATATTATTACATGCATATTATCTAACATAGCTGCGTCATTTCTTACATACTTATACAAAGCTGACATGCTTACTTCAATGCTGGCATGCTTACTTATACGCTGACATCAAGCTTTGATTCTGATTCTCATTTCTAAGCTAAAATTCTAGCTCCTGGCCCGCCATTCTTGCTTCCAATCTGACATTCTAGCTTCTAAGCTTACATGCTTACTTCTAAGCGAACATGCTTACTTCTAAGCTGACATGCTTACTTCTAAGCTAACATTCTAAATTCTAAGTAACATTCTAACGTCTCAGCTCACATGCTAACTTCTAAGCTGACATGCTAACTTCTAAGCCAACATGCTAACTTCTAAGCTAACATGCTAACTTCTAAGCTAACATGCTAACTCGAGCTGCGTTTCCGAGCTGGAAATGTGCCATCAGAAAGTCAGCAGCTTTCAACTCTTCAATTGCCAATGAACGAAATTCGAGCGCGAATGGAATAATATATTCAAGGGTCTGAACGTAAAACGATATTCCAATTTGGAAATCCAAATTACCATATATTGTTTCTACAAGGATAAATTAGCCACGCGGAAATGAATTGCATTCATTATGCACATTTTTACTAACGCAAATGTAAATTAACGGATCCTTTGTCGTTTTGAAAAAAAATCAATCTTTTAAGGTAAGCGCGAGTTAATCTTTGAAAGTGACTCTTTCTTTAGACACTGCCACAAATTATTTCCAGGTATTTTTCATAAATCTTAAAATTAAAACATAAAAAATACCTTATTCCTGCTACATTTTAGGTGAGCTAAGGAAGCATAATCTAATAGTTGGTACATCATCTTTTCTTGGCATTGTTCAAAATTTTCGGTTTACCATCGACTTTTAACTAAACTTGACAACAAACTGGGAATTAGTACTCTTGACGCTTTGTTTCGATTTTCCTATACCGTCAATGAAAACTTTTAGATACTTTACTTGTACCTACCTACCTACCTACCTACCTACCTACCTACCTACCTACCTACCTACAGGGAGGACGTGCATCACATCGGCTCCCAGAAATTTCGTTTTCTCGGGCGGTTTACTGTGTGCCAGTTTCGCGTTTTTTCAACAAATTGTGTACGAACTGTGAACTGACTGTCTAGTGAAAGTGCGTTTTTGGTTCTTTGTTTTTTGGCAAAGTTACGCAAGTTTTACGGTGCAATATGTAAAACCTATGTTATTGCCGTGTAGCCTCTCATGGCATTTGCGTCGTTAAACGTAGGTAAACGAGCTGCACAGTGACTCACCAGTATTAATAGACTCACAATGGCAATCTCACCCAAGCTAGCGGTCATCATTGACAACGTTCCCGACTCCACTATCGATGATTACTTGCAAGGAATTACTGATATTCTCGCTGGTCAAAAAATCACTCATGCATCAAGAATCTCGGGAGGGCGTGTTTGCGTTTTCTTAACAAACGAAGACGCGGTCTCCACGATAACTGAAGATGGTTTCATCGCGGTCAACAATGAAATGGTTCCCATCCGCAGGTTCAGTACAGCTGCCACAAAAATTATGCTTTCCAACGTGTATCCCTTTATAACCAACGAAATGTTGGTGAGCAAAATCAACCAATTTGGGAAGCTAACTGGTCCCTTTCGCGATATTTCCACGGGATCAAAGATTGGTGAGTGCTCTCATGTAAAATCTTTCCGCAAACTTGCTTATGTATTGGTCGAAGACTTGACTCGTGTGCCCGAAACTCTTCGGTTTGAAGTAGAAGGATTAAATCACGTAGTCTTTCTCTCAATGGACGATGTATTGTGTCACAAATGCAAGCGCAAGGGCCATGTAATGAAAAACTGCAAAGCTGTGTCAGAAGCGACGGGAAACCCTCAGCCGCCGCCAACACAGAACTTAAACTCGTTTCCAGATCTACCGTCCCGTTCTTTCGCGAACGCTACAGCCGGTACAACGGCTGGGATAGATACCCAACCAATTAGTCTCAAGCCTGATACGCAGGTAAATGTCAGTGACGAAGGCATTAATCGGCAAATTAACAACAACACCTCCACTAGTAAAGATACTGCTACTGTTTTGAAAGTGAACGTGAAAAGCGCTGAAGAGAGAATAAAGCAGCTTCAACAGTCACAGAAATTGAATACCAATGCCACTCCCTTGCTGAGCACCGTATCTCAAGACACGGTCACACCGTCGCCTATTTACGAAAGCCCAACTGCAAACAGCAAACATTCGGACGGTGGCTCATCCGCGAAGAGGTCGCGTACCGAAACTTATTACAGTCAAGACGAATATGAGTCCGACCGTGAGTCAGTAATGTCGCTGGGGTCGTCCTCGTCGGCTACCGAATCCACGGCTGTCCTTCTCACGGAAGTCGACTTCCCAACTAACGGTAGTACAGTGACTAAACCAATCATCCCCCCTGAAGGATTCAAAGAATTCCTAAAGGCAACTAGACACTTTAAGAAAATTCTTCCGATTATCAAAAAATACACGTCAGACTACCAAGCCATCAGCCTTGAACTCGAAATCTATGCAAAAAAACAACCGGATGTCAACCTACGGCGAAGGATCCAAAGGATAATTGCAGCCATTGCCGCTGAGAGTTAGGATGGTTAAAGTTATGACTCTAAATGTAAGGAGCCTTAACAGTGACATCAAGCTGACACTGCTAAGTAATCTCCTTAGGCGTAGCAGAACGGATATTCTTTTCCTCCAAGAGACAAACATTTCATCGATAACTTCATCCATGCCATTTCTCACTGATTTTAATTTCATCATTAACGCACCAGTTCAAAACTGCAGCGGCACCATTGTTGCTCTCAGAGAACCCCTGCAGCATGCCAGCCAGGTCACCATTGTACCCGGCTACACTCAAGCTGTTAAAATATGCATCCAGAAGAAAATTTGCCACCTCATAAATGTCTACATGCCACACAACAACGCGGTTGCAACTGAAGTAATCGAGAAAACTCGCGAGTATATGACAAACAATGTGCTCCACGACCACTCTACAATCCTGGGTGGAGACTGGAACCTCACCATCGACGCAAAGGACCGAATGGGACACACGGAAAGGAGAACTTTCCACGCAGAATTGCTGAAATCTCTACTCGCTGCCGAGGACTTGGAAGATGTGTGGAGACACACCTTTCCTGATATGCGTGAGTACAGTTACGTGGGCACCCAAGATACGCGCCCCCGATCACGCCTGGATAGGTTCTACGTCAGACGCAACGACATTCCGAATTGCCTCTTCCCTCGAATCAAGCCATCATTCTCGGACCACTCATCCATGTCATTCAGCTTTTCTCTGACCAGTTCTACCAACAGACCACCGTACTGGATCTTTAATAATCGTTTGTTAAAGGACAAAATCTACGAAAGCCACATTTTGAACGTCATCGAACACTTAGTAAACAAGCCATCTAGTGACGACCTACTTCAACGTTGGGATGAGCTCAAATCTGAAATAAGGGTCGTGACGCAGCGCTACGAGGCGCACCTGGCAAGCTGCGCAAGCGAGACGCTGCGGCACGCCGAACACCGATTGCGTCGGATCGAAGGGCACGAATATCTAAGCAGGGCCGAACGCATCGAGATCAACGAGTGCCTGGCACGTATTCGGCGCACGCACTACACGGAGGCTCGAGCAACACTTGTGATGGAATCAAATCGTGTGTACAAAGATTACAACCAACTTTCGCCTACCTTCTATCAACTTGGAAAGGAAAAGAAAACGACCAATCAAATTCCCGCACTTCGGATTGAAGGCACGGTGATTACAAATCAAACGGAAATTAAAAACACGATTCGAAATTACTACGCCACCTTGTATGAGCGCTCGAACGACAACAACACTGAAACTCCCCAATTGTACGAAAACCTACCGCAATTATCCCAGCCTCAACGAGACAAACTTGATGCACCTATCTCGCCGAGCGAAATAACAACCTCAGTGCAACAACTGACCAAGAGTAAGTCGCCTGGCCTTGACGGACTGACCACGGACTTCTATGCTAAATTCATGCATAAACTGCTACCGCTCTTCGTCCGTGTGGTCGAAGAATCTTTCCAGTCAAAACGTCTCCCCAGATCTATGCAACTCGCCGTGCTTGCACTGATTCCAAAACCAGGGGATAAACTTGAGTTGAAAAACTGGAGGCCCATTTCACTACTGAACACGGACTACAAGATAATCTCCCGCGTTCTTTCAAACCGTCTCACGCAAGTTCTCCCTGGCATCATCAACAGCGACCAAACATTCTGTGTACAAGACAGGAATCTCCACTCCAATCTGCACTTGATAAGAGACGTCATCGACTACACTAATCGTGAAGACCTACCATTGGCTGTTGTGTCACTTGACCAGGCTAATGCATTCGATCGAGTCGAACACAACTACCTTTTTAGAACATTGCACGCTTTCGGCTTTGGAGAGGGTTTCATGAGCTTCATTGAAACTCTGTACCACAACGCACGATCCACAGTCCGCATCGGAAACTCCCTTGTGCCTTTTTTCCCCTTCAATAGAGGAATACGCCAAGGTGATCCACTTTCAGGGGTTTTGTATACCCTTTCGATCGAACCTTTCCTCGACCTGTGCAGGCGTACGCTCGCTCCCTACGGCTTGACAATCCCTGGATCCACTGCACCATTGGTGACGACTGCTTACGCCGACGACGTATCCGTTTTCGTTTCCGATGACAGAGGTTTTCCACTACTTCACACCAACTTCATGATATATGGACATGCTTCAGGTGCAAGACTCAACATTCAAAAGTCAAAAGGGCTGTTCGTTGGTTGCTGGAAGAAGAGATCTGACCGACCACTGGACATGGAATGGAGGAATGACGGTTTGCGCTTTCTCGGAGTATGCCTTGGTAACGACCAAGAATGGCATGAGCAGAACTGGTCCATACTTAAAGAGAAGATCAAAAAAGGCATCGGTCGCTGGCGAAAATTCAACCACGTCACAAGTATGCGAGGACGCAGAATAATAATCAACCAACTCCTCGGATCAAAACTCACACACGTCATCAGCATTCTCGATCCCCCAAAGAAGTTTGTTGACGAACTCCATGGTATTCTGATTAAATACCTGTGGAGTGGCCGACACTGGCTCAACCAACGAGTAGTGTTCGCCCCGCCACATGTCGGTGGCATAGGGGTAAAACACATATCCTGCACAGCCATAACTCTCCGCTTGAAAACCCTTGGCAAATTCATCTCTCCGACCACCGAACACTCCCACCTTTTTCATCTCCAAACCCATCATTTCAACCTCTACAGCCCAGGCACCCCTTTCCCCTCGTCTCTACTCCAACCCATCCGAACTGACTGGTTTCGCCGGCTTCCTTCCTTCTATCGTTCAGTTTTCCAGGCGTGGGACGCAATGTGCCCTGGCGACACCTTGGCTGCGCTCGACGTGCTCGGCCGTTCACACCTCTACAGACATGTACTTTCCAAGGAGATGCCACAGACCGAACTCTCCGGGAATCCTGTGTGGGTCGACCAGGCAGCGAACTGGGCTTGCCTGTACGAGTATCCGACCAGCAGCGCGGACGGGGACGTCTGCTACCGCATTCTACATGACGCCGTCGCGACGCCTGTGCGTTTGCACAGATGGGGTCTACGCGCGACGCCCGAATGCCCGCACTGTACTGCGCTCGGAACTGCCATCCATTGTTTGTTCGAATGTCCTAAAGTCACCCCCTTATGGAATTTCATCAAACACCTTGTTAAACGTGCCACACAAAAACAAGCTGTGAGCATGAATGACATTATCTGTGGCCTAACTAAGTCAAAATGCAATGACCTAGCAAATTACATAGTCAACATAGCAAAATCCACTGTATATAAGTTCATCTCAAAATCTATTGATGTTTCAAACTCCGACGACCCACTCACTATCCTCAAAAACAGAATAAGACAAAGAATAAGTTTAGAATACTACTACGCGTTGCGGCAAAACAATTTGGCACAATTCAACCAAATATGGGCCAAAAAGAGATTTTTATGCAAGGTCACCAACGACTACCTTGTTTTCTGCATTTAGATTTCAAGTACTTTCACTACCCTTTATTGCTGCCATTCCTATTATTATGTGAACTGTACACTTCCAATTTGAAAACCACTGTTATACTTGTTTCACTATCATAAATTGTAAGTGATAAAAAACACTGTTCGAATAAACAAACAAACAAACAAACAAACAAACCTACCTACCTACCTACCTACCTACCTACCTACCTACCTATACCTACCTTTTAAAATGAAACATCAGAGACAGTCAATGCGTAATATGTTTGCTTATTTGTTTGCTTGTCAACCTTTAGTAGATTCACGTGTTTGTTTTTTTAACGGCTAAGTACATAGCTTGAACTGTTGTGTATAGGTAGGTAAACATTAAAAAAAGCGAAGAATTTCAATTACGCACATGATTACAACCAGGATTGCTGCAATCGTTTATCGCTCGACTTGACAAGAAAGTGTGATAAAAGTATCGCATTCGAAGCACCACCGAAGCTTGATTCGATAATATTGGAGTTATTCCCGCTGAATTGAGCAAGAAATGTTGTTAGGTGCAACGCACTACGATTTACATTAAAATAAAATGAAATAAAAACACTCCGCGAACCATTTCCGCGAGTACCTATACACGAACAGATTCCAAGCGTTGTTTCGAATGTTGGTAAAATCCATTGCGTCCACAAATTTCTGAAAATACCGGAGCGAAGGAATTTAATTTCGCCTCAATTGCGTGGCATAATCGATAAATACATACACACCCACACACACACACACACACCGATTTTGAAATATGATTAAACCCATGTGGTTTTGCTGAATAATCACACAGTCCACAATTTTTTTTAGCGCGATAAATAATTCAAATTCTTTGATTGAAATCGGTATTTTTGATGTGAAGCCGAACGTCACTTGGTGTGGCGAGTATTGTCTATCCAGAAGGCACCGATAGGGTAGCACGGGACCACGGGCGGGTGGGTGGGTGGGGAGGAGGTGTAATCCTTTGGGCAAATTGCAAATCGTGTCCCGCTAGCGGTGTTTGAATAAATTTCAATTCGCCTAACTTCCGTTTCATTGCACAACTTGCAAATATTGCTTTGCGTTGATAAACACACACATACACCCTCACACACATGCGTTCATCATTCTCACGCGTCCCTGCGAGCCTGCGCCGCGATAGCTTGTTACTTGTTAGTCTAGCTCTTGGCCTAATCAAATTAATTGGAAATCTGATAATTTGAAGCCTTCATGTGAGCTGAATTAATAGTCAAGCAACTTGATTGAAGCACTTTCCAGTTTCAGTAAAAGGCTTTTGTATTTCACCCCAAAGTTTTAGAAGGGCCAGTTTTTTAACGGTCGTTTAACTTATTATAGATGATTGGAAGAACCTATAACAGAAATAAATGCCACATAGGTAGGTCGTTGTTTTGAATAGAGGATGAAAAAAAGCAAGCGTGCTAGAATTGAGTTAGTTTTATCAGCTACATAGCATGAGAGGACCTGTGCGAAAGTGCGTTTTTCTTAGCTGTGCTTGAATATATTAAATAAGCCGAAAACATACCTAATCATGACGATCATGACTGGCCCCCAAGTAACCCTTCCGTTCCGAAAGCAAATTTTAACTTAAAAAAGTCCATAACTGGTTGATTCAAAATAAATAATATTACTGCTCCTGGGTAACTCTCGCGTTTTGCCTCGGATCATATGATATTTGTTTTATCACAAAACAATATAATGTAGCCATTTTATTGTCAAACAGAGTATTCAGGAAATTTGAAATCATGACAGTTTAATATTGAACAGTGCTCTAGATCTGGCAATCACCTCCTTCAAAACCATTCACTGGACTCGAAACTGGAAATATTTGTCTACCCAACAAAGAGTTGCCTCTACTCTCGGTGCTAGAGGTATTTGTCTCGTAGGGAAAAGCAGGCAGGGAGTAGCAGGGAGGGAGTAGCAGGGAGTAGCAGGAAGAAGTAGTGAGTAGCGCTGTCTGGTTCTCTGCAGCGGCTAGGTAACAAGTAACCTGACGGCAAGTGTGGAACGATCACGGTGGCTAGCTCACTCGCGTCGTCGCTGGCCTCGCGTTGGCGTTGGCGCTGGCGTCGGCGCTGGTGGGTAACGAAGAGTGGCACGGAGCAGCCCATGCGTTGCCACTCGAACCCTGCGCGGTTAATGACTCGTGATCCAGCCGTGTTTTGTCATCATTACATTGATTTCGGATAAAATGAGCCATTTTGGGGCTGCGTTTTTCCACGTCCCAAGAGCATTACTCTCTAATTCGTGGTATTTTTCCGTTGCATTCGGCTGACTCTGTTACGGCTGGCTCGGGAGCAGTATGGGGAGTTAGCGGGATTGACTTTTTTGGTTGCTATAAATGCAATTATCAGAATAAGTACCGTTGATAAAACTATCGGGTGCATTATTTGAAGTTGATTGTTTTGTTCATTTCTTTAACGACGTTTTTCATAAACGGTCTTTTACTAAGCCGTTGATAAAAAATAAAAAATATCAATTCACCTTCCCTCCCGCTCATATCCTTCATGTGTGGAACAGTTGCACAAAAACACCTTAAGTGTAGGCATTTGGATGAATATTTCGCTTAAAATTCGTATTAAACACACATACATAATAAATTAACGTTACCTTATACAGCATCGCGCCGTCTTTAATGCTTTAACGTCCATCTTAAAGCTTGCTACTCAAGCATGCTGACTGCTCGTGGACCTCCGGCTCCATGTCCGGTAGTGCATTGGGTCAGCCACGTCGCAAAGAGTGTGGTCAAGCGTGCCCCGGTCGGCGGCGACCACAGTGGTCGAGGTCAGCCCCTGCCCAACGCGCAACGCCCAACGCCCAACGCACAACGCCCCACAGGCAGGGCACTAACATGGACGCAGCCCTCGAGGGGTACATTCTCAAACTTAGTTGTGCTCGTGTTCAGGCTAGGCAAGTGGGCGGCATGTCCGATCGCAGAGCGGAGCGATTCGCACTCGCTATGTGCTGAAAGTGGTATTATGTTCTGAACGCACTCGCTTCGCTGCGTACGGCCGAGAACTCGGTTCCGGTGAGGGTTGGGAATGGTGGGGGGAGGGGAAGGGTGAAGGGGATTTTTCTAGCATTGAACTTGAGAATAGCCCAAGTTATTGATACCTCGTTTAATGTAAAGATGAGAAAGAATTCTTCTATTCACCTGACAGCTATTTATTTGGCGTTGTAGTTAGAAAATAAGTTGAGCAAGGACTTAATAATCTTGACCAAGTATGCGCTATTTGGATGAGCTTTTCTCCATTGGGATCGACGTTGTTTCATTACAGATCATTTTGTGCGTAGCATAAGGCTTATGGTTCTGAGTAGCAACGTGAACAAATGCGGGTGGAAGGGTGGGTAGCAAGCAAGGCCCTTCTCCCCTGCATACAGTTGTTGGCCTGGAATTCGCGAGCAGCCCGCATCATGACGCTTAAATGAGTGAGAGTACCGCCAGGATTTCACAGCCGCTTCTGTTTATCCTGCTTTCATTTTTGCGAGGCAGTGAACTTCGCCATTTTGGATGACGTCAGTTTCGTAATACGTGATTAATATGTTAGTAGATGGATGAGTTAGATAATTTCACGCTGAATTTACACTCTGAAAAAGTATTGTATTCTTCAAATAATTGAACAGTTTTCTGGCTTATTGAATGTAGACTCTTCAGATATATTTGTATTTAACTCCCAGAAAATGTACAAATGAGAAAATTCCTTGGTTGATTTTAATGTTGCTTAGGTGCAAGGAAAGTAATATTATTAACCTTTTGGGGAAATTTGCAAACTCAAAACCAAACCTCATATCATTCTTCTTCATCCACTGTCCGTGTGTAAACAGTGTAGTTGAACCATTCGGTGGCTCACCACTCCTCTCGATTTGTGTAGCAAATTTACCCACTCCAAAGTGTGTAAAGAAGGAGTGGGAAAGGGAGGGGGGAGTGGACCCGGCGGGAACTGCTTCCCTGCGTTATGATCCAAGCAATATGTTAAACTGATGGAAACGCACAGCAAACGGTTGAGGGAGGAGGCATTGGACGATGGGGGGGGGGGGGAGGCGGCGGGTTGTTTGAGGTGAACTCTGTTTCAGCAAGGTGTGGTCCACTCTCCGAGATTCGATTCGATTATAGATGATGCCAAACACTTTTTAAAGACAGTGTGATGATTGATGGATAAACCACGTCCAGGGTGAAAATATGAAAAATCACGTGTGACGTTCTATCTATAGGTTCGTATGCGAGAGGCCAAAGGAATGAAAGATTCTCGTGGCCGCTCGCTGGAATTTGAGTACGGCCCAGGAAATGGAAACTGATCTCCTGCAATCTGCTTGCCGGCTCCGAGTCAATATGCTCGTTCGTAAAATTGATATTTGTTTGGCTTAGAGGAAGCCAATATTTCTAAGCTGTATAGGACGGAGAATGGGATTGTTGTTGAAAAAGGAAACTCCGGGTTGTGCGTTACGTACAACACCGCTTGCAGCGGGCGAAAGCGGAACTTTGGGCAGGGGCAGTCTCTAATTGGCTCCCTTGGGGAGAGAGATGGGAGATGGGAGCCAAAGGATTTCCTGGAGGTGCATCTTACTAGTTTGAGTGCCGTGAGTCAACGAATATTACACCACGCATGTGCACGATAAATAAAAGTGGCATTTGAGACAATAGTTTAGCTGGAGACAATTAAAGCCATAGAATTTGTTGAATTAATCCAATAAATATACGTATGGCAGTACGTAAAGCAATCATTCTTTCATGAGATATGGATTTGTTTTTGCAAAATTTGGTGGTTTCTCGATTAGATTTAAAAAACGCATACAGTATACTAATTGGTAATGTGATCTAGGCTACTCATAGACTTAGTCGTCGCCGGTTTTGGGTAGGTTAAGGGTGGGGGTTGGGAGTCTTGGGGAGGGGGGGGGTTGTGATGTAGTTACTTTATGGTCAAGATAGCATGAACTTATTATGGCTCATGGAATAAATTTGTTTTGGAGCCCGTCAGTAATTAAAATGTAGAAAATTAATTTTCTCACTATAACTTTATCACGTTCTTGCTGGAAAATACTATTTTAACATATTTTCTTATAGCTGATGGAAAGACCATGTCCACAGAGTTACTAGCTACGAAAATTCTCGTTTCATGTTGCTGAACAAAAGGCTCGCAATATGAGCATGTTTCGTTTTGCGTTCGCTTGCCAATTTCAAGAGCACGCTTGTTTCGTTTCCCGCGAAAAAGCAAGCGACACTGTCGGTAGACGATGAATCGACAAGAGAAAAACGTGTTAATGAAAGCCATGGATGCAAATTTAGCGGATGGCAGCCAGAAAAGAACACAGAGCACCGCAGCACGTCACAGCACGCCTCGAGGAACCATGGATATAGCATGCTTTGTAAATATGGGACTCTGTTTTTGACTTTGTCCCTAGTGAATATTGCGTTGTGTTAAAGATTTTATTTACAAACTAAATTTTCTTTGTGTTTAGTATAAGAGCTACAATGATGAGGAAATAGCAGGTAACTTTATGGAAATAGCTGCAATTAGTACGTTTACCACATACCTCGAGTGGCTTCCACACTTTATTGAGTTGCCTTTGCCAAGACAAGCATAATATGTGGGATATTCAAAATGTGGGAAAGAAACTTGAGAAAGTCAGTGGAAAAATATTATAATTGTATGGCCAATGATCAGGGAAGTTTCCTTAACATAGGCTTCACATTTTACTTTGCTTTATTTAGTTCATTACATGAACGAACTTTAGCACTTGTTTTAAGCGGGTTTTTAATGCTAACTGAATGCTAAGTGATGCTTACTGATTTCCCCTCTAGTCCAAGCATGTAATTTTTATTGTTGTTAAAAACAGGGAACGTTTTAAATGTAACAAGTGAGGTAAAGGTTTCAAAGTTAGGGCAACGAAAAGTTGTTTCGCAATGCCTTGTGACACCTCTGCCGGAACCTGTTCATTTATAAATCTCTGTAAGTGCTGATCATAATCCATGGTTAAAGCCCATGTTGTGGTCAAGTGGAGTACACAGTCTGAAATCTGGATTATACAGAGGAATCGTTCCCGACATCAACGGGTTTTTGCGAGCAGTGTCGTTGATTTTCTTTCCAGGCGAGAGCGCTACAAAATTACAGTGTGCGACATACTGCTTGAAATGTCAAAGACTTTCTCACATATTTCCTTCACAAGAAAAAGACTGAAAATCGGGCGAATTCTCTCCGTTAAATACCATATAATAAGAAAATTTTCCTGCAGAGTAAGACTTAAGCCATTGAAGGGAGACTTTTCTTTCAGCCCGTTCGAAATGTTGAAAAAGCCTCGCCAGCTGCATTCATTTGCACCTCATTAATCGGTAACGTGCTACTGAGCAACGTTTTAAAGTGAACCTTATTTTATGTGCAAAACTTTCGCAACGGCTCTCCATTCTTTAAAAACGAGACGCTGAAAATTACCAGATGATAATTTTTTAAATTACTATGTATTTTACACGCTGTTCGTAATTATTCTAGCGATTAAATTTAAAATAAACAGCGGTGCACCAATTGTTATCGAAATCTATTTGAATATTTCAGATAACATTGCAGATCAATATAGAGTCTGAAAATTGTGTATAATTTTCAATTATTAGAAAGGCATCGGAAAGGCGATTATCATACATTCCCCAGAAAATGAACTCGACCAAATATTACAAAGTAAATAAAACTCTTGCGTTTCACAAATACTCAGCAATTTTCCATTCATTGAAACATTGAGCTAACATACACTTCTTCTACTGTATTTTTCTGTTCATCTGAAGTAGTTGTGCCTATCCTATACCTTACCTCCCGGGTTCTGTTTTCAGTCCCTGCTTATCTGTCTCCAGTTTCTAAAGACACTGCTGCTTGTTAAAATAAAGTTAACTGTTTTACGAAGTTGATTCGCGAGCAAATTAATTTAGTTGACACTCGCCGCAAATTGGCCATGTCATTCAAACCGCCAGCGCTTTGCAGTTGGTTTACTTCTGATTTCAATATGCGTAATGTTTTTGGCCTTTTCGCATGAACAATTCATGGGTATCTTCTCCAAGGGGTTATACCAAATATGCGGTCGCAAATAAACGATCTGAGCATGCTGAGATGCCGCCAATTAGGTAAATTAGTCGAACAAGATACAGACTTCAAGAACTGCTTTCATAAAATTGCTGAAAGAAAGAAATGCCTTTTATTATTACAGTAAGTACCTTAATATCAGTAAATCATCTAAGAATTATTTCTAAAGCATATCAACATTGAACATGCTTTTCTCTAAAGCTAAAAACTAAAAATGTAGTGAATGATTTTTCTCCAGCCACTGAGCATTATGCCTTTACTTCAATCGTTGCAGTATTAATATCTATTGATCCAATGGCGTACTTCCCTCTGGGCATACAAGATTAAAAGTAAAATATAAACTGGCACATCAAAAGTTTATTGTAACCAGTCAAGAGCAAAATGCATTCGATTTGATGTTGAAGCCCTCGTCATAAATTGCGGCTTTTCCGGATTCGCTGGAACGTGTCCTTTTGCAAGTAACCGTTGGGCGAACTGGTTTTATACTGCAGGGAGGAAATAACACTGCACCAGGTAGACCGTTGGTGGTTAAGTATTGCTTTTGAAATAGTTCACTTCTTAGACTGCACCACTTGAAACTCACATACCGACTAGCGGTTGTGCAATGTCAATGCATTTCCGAAATTGTGGATATGAACTGAACAGGAATAAGTGAGGTTAAACATCAAATGCTGCACGTTGTTTTCGGTTTGGCATCAGGGAACCAAGAGGAAACGCTGTAGCAAGTGAAAAGCTCTTTAGTTCATGCAGGTGCTTTAAGTCTGGGCACATGGATTTAATCACGCAACTAAGTTGGCGGATATTTTTTTAGTTGCCACGTTAATCCGTTTTGTGAACTATGTAGGGTTTGTTGAAAACAAGTTTTAAATATGAAATTTTCTGGTTCTTTCAACCACAGGAGTTTGAATACTCAGTTGTTTTCGTAACAGATTGTCCGAATAGTTCACTCGCGCTAATGCCGAGTCTTGCTATAGCGTGAATGAATAAACAATTTCTCAAGCTGGCCTCCGTTATTGTCATCGTAAGAGCAAAAATAACTAAGGTAATTTTCTGTTCCAGCTAAAAACTAAGCCATTTTCATGACATTTTACTTTTTAAACAGAGTTGATTATATTTGTTTAAAGCGTACGCTTCCGTGTAAAGTAGTTTGTTGTAATTGTTCTATAGCATTGCTGTAAACTTTTGTAAGCCCCCTCTGCTTTTATGAAGTATAACAGTTGACTGAAAACAATCAACAAAGTTCTAAATCCCCACAATGCTTTCCTACGGTGTACACACAATAATATTTGTCGTTCAATAAACTCGCTTCTCCCATTCCCAATGACATTACAGTCACAATCCTACTATCGCGAACGTTGACAAAACATATCAATCCACATTTCACACCAGCATTACAAATGGACAGATCACGTTTTATCCGCGAGCTGGAATAATTAACCATCAATTTGTGTGAGAGGTCGCTGTCCCGTAGCTCTGCCCCGAGCCAGACGTCCCTGTTTCCCAGCAGATGCCACGTCAGCACGTTCCGACCCTAACTCCGAGCGGGAGATGCCCTGTACCCTGTAGCTGCGAACCAAGGCGAAGTGGGCGATCGCCGTCGCGAGACGTAGAATTAAGACAAATGCAATCCGTGCCGCCATTGATGTCAAATTACGTCGCTTGTACCCTTCCTCGTCCATTCCTCTTTGGACCATTCCTCTTTGCAATGGCCCAGAACGAACGAGCTGGAACGAAATGGGTATGGGCAGCACGAAAGAAAGGAAAGGAAACACTTGAATGTGCGTAAGGCATGCAGCGATTTTCCTTCTTTAGTTCCAAGTGGGAGCTACAGGCTGAGCTGCTTCACTGCGCGGAGTACTTTGTTATGCGGCGGTCGTGACGGGAAATTATTGTGACATGAACTAGAAGTGTGGAGACTATCGGAGCGTGAGTGGGAAAACTTGACTTGCGTGACCTTGGTTTCAGTAAAGGGTGGACCCAAATTTTTACCATAAAGGATGTTAAGATAAAATCGTGTTCCGATCGATGTAGCTACAGTTGTTTTTATTTTCAATTTTAACGTAATATTCTTTCAGCTTACAGCCAGTTTAGGCGCATTATAATATACAAGGTAAATGATATGCAAATTAAAAATTACTTTCACTCCAAGCCCAAAATCTTAGCCCCCAACTAACCACGATTCAGCAAAGCTACGTATGAATCCAGTCCTAGAGAAATCTTAATTAATACGCAGCTAATAATAGTGGGCTTCATTGAGTTTCTAATTTTCAATCATTTGTGGGCGCTGGAGTTTGTTATTGAAAGACCTTTTCGAAAAGGCCCGTGAAAGTAGAATCAAAGAATCTATATTTAGCATTGAGAGAAATCCAGCATTTCCGTTATTTGGTTTGTAAAAAACGAGGTATTCGAAGCGATTAATTCCTAAGGAGATTAATTTTATTTTTAAGCATGCACGATTGAAGGGCATAATAAAGGTCAATAAATTGGAACCCTTTGTGTGTGCTTCTTGGCAACGGGGTGCCGAAGGTGGACCTGAAGGAACGGTGTTCCTTCACGTTCCTTCAGTTGCTCGGTCCCCTTCCCGTCCCGTTCCCGTCCCGTTCCCGTCCCGTACCCGTCCCATTCCCGTCCCGTACCCGTCCCATTCCCGTCCCGTTCCTGTTCGGGTAGTTTGTTTTCTCGCTCCTACAGATGAGTGAATTGCCTCACACACTCCATCGCTCTCGCTTCCGCTGCGCCCTTCCGCCCTTCCGCCCTTCCGCCCTTCGCGCCTCCTTCGCTCGCTGCCGCGCCGACTGTTAAAAGGAATTACTATTTAGATACAAACCTTGGCTATCGGATCTTGTTATTTTTTATCGGTGCTGAGCCTGTTTTGCAATGCGCTTCTACTTTTGAGCTAAGATAAAAATGATAAAAATCAAATGTCGTAGATTCTGAATTACATTATGGAGTTGGTAAAATGCTTGCCTAGAACGAATCAAATGTAAAACACCGACGTATTGGGAGTTACACTTTCCTATAATGTATTTTTATAGTTAAATATATTGTAATTTTAATCCCCAATGCTTATAATGCAATAATCCAATATAATTTTGAAAAAACTATTTGAAACTGGGATATGAATGCTAAAGAAAAGTATCACTGGTTTCCCGACGTTTCGTAACATACACTCTTTACTTCATCAAGGATGTTTATTTAGCATACAAATCCCGGTTTAAAATAGTTTTCTTTCAAAACTAATGCTAAAGATAGGACAAAGTAGACATGAGACTAATACATTTAATGTATACCTGTAATTTTCTTCGGGCAATTTTGATGTCATCAGCAAAAACTCTCTCCGAGCAAGTTCATTCCCCCTTCTTTCTGTAAAGTTAAGCCAAACACATCACTTTCTAAAAGTCTTCCTGAAATCACGCGCATTTCCTACCAAAACTAGAACCATCCAGCAAATAGAGCCACACACAAAGAAAAAACACCAACGTCACCTTAATTTGACGTACTATTGAATGAAACTTCGATAAGTTGGGGGTTTTCTTCGCATGGGAAGCCGTTGTATCTAGTCGCTCTCCCCAGCCTCCCCCTCCCCGCCCACGACGGCTGGACCTGGTGGCCCAACAAAGGGCCACTATGTGATGTGCGAGATGGCCAATCGATAGTCCACGGCGTCACACTCTCTCCGGCACACACAACTGTCCGCTGCATATGATAACGTTTCACACATTTCGTCGAAAGCGACTGTCTCGTTTTGGGATGTCACTATATGTTAACAGAAATTTTATCTGGCTCTCTCAGTATAAAGCAATATACAATATTGCACTTAACCATATAAACTAAAAAAATTCATGTCTGTTCATATTTATATTTTGAAAATATTTTAAATTAAACTACGCATTAAATTACACTTAAAACCGAATATCTTATATAAAAATAATGCACTTGTATATCAGATCAACACATTTCGGAACACAAAAGATCCTGATTCAAAAATATATCTCCGTCTAAACTCCATTTCACGTTAAGAAGGAGAGTGGATGTGCATCTTCCTCGAGGACTCACTGCTGCTAGACACTAGCTACGAGTTTTAAAACTCACTCGCCATGTCTTGAGCCCAACAAATGGCTATATGGGCAGTTTTGAGACTCTTAACACATTTCCCGTGGCAGTGGGTCTTTGAGGAAGCTGCTAATCCACTCCACTTCTTAACGTGAAATGGAGTATATAGCTACGACATCGACGACACCCCAGATTTGACGCCCCTCGTCGCGGATCTAGCATCTAGATATCATCTT
Source organism: Nemoura dubitans (assembly GCA_921293005.1). NCBI lineage: Eukaryota > Metazoa > Arthropoda > Insecta > Plecoptera > Nemouridae > Nemoura > Nemoura dubitans. The sequence goes on along the minus strand of OV121073.1, from coordinate 65,156,787 downwards.
TAACAGTGTCTTGACGCACCTGGAAGCAGCAGCAGCAGCAGTCGCACGTGATCGCAATCCTCTAGCACCAGCCTGACATCAATTCCAAACTAGATTTATATCGACAGAGACGACGCAATTATCGCTCTGGGTCAGCCTGCGAGGTCCGGGCAGTCAGGTGCAGTCACCCCTCGCTCCCGCCCCCAAACCCACACCCACTACACACCCCCTGAGTGGCTTTCGCCCCGAAACGAACAAATGACCCGAGTGGTGTAAGTTATCGACGGGCTCGTATGGAACTGACTAAGGGTGTGGTCACTCGCCGTAAGATGCTCGTAGATAGCGGCTAGCGCGCCTCCGAAGAATGGGAACACCGAGACGGTAATGAAGGCGTAGGGGTCGCGAATCTGTCCTGGGAAATAAAACGAAAAAAAATCTTGTCTGATTTTAAATGTCAATAGAGCAAAGACAAATTGCATTCTCCGACGTGTTTGTTTTGCTAGATAGTGATGGAGCTGTAACGCCGTTTGGACTATTAGAAGAATCATTCGGCCATGATGGGATTTTAAAAGCTAGTCAAGTGGGGGATGTTGGTCGTGAAAGATTGCGGTTGGTGGAGATGTATTCTCGGTCTGCCCCTGAATGCAGCCCGCAGAGCAGACGACCTGGCTCCTCCACCAAGCAACTGGAGATGTTTGCTGGGGCTGCCCAACGGTAAACCGGAAGCGAGTATAGTAAATTACCGATCAAGCAGCCATGTAACAATTCAGAACAAATGCAAACCAAGGAAATAAATAAAAAAATACACTTGATAAGTTGCCAAGTATCCTGATTTTAATACTATACTCCGTCACAATGCAATTTTTCTTGCAAGAACTTTCATATAAATAGGAAATAAATGGGATCAATGACATTCATAAAGGTCACAATTTCCTAATCAAATCAAGACCAATGCGTTCTCGAAATTGTGAATGACTTGACCAATAATTCAGGAGCACCAAATCGTATCCGTAACCCCTGAGCTCCCATTACAGTGCTCCCGTTTCGCAAGCGGAGAGCCAGTTCGTTTACGTCGATCATATTTTACGTGAAACCTTTTCACTTGACGTGTTATTTGAAATGATCTGGCTGCAGACATTTCCCGGTGGAATAAAAGAAGCGTCGCCCCGTCTCGGCCAGCTAAGCCGTGAGTGCGGAAGTCGACGCGGCCGGACCACTTTGTGTAAAAATCCATTCGACGCAAGCTGATACCACGACTTTATTAAAACCGTAACCGCGCCTAATTTATCACTTTAAATATGGGCTAGCGCAATGCCCCGAAACCCGGCGAATAGGGGCGGGACGGGGAAGCAGTTTCGAGGGGTCAACCCAATGGACGCCGCTCGCCAAGTCTCCGGGATTTTATTTAATATTATAAATTGTGAGTGGGGTTATGGTGGGAGGATTCGGCTGAAGTTGGATCATGGTTAGCTATGGTTAGGGTGGACTGGGACATTTCGAGATAATATAACGGTTATGAGTAGGTATGAAATGGTGGTGTCCGACGGCACCATACTGAGAAAGATTGAGAAGGATTTATATTTTTTAAATACGACTTTTATTGCTATGATGGTTGTACATGGTGGAAATCTGGTCATTTGGAAAAGTAAGAGAATATTCAATGGCAAAATATTACCAAAATCTGGGAGGCAAGATGACACTTTATTGATGTAAACAATGAATTTAAATACATTCGGTAAACATAAATCAAAACACATACTTAGTAAAAAGCATATTACATTAATTTAAAGAATCGCTGTTATATATTTAAGTCTGGTAATTCCTTACCACACTCTAGCTTAAGGAAAGGAAACTCACGGATTCCAGAGCGCCCAAATCGTAGCCAGCGAGCAGATGCGGCTATATGAGTAGGATGTGTTGAAATGATCACGTGACCGCATATCCTCTTATCGTCGTGTCCAGCTGCAGAAGACGACTGTAACCCACAACCCTTCACCCTCAAGACGCCCTTCCCACCCCACCAACGACAGGCAAGGAGATGACAGGGTCCAGGGCTGACCAAAGTGTCCTTTAATTCCCGGATACTGGAAATAAAGGCTGTTTAACGAGATTGCGTACACGCAAGGGTAATGATATTTTTAGACAAAAGGTTAATTACTTGAAAAGATTGAAAATAAGGCGCGGAAAAGGTGCGTTCTTGAATGGCAGTGGCAACCACTAATTACGCTACTACCGCTAATTGCTTTTCCGATGAGCATTTGTGGCACTTTTTGTCTTGCTCATATTACGACAAATCTTTTATTATTCATTTAGGTCTCGTTTAATCAACACAAATATTTCGTGAAAATATTTTTTTCTTCGATAAGAGACACCTACTTCCTTCCTTTCCTACTTCCTTTCCTGGCATTTCAGTGAATGTTCTGTTGATATTTAGTGCTTGACCAAATTGTCTTTACAGTCCCCAATAACATCAACACAATTACCAGCGACGGATACTGTAACAAGCCTATCTTCTAATTCGGTATGTACTCAATAGATGCAATATTGCCCAGAAATACTGCCCACACCAACGCACTGTCTTTAAATGTACAATCCTGACTAAACATATTCGACTTAACGACTTACAGAAAGCGTATCCTACTATGTTTGCAGTATTTACTGCTTGAATTTTCCATGTTTTGGTAACTTATTAGGAGATTCCCCATCCGCAATTGGACTATAGGCTCACGTTTGTTAGGGGAGGCCCTATCTCCACAAACCGGGAAGGGGGTGGGGATGACTGGGGCGCTATGCTAGATGTGTAAGCCCTAGGGGTGGCGGGATCGGGGGACTACGTATAATATTATAGAGCTGATGCTTTATATGCTTTATATGGGCGCTTGACCCTTTAGTCAAGAGCCAGCATGGTGTCTACAGCTCCCCACACAGGGTCGTTATGGAGGTAAGTGGTGATCGTTATCACCATCGTGTGACAACTGAGACCGCTAGTGTAGAGAGATGAGTGACTAATCGAAAAATAAATAAAATATACGCTTGATATTTCTTATGGCTATATGGTCGCGGTAAGCATGGTACGGGTATGTATGTGTTGAAGAGGCAAGTGTTCAAAAATTCATATATCGCGTATTTTCTGGTTTTGGAGGGGAACGGTATGAGTGGGGGATGCACACTGCTTACACTGGTATACAAGTCGATTTCCTGTTCTTGTCGTAGATTTAGTAAATAACGGATTTATATTAAACAAAATGGCTGGTCTTGAGGAACGAAATATTTTCAAATTTCAACTGTTTCAACGATTTTTAAAAATAACTGTTACATAGAAAGAACTGGGACATCTAGTTCCACGATAAGTATAATTCTCCGTCTCGTGCATGGCGTCATTCGCATGGTGCATTATTGTGTCTGTAATGCATATTTATTTTAATTCTATGCGAGCTATCAACAAGCACAAGTTTGCATTTTTCTCCTGTAGCTATGATTTGAAGCAAATGCACTTGCTTCGAATCCTACTTCCAAATCAAACATACTAGCATAGCGTAGCATTAGGTCGCACAAGCAACAACATCCAACGCTTCAAAAACGTCAATGACAGTCTTCTCACATGTGGGTTCAAGTTAACCCTGTCGTTACCATCTATAAAATCTACGTTTATACAGAGTAAAGCGACCGTGGTCCACGTGGAAAAGACAATCTCTACAGTCCAAAAATGTGTTGGTGACCCCCCCCCCCCCCCCCCCCTCCCTTCAGCCCTTGTGCCAGTGGTCATCACAGCCCTTGTCCACACGTGGTGAATAGGACGCTGCTGGCCTATGAACCAGAAAAAAGAGTTCCAATGTTAACCTTATTGGTCGCCTTGGCTAAACAGTGGGAAGCAATTAATTCGTGGAGATAACGAATTTAGCATATTATTATTATTTGAGCAGCGATTACTCTAAATGCCGTAAGAGGTACTTTGTTTCTCTATGGAAGGCAATCTCGAACTTCTATAATCTACGTGAAAGTTATGGCAAATTATAATATAATTTTTCCTCCCTAACGGTGCAAGGAAGTTTTATTATGAGATGAAGTTGTCTGAGAAAAGATGGGTGTAATTTTTCAAACGTTTTGCTATAGCTAACATGCTGAGGCTATAATGTAAGTGCCTGTGCTTTGAAGTAAATCGGAATATCCTAGTTACTCCAAACGTACTGGTTACAACAGCAAGCAACATGAAATCTCTTTAGAATACTTTCATGCGACTAACCATTACAATGGTGACAGTGGGTTAACACTTTGTTATTTATTTTACGTCAGAGTGTTATATTCCCAGGCTTCGCGGCATTCTTTTATGTCAGTTGGTGAATGACACAAACTCCCTTTACGAATATTTCCCAGCAACTGCATTATGTGTATACTTTATGCCTCGTTCTCGGGAAGGGAAATTTATAATGGTTCAATTTTCAAAAAAAATGCACTCAGAGAAAAATGCTGTACGCTATTGAAAAAGAAACAATGCATGAAACCTTTCCCCTGCAGCCACGAATTGTCTCAAATTACGAGAGAATTATACAATTACGGTTGTGCCAAAATTAAACTGTTCCAATGATTTTGCAAACATACTTCACAATCGTTTTATTTGCGGAAATTTTCAGCCAATCAGATTTGTTGAGCAAACAGGAGTTTGAAGTTTGAACCAAAGAGCATTTCGTACCACGAACTATATTATTATACACTATACTAAACATACTACTAATATACATAGCATAATAAATTTCGTACTATTCAAACATTGCTTAGCGGATAATTAATTTGTGTAGCAGCAACCATATTACCCACTGAAACGCAACATAATAGAGAACTTCATAGCAACACCAAAATTAAGAGCAACAGATAGCAGACCAAAACTACTTTCAAACTGACAACTCGTGAGAAATCACCAAATTTGCATGGAAAACTCGCCAAACAGTAACCTTTCGCTTAGTGTAGGTATACCCACCACGCAACCAAACCCAAAGCTCATAAAGAACGACAACAACGAATATAATAAAAAACTATGTATAAAATATTTGTATCGTGCGTTTTGCATATAAAATATCCATGTTTCAATTAGCCGTGACCATGTCTGTGGCCTGTGTGGGGTGCAGGGCCATAGGAGGGGGGGGGGAGGGGGGCGACTTTGGGTGGGCCGAGCGCGGCTTGCGGCACAGGATATGACCGGGGAGGTCCCATACTTGTCCGAACGGAGTTATTCATTAGGATCGTACACGCAAAGCGCCTCAAAGCACGGAGTGTATCAGAAGGCGCAATGCCGCTTTCGGAATAACGTCAGCACTTTGGACTTTCTGCAGCGCATTACAGCACATCGAGTGCCCGTGCCGGGAATGCCGCAAGGCAAAGGGTGACCGCGACTTAGGGTGGCAAAAACTAGAGGGAGGCGACATTTTATGAGTGTCGTGATCTTTTATGGCCGAAACGCTGGCCATAAAATACATTATTAAAATAAAGTTATCGGCATCTAATTGTTTTCACATGCGTAATTTAATAATATCACGCGGTATACAGAATTAAATCGTGTTGTGTTTATCGGCGGTGAGCGATCTGGCTTATCACGTCGAATGTAATAAAGAAAATAACATCGATCATTGCGGTAATTACTTTGGATATTGCCGGGATAATGACATGGTTTATCTCACGAAATGGTACTTTAATATGGCGTCAGACCTGGCACCTCCACACACACAACGGGCATCTAGTTTTCACAGTAAAATCTCTTGGGGAAGTTGTGTCGATGCTCGGTTTGGTATAGAAATAGCTGGATCAGTGATTTAAAATGTTTCCAGGATGGGAAAAATAACTATGGGCTATAAATTAATGTTGACAGTTGACCTATAAACAAATACAATACAAATATTAATAGAAGTGACAAAAGGTTTGGTGTCGCGAATTGTCTTCGGCCTACACTCTTGCCTCCGGGCGGTTTTATCGATTGTTTATATATAAAATGTAGGGAGAAAAAGAGCGGAGCGTAGGAAGGCAATCGTGTCCGCACCGGGATGGATTTTACGGTCGAAAAACTCGCCCCGTGCGATTTCCCTTCGTTCTCTTTAATTTCCGGTTTATTACACAAAAGTAATTGTCATCAATTTGATGGATTCGCGCCCAAAATTCGCTTTGATTTTAATCACCAAATATTATGTTTTAAAATCGCCCCAGTCATCAATGTGCATAGCTCAAAAAAAGTGTTTTCCGTGCAGCACACGTAACACAGTGGCTAGATTTTATGAAATCTCAATCAGCGATGTCATTTCCGGAAATGTGTATTATCACGAAGGCAACACGCAGTCGACAGCGCGGCACTCGGCCGCAAGAATGCGCCACACGTCAGCTCGGTTTACAATCAGCTGTTTCTGGTGTACATATACATTGCTACGTTTCATCACGCTCCACAGCCGAAACAAAACGCCAAAACGGGATACCGAGATAAAGAGAAACATGCATACCACGTTCCAACTCGATATTGATGTGCGTTTCTCGTGTGACAAAATTATAACAAAATGGAGAAAGGTTGGGATTATGCAAAAATCGTAAAAGGTTGGTCTACGTACATAATTCTAGCTCTCGTGAATATTTCGTAAGATTATGCGTGCAGTAAGGATCAAGAAGGTCACAGCGCTGGTAATGTCGTTGAATGAGTTTGATTGCGCCCCCACCATGAAATGGAAATACTCTATAAATTTAACACGATATCATGGGGGTATACCTACTTATATAAAGAACACCGCTACAACTATGCTGTATCTATCTAGGTGTATCTATCTATATACTGATTTCCCCCCAATATGTAATAACCTATATGATAACCAAATCTAGAATTTCAAAACGATTAAATGCTTATCAGAAGTTCTAGAGGAAACAGACGTGTCTAAAAAACTGAGCCCGCAAACTCCTTGAAAATGGCTCACCACAAGGAATAACAAAACCATACAATTATCCCAGCAAAAAAGCCTCAAATGTAACTGGTCTACTGCACATTTCCCCACGACCGCACGCATTTTCCTAGCACGCCTCCCTCCCATCTGCTGGTTCCGGATGTTGCTGTGATGTGTGACGTCAAGTGTCCAAGCGTGACGCGGCCGACAGCCACGTAGGCAGATTATAGTGCGTGAGCGTGAGCGTGCCGGCGCAGCGTGCAGACCACCTCCCTGCGCTGCTGCCCATAAATATCAACCCCACGTTTGCGTCTAATCTCTCTGAGCCGCGCACATACCGAAGATACGGCCAATAAGGCCTACCTGCGCAAGACGCAATGACGGTATGTCTTTGTTCTGTTGTGACTATATGGCTTTGTCATGCCTTGACCAAGATATTTGCAGCAATTATTTCTAATTGTTACGTATGGTTAACTGTTGCGACTGGTTTCAATTCAATATACACATGTCGCAAATCACTGTAAGTGATTGTTTCACCGTTAAGTATTTCATGTATTGACACTGCTTCTGTAATGTACAAATTAGCTGCATTCTTGTAATTGCATTACTTTTGGTGGCAGTGGTGGGTTCGTCCCCAAAAGTGTTAAAAGTGTTAAAAAGTGTTAAATTTTTTTAAACAACTTCTGCTTCTATGTTGTTACTTACCTAAAGTAACTTCTATTTTGTGATGGTTTCTGAAACAAGTATTTCATAAAATGTATTGCTTTTTGATTCTAAAGTATTGAACAAGCTAAGATTTGTTCAAAGATACATGGTATATTTGGGCAAGTTTGTGACTTTATATGGTGTATTTGGACATTAGTGAATACCATATATTGGCATGTCCAATTCCTACCAATGTCCAGCTGAGTGCCGAGAGCGTGTGCATGTTCAATGGTTGCCTGAAATGCGGACGGACGGGGCTGCCTCTTACCTGGCCCGGTTCGTTCTGAAGAGGAACTAATTGGTTTTTGAGTTGTAGCCACCCACTCAGCGAGATTGGTAATCAAGTCAGGGTGGCTGCTTGCAATCACTTGGCTGTCACTTCTGATTTTCTCCTGACTATTAACATGGTGTTGCGTGGCGAGAGCCCCCTCCCCCTCTCCCTCCCCCTCACAAACTCCATGAAATGATAGGCCACTATCGCAGAATTGAATACTATCCATGGTCTTCGTGAAATGTGTACATGCTTTGTTGCTTTTTGTTGGTATACCTACGTTGGTATTGGGAAGTTTATGAGTTAGTTTCATTCATTTACGTTTTGAGAGAAATAATTTAATTTGTGCAAACAATTTGAACATTTTACGAATGTCAGTTTAATCCTAGCCTAACTATCCTGTTCAACTGTTCCATCGTTTTGACTTGATACAGTAATCCGTATGCATTTTGACTTGCGTCACATTTTCACCAGATTTAAATTCCAAAATATTGTGTTTTAGTATTCGGATATGGTAAAAAACTAATGTACAATTCATTTGCGCAAAACGATCCAAATAGTTAAAAGGGTGGGGCTAATTTAAATATGTTGATGTCCAAACGTTCAAATCAGTACCGTCCTTGAACTTAAGAATCTCGTAACCTCATGAGATCATCTTCTCATTTCCATTGATAAAAAACATGGCTCGAAGATCTTAAGATTAATGTCAGCTGTCCAGGGCGAGAGCACCGGGGCAAAACACACAGCGTGTATTTTCCAAGGAAACACCTACACTTAAGAAAGCCTTTGGACCATTAAGTATGTGCTTAAGAAGCTCAAGATAATATTTCTGAGATAAGCTGCGAGCTTACTGTGGGGAAATACTTACTCCGGCTAAGCGGCTTTGGGGCGCCTAGTCCGGGCGCCCGTCGGTCAGGGCTGTTTTGGGTGGCGGTGGGGGGAGGGGGGGGGGGAGCGTGGGGTGCCGCAAGGTCGTAGAGATGGATGGCAGCGGATTGCGTAGAACCTCGCAGACGGTGCGACTTAGCATCGTGGCTCGAAGTTCCTTCAACCATATTTTAACTTTTGAAAATATCTTGGTTGGGAATGTATTTTATACTGTCACACCATAAAATATATTTTTAATAATTTATGTGTTTATGGGTGAGCGATATGGAAATAAATAAAATTTTATAGTTCCTCTAGTGTGCGTCCACATTCATTTTCAATTAGTTCATCAGATCAGGGTATGATGATTCTGTTAATTTTAACGGTAGGCTGTAGGCACAATTCTGGAAGTAGGTGGAAAAAATGTTTCGAGTTAACTATTGATATATGATATCTGTTGATATATAACTTGACTGTAGCGCCTACTTTTGTAACCCAGGTTGTGCTCTTCCTTCTTACCGAATTTGTCGATTTCGTTCTTGAAACGAAAGCTTTTATTTTATTTATATACCATCGTCATCAGAGTTCAATTCCATATCTTGTAGAGTTATTAGATTTTTCCAATTACATTATATCGCCACTTCAGCTGACATAGATACGGTACTGGTGAATCGGACAAGGAATCCAATCGGCCTCTAGCGTCCTACGAAATCTCTACTTGCAGCTAATGTATGTTTTCTCCTATAGCTTTCATGCTAGTCATACTGCACAAGGAGCATGGTTGGTAATACAAGCTCCTTCCACCTTTGGTGCAGTGACCATATTACAGATGCTATGACACATAATTATTTATCTTTGCCCTCAATCTTTTTGTTTCACTACTTTAAGCAAGATTTTAAATGAAGCAAGCTGGATAAAGGAGCGGAGTCGGACCATTATATCTCACAGAGTATATTTTCTGGCAATACAAATTCGTCACTTTGAAAAGGTATGTAGGTAAAAAAAAATTCAACCAAACCACATTATTTATTTCTATAAACATTTCGGTCAATTGAAAGTACTTTACCTCTCTGAGGACCTAAGAAAATAATATATAAATTATCTGCATTCGAATAAAATAAAATTAGCATCGAATTTTCCACCAACTGGCTCACAAGACGCATTTCCAGATGAAGTCATCAGCATATTTCACGCTGTATTGCATCAGGGATGACAGCTATAAGGTATTTTATCTTCGAGCGTTGCCATCTACGCCGTTTCTTATTTTAAATTATTCCTTTTCACACCTTGAGAGACTGATATACAGTACTCCAATCTCTACACAGCTGTGCAAAGCACCATCTTGGTGTGCAGCTAGACTCACATTTTAGGCGCGCGCAAAAAAAAGGTCCTCTATAAATAATAATAAATTGCGCCAAAGCCGGCAGCTGTTTTATTGCAATTGCTTGTTCTCCTTAGTAACAACGGCTTGTGCATACTTTATTTGCAAGATTCTGGCTGGGTTCTCTATTAAATATTCAGGCTGAATATTCGACTTGGTAAAAAGAAGCTGGAAAACGAGGACGATGCTCGTCTTTGTCTAGTGCTGACCTTGTTACTTGCTATAGGTGTGAAAATGGACTAGAACTTGACTAGAACCTACTTCTAGGTTTGCGAGAGTACACAGAATTTACACAAAGGAAAGAAAATGAAATCAGTAATTTTTATAATGTAGGAGCAAGAGTTGGTATCTAGACTGCTTGCAAGTATCGTTCATCGGTTTTGATTTACGAGTACTTTACAAATGCACATAGGTCAATATTACTTCTGTCTTAAGCTTCTGTAGCCTTTTGCATAACATAGAGCGCTTTCAGCACTAACGATTTGCACAGAGCCGCATTGGACATTCCAAGTAGATACCCTTTTAGCATATTTTTAGACCGTAAAAAATCTCAGCATGTTACGTGCAAATATTGACCAGTAGAATTGCTCAACAAAATTAGTTCATTTCAATAGAGCCGAGCAAATAAATTATTCGATATCTCGCAGATAATCATATATTATTATTCTTCCTGAGTCAAATCAGCAGACATGCAACATTTGGTAATAAAATATTTGCAATGCAGATGTTTACATATACTGGAATCTCGATCACTGAAATCGGAACATTATACATTTTCGAACAAGTGGTAGAGTGAGGGGGAGGGAGGGAGGGAGAGGGAAAGAGAGAGAGAGAGGGAGAAAAGTAATGCGATGAACTGGCTCTTCCACCGAAGGACCTTCACTTACGCCGCTGTATGCTCGCTGCGCGTAGCTGTTTGCGGGTTTTAATTAGTTGTGTACAATGAGTTGGGCCAGGCCGGTCCTCCTTTCCATCTAATTGCAATACCACATCAAGTATAACAAATAGCGAGGCCGAAAAGGAAGAGAGAGGTGGAATATATCAACAAGGAAAGCCAAGCGTAGCTGGTTGACTTTGTACCCAAGGTCTGGATATTGGACGCACGAGGTCAACCTAATAAATTCACTACTCATTTCTGTCCTTGGTCTATTACATGACATTCCTTTTATTCTTGATTTGTTATTGTTTCGGAATTGGATTAGGTTGAGGGCTTGCTCCAATTCTAAAATGAAAAGAGCGGCAGTTCATTTTTCAGGAAAGTGCATTTTTATTACTTTTGGTTAAAGGCTAGATTCCTTCTTACAAAAAAAAAATATATATATATATATATATATATATATATATATATATATATATATATATATATATATATATATATATATATATATATATATATATATATATATATATATATATATATATATATATATATATATATATATATATATATATATATATATATATATATATATATATATATATATATATACCTATATAAATTAATTGTTCCATCTAATTTTTCAAATGTAACCTCTCTAATTTAGTTGAAGGTAATATATATTTTGATTTATTGTCTGGATATTTAACATGGGCAGTACCACAATGATATAAGTATTATATCCCTTATGTACCCTTATGTACTTATGTACTTTTGTTCCACATGTAAAACTGTGTATTACTTGTTGGTATTTTATGTAAGCCGTTGTTCTTGAGTTTTTTCATTCCTAGATGTTTCCAAATTTGTTGTGAAGAGGGAGGAAGTGTCATGACGTATGACCTTTATATTATTACAACGCCATTCGGCCGTGGCTCAATCCTTATATAAGTCACCCCTAGACCAAACGGGCTCTCTCCACTGAGAAAAATATTTACTGAACAAGTTTGTCAATCATTTCTTTTGCTGTATCCACGAATTTTCTTGTAAAATTAGACAAACGTTTTACCGTGAAGAAAAATTTATCCGTCAATTAAGTTTCACAAATATTTTGCCACTCCACAAGAACTTTTAGTTTTAGGAAAGAATGATACAAGCTTTTATAATAGACGAAAAAATATATAATAGGGTAAAAATCAGAAGGAAAGTCTGTCAGAATATGTTCATATCTCGAAGTTCATTTTACAAGAAACGATTTTTCACTACACCTAGACAAAATGCTGTCCCTCAGATAAAAATACTTTCTTTCTGTACAGCATGAATTTCAGTGTGTGATGACGATATATAGTAAATATTTTTCTCCGTGCCGACTACCCAGTTGCACTGGTTATTGTGCCTGCGTCGTGTCGAATAAAGAACATAAAGTAAATACATAACAATAACGAAGATCGTTCGGGAAAATACTCGTGACCAACTCCGCTCTGCATCCATAAGGATTACGCATTAAATTCTTACGTCTTCGCATTGCCTCTTTGCTTTGTACCGTTAATAAATAGAATATCGCTTCGCGAAGCGGCACGATTTAATTGGAGAAACAAGTTTCGAGATACTTGTTTAATTATACCCCTTCGTATTATACTTAAATAACTTTTCGTTTTTTTATTATTATGATTATTATTCTCAAATATTTCCCGCCTGAGTGCTATACACCCGAGAATTTCCCATTTTAATTATTCTCGTTTCAGTGGATCTGGGATAATCAAGTCGGTAGTCTGCTCTTGTTGCATTCGACTGCTTGAAGAGTTTCCTTTAGCTCGAGTCCCTTCTTGCCCCTACCCCCCCCCCCCTCCCCACCCAGCCCTCACTACCCCACGGCCCTTCGAAAATGCGAATTGCCATTCAGCGGACTTGTCAGCAACGCGCAGCAGAGATACGCTGTACTTAAAATAATGTGCCCATTATCGTGCGCTGATGCTCGTCAAAGAGTCACCCACTCCAAGACCGGTGAAATGTTATACGTAAGACGAACTTATTACATTCATAATTAACATGCGAATTAACAAGATGAAATATAAGGGGCGTGCTGGCCTTTGTCGGACCTTTTTCTTAGTTTGATTATTTATAATCGGGCTAAGTAGATCACGGAGGGAAATGATTAATTTCTTAAAGATCTTAAAACCGTTGTTACCTCGTTGAGGTTTAGGTGTCGTTGAGGTGTCGTTGAGATATATACTCACATTAGGTACATTTTATTGCAAATCTGATTAGATGCAATCTAAAAAATGAACTTGGAGGAAATAACTGGATATCGCATATTCATTAAATGTATACCGAGTAAATTATAGATGGCATATTATCTTTGTCATGTCCATTTACCAAAATTAACATGGTTTTCTATCCTTAGTCATTTAACCATAATTTAGCAGTGCGAATATCACAGTTAATTTATAAATAACTATTTCAAGCTGGGGGTTAATTTAATGCTAAATCATTTCAAGTGTTGGTATCCCAAAGTTTCGTACCTAGTACACTCTCAGATTTATTCACATGGCCTGTATGTGAATGCATTATCTTGAGCGACTCGATGTGATCTTTAGTAATTGGCATGTTAATCAATCCATTTTAAAATCGCCATCCACGCCGCCATGGCAATGATTCCCATGAGCGCATGCCATGTGGCCCATTGAACACGGATGTTTAGGGTATTTAGGCACTAGGCTGCGAGACGTATCGGGCAGTGATATCGGTAACTATAGCAATCCAGTGGAAACTCTACATAATCGGCTCCCAAACTTGCTAACCATCCCAATGAAAGGTCCAAAACCTCCTCGGGGCATCCTAACCTCAAATTCCCGTAGGTGGCAGGCTCCTGCAATGGCAGCCGAGAACCAAGAGAATCATTCCCAGGAAGCCATGGGAAGCTACCACGACATATTTGATTACAATCATTGCCATGATTTCATGTCACTATCACATAGGTCCATGTGAAGTTTTTTGAGAGTGTAGGTACACCTTTTATTCATTTGTTTTTATTATTTATTCATATTATCATCTTATTAGAATGGCGAAGTGGTTCAGACGTTATCAGGTGGTGGTAGTTGGCGAGTTTGTTGTTATTTTCCTTCAAATTCGACTAGAAAGGAGCTTACGTTTCAGTAGCTAACATCGCAGTTGCTAACCTCGCAGTTGCTAACATCGCAGATGCTAACATCGCAGTTGCTAACCTCGCAGTTGCTAACATCGCAGATGCTAACATCGCAGTTGCTAACATCGCAGTTGCTAACATCGCAGTTGCTAACATCGCAGTTGCTAACATTGCAGTTGCTAACATTGCAGATGCTAACATCGCAGTTGCTAACCTCGCAGTTGCTAACATCGCAGATGCTAACATCGCAGTTGCTAACATCGCAGTTGCTAACATTGCAGTTGCTAACATCGCAGATGCTAACATCGCAGTTGTTAACCTCGCAGTTGCTAACATCGCAGATGCTAACATCGCAGTTGCTAACCTCGCAGTTGCTAACATCGCAGTTGCTAACCTCGCAGTTGCTAACATCGCAGTTGCTAACATCGCAGTTGCTAACCTCGCAGTTGCTAACCTCGCAGTTGCTAACATCGCAGTTGCTAACATCGCAGTTGCTAACATTGCAGTTGCTAACATCGCAGATGCTAACATCGCAGATGCTAACATCGCAGTTGCTAACCTCGCAGTTGCTAACATCGCAGATGCTAACATCGCAGTTGCTAACCTCGCAGTTGCTAACATTGCAGTTGCTAACATTGCAGTTGCTAACATCGCAGATGCTAACATCGCAGTTGCTAACCTCGCAGTTGCTAACATCGCAGTTGCTAACATCGCAGTTGCTAACATCGCAGTTGCTAACATCGCAGATGCTAACATCGCAGTTGCTAACCTCGCAGTTGCTAACATCGCAGATGCTAACATCGCAGTTGCTAACATCGCAGATGCTAACTTAGCAGCTGCTAACATCGCAGTTGCTAACATCGCAGTTGCTAACATCGCAGTTGCTAACATCGCAGATGCTAACATCGCAGTTGCTAACCTCGCAGTTGCTAACCTCGCAGATGCTAACATCGCAGATGCCTACATCGCAGTTGCTAAAATCGCAGGTGCTGACGTAGTCCTTGACCTTGTCCTCAGCTTCGACGTGCGCGGCAAGCCACTGAGCCAGGCACGCCACTGGTCGGCGCCGGAAGTGTTCGGTACGCGGGCTTACTTCCGCACGGTGTCCGAACCTGCGACACTGGTGGTGGACGACATCCGGCGACACGACGAGGGTGTGTATCGGTGTCGGGTCGACTTCCGGAACACACCGACCAGGAACTTCCGGTACAACATCACCATCATCGGTGAGTGCCAAGACACGCAGTTTTGCATAGTAATTAATGTGGTTTTGACTTATTGGCCGGGCTAGGCCTGGAATGGGCGGGGAGGGGGGAGGGGAAGGGGTATATGGGATTACACAGAATCGAAATCATTATAGGATGTGTTTCCATTAAGATGGGTCTCAGGGTAAATGTGTTGCCTATACAAAAGAACGGACGTTTTCTGAATGTTTATTTGACAAGAAATACAGTTCTACAGATATACCTTCTAACAAATAGTACCAACATTACGATGAAACAAAAGGTATCCGAAAGATTCTTGCTAGTTGGGTGTAAATAACTTACTTTTAGGTCTATTGAGAGAGAATTGTTATTTTTACATGCAGTGCTTATAATATGCATACAGAACGGTTTCTCGATAGCTTTACTATCGTTCTTTCAAGGACAAAGTATAATGATTAGAATTTTGCCAATTTTGCAAGTCGCGTGTAGTAGTGTGTAGAAATGTAGAAATGTGTAGAAATGTAGTGTGTAGCGTGTAGAATCTATAGCATTATATTATGTTACATAAAAAAATCATATAAAGTGTAAACTATGCTTTGTTTATTTTAATCGGGGCTCCACAATGCAAACGCTTCCACTTCCATGAAAATAATGTGAATACGTGGATTTTTGCGACGGGATAATATAATCGTGCCTTTGCTCACACAAGCTCGACATCAAATGTAAATCAGGATTGCGCAGGAGCTTTCAAGGACAAAGTAAAATTATTACAATTTTGCCAATTTTGCCAGGCTTGTGTAGAATGGAAAGATATAATATCTATAAGTTATAACATAACACTATGTAACCTAAATTAATCATGTATAGTTATTATAATAGGGATTCCACAATGCAAAAGCTTCCACTTCCATGAAAATGGTACATAAATATGCGGATTTTGTGCGATTGAATAATATAATCGTGCCTTTGCCTACACAAATTTGACTCGAAATGTTAATCAGGACTGCGCAGGAGCGTCGGAAATGGAGCTGTGCAGAGGCTGGCAGCTCATTTGCAGCTATCGATAGCAACGTCCAATTACACCGCTTGTAGCGCAATGCCTTTTCATGCTAGATAACTTTCAATTAAATAATCTGCCCTCAAACAAAACCCGAAAAATTACCATTTCTCGCATCGCAAAAGAATTTCATATCATATGTTTTTTATGTTATTTTTTGTGCGAGAGACTCAACTGACTAATCCATTGAGCTTCATGCAGAAAATTTTTTCAGAACACATGGTTTTGATATTTTATGAAATTAGAATTTAAAAAAAAAAAAACAGTGGTGTGAGCGGTATAGCCTGAGAGAATATTATAATATTTACCTCTTTTTTGCCTCATTCCATGCAATTAACAATACATGTTCGCTCGCAATGAAACAATAATACATTTTGCATTCGTCAACTATAATTTAAATAATAATAATAGGGTTTTGCCACCGTAAGCTCGAATGGCTCGTCTTCATTGTTATATGACTGGGAATCCATATTGGTATCGCCGTGAGCTATTTTGCCTGATTTAGCACAAACTAATTAATTTTTTGGTTTAAAATAGATCCAAATGATTATAATCCACCGGCAAAAATATGGGGATTATTGCCCTAGTTGTCGGCGAATGGCTCCGCTCGACAAATTTTGTAATGTAATTGCTGCTTGCACACCTTAATAAAAAAAAAACGTTGAATACTTCCAGGGCAAAAGGATAAATTCAGATAAAATATAGCTTTATAAAGAAAAAATAAACATGTATTATAATTGGACTACAAAAAGACTCTCCAGCTTACATCTACGTTGAGTTCACAGTGAAATATTACTTAATTCAAAAAGACATTATTCGCACGTTTACCACTAGAGCAAATACACTGCCACTTATCCATGCAGATTAGCACCGCACCAAAATCTCTCACAGAAATGCAGTAAACCTATGTATTAAAATGAAACAAGACTAAAACAAATTGCAATGTTCTGTAAGAGGATACAAGAAAAAGGATAATACAAGAAAATTTGTACTACAAGAAAGCTTCCAGGACGATTTTTTTAAATAAATCATTCTATAGAAAAACATTTTTAACAGTAAATTTAAATTCTTTTGTGTAGTTTTCAGTTTAAATTATGGAATGCAGTCACATAATTCTACTTTTCAAGTTGAAACAAATAAAATATAACTATGAACCCAGGGAGAGAAAAAGCACCTTAGCCTCGCTTGCTGGTTAAGGCTGGTTAAGAAATTAACAGTCCGTTTAATTGTCGTCAAGCTTCTGATTGGCTGTTAATTCTTCAACCAGCCATTGAGTAAACGTTGCTTATTGTGTCCACTGTCCTTTACTATTATGATACTCTTTCCACATTCTACTTTACCCAAAGAATTGCCATGTGTAGGCTTCAGGTCACCCAAGCATTCGTTTTGGCGGAAGACCCGGTCCTGTGAGATCAACAGAAGTAAAGAAACACCGAGCCGAATAGATATTGAATTCCCAGTTCAGTTCTGAAGAGAGATTGAAGGCATTGAAGTTGGTACCCCAGCTCTACACACCTTGCTAGTTTATTAATATCAACCACTCAAAAGCATGGATTAGTAGACACTCCATTTGTTTGATATTAAACCGCTCTTTGTGCTCATTGATGGTGCTCATTGATTGGAGCCTGCTACAGTACCAAACCAACACCGAATGCCCCCACTACCCTTTCTCCTGATTAAGTTAGGGTAGGTTAGGTTAGGTTAGTCTAGACTTGGTTAGGTAATCTCTTCGAACTCGTCAAAAACAACATGTCATGTGCACATATACTTATCCTTAATTCTTGATGATCCTCAACTTCGGTGATCTCACGAAAACTGGTATTTCCATCACGCCAAGCTACGTCCCTCCATAAAGGATTTCAGCACATGTAATGGCGCTAAGAAATAGTTGGCTGGAGCAATATGCCTGGTCGCAGGAATCATCCGTCCGCTAGCTACGAGAGGCAGCATCCCATCTCGATTGATCTCGAACGGTGGACGCTTATTTGCGGTTCGTCGGCTGAGCGCGGCTGGACGATTTGCGCAAGCAGCTTACGCAAATCAGCTCGATGTTTTAACGAGATGCCAGCGCGACCTGCCGCCACGACTTGTCACCGCAACAGACGAAATTGAACGTCAACACTTTTTTAACCACGCGGCTTTCGGATGTGTTTGCTCATCTCTGGCGATGTGAGAGAAGTTTTTTTAATCTCGGTATAGAAGGATTAAAATTAAATGTTGGTTTACCTCTAGTTTTAATTTTTATCTTACTTTCTGGGTCAATATAATATTTGCTTCAAAAATTCAACCTGTTTTTTTTTGCAATATATTAAGCCACATCGGATTTTTTTAAATTCTAGTCTATATTTTGTGGTAAATAATAGGAAATTTTAAAATGCGAATTAATTGTACGTTCCTTCCATTTTTGCAATCATTTCGTTCGACATTTCTTTAGATTTACTGGATCCTCAAGACTTTGCCCCTGAACGCAGCCCGCAGATCAAATAACTTAATACGTTCACCAGCAGTGAAATTCTTTGACCAGCCATCGATAATGTTATTTTATTGAAATTTTTAAACTCATTTGAAGTTAGAAATTAACAGATATCTTCAAATTTATTCCGTAATATCATTCTGACTCGAATTCTTGGACCCAAAATATGTTGCGTCACTCACCAAAATAGCCAAATCACGTGGCTATCATTTGCTATTAAAACACACACATACTTTTAATTACGCGTACAGTTAAACTTTCTTGCCAGTGACCAAACCCAAATTTTCTAGCCTTCAATCGACTAACCCCTGAACGCAGCCCGCAGAGCACAGAACTTGGCACCTCCACTAGCAATGCTTTTTTTACATTTTAATCAAATTTTAAACAAAAAACAAATTGTCAAAGTCAACATTATGTCGTAAAACAATGCCAACAAGAAATCTTGTGCCAAAATGGTTGGGCTTCACCCACGAGCAAAGTTTCGTACAGTCACGTGCTTTTTTTCCAGGTCAAGACTCGGCCATTTACAATCTAATATTTTTACTCCATACCACACTCTTATAACACTTATCCTCAAGCACAAAGGTATCACATTCATATTCCTAGTTTTTCATTAAAGGGGCGCTAACGTAATCAGTGGAATGGTAGTTGACCCCATGCCCCCAGACCTACTCTGCTCGTGCTTTTTTGTGATGTGTGCTAATATTTGCCTCGCGTGCAATGTCACCTATTTTATACTTCAGTGTCAATTCATTATTGAATTGGGTAATTATTTGCCATACTCATACCTCAACATCATCATTAATTTTGACCTAGTAAACTTCGTGCCCGCTGCTTGCACGTACGAGCCGAAGCTACCCACCACCATATTAATTGTAAATAACACATTATATTGTCAATAACACACTTTTAATAATTTACAGCCAGATTAATTAGCACGATTGCGTAATACACGTGCACATAGAAATTTAAATCTAATTTTATTTTAGTTCAACGATTCATCGACAACAAGTTTAGCAAGGCATGATAATTTTCACAGAACTCCAATAAACGTGTCTTCCATGTATTATTTATAAAGGAACTAACATTTTTCATTTAAAAAATTTTGTGAAATTCTAAGCAACCAATATACTTATTGAACACGTTTATATAGAAATGTAAAATCTTAAGATCTTTCATTTCATATTTCATAATGAATTTGTGCAAATTTCAACGTTCTTACATCCACAAATCTATTCCCCTCACCGCTCTAAAGCATCTACGCAGCTGGAATCACACATGTCCGTATTTGTGATAAATCGAAAGTGATTCCTTTAAACTGGTCGCGGGCCAGATATCTGGCGGCTGCTCAAAGACACGCGTTCAATCCCGTGGCCAGCATACCTCCGACTCCGAGCACGGGCGTTTAAGAGTGATGGTTATTCCTTCTGCATCCCCGAATGATTGACGTTGAAGTATAATATATGTCGAACAAAACTGTCCATGTATCAATCCATGTGCGTGCCAGGCCTGTGCTCGAGCCCAGTCAGAACTGGCAAGATTGTTGAGCATTCGAGGGAAAGGGGGAGTGGTTGGAGAGACTGCTGCAATTTGTCAAGGTAAATTGAATAGACTTGGGATCGTGTGCCTTGCAGTCAATCAGAGAGATCTGCCAGTCATTCCCGAACGCCGAATGCCGCAGCAAAACGGGTTCGCGTCCCGGAGTTAATGGCAAGGAGTAAAGGGTTAGAGGAACTGGCATGTTACATACTTACTTTGCTCTATCCAACTTAGTAACAGATATGGACACGTCTTGTTGAAAACCAATAACACTCTAATATTGATATTGTTCTACATCTGAAACAATAAATTCGCGGCTGTTTTCTGTTTTCTTTTCGGGAACATGATAAATTTTTAAACTCACTTAGTCTCTGCGCTTGGTACTGAGTTTTTTATGAGCACTGTTTATGACAGGCCGTGCGATCGAGCTCCGGTGGGCACATAGTTGTTTTATTTTCTAAAGTGCACGCATTTCTTCGCAGTAACCTCGGTCGACGCTGCTGCATTACGTTATTGTCTTGAAGTAATGCGTGTGTGGGAGCATCTGACTCAACCTGCCAATCCTGGCTCCACTCACAAGAGAACAGGGAGCAGTTTTTAAGGGACTCTTACCAAAAGAGCCAGGTGTTTTAGTACGGTTTGTGTTTGAAATCACATTTTACTTCAACTATGAGGCTTCAGTTTTTACCTCATTGGCCTATATCAAGGTAGACAATGCCATTTATTTTTTTATTGTTTGGTAACGATAGGCATTTCACTCTGTCATAAAAGCATTAATGTATTGATAATAATTAATGATTTGGAATCCATTATTCATTTTATACACTTTAATTAATTCCATGGCTCTGTTTAATTCCCTATTCAAATACCGTATTTATCAGATTAATAAATCTCACTTGACGGTTACCAATAGCTCGATGAGTTCTATTTATGCAGCCAAAAAATTTCTACACAATATGTCAATTGTAACTCGATTTCCTGTAACAACCTCTGTTAACATGCTCATTTGATTGCAGCTACTTTACTTTTCTAGTACGAACCATTCCATCATGTTCCATCGAATGGATCTAATCAATACTATTGACGACCTTTATCTGAATCATTGTTCCAAATTTGCTCTTTCTAGTTTTAACATCAGCACACCCCAAGTTTTATCAAAGAGGATATTAAAGTGTATACGATTTTTGCAACGTTATTTTGGTACTAAATAACAATCGACTCGACCGAGAATAACATTTCGAGCTTGTTAAAATCAGACTTCATTAATAAACTCGAAGTTTTGAAATGCAACTCCATGCGATAATCTCATCTCGTAGACTAGGCATACTGAAATCTGCTCAAGTTACATAGCTCCTAGGAAAATTGTGTCTTGGTCGTGTCTTGAACCAAGCGAAAAAAGCCCCGCCTCCAGTGCGTCTCCAGATTTGTGTCAATAGCAGGCATCGGAACGTCAACTGACACCACTCACAGCGTCAATATGCGTCCTATCACCTACAAAGTGTTGCTGTATTACCCTCAACACTTTCCCCGTTTCGTTCGACATTATGGTTAACGTCAAAAAGCTAACTTCCGCCCTCCGCACTCTCACCTCCTCCCCCCCCCCCCACCCCTTAGCCCATGATCCACGTGTACGTTTTAAAAATGACCCTGCTCGAGTCTCAGGCGAGATTCGATATTCGCTTAAAACAACCCCCCCCCCCCTTACAAAAACGTTGAGGAGCCTTTTTTTAACAGAATGCTGCATATTGCATGAGTGCTCGTACAATATCTGATAATAATTATATTTGTGGTTTACCAATGTGATATTTTTTTCATGCTGAAAATGGTGTATTTTACCTACACGTATAGTACGCCCATGTGAACATTTACAGTCTGCAGTCTCCAAAATCCTCCAAGGAAGAACAATTGTCTTGCGCTTTGTGAAAATTAGAAGGCAGCTTCACTACAGCCCTTAGCAAAATAACAGCGTATCATTGATGCGCAGGTCAAAGATTCTACTTAAGCCGCTTTTGCACATCAACTCATCCTATTTGGGACTCCCAGTGATCAGTTCGCGTTTAATTGCCAACTAATCAAGACCACCGAACAAAACCAATAAATGTGCAGCGTTCCAAGAAGTGCACTTTGAACGTTGAGCACATTGCAGCGTAATCATCAGGGCAAATTGGACATGTAAACACCGCAATGCTATATTCCTCAAAACAATTGCCAACAATTTTTATTTAAATAAAAGCAGTATTATTTTGGTAATGCGATGCCCACTCTCGTTGAAAACCCATTAATCACCAAACGCAATGAAAGCCGTCCCGGGTTCTTTTATTGCGTGATCAAACAAACTAAATCGAATGACTATGCCGGGCGTAAAGGGTTTTTGCAAAAGAGCAAATTGGTGTAAAATAGCGTTGATTTGAACAGCTCTCTGTGAAAGAGGAGCACATAAGGGTCGGTTGAAGGGGTGGGTAAACCCCTGTCCACTCCCCGAAATCCTGGGTCGGCGCTAAGAGCAGGTTCACTTTTATGGTAGCGTAATGATACGTGGCGTGGGTGACATTAAATGCGTGCGATTCAATGACAACTCTTTTGCGTGCGGCACGGACGCGCTGTCGCACGCACCGTGGGCGTTGAGGGCGAAACAACAGCCGGCGCGTGCTCCTTTAGATTGACTCACGAAACTGGCAAATAATTGTTATTCGCGCGGGGAATGAGAAACCTGACAATCGGCAACAACTATATTCCGTTTAGAATAAGAAGTTTAGAAACGCTTGAATGCTAAATTTCCAACGTCAACATCAGGAAATCTGTTAGAGTTCATTAATCATTAAAATCCCATTTTGAAATGGTTTTTTTGAAAGTTAGAGGTGCGGTTTTTTTTAATTTTCGAGTATTTGGTGACTGGGCCCGGGCTTTTAATGTCCGGTGTTATGAAGGCAGTATTTTTTGTTGTGTCTCAATGTTATGAGCAATGCGATATGCACTGCATGATTGCGAATTACCACCGACAAGTGTGGCACACATTTACAATACTTGGAATTATCAGCAACTTGAACAATGTTCAAGTTTGTTCAAATTCAATTCCAAGGAATAATTCCAATGTTCAAATGCAATGTCCTTTCATAGAGATTTCGACCAATGATCCGTTACAGTTTCATATTGTTTCGCATATTGCATCTATCTCATTAATAATAAGTTGGCGATTTCATTAACCAATGCTTCGTGTTCGCTACGGGCACTTTGAGAGCTTCACAAACTAATTCACAGCAATTTCGAAGCTTGTTAACCTTTTAAAGCCGAGACAAGAAGGAAGCACTAATCTTATTATAAAATTTGCTTGAGTAACGCCATGTACTTATCGACAACCAGCGAACACCCGATTAAATACTGATGCCCCTCATTCACAGAGCCTGTTGCTCTGCGAGAAGTTCCATCAGTAGCATCGTTTTAAAAGATGGTCGGATTGATGGCAGGCAGTTCCCCGGATGACAGGTCATCTCTGTCTAGCGTTAGCATTGCCAATTTAGCCGCTAGCCGGCCAGGGCTAAAATAAGAGTATACTTTATCAGTGCCCCCTCTGGGCCATATGTTTCGCACTCCGCAAACCGGTATACCAAGCTGACCTAACGCCTTAGTGAAGGAGATGTTGCTTTCTTTGGCGGTACGGTGGCACATTGATCCATTGGGATGAGGCATAATTCCAGCCATTGCGCCATTCTTCCGGGCAAGCCTGGCTACACACCTAGCCTCTACTCAATCTGTCA
This sequence comes from Nemoura dubitans, assembly GCA_921293005.1. NCBI lineage: Eukaryota > Metazoa > Arthropoda > Insecta > Plecoptera > Nemouridae > Nemoura > Nemoura dubitans. The sequence continues at coordinate 65,132,628 of OV121073.1, read as the reverse complement.
GTCTTGCCACCACCAACGCCGGAGGTCTCCGTTTCACACTTTGCAGAAAGCGCGATACCGGAGATGGTAGATACTATAGATAGTGACAGTTCTTAATTAAAAAAGAAAAAAATGTGCAGCGCGCGGCGCCACGAGAAAATATAAACTCTGACATCTTCATCCATTTCATCTGTCTCCACACATTTCATCCGCTATATGGGAGAGAATGGCGCGATTGTTTTATCCACCGGTGCCATTGTCATTGTACAATATAGACGTCATTAATTATTCTCTTTGCATTACCACTAGATTCTGACACAAATCAAAATAATGATATCTGAAGTAAGTTAACCATGGGACTGGGGTGTACTATTTAAAGTTGTTAGCGTGGCGGGACAAATAGAGCGGACCCCGCCCGTGCACCCCATGCTTTTCCACGAGGAAATGATTGCAGCCCATTGTGGGAGACAGTTAGGCGAGCTGTTAGAGTTGGGAATTGTACGTCAGTTACAGGAAATGCACATGTTTAAAAAGTCGCAAGCGTTATTCAGTATTAAACTTGACTATTACCTACAGCATAACATATTACAGAGGCACAATAAAACCATCAGATATTGCTGTTTGAACATTGTGAAGGGAAAATGGTATTACGTAGATTATATTACTGGACTAAAATGTGAATAAAGCTTGAATAAATACGACGTCTGCCCCATTTTTAATTATAACTGCTACTGCAATCTACGGTTCCAAATTGAGTATAATACCTACCTACCTATCTATAGGTACGACGACACAAAAAAAGCATACCGTTAAAAAGCTCATACAAATAGACTGGTACACGTTGATATCTAGGACTCCACCGTTCTTCTTGGTCATCTGTCTTGGTAGGTGCTTCTCGGCATATTCCTTAGCGAGTATGTCAGTAAATAATCGATGTTGTTCATACTCCCGCAGAAAATTAATCTTGTGGTCATACAAGTCAAATATAAAGGGAAAAATGTAACATATAAAAGCGTTAGTAAATGATCGTACGAGAACTTTTCAGTCTTTTTGCTGAATAACTGACGACATTCTCTTTCAATAAGCATTTGCAAACCAATTTCAGTTACAATATGCATGTTTTCAATTGAAATTCAACGGCACTCAACTTTTTCATGTTTAAAAAGTTTCTAAAATGCTCGCTTCGTTGCGTCGCGCGTAACTCAAGAGTTTCTAAACTCTACGGCCACGCACTTCGCGCAGTAATCTCTTACCTCTCTTACCTCTTCGAGAAGTTATCCGCGCTCGTAATCATAACTCATCGGCAGACGTGCGAGATGAAAGTATGAAAGATGAAGGTGTACATTGTGGAGCCATTAGCCCAGTGCGCGCCACGTCGTTCGCGTTCAATTGTAGATATTCGTAACTCATTTATCAGCGAGTTGCGCGCTCGGAACCTGCTGAGGTAGGGGCAAGCTGCGAATAATAATTTCTCTGTGATGACAGAAGATCTGATCAGAAAGAACGCGCCCCGCGGGGAGACCATGAACAGCTACACATTCCCGAAGCAATCAATTCCTTGCGAAACGCGATCGTCCTGCAAGAATTGAAATTCTTTTCTTGGAATTAATGTTAATAATAGACATGGTTTTTTTTAATGACTTTCCGTTCGGTTTCTATCTTGCTCAAAGTCAGTGGTGGGGTACAAAAAAATGAAGTAAGATATTATTCAAAATGAGCTGCGCTGAACGCTGGATTTAATAAAATTCGTTCGTTTTGAAGACTGCTGTCAGTGCCGTGACGCCATCGTCAGTTCTAGTCATGCTTTTAAACTCCACGCACAATTCCTGTGATACAGCTTAAAGCATACGCACCGACGTCCACAATGACATTGCTTCGGAGTTTACGCAAAACTTTGTCCCTCCGTTATTAATGTATTCCGCAAGCATCCTAGCTGCCGCACAACTTTCACCTAACTAACTATACAGGCCTATCATTCGCGCATCCATTCTTCTTTAATTAGCACCAAGATGAAAATAATATATTTACATCCTAACAAAGGGGATTTAAAAGTTAGGTATTTGAACCTTTGTGAGCCCAGTTTATCAATCCCCTTTCATGTGAAATCGAACCGAAACCATGGGCCAACAGAGTATCAAGGACGGCGGAGTGATTATTCGAGTGCGTACACGCTTGGACGCGTAAACAGGATTAACAAGGTGATGACGATGGGGTGTGTTTGTTTTGCAGTGCCCCCGGAGCACCCAGCAGTGTTCGACCGGTGGGGGAGGCTGCTGAACACCTCGGTCGGACCCCACAACGAGGGCGACGATGTCTCTCTCACCTGCCGCGTCATTGGAGGTAAGCCGACCGCGCATAGCGCCAGAGCCGTCAAAATCCAACGCGCTCGATGCCTTCTCGCATGCTCATTATGTTGCTTTACTGGGGAAAACTGCTCTCGTTCGTTTTTCCTTATATTAGAACTGTATTTAGTTTCATATTGAAATGTACCAATTACCCTAATCAAACAGGAAGCATTGCCTAAAGCTGCGTTTACAGCGATGCTAAGCGGCGGCGTCGCTGACCGTGTCGCTTCGCAACCAAAAAGATAAACATATTCCACGTCGGTCAAAGCGAAGCGACAGGGTCGCTAAGCTCTGTGACGTCACCGGGAACGGCCTTCTGATTGGCTGTTGCTTGCGAACTCGTCTACGACGCCGTCGCTTCGCAACGCTGTAACGCTGCGTTAGTATCATTTTTTAATGTTATAACTGCCACATAGGTTGAAACTGATTACTTGATCTCGAAACAGTTATTTTCGCAACTTGTTGAGTCCATTCATGCACTCAGAAATGTGTTTAAACTTATTTTTTCAAGAATAACAATACAGAGAGACCTTGTTGAATTTGAGTTGAAGGAATCTGTTCTCGCTCGTTTTTCTTAGATTATACAAGCTTATACAACTACCCTATTTTAATGGTAAACCTACAGACATTATGTGACTATGCATTACTCGATTTCTTCGTCATTATTAATACTTGTCAAACACGATTACTAGATTTTCCTCCTTTCACAAAGAGAGGCCGCCATGTTCCGACAGCGCGCGTCCAAGCTCTTGACAAAAGACTGCAGGCGCGGCCGCTCGTGAGACGCTTGCTCCGATATCGGTTCAAATATATCGACCGCTTTTGCCGCCAGGAACTTTGGGCTGTGATTGTCTGGGAGAAAGTGTCCAGACATCGCTCATCCAGCCGTCTAGAGACCTAGGTTCGGTCAGGAGCAGGGAAAGTGTGGAAACGGTTTCACGCAGTTGTCCAGGGAGTTTCAAGGGCATGTTTCAATGTCGTATCACGGGAACGTGTTGGATATTTCCTCATCATAGTCCCACTACATAATTTGAAATACTTTTTTAAGAGATAATTTCATTTCATTATACATTTCTCTGAAATCTCTAATAAACTCACGACTTTTTGCCCGAATTGGCATCTTTGAATCATTATTGAAATTTGAAATTTAAATTTTTACGTGTACTTAGTTTTATCTTCAAAGTTCTACGAGAAAAATAAAATGCATAGGAAGAAAATGAATAATACACAGAGAAACATTTTTTTACTGTCCACAAGATTTTATAGTTTCAAACGCTTGCGAAATCATCAGTATGCAACGAAATATAAGTAATGCAGCCACTCGAAATGTCCAATAAAACCATTCCCCACTCGAGCTATAGCAACTACCTATATAACCCCATTGACCTGGTTTGTGGTTTTAATACAACATCCCCCAAGTTTCCAAAGTTTCATCTTAATCCCCTGTCCATTTCACACGACGTACTACGTGGAATGAACCTGCATCTGTCTGGTTAGGGCTTGCTGGTGTGCTAGTAGCTGTCTTTGAGATCTATAAGATAGATGCAGAATGTCTTGGCGTGATAGTTAACGAAGGCCTGCTAGCAAGTAAATGCTGCTTAAGGATGGTATCCGAAAACAGTTGGTGCTGTTGTTAGTAGGTCTTATCTCCGTGGGAGATCGCCACATGCACAGCATGAAGGTAGCTTGGTTGAATTAGGTCTGGCCACAATATTTGTCTAATGGCAGTAGGTACCCACTGACTATGGTTATTTTGGCTATACCTACGCGTCTTCTGAGTGGTTTGCCCATACATAACCTCAAATGTTTGTTTGCTCTAACGATAAAATAACATTGAAACGATTCACTTGAGCTATACGACGAGTTCTTAAATAATAACGAGATGATAAAACACGTTTATGATTTCCTCTCTGCGAAATGTTGGTAACTTGAGAGCTGCATCCTGGATTATTGGGACGCTGTGTCAATATCATTGACCAGGGCGCCGGTCGTTTGGATGTTTGGTCGCTTGGTCATGACTTCCCTTCAAAAGGTTCGGTTACGCTCCAGTGGCTAGCCATGAAGAAAAATACTTCGACAGTATAAACATAATAAAGCTACTTTTTTGCTCAATAAAACTTTCAGAGATGTTTAGGAACGGAGTTGTTCTGAACTAAACTGAACTGAACTAAACCCAATGAATCTGACCAGCATTTGGAACTTGAAATTTCAGAAATCATACAATTGATTCAAATATATTGTTCAAAAGGTTTCGGAATTAAAATGAATCTGAAGATTTTAATAGCCAAGCAAGTGTAAAGGCAAACTAAGAAATAAGGATTCATGGAAGGCATCTGCTGATCCGCCAAATATAAAGAAAATTCATCCGTATAAAAACATCCATTAGGTAGATAACACATTCTTAGGTAAATTTCCCGTTCATCACAAGTCTAAGGTAAATTTATTATTCTTAGATCACCTTTATACACCACAAACTTTCCCGTTGCACCTTTACCTTCTCTGCTAAGTCTAGCATGAAAAATAGTTTTGTCTTCGCTCATCCTTCTCATAAGTATCGTGTTCTCCGGCGCCCCAGCACTCGCCCCCCCCCCTCCCTCCCCCACCTCACTCTTCCCCAACGATCGTGTTCACCTATATCGCTAGCGCTCCTTTTTCCCTCGGCTCTCAATTTCTACTCCAGGCTTTATTTATTTTACCTGCATTTCCAAGGAATAAACAACTTGCGAGTCTTAAACCCAGGAAAGCTGATACAGACAAGAGCTCTTCCCCCACCGTCGGCCCCACCCCATTCAACCAACTGCATACATTTTCTAAAAAAGAAAATTGAAAACATCAGCAAGTGCTTTTGAATAACATGTTTACATGAGCGTTTCTTGGCATCGATATTGAAGGCGATCGCAGGTCTCTTTTCCCTTGGAGAGCCCTCCTGAGTACACGGACATCGCGCTGACATGCTTGAATAAGCTTATGCTTCATGCCGGATATTATGCAATAGCTGTTGCCGTGTGCAGCGCTCGAGGTTTCGATTCAATTCGAAGGTACGCTGCGAATAAAGCTAACCTGCAGTTGAATTCTTTTATACCTTTCAAATGTAACGATTATTCCTGAATCTGACAGCTCTGGAGAAACGAACTATTTCCATGCTTATATTCCATCGTTTCACGGCTTCCTGGGGAAATTTAAACAATTCTTTTGTCTCATTTTGTCAGGCATCGTTCAAGTTCACAAGCTCAATATATAACCACTTTTTCTTGATTTCTCTAATTAATTTTGTATCTAGCGATTCTTCGGAGAAGCAACCGCCTGGGTTGCTGGCTTACGAAACCAGCAAAGCCCGCCAGCGGTCTGAAAATTCCCAGCTCCCCCCCCCCCCCCCCTTCCTCCACCAACTCAGCCCTTGGTATAAGTCTTGAAACAAGTGGTTTACCCTTTGCCAAAAATACGTAAGCGTTAATTCCAGTAATAATAGAACGCAGTTTCATTGAATGCATAGTGTTCCTGGAGAGATTCTTTTTTTATGGAAATTAAAAGTGGGAAACAAACAAACTATACCCGTTTGCACCAAACGGAATACCGTCAAATTCCGTAAATTCCGCTAGCATTCAACTTAGAACGCATTCGGCCGATCAAAGCCTCATGAAACTGTGCTAGCGAACACCTGATTGATGTCATTTGGCCTTGATGATCTCGCCATCATCTTCCTATTCTGATGCGTACGTGTTTAGAGTATACGAACATGCTTAGTCACCTTCACTGTTTCCCCTTAATTGATTATCCAAAATTGTTACCATTATCTGTTTAAAAACGTAACAATTTTTCTGAACACGTACTTCCCGTGTTTATTATTAAATCTTCTCAAGATTGCATATCCATCAAGGTTTTAAAATAAATTTGAAAAATATAACATTCATTAAAATTCTCTTTGCAAAAAAAAATATCAAAATAACTAGCCCTACCAATTTTCTGCTCGCTAAATTCCCGAGCATTTCCTTGAAAATAACGAAGCAATTTCCTTAATGTCACTGTTCCTCGTTGTTATTTTGTGCCCGCTACACTTTTTCTTTTATACCTTTACCATATTTTTTTACCGTGCATATAATAATAACATTTGCAACATTTCCGTGTGGTGGCAGCCACCGCGCTCAAGGTCCCTCACAGCCTCCGGCGCCGGAGCATCGTCGCTAATCCGTCTAATGCACTTCACCGGCACACGCCCATTACCCCCCTTCTTTTTGCTTAAACACTGTACGCCGAGGCGACCTACAGTAATATGTTACAAAATCCTATTTAAAAAATTCCCAGAGTCATTTAGCAGACGTGACACTGCTTGACTCAGTCAAAATATAAAGCCTTTAATTAATCGTCCCCTTGCTCCGCTCGACGCTGTACTACGCATTGCCGCTTGCTTTTTTTACACCTCTTTTTTATGTAAGCTTGGAGTAAATAATTATATGTGCAGATGAACGTAAAGATGAACCCAATTAAAATAGAGCTGGGACGTAACAACAGGGAGATGTGATTTACTCTCGTAACGGCGTGGCCCTTGCGAGGGAATGGAACACACCATTAGCTGGAGGACCTTTTGCCACCAATTACCAATGGCAAAAATGACAAAACATCGTTAGTTATGGAAAATGACGAGCGACTGATTCTCATCTCCAAACGTTGTTTTTTCATGAGATTTTAAATATTACCTATGTATTGTGCGCTTATGAACGTAAAAGTATACTTGTAAAGTATAAATAAGTTAGTAAGCTAGTAAGTAATTAGTAAGTAGTAGTTAGTAAGTTAGTAAGTTAATAGTAATAGTAAGTTAAAGTAAGTATAGGCGTTTCTCTCCGATACCTTTTGATCATCACAGTGTAGTTTTAATTCAGGGCTGCTTAACAATGCTTAAAATAAAGCTTTCAAGCAAACACATCCAATAACAGTACATACATGGCAACATTTTCTTTATACAGACACAATTTAAACAACAGTTGTGTTTTTTGACATCAGCTTCGTGCCATTGAAGCTAGTACCTGAATTACATAACCGAATATAGAATAAGAAAAGAAAGAATATGAAAGGCATAAATAATAAGTACTTACAGTGACTGGATGATCTTGATCCCTAATATCATATGTGAACTCAATCCCAGCATACACTGTCTTGAGAGGTCTGAGAACAGCCCGAGCGGATTGCGGATTGTGTTCCTGACTGCCGCCGGCGACAATGATTGTATCTTGCCTTGATCCATGTATGACCTTGAATTACGAGCAGTACATTCTTAAATGAGTCCTCCGAATTGCTTTTAAAAGAACAAAAAATTTTTGCGGAGGAATTGTCGCACATTTTCGTTTTGGCGCGGCACCTCCTCGTGACGTATCCTTGGGGAACGGCTAGCGCCAGCAGCAAGTGCTCGGCCGCGCTACGCAGTGTCTAGTATTAGACAGATAGCTTTCGCGATCGGGTCGCTTGTCGATTTGGAGTGCATATGGCAGGACCTCCACATAGTATGGATCCGAAGTTCTCTCAGACAGAAATCGCGGGAAATAATGTTAAACTAGGTAGCCGAAGAAAGGAGACGTGCAGAGATATTTGAAGGGCGGACATGAAATACCTTGTGTTGACTGTTCTGTTTAGCACATCAATGTTTTTTGTAATTACATCGATGGAGGCGTGCTCAGTAATGCACTCGCCTTCCTGACACAACTCTCGTATTTGAAATGGTTATAATGGTCGCTGTCCATTGAGATGCAATTGCCACTGCGTAGCGTGGCCGAGCGCATGTTGCTGGCGCTAGCCGTTCCCCAAGGATACGTCACGAGGAGGTGCCACGCCAAAACGAAAATGTGCGATTATTCCTCCGCAAATTTTTTTTCAATACATTCAAACGGGATCTTTAATTAATTGGTATTCTGTACACAATATGTTTTTTTTAAAGCAATTCGGAGAACTCCTGAAACTTCTTCTTCTTCTAGCTATACCTCTTTATCTCACAGGCTCCATGATTGATACCTACACATTATGCGCTGCAGATGAGTATGGTTTATTTTCTTAGTAAACAAACGGGAAAATCTGGTGACCTTGAAAGGTTTGGCCTTGAATGGTTTGGCCTTGAGATCTTGTTCATATTTTATCGTATGCAATCCTTCAGGCAGAGTCTGATGAAGAACTGTCGCCCATTCCCCTACACCCAACAGAGAGAAGGGCACACACCCTTGATACGACTAGAAACTCAACGTCCTCCTTCCTCTCATCGCAGGCAAACCGGAACCGGCAGTCCGGTGGCTGGTGAACGGCGTGCTCGTGGACGAGGAGTACGAGCACAACGCCGGCGACGTGATTGAGAACCGACTCATGTGGCCGTCCATCGGCAGACAGGACCTCAACTCTGTGTTCAGCTGTCAAGCCATCAACACCATGCTCACCGACCCGAGGGAAACGTCGCTCGTGCTGGACATTCAGTGTGAGTACACCACATGTTATGTCATCTTTTGTGTTCGGTGTTCACGCGGTGGGTGGTGAATCTCTATCATTCTGTAGATCGAGGTCTCAGAACGCTTACGGTCATATGCCATATTTACCAAGCTGTGCATATAATGTGATAAATAAGCATTCTGAATAACGCTGGGAATGGTAATAAATCGATTCCTAGCTAAATTTTCAAATGGATGTTATAACGCTACACTAACTTCGGACATAGACGAATTGATAATTGATGCAAAATATAAACATTCGTCCCAAAAAGTTCAAAAGTGGTGTTAGAAGGTATATGAAATTCATGCAATTCAAAATGCTGAACAAGCTCTAAAACTATATTGTTTACTGTGTTATATTAACTTAACTGGTGCATGGCAAGAGTGTCTGCGAGTATCTGATGTGATCTTACGATGGTTACCTACACATTGCTCTTTGAAATCAGAGAAAGTTGCATTGCAGAATCGTGACCCGTTTCATTCGAATCTATATTCGTCCTCAAAACCCAGTTACTTTGGTTCCTAAATGTACGCAATAACTTCACTGGGCTGCGCTACATTGTAACTGCACAGGAACTCCTAGCGTAGGTATTCAAATTTGAACACCTTCCACTAGTCGTCTCTTTCAGCACTTCACTGCGCCGAATTTAAGGGATTAAACTTTGCTTGCCATAGGTACTTTTATGGAGCATAACCGCTCTTTTCAAGCTTATTTTATTTGTGGCTTTTATTCGTGTATTAAAATCTTGCTTTAACAAAACTAGCACAAAAGGAACAGCGTACATAAACACGCGCGTTTTGCGAGCGCCTAAAAAACAAATCACGCATTCACTGTTAAAAAACGACCTTAAAACGACCTGAAAGGAGCTAGACGTGTGTAGAAAAAGAAGAAAATCATACGAGTTTTTTTTTTGCAATTCTACACGTCGAATATATTTGGTTAACATCGCTTTTTTATAGCTTCGCATCTCGCTTGGCTACGTATTTAAATAAATCAGACTCCACACTACAGTGCCAATACCTTTAAAGTGCCTCCTAACTTATAGATTATGCGTAGCATGGCGTAATAATATTACGTCGTTCCCATCTGGTGGGTGTGGATAAGATATTTCCATGTGGATTTGTGAAAGAGCTTGTGTGGGCGGTGGTTTGTGTTGCAGTAAAACCGTTGACGGTTCGAATACTAACGAAACAACTGCCACTGACCGCGGACAGACGGTATGAGCTCACGTGCGAATCAGCTGGCTCGCGACCTCCAGCTGTCATCACGTGGTACAAGAACAAGCGACAACTCAAACGAGTCAAGGTCAGTATTTGTAGTAGTTGTTGTAGTAGCAGTTGTAGTTGTATTTGTAGTAGTAGTTGTTGTTGTTGTTGTTGATCAGTGATATTAATTGAGTTACAATAGTGTGAAGGCAATTGTTACAGTATCCACTAACAGTCGATCCTGACCATAGGAGATGAGTTTTCCGTTTGGAGATGAGGCCGTTTGGCATCGGGTATCAGATTCTTCAATCAAATTTCATTCGCATGTGAGTCCTGTAATCACCATCAAACCCTCGGCCTTTTGGCTACGTTCTGGGAGGAAATATCTGAGCGGAAACCCAGTGTTATTTCACTGGTATTAAAACTTTAAAAATCACTTATTCGAACTCGAGGATGTGAAGATGAACACACATGAAGACACTCAAGATGAGGACATGAAGTCACTTCCTACGCGATTGCAGCCTTTGGGTCGTGCATCATCTGAATATTGGCTATAGTGGCTTAAAATCGGAAAAATGTGTAATAAGATGCAGACAACCCACTCAATATTTGCCTCAAAGAACCTTAGATATGCGTCTAAGACATTTAATAACAACCCGACTTCCACAAATCCCTCAAGATTCAAAGACAAGATCCCTTCAAGATCCAAAATCAGAGACAACAGCGGAATCACAACACCCACGCCATGCGTCAGATGTAACGAAGAAAGAATCATCGTACGGACCCATGACCGATTCCAGTTGGCCTCGCGTCGGGGTGCAGCTCGTCGTTCCGCGTCAAGTCGCGTGTGGCAAAGGCGCGCGCTCTCGCCGTGGCTGGAACCTGCCGGACATCGGACGGGGTCGTCGAAAGTGGCGCGACCGCCAAGTCGGACGTGACCGGCGGGCCCACGACTCGCCTACAAATCATTTAGGTCCAATATTGCTGCGGCGACGACTCGATGCCGTTCGAGACGTGTTCATTTTCTCCGCGCGGCCGTTCGGGATGGAACTAGTGTAATTGTCGGATTGGTCTACAGTTCTACACGTGGTTTCTTGCGAGATTGCCATGCGATTTACGGATTACGGATACGGATTTAGCGGAATTCAGGTTCGGTGCACTAGTAGGAACGAAATTTTAAATATTTTAATTTGTAAGTGCCGAATTTTTGTGCTGAGTGAGTCAAAACCGTACTCATATCAGGACATTTCCATGAATGTTATAACCAAATTTTTTACTTCTCTTTACTTTTCACGAGATTTCTAAAAAAAAAAAATCTCGAATGAGAACGTGGATAGCTTCAATTTAGCTTCTAAAACAGCTGCAGTTTTACAGAAATCTAAACGCATCGTTATCCTGTTAATAACGTGTGGAACAATCAGAAAAAGAATCGTTATCCTTTATTTAGCCTTGATTTTAACCGTAAGCCTTAAAACTAATATGCATTCGCGTACTGGCCGTCTCCCTTGGATTGCAGACAGTGCAGCTATCTGAATAATCTGGTTATTTTATCCGTATATCCGCAAGCGCAACTGTGGCTTTTCAAACGTCGTTTTACTTTGAGAGCTTCGCATAGAAAACAATCGCCAGCGCTGGTGAGAGCTGAGAGCCAAGAGATGCAAGTGCTGCCGCCGGTGGTCGGGCGACCCAGCTGAGCGGGTCACCCTGCTTGTGTACAACGGCACACCGCTAGACTTGCCTCTGGTCAAACTCTAATACAATTATGTGGCCATTTCCGCTGCCCGGAATACGGTTTTGACTAGTTAATTAAACGCTGTTCAGCATGTTAATGCTGTGCGGTACCTTGTCTTGCTAGACGGCGTTTACTCTTGCAACAAAGGCATGCTTTCGTCGAGCAAGACTAACACAAGCATAACCTAACACAATATTCATGCTTGAAAAACTCGGTGATTCTAAAGAAAACTATTTATAGGGAAAAAGTATTCTATTTTCTTTATTTAACAGTTGAAATTTAATAGTTTCCACATCAGAAGACCTACAATCATTAATTAGGCGAACTACGGGACAGCTCTTGTATAATTTTATCAGACTGTTGACTTGGCGTCTCCATCATATTGGCTCACAGTCTCCATACAAGAAGAGAAGAAAACTCTATTTAGAGCACTAGTTATTATATTTTGCACATTGTTAATAACCCTTTGAGCTATCCGATCATATTGCAGCCTGTAATGTGTCTCGAATTCGGCGTCTGACCGCTGCTTGCTCCTGATTTGTTGCAGACGGAGTTGCGGGAAAACGTGACCGTGAGCGAGGTGACGTTTGTGCCCGCGACCGATGACCACGCCAAGGAGATTACGTGCCGCGCAGAGAACCCCAACATCACGGGCGCCTTCCTGGAGACCACGTGGACCATCGACGTCGTCTGTAAGTACTGAGCACTAAGTACACGCCCGACCAGCTAGCAAATATGACGGTGAAAGTGCCAAATAAGGTTCTAAACTGGTGATGGATATGTGCCGATTAAGAAAGTATTGAAGTTAGTTTTTGCACGGTTTTTGCACCCTTTTTATAGGTTTGCAGTCCAAAAAAAAATTTTTTTCCCGACGTTTCGGCGAAGAATGCTTCGTCATCTTTAGGATGAGACTGAATGCTTGCTTGTTTTGGCATTAAACCTTACTCGCTCTGGGTTTTATTCTGAAGAATAGTAGTACAATGTTTACTAAACGTTAGCGCATAGATGTTAAATTTAGAATACTGTGATTCTCATCAAGGATATGGTGGAATTTCTGTTTACTTTCGGTGACAATCGAAGAAAACACCCATTTTATGAGGCATTTACTTAATTTAGCGTTCGACTTCAGAGGCCACTTGCGGTACACTTGGGTATCTATAGATTTCTCTGAATGCCTACCCCCGCCCATAGCCCCTGGCCATAGCCCCTGCCCATAGCCCCTGCCCACCCTATTCGTAATCCCCGGCTATTATACACACTGCGAAGCGAAAACTCGTCGAACGACATTTCCCGACTGGGTGTCCCTATCGCGAAACTCATCGAAGCATCACGGAGATGTTTGCGTCCCGAAGACCGCGCGATCGTTTGCGCTTTGATCCAATTCAGAGATTCGCTCATTTCCTCGGCCTGTAACGGAGGCTCGTCGAAGTTCGCAAAGAGATGTGGTAGCTGCCTGCCAGCCTTTCCAATCTTGTCTCACGTGCAAGGTGGAACCTGCTGGAACTACGCACTCGACTTGAATCTCGATCTATTTAATAAGTGAATCTCGTGTGTCCCCTTACCGTTCGACTTCGGGAACCGCTAGACAGGAGCTCTTTGAAAGCTGTGGTGGATCCTAGAGGGTACAGCCTCCACACCGAAACCACGCTTTACGACGGCCACAATAGCTTTACAACGTTGCCGTGAAATTTACTGCGTAGCGCGGGATTGCGATTAATTCAAGTCCCATGGATAAACAACCAACTGTAGATTCTAGAGAATCTTCGAGAGGTTGACGCATAATCGTTTATTAATAGAAAGTTTGTTAGAAAGTATATTGATAAATCTACGGCTGGTATTTTCATTCGTTCAAATAATCGACCTTGAGACATCTAAAAAAATGTCGGGTCAAATAATTAAATTATTGTATAGCTTTAATCAATTTATTAATTTGAGCCAAATCTTTCGAGCAACTGCCCCCCCCCCCCCTCGTCACCCCACTCCATTGCACACACAGCACGCCACTGGAAGGCGCTAGAGCCCGCTTGTTTGTCTGCTGCAGTCCCCCCGATCGTCTCGCTGATGCTGGGGAGCACGCTCAACGCTGACGACATCAAGGAAGGCGACGACGTCTACTTCGAGTGCCACGTCAAGGCAAACCCGATGTGGAGGAAGCTGAGCTGGAAGCACGATGTGAGTGTTCCTGTTCACCTTACACTCTCTCTTTCCTCCTCCTTATCACCTAGTGCTCGTCATCGCCGACGAAATGTTGTTCGTAATCGCGAGGAACGCGGTGAAGGAAATAGAAAACTGAAAAATACATGGACGCTGTTGTTAAGGGTGATGAAACCATTGTTTTTAGGTGTATGTAAGGTAAACATATCTTACATATATAACTTCTGTGTATGCGATGTGAGGCTGTTTTCTTGTTAAACTATTTATATTGCGCGTGATTTCTTTATAAGCTGAGAGGGTTGCAACGTGGATAAAGTGTGATGATCTGGATAAGGTTGTGTCGATGTGTCTTCTCTCTTTTGTAGTAGTGTGGTTAGTTGGCTGTCTTGATCATGTGTCCCATCAGCACGGACAAAGCGTCGTGATTGTGTTCGCGATGTGCACTAATTCGCCGAACGATATCGTGCTACCCCAAAATGTGCCTGTAAGAAATTTATCGCTTAATGGTCTGTGACTTTTCACTCCCCCGTGACTCCTGGGGAAGAAGGAAAAAGAATTAATTTTTCGCTTTCACTTTGGTTACACAATATATTTCGCATTCAATCCAACATTTACGAGCTTTGTGCATCACATGGCCGTAAATAGAGGAACGTAATGCCGCTTTACAAGAGCTTTACGCCCCCCCCCCCCCCCCCCCGCCCCCCACCACCACCTCGCAAAGTACTCGCCATGGATTTTGTCAACAACCCTTTTGCAGATTGTTTTTCTTTCAGGACGTAAATAATTAAGAGGTAATTTGGAGCGCTGCATGATAATAGAAGCTGGCCAGCCACTTCGGCCCAACAAAGGGTCCACCCACGTCGCTACACCCTATATTGTGGGGCAGTCCCGAGATTTCATTTGGGCCGTAGCCAAGCCGTAAATTCCCCAGGGAGTTCTTCTAATCTAATCATCTACGCTATTAGCCACATACGAGGGAAAAACATATGGAAATGTTCAATAATATGGTGTGGTGAAGGGGTGCCGATCTAGCCCATCTCGTTTGCGGGCCGAGGCTCAAGTTAGGGCGTCCCGTCGTTCAAAGCGGCTTGCGACTGGACCACCTTCTCAAAGCCAAGCACCAGCCTTGCTATGTACGGACTTGTGTGTCATGATCTATTACGCTAAAAGGAGCACGCTTTTAATTTTTTCACTGCAAATTCCCTCAGGTTGAATAACTAAAAAGTTAATGCGAGGGCGGAAGAAACGTTTGCATAAAGTTTTTCTATATTCAGATGCGAAGGGCAAAATGAAAAGTTAAAATCTGCACGAGAAATTATTTTATCATACCTACCTACTTGTTCCATCGTGGCAATATTGATAAAGAGGATTACGTTAGCTGCTGTTATGCAAACGTCTCTAGGCATATATATGTATACGGCAACTGGCTGTGTGCTTCTTCGAGATTCTTTATTCGCTGAATGAGTTGGCGTGTTTTTATGCATGAAAGTATTCTTTATTTCATCCTAGCCCAGGTTTGTTCGTACCAAGTTTCCTTAAGTGCATAGCTGTTCTGGAAGCAACTTTACTTATGTATGAAGTGGCTAAGCTCGGTGAAGCTTAATCTACTGTTTGAACGCTTGTAAACTGCTTATTTAGAATAGAATGATGCTATTTCTATGCTTTATTTCTGGACGCTTTCATTATTACAAATTAAAGTTAACCTCATTCAGACCGCTGCACCGTACAAAGGGATCCGCTCTCTAATTTAAGTAATTTCTTCATTTTCCTCTGCCACGTTATACAAGAGCTATATATGTGTGCAGCTAAAGGTGACTCGGTACAATGCTAGTAACTCGGTTATAGATGACTTCCTACCTTGTGCGGGTCCAATTAGTTCACTCTGACATTGCGAGCTTTGAAAACACCAGCTGATGCCAGCTTTCAAGTTGTAATGCGACTCAGGTGTCGCATGCACTTGCGAGTTGCGCCTGAAGACACTGCTCTCATTCTGGCGTGCATTTGTGCATTTGTGCATTGGTACATTGGTGCATTGGTGCATTTGTGCATTTGTGCGTTGGTGCTGTTGTGCATTGGTGCTGCTGTGCAGCTCTCGCTCTGCTGTATGGTGTCAATTGCAGAGTCACTTTGCACTGTTGTGAATGAACGCGAGTGGTGACGTCGTTGGCCTAATTGGCCTCTTTTCCTGAGGCCAGAGACAAAAAGTGCCAGAGGATTTCAGCTTAAGCCACTTGTGTGAATATGTACGCTCGCTATTAAAAGTGACACACAAAATTGGGAATGGCGCACTGCTTTGACTGTGCCCTGACAGTTGCACAGAAAACGTTGCAAGCGTTAATATTTTAAAGAGGTTCTAAGCATTTCTCAGTAATTTGTTTCAATATGCTTTTAGAAAAGTCATGAAATGTCAGCTGCTACATCAGAAGTTTTTCTATTCACCTTTGTAACCCGCTATTTCACAAGTTGCATCATCATAGCACAGCTAGAAGCTATAGGTGAACAAGATAGCAGAACTTTTTTTTAGCACAATTCTCTTCGAGATCGATTGAAATGCCAGCGAGTACGCCGTTTCCTGAGAGTAAAGCTGGAAGAATTCGCGCAAAACCGCGGCACTACCGATGTCGGATTGGAGGTTGAAAAATGCAAACATCCTGCACGGATCTCGCACATTTTTTTACGACCGCATATTGCTTAACAGGGCAACAATTTCCTCATCCCCAGTAACAATTACCGGTTTGCTATATCACCTGATGGAACGTGCGGTCATTTTCTGCGCAGGGAGTGATGCTCAGCCACAACATGTCTGCGCGCATCATACGCAGCAACCAGAGCCTGGTCCTTCAGAAGGTCACAAGACAGAGCGCGGGACAATACGTGTGCGAAGCCACCAACCCTGAGGGAGAGACCAAGAGCAATTTCTTATCATTCCGAGTCAAATGTAAGTTGAAACAATTGTTCTGCTTGTCTGTTTCTTTTTTTTTCAGCTGGAAATCTTTGGTAAACTTAAATTGCATTTGTTTGTAACGCTATCTCCGTCTTAGGAATGCTGATTTATTGTGAGCATGTATAGCGTATTCGTATATCCCGTTTCGCCAGGGATCGAGGCAATCCATATCCGTTCGTGTCTAGGTTCTCGTCTGAGCAGTCACGTGGATTGTTAGCTGAGCGACCTAGCAATGCCTGAGTATGATTCGGGTTCATTACTTCTAGGCGCCATCATCAACGAGAGATTCGATGTATTACCTCAAATAGTACTCACATTAAAACGTCGAATTTGTCATTTGCGTTCTCAGAGATTCATAATTGTATAATTTATCATGTTTTTATGTTGATTCTGAAGAGACTCTTGTTCCAATGTATTAATCAACTGAACAATAATTTGCAAATCCATCTCTAGTGCCGCTATAACCCTCCTTGAGAGAGAGAGATTCAGACCGTAAATTGGAGATTTCAATTGGACGCATGAAATTATGCGCGGCAAGTAGCTCTCGACTAAAATTAGTCTAGGTCCAATTCCCCTGCACTAGCTTATCAATTCCCAGCAAATAAACACGGGGGCAAGTTGGCACCGAGTAATTTCCCAGGCGCTGAGTCTGTCCTGATGGAAACACAAGACGGTAATGGCCCGGGTACCGCAGACCGCATTCAGTCTGCGGGCCAACGCATTTGCGGACACGCGACACTCTGGCCGCCGTGCCGTTATATGTGCGTGCGAGTGCGTAGTGTAGGGGGGGGGGGGGGGGGCAGCCTCTCAAAGAAACGCTTACACAATGATGATACCTAATAGTGTATACGGCTATGCTGCTAAAAATCATCAGCTGCGCTATATGTCCGCAAGAGATTGTAGAAATCGCTTCCAATCAATGATGATGGATCCCAATCAAGATTTGAGCCAAAGTTATGTTTATTCCAATGCCCAAACGGTTGTTAGAGAAAATCTAGTGTGAGACCGTTATCAAGGTATCAAGGTATCAAGGTATCAAGGTATCAAGGTATCAGGTATCAAGGTATCAAGGTATCAAGGTATCAGGTATCAGGTATCAAGGTATCAAGGTATCAGGGTATCAGGTATCAGGTATCAGGTATCAGGTATCAGGTATCAGGTATCAGGTATCAAGATTATCAAGGTTGTCGTTATCCAGGTTGAGCAAGGAGAGGGATTCGGAAAACGTTCTACGGCCAAAACTATCACCGTTCATTTGCGTCACGACGAATGCACTACTAGTTACTACCTTAACTTCGCTAGGATGATATACGTTGTACTAAAATTAACGAGCACTTGACAACGTTTTTATAATTTAACTGTTTCTTAAATTGAAATGAGGCAGATGTACGAACCATTTAAGGAAAATCCGGGTCATGAAAATAGCATGAAATACGCATGATGAAATAGATTTAAGAAAATCGAGCTCTTATGATCAGTTTCACCACTTTCTCCACCTCTGGGCCAGATTCCTTCAAACAAATAAAATCCGCGCCATGTTTTATTGACTGTTGCGGAAATAACTCCAGTCAAACTCGAGTGAATGAAATGGTTAAACCGTCCATGAAGGTCCATGCAAGGAATACTGAATTGATTCGGTCTTGGTTTAGCGGTTTGGTCTTGGTCTTGCGTATACTTGGTCTCGGTGACTTCATTTGTTTCATACTCGTACAGATTACTTCTGCTACCTGACTTAATTACGGTTCCGACCGCCATTTGATAACAGGCAAGTCACCGAGACCAAGACCCAAATGCAGAGTCGACACTGAGTGCACTCTCACACTGAGTCCGCACTCAGTGCGCACTTTGGGAACAATTTATCATTGCAAATGCCAACTAAGTGTACACTGAGTGCGCACTGAGTTTGAGTGCGCACTCAGTGCCGTCTTTGCATTCGGGCCCAAGTCTGCGAGACTGCATCAACTCCGTTATGCGGTCTTGGTCTCGGTGGTTTTGCAATTCACACAGGACTTGTGGCGTCATTAGTCAAGAACGAGTGCGCGAGACCGCATGAAAAAGCCAATTCAGACACGGCCTAAGACGCAAGAACTAACCCACGTACCGATGTGTAATCGTGCTTAGTTGCACCCTCCTGCCGTTGGTATAAAGGACTAAGGACAAAGGACGAAGGGCTAACCCCTGGGCGAGTTCCCGCGCGCAGTTTCACCCACCTGCCATCAGTACCAAGGATGAAGAACCAGATATTAAGGACCTAGGACAAACCAACATGTTTCCTTCGCGCGCAGTTGGTACCTGCCATCAGTACCAAGAATGAAGGACCTAGGACAAACCAACATGTGTGCTTCCGCGCGCAGTTGAGCCCACCTGCCATCAGTACCAAGGATGAAGGACAAATGCCCAAGGACTAACACACTTGTATGTTTCCTCGCGCAGTTGCGCCGACCTGCCGGCAGGAGCGCATCATGGTGGTAGGCGCGTCACGCGCCGAAAGCTTGGACATCGCGTGCCACGTGGACACAGACCCTCCGGCGCACAGCTTCCGCTGGAAGTTCAACAACTCGGGCGAGACGCTGGAGGTGGCCGCCGAGCGGTTCGCCTCGAACGGCACCACGTCCGTGCTGCGGTACACCCCGCACTCCGAGCTCGACTACGGCACACTCTCTTGTTGGGCCGAGAACGATATCGGGTGGCAACTCAACCCGTGCGTCTTCCAAGTCGTCGCTGCTGGTAAGAACACGTCGATTATGAATTCATTGTATTTTTCTGGATTTTTCTCACCCTCTCGTATCTTTTTGTATGTGGTTGTAAAAATAGTCTCCAGAATTGGAACCACCAAACATGGCCGGCGTTCAAACCACATTCTTCACGCATTTTACCTGATTTTATTAATTAAGCTCAATTGTTCTGGCGAATGGTTGATAATGATGTGAGTTAAAACTGGTGTTTCTTATTCTGGACAGGCGTGTACTGTTGTTTAATTATCTTCGTCTGTAGGAAGTACATTTAGCAACAACTTTATGGTTTCGCAACTTTTTTCGCAACTTTCTGTTTAACTGATGTAGTTTGTATTTGCTCGTTGCCGGAATGGCGAATAATCAAAAGATTGTTAGAGCTGATGATTGTCTTGTATCACATTTTAAGCTGTAAAGACAACATCATTGGTGAAGTTGTCTTAGCAAATTGGCACCGGCTCATTTCGAACGAACTTTATATAAGAACTAAACTAATTACGATAATACCACAAAGTACACATTTTCACGTCGAAGTCATTGGAAGAATGTGAACATCGAGCCTACATCACAGATGGCGATTGCTAAAGAAGTGACCCAGCGCGTCAATGGCAGACCGTTAATTACTTTCCGACGTGACTGTATGCAAGCTAGTGATTAAAGCAAGCCGACTAGTGGAGTTAGAGGACCTCTAATGCGCTGTCACGACCATTTAAATGAATTGTTGCTAAACTTTCGCACACGCACGACTTGGATAGTCTTAGTTTCTCATTTGCGTGCTCCGCGTTGTGACAGAAATGTCAATACAAAATATCAGCCTCCTCGCGAGACTGCCACGGCCCTGGACCCTGGGATGAAGCGGGGTAACCAGGGGTAGCAAGGGGCAACGCGGGGTAACCGCAATCTACATCCGTCTCCGTGTCAAGCGTCCCCTGGTTGTAGCCGGGAAGAAACTCGAAGGGGGTGGGAGGGAAATCTTGCACAATTGCCACTGGAATTGTTGCTGAGCATTGTTTGGAACTTGCTAACATTCTATTGGGTCGTCAGATGGCCAAGAACGGAGAGAAAGTTTTTTATGACGACGTTGAAAGTAGCTCAGCGAGTTCCTTTTCCATGCGATGCTCAAAGTCAAGAGCGAGATGTTACTGCGAACGATGAGAAAAAGAGTTTCTTTAAATACCATCACTAATCCATTTCAATAGCTTTATAGAACTTGCGAAAGACTCTTGCATTTCCTTGCAATAATATAAGGCCCTTATGAACTTTTAGTCGGATGTGCTTTCATGCACAGCGGATTTCTTAAACTCTGGTTTTGCATCCATGTATCCTTTTATCTCTACTATTCTACCTAGAGAACTCTATGTAAGCAGTGATCTCACGTGCTCATTTCTGAGGCATTTGGGTCCCGAAAGATACCTGACTTTTCGCTAAACTTATAAGTCAAACTAGTCCGCTCACTTCCCGCTAGCATAATATGCAGATGCGATCTCTCGCCACGCCCACTACAGCTCGATCTGAGCTGATGCCGCTAGAGAGGTGCTCAGTTCCTGGTAAGGCGATTCTCCTTTGTGGTGTGCATGCAATGCGTTGCGGTTAGAATGCGTCGTTGGTCGAGCAAACTCCGTCAGAAGGGGACGTAATTAAACAAGCCCGCCACAAGGTAAACACTGTGTCGAGGAGGACACTCCACCTTGCTCGGCGCCTTCGTAGGCATTTACCTGTGTCTTGAACCAGTTTTCTTAGGAGCTAGAGAAAGGGTGGATAATATAGGTGCTTCAGTTGCCCTGTTGTCAACGCGCCGTTCCAAAATGATCCGCAAGCAGCAACTGGTTGGCATATGAAAGGAAAATAATGCATGCTCGTTCTATGAGATTGGATAAAACTAAAGCATCATTGGATTCCGTAACGCTGCTAAAAAATGTATTTATAAACCAACTTTTTCGGACCAATGTAAAGTTTCAACTCGCAAGAAAATAGGAAAATATAAATATAAAGCCTTTGTGATGTTTATGTAAAGCTTTCGTTGGCAGACGAAGGTTTGGTATATGTCGCTGCCGTACGTTGCACCCCGAAGCCAATCCGAAACAGACTCGGTGGGAAACTGGGCGGGAAACTGGGCGGGAAACTGGGCGGGAAACTGGGCGGGAAAGTCGGCGGGAAAGTCGGTAGGTACGTCCTCGTGACTCGTTCCCAGGAACAACTCAGCGCAGGCAGCTCGGAAACAGAACGAAGTGTTGGTGAAGGGTAGTCACCAAGGCTTCCATTTCGGTGTCGTGTATACCTATCTTGTGAGCGGCTGTTATTTCCTGAATACCCTGTAGTCACAACTGGTGGCAGTGGCGTGATGACGACTAAAGGGCCTGGATATGAGATATTATGTGTATGTGATAGAGATTTGTTGTGGTTTCGGCCATATGCTTTCATAATATTTCATAAAACTATAGGTAACATGCTTTCCTGAAATGAGCTGTGATTATGGTAAGCGGCTAGTGTAAGCGG
Organism: Nemoura dubitans; assembly: GCA_921293005.1. NCBI lineage: Eukaryota > Metazoa > Arthropoda > Insecta > Plecoptera > Nemouridae > Nemoura > Nemoura dubitans. The sequence goes on along the minus strand of OV121073.1, from coordinate 65,110,579 downwards.
CTAAGGGCTCTAGTCGACTACAAGGCTAGACCTACGGTCGGACTAGTCATTGTGGCATCCCTGCTTTCGAATGTAGCGATGTTAGTGGCGCCCGGTGAGCGTACGCCACTGCCGGATATCACGACGGTCGTTTTCATTGCACCTTAGATTAAATTCTAGAGAATTCTACGGTCATCCGCTGACATGCAATGTGCAGGGCAAACTGATTAAAGCGACGGCCGAAAGTGCAAAACAAGCGAGCTGGTCACTCGGCAGCTGCAAGTGCACTTGCCGCTGTTGTGCATTGCTTGGATGCAAGCAGCAGGGGCTTTAGGGCACATCTGGCAGCGACAGCTGAATGTCACAGAGCAATTGCGACAAGGTGGATTCCTGGTCCGAATTCTTGCGGAAATAGTTCGCCATTTGTCATCACATGGCCTCAATCCAACGAAGCATAGGTCATTGCAATTTCTTCGGGATGGTATGTCGTATGGTAGATGCTTTCTGTATTATATGAGAAATAACTTATGTCGTGGTATTCGCCAGGGGAAAAAAGTTGCATCGAAAACGCTTAAGTGGTGACATATTTTCATATATGAAAATGCTTCTAGGGATTTTTCATATAATGTTAATACTTCGTATATATTTATTTTCGAACGAAGTTGCTCCTGGAAATGTTGAAAATGTATTTCGTGCCACGTACATTATGTGCTGCATGTGAACATCTATAAATCATGAACCACTTGGTTTCCTTTCCATTCACTTTGACTACGAAACGACGTTTTCAAAATTATAAAGGTACACGAGTGACTTTTGAGTGCACTGGACCAATACATCGGACCCGGTCGGGATCAATTATTCTTGAGGTCAGAAAGATTGGTTCCATTTTCAATTCCGGGCCCAGACAAATTTCACAATTCTCAGCTCCCCCTAAAGTCCACATGAGCCTCTTTTGAACGCATCGCCGTCTCTTATGTCAGGCCCAAAGAACCGACCGCGAGAAAACAATTTTTCATAAATGTTTTTTCTTGAAGAAATCGTTTTTTGAATATCGTTTTGCCGTTTCGTGAATAGTGTGATGGCTGCGAGCCCTGCGAAGGGGCGAGGGCCCCCCATGTGTGTTTGGGGTGTTTACGTGCGTGTGTGGGTGAGTGTGAGTGCGTGTGTGGCCGAATTGTAGAGCGGAATCTTTATTGAAACGAGAGTGACAAGAAAAACCGCGCGGGAGAAATGTTCGTGACGTGCGCCCCCTGAAATGGCTGTCGCATTTCCGCGGACAAACGGATTTCTGAGCGCGCGACGAGAGCGTATGTCGGCGTCAGTGGCGAAGCGCTGATTTTTAAATAAAAATGTTTAAAAAAATGTTTTTCGGGCTATAAAAAACGGAACAGATTAAAAATCGATATTACTTTTTGTATTTAAACTAATTGAAACGGTCATAATGAATTGTGTACCATGTGTGCGTTATTCTAATAATTTAAAGATATATGCAAGAATAAAATGGCTTTAAACGGGTAATCATTATCCGCATAATTTAGAAATATCAGCTATCGGACAACATCCGATCCCCTGCACTAACCTAACCTGATACCACGACCATTAATACCCTTAAAGATTCGTGAGCCTCAGGCAACCAAAATATCACCGTAACCACAACCACCAACAAAACCACAACCACAAACCCTCACCAAATCAGCTCATAACTCAGCGGCGTGCGGTGATTCTCTGTTGCAGGCAAGCCGTATCCCGTACGCAACTGCAGCCTGTCGAACGTGACCAGCAGCTCGGTGGAAGTGAGCTGTCTGGCAGGCTTCGACGGCGGCCTCCCTCAGCACTTCCTGCTCGAGCTCTACTCGTCGGCGTCCGCCGTGCCGCGGTACAATCTGACCAACTTCGACGCCCCCAACTTCCTGCTCGCCAACCTCGAGCCCGACGTGACGTTCCGCATCGCGGTGTTCGCCGTCAACTCCAAGGGACGCAGTGCCGGCATCGTCATGGAGGAGGTCACCTTCAGGGACGCTGAGAAGCGCACGGGTGAGTTAGCGGTCATCTTTTAGGACGTTCAGCTTTCTCGCAGTATACTTAGCAGAATATGTGCAGTCTTGTAGCATGTGTCTCTGAGATTTGTCCTTGAGTTTTGTCCTTGAGTTTTGTTCCTGATTTTGTCCGTGAGATTTGTCCTTGCGAATTGTGGCTAGCAATAACACGGAAAGAACATAACGATGGCATCAAATGAGTTCTTCTTTATTGAAACATTGCTACTGTGATGGTCGTCATATTTGGTTGTATAAGTTAACCATGTCAGCGGGGCATCACAATGTATTTATATCTACTTTACATCGTCATCGACTTCACGGACTGCAAAAGATCCGCTTCGGGATTTTCATTATACCAGTGTTTTTCCAGTTGCTTAACTGGAAAATGTTCGATTTTCTCTTGGCCGTAAACTGCCAGCTCTCTTAGTAGAGCGTTGACCTTTACCAGAAAAACCTATATCAATATTCCAAGACAATAAAACAAATCGGTGTATGTGATTCCTTTTGCCAGCGTCCGACGGCGAGCTCGGTCTGTCGCCCATCGTCGGCGCGATCGTCGGTCTGGCTCTCACCCTCCTCGCGGTGATCTTCGTGGTGATCGTCAAGATCAGGCGGCGGCGCTCGCCGAGCCCCACCCTGGCGCCCCGTGCCGACAAACACGCGCCACCCTACGGCAACAACCATGCGGCCGCCGTCGGCAGCAAAGCCCCGCCGCCAGCGAGAGACATCTCCGACGAGAAGGATCCGGACATCATACCGGCGAAATACGGTGAGCGACGGATTTGTTCGATAGATATACACGTCTTTTGTTACAGTACTTTGGTGGATCATCGTACGGAAAAGTAGAGTCGATTGTGAATTTTATAACTAGACCCCGTTGGTTGGGTAGACCGCGGTTGTATTTGCTGGAAACTGTGATAAGCGGCCAATGAAGTTTTATTTATAGATATAGTCAGGGGTTTTAGAACTAGGTGTTTAAAATTGAAGTATTAGCAGAAAAAAATCGTATGTGATAATACTTTATTTTGTTTCGATATTGAATCCGCGATTATATAATTTGGTAAAAACTAAAAAGCAGTAATAACTGTCGCAAGATCAGCAAGAAACGACCCTCACTTTGATGCTTGCGTTCAGGTACATAAATTAACAGTTAGACTAGTTCAAGCCGCTGATTGTTAAAATGCTTGCCGCGTATGCTTGCGGCAATTGCGGGCAGACAGGGTACGCTCAATAGCCAGTTTAGACTCAGTTTATCTTTTCTCTGTACGTGCACAGCACAGGCTTGGTATCCAGCAAATGGGTGGCACACTTAACGTAGCGTACTATCAATTAGTCTCTTTCCGAGCAGCGCAGACCGTAGCAAAAATGAATTGCGTTACATTCTCATGGCCTTCGGTAACAAGAAACCGTTGGCGCGGCACTACGCGATTCAAACGAAGCGTACTAAATAAAGCTGGCTGGCTTCACCGCTCCGCAACCGTTTCATAGATGGCAGTGATAGCACGACGGTTTGAAATCCATTTGGCACATGGGATATTCCAGTCTGAACGTCAGGCGAAATTACCATGTTCATTTCCGGCTGTAAGCATTTGACTTGGAATAACACGGTGTGATATCTCCGGCACGAAAGGCGAATTGCTAGATGTCAAAGAAGCCAGTTTGAACAGCACGCAGGGAAATGCCCCGCGAAGTGTGCGGAGGCGGCGGCGTGGTTTTCAACAGCGATCGCGTTACCCTACTCATTGCGATCGGTCATATTTCATAGAGTAATGTGCGCCTTTTCCCGATCCCCCTTCCCCCTTCCCCCTTCCCCATTCCCCCTTCCCACCCTCCCCTTCGCCCGACTCCACCGCGGGTTTTTCTCGCCGTCATTCGAGCGGCTGGCGGGTGGAGAGGGTGGAGATGGAACGGTCAAACGAGCTAAAAGCAATTACAGCCACTACCTCAAAAATCCATATTATGCTCTTCTACATAACGTAAATTATTTTCACCGGCAACAAAAAACAAATGCCATTGTCCAACTTAAAGGGAGACCCAAAAAAAAAAGAGCCACGACTGTTTTTCCTCGGTGGCTAATAACACGTGACTGCCATCTATTTGCACCTTCGCGCTATGGGTGGCGGGAGAGAGTAAAAATACGATCGTCCGCCGCCGAGTCCTCCTAGGTATTCCCAAGCCACCGTATGGAAATACACAGGTTTATCGCACTTCTGGGATACGGATATTTATGACAGACTATAAAGTTTGGCAATAGGAAATGATAAGGGTCCCTTTACGGGGGTGCGCAACAAAAACATACAGCCGTGTTTGTACACTAATATATTTTGTCGTCATCGTCGCCGCCACGGTGTCGTGATTCTTGGGGACATTTTCAATGCCCCACTAAAATGTGTGAGCGTATATGCTTTATATATATATATATATATGAAAAAAGTAGCGAGTTTACGCTGTGGCTGGTCTTTAATGAGTTAGTAGCGCTGTGATATTGCGCTTGTTGTTGCCGATTCGAAATGAGCCCAATTTTCTCCTGCTCATAAATGTGTTACATGCAAGGCCCAATGGGATGGGATTACGCTGTCTTTATTACGACCTCCTGAAAATCACCTCGTTACACACCAGAGTTATGTTTTACTATGTCATCAACTCAAATATAATATTATGTTTCATTCATGACGCGAGCGAGCGCTCGCTCGCGCGGTGATAATATCGAGCGGGTGAGACGCGACTCCAACGACTATCTCACGTGTCCGTCACGAATTAAAAACACTGTGTGTGGGGGGGGGGGTGGGTGTGTGTGTGTGTGTGTGTGTGTGTGTGTGTGTGTGTGTGTGTGTGGTTTTTGCAGAACGGAATACTCGCGTCTTGGTTTTTAGTTATGAACTGAAAAGAAGCACTTTATTAAATGACTCCCCCTCCCCCTCTCCCGCCCCTCTCCTACACCCAACTACCAACCACGGCGCGGCACCCCAACTTTCCTTGACGGAAGAAAATCCGTTGATTGAATGGAAGATTTGAACAACGATCATAAACGAAGGTCGAATTGAGCCGTTTGTATTACCGTCTCAAGAATTCCGTCTGTTATTTGTACAGGTTCCAATTTGCAGTAAGCGTTCCAGGGAAAATTCATTTTTTCCAAATACTTTTTTAGAGTACTCGTGGCCATCGCATTAAAATCTCGAGACGAATCCGAAATCAATGCCATTCTAAAATAAAATAATCTGCATTTAAAATATCTACTTTACTAATTCGGCTATATTACAATCAAGCATGGTTTACGTCATCTCACATGGTGCTGGGGTAGGGAAAATCCCAAATTCTGTGAGCTTCCATGTCATCACTTCCCTGTAGGGACATAGGGACAAGTGGTGTTCCACACTCGTAGACAGGATGTTTTTTTGTTTCCCTGCTATAATTTATAATATCAGTTAAGTTTTACCCTTCTCTTCCACCCGTGTTAGCGTATTGTCCCTGTAAACGTAGCACTCTGGAAACGTAGCCCTACAGTAATGATCACGTTAAGAAGGAAAATATTGTTCATTCGTTGTCTATCATTCGGTGCTCAGACCATTCAATCCGTACGCGGAACATTGGGATGGTCTACGAGACACGAATGCTGACACCTTTGGTTCTTTTAGCAGCACAGGAGCCTCTTCGAGAGTGAAACATCGCTCTCCTTCTATACATGAAAAACACTATAGCCCCTGTAAGCTCCGCCACTGCTAACGTGCCTCGTGTCTGTTGGCTGTCCACAGGCGAGCCTGCCCTGCCGCGGCCTGGCCTCCTGTGCAGCAATGGCGGCGGTGGTGAGATGGTCATCAGGAGGGAGCAGCCCCCCTCCCCACCCATCGGGCCGGGCCACTGGGCTTCGCCGCAGCTCACGCCAATATCAGACACCTCCAGATCGGTGAGTGCCTCACTACACTCGCGTGCTTGGTTGGCTGGGAATGATGGCTCTTGCCTAGAGCTGTCATGTGGCGGTGTTACCGCGTGGTTACGGGGGGTTACTGATAAGCCTATATGTTTTTAACGTGGCGATATTTTCGGGCTACGGTAACCCCGCCGTAACCCCGCTTCATTGGCCGTTCGATTTCCTGTGTCGATGCGTTAGATCGTCTAGGAATAGGATTCTTAAGTTAGACGTGATGGGCATGTCAGCACAAACGCGCTGCAATGGTTTGGTATCAAGGATCTAGAAACAATTGTGCGATAATTTCTGCAATGATTTAAAATTTAATAACGAATTACCTTTATGATTCTTTAGTTTCGTGTAAATACGACTCACTTTTCGCACTAAATAATTATTATTTTCCTAGAATTTTTCCGTTAAAATACACAATGTTCTGTTCTAGGCACATACACGGATCAAAATAGAATAATCATAGCTTTACGTTGGCATTGTTTAGAAGCAATGCACATTTGGAAGCTTCGTTATATCGATTTTGCATTACCAATATTTATAACGAGACTGAAAACGCAAGGGATATCATAAATGCATACATGCATAAGCAAATCATATAATGTACATGTAATCATATTAATGAAATCACATATAATTGTAATATCACATATGATGACAAGGCGCCTAGATGCAACCCGCAGAGCAATCAACACGGCTCCTCCACTTCGAAGTGGTCGCGACCATGAAATCGCTCTTGTTGCGGTTCATAAACTAGATTTTTCCTCAAGGCCAGATAATTAGATATTTTAAAGATTATTTACGTTGTTGATTACTTTTTATGGCGTTTTACACGAACTTCAATGTTAAGCAGGCGTTTCCAGCAACCTAATCGTAATTTAGCGCTTCGGACACTTTTAGTTACTGATGTCTGGCGCCAGTAACAATGTCCTTGACTGTATTTGTGGCGTCACATACCCTGGGATCTTGCCCCTAAATGCAGCCCGCAGAGCAGTCTTCATGGCACCTCCACTGTTCATTTGTCTATCCAGGAATGTATTCAATATCAATCAATCTAGAGAGTAGCCATGTCCTTCGCTGCACAGGTTATTGTTATAAAGGAGATGACATTTTTTTGTGGGAATATCTCAGGTAAAATTATCTAGAGAAATGTATCAACGCAGAAAAAGCTACATTATTATGGTGAATTAACATTAAAAAATCAAGAACTGAGAATTTTAATATAATCATTTACACACTAAAAGGTATTTAATACTGCATAAAGGCACTTTGCTATAAACAATTTAGCGAACAATATATTTGTACTCGCATCGTAACAAATAAGTGTGTTTGTGGGCTTGGTCGTTCCACAGAGAATTGGCTCTGCGCTGTTGCCTTGGTATCGGTGTTATTGGTTCGAGGGGCGGGGGGGGGGGGGGGGCAAGCACGCTAGTAACCGCGGGGAGTATCGTTGTTTCGGATATTACCTAACGAACACGTGGTGGCAGCGCTGGCGCTTACTGTTTGCTGTTCGCTTTACAGAAGGTGTCAAGATTTCGTTTGTATGGCGTAGCTTGTATTATGTAAAAACACTTAAAATGTAAACAGTAAAAGCTTGTGTTCCTGGTCAAGTTGATAGCAAAGTCATTTTCACATTTGAAAATTAATTACTTTGAACGCCGTATTTAGCTAAAATGAGAACGGAGAACATTAGTGGGGTGGATATTACAAACAAAACAAGGCATTATGGCTCGAAGAAGATTTTATATTCTCGAGTCGTGTTACGGAGCCTGGTGGTTGGAATAAAGTTACGATTTTCAAGCGAAAGCGAACGGTTTAAAAAAACGCTCTCTTCGAGTAAAGTGTGAACCAGACAAAACTTTCTACTTTATCATAACATATTATAACTCTTTGTGTACACGAATCTCTTCTTTCTGCAATGGAAGAGACCATTTTTATCCCGTTTCCGTTTAACTCGTAGTGAAAAATCCTGCCATTATTTCGCGTATAGCGCGCGGCGGTCCGCGAACACAGCAATCCCTTTGTATCGTTAGTCCAGGCCATACTAGCCGTAATGGCCATCATTTATCTTATAACCCGCAACAGCTAAACGCGGACCGAAAGCCCGAAGGAGACTTGCGTTTTTCAAAGAACATTCCGTGGACCGGATCGGGCCTCGACCCTGTACGCGGCCATGCTATTCACCTCCAGCCTCCTTTGTTCAATCACTGTTTTCGCAATTATTTTGTTTGTTTTTCGAAAGAGTTAATCATTTCAGAGGCCGCATTACATCTTGTCGCTTTTTATCAATGGGATTCGACCCTTTACCTTCGCCGGCTGCGGATTACAATTGAATCCAGCTCGCTCGGTGAAAATGATTGGAGAACTCCACTGGGGTCGGTCGAAACAAACCTCCTCGTGCCTCCTCCATTTATTACGGAACGGCCTATAATGCGTTTACTCGAGAGCATATGCCAGAGCTTAGCAAAGATTAAAACGTTGTGTGGAGAGGAAATTCAAACTGACAATCACATCATGTGTGTTATTTTGTAACGATATTTCTCATGACTTTTTTATTTCCATCGCATGAGCTTGAGCCCATATATTTTTAACTAGTTGAGAATCAACTAAAAGTAACTTTTTCTGGTTCCTTAAATGGAATCCCAGCTGCTCGATAAGTCTCGAACAGCATTGGCAAAGTACTACTACGCGTGAGCACACACACACACACACACACACACACACACACACACACATTCTCGGTTAGCTAAGTTGCCGGAGAGATTCGCTTCAATGGACATGTCAAGGGTGCTTTACAACGAACGTTCCTCTGGGAATCCTGCTCGTTAAATGCTAGCCAACGAAAATCCCACTGTTTTCGTTACCTATACACAAGTACGTGTACGCTTTTTCTTCTTTTTTCAACTTATTATCCCTGCCAAGTCACGGCATCAGCAACCTCCGGCACCGACGCCATTACGACGACATACTATGTGTGTCGTACGAGTTCGAATGCGGCACACAGAATGCCAGCACTCGATACTCAACAATAGATGAATTCGAAACACTCGAGAGGGTCGCGACGCCTCCACCGACGCCTCCACCGACGCCACGGTGCCGCCGTCGGTCCCGCCTTCGCCACTCTGGTGTGCACCCAAGGAATCTCGGTCTTCTCTACACTCCATTGTTAGTTACATCGTGTTTTATCTATACATCGAATGTATAGAATAGAGCTCGCCAATCCTACATTCCACTCACATAGAGACCTCCACTTTAGCCAGCGTACAATACAAAATCATGCATCCCACCGGCTATACAGCGCATACTCTGCTCTCACACACACACATCCACCTTCACATGCGACGGCATATATCCATTCTACACATTCTTGTCTGATGTGATACAGGGATGGTGATAAAATCTAAATACCACTTAACACCTTCTCTAATATGCATACGCCTTCGTTATCTTAGCGGCCATATAAAATGCATAACATTCCATTGGGCGGATGGAGGATGTAGGTGTACCTATGATGCTGTTTGGAGAGAAAAGAATGCTGTGTTCGCAGATGGTGCCCGGGTGTTGTGAGGTTTATAGTGCATGGAGAGCGTTGTGGAGAGGCCCTGTTCGATGGAGAGCAGTTACCTTTCCTAATTAACGCAAAAGATAAACGTGCACTTTAAGCGATAATTACTTTTAAGTGTAGTACGCGGGATGGTAAAGTTATGTTTTAAATTTTTTTAACGAAGTTATTTTCTCGTATAACGCGTTGTATAGATATAGCTAAGTACAAAAGCTTTAGTGTGAATAATTCAAAGAAGTATTAGCGCAAGGTGGGTTCGCTTTTGCTATTAATTTTCACGAGTACGTAAAGGGTTTTTGTGCAACTTAACTGTTGAAAAAAAGGATTCTCGCATCAATTTATGTGATGAGAAAAGTATTGGGTTCTTTATATGAACGTTGGTGCACACATTGATAAGAGATTTTTGCGTCATGGAAATGTTCATGTATTTCGTTATTTTGCATTTTTTACCCGCCCGCGATCCATACCAATACAAATATGTATACAGTCGATGCGTTTATCCGTTTGATAAGCAATTTCAATTAAAATTTTCCAAAGTCTGCCCCATTTCACAGTTTACCACATGCTGTTCAAACAGCACCCCCACATTCTTTCGAGCGGCGCGCGTCAATAATTCCACGTCACATTTCCCGCGTGTCACGGAAGTATTAATATGTGGCCGATGTGACGGGGAATGGATTCGTCCGGACGGCGGGCGATTCTTTGCGCGAGATTGTCAAGTATAGGAGCGGTCTGCCACACTGGCCCAGCGCTGCCAGCCGCGAATTCGTCGATCAGCTCGGGGCTATACGTGCCTGAGCTGCGCACAAAGATGCCTCGCATATTGTAACGAATTGACCGCATTACTCACAATAATTGCTAGCTGCCTGGAGCACCGACAGAGAGTCCACTTTGGGTCGAGAGTGGACAGGTGTGTGGGCAGAATTAGTTTGCAATTGACTCCTAGATTGTTGCCTAGTTCTATTTCAGATTAAATGCATAGTTAGATCGTAGTTAGGATTTGTTAGGTGGGTACTTGGATAGTAAAAAGATGTGAAAATATGTAGTTGTTTTTATTATCATAAGATAACAGATGGACTATTGAATTTGCCATGAGTTTGACAAGTAAACATGTTATTGATATCTTATAATGGTGAAAACTCGATCAAACCACGTCAAACTTTACAAAATATGCCTAACAGCTCCACTTCTCACATCGGGCGTAATCAAGGCGTTTCCCTATTTAAACCTTGGCTGTCCGTGTCGAAATGGCCACTCTCATTCCAGCACCGACTCTCTTCCCCGCGCGGGGGGCCGAGAGGGGCCGAGGGGGGCCGAGGGTAACCCCATCACCTGATCGCACGATTCACTGTCCGGCAGGACGGCCGATTAGATTTGAATGCCTGACACTTAGGTATACCGCTCAATCCAGCAGCTTGCCCAGCTCAATTGTCGAATGACGTCAGATTAAATTATTGGGACAGCTCTTGATGGAGGGGAGAGGGGGTGTTGAGGAGGACACACGAAAGTGCGTGTGGTGTGCCAAAACCTACATTCTAATAATTAGATTTAAAACACGTTTATTTCAGTAGCAAAGGGGTGATTATTTCTTATTTAATATACAGCAATTTTAAAATAATGCCACTGCACTAGTATCTATCTAAAGCTAGTGTGCTAATGCAGCTATAACGTAAAGCTTAATGGTATTGGAATTTACAAGACGCTATAATAGACACACCTTTCACCCTCTTATAGTCGGATCCAATCAGAGATGACGGGTTTCCCCCGATTTGCCCCTAAAATATTTCCTCCTAGCACACAGCCAAAAGTCTGAAGGTTTCGGTGGTGATTGAAGGACTGACAAGGGAATTGAAATCAGCAAACTCATTGTAGAATAATGCCCAAACGACCTGTTAACGATATCTGATAACCTCTCTTCTCCGATGGAGCGACTACAGATACTTATATTATCCTCCTATTATCCCTTGCAAAGATCTTAACCTTTTCACATTTTCACAAAAGGTAGATACTGTAATCGCTCTAAACTGCGCGGTTGGATTAATTAACATTGTTACTGTAATGCGCGATGAGTGGAGAGCTCAGGGTAAATGAAAAACTACCTAGTTGTTTCTCCGAGCATATCTCGATAGTCATAAGTCTACATGCATTGTGTATCTTCTCAGATCTAGATGGCCTGTGTGCAACATTGCCCTCTCGTGAGAGTGGTTTTGCTGGAGAGTAACATTAAAAATAACTGTGCTCCGTTGTGTGCCGTGTGGTTAGCTAAAACAGCACACAATGGCGAAGGAATTGAAAAGCTTGGAACCAATTTAGATAACTGCTACTTTACTTACATTAGGCTAGGAAACAAAGTAGCCTTTAAAAGATAAGTCTTTGCAGTGAAATTGATAAAAATGTCTTTATTGTTTAAAACATATTTTAAATTCTAATTCGATCATAATCCGATATTAATTTTTTTTTAATTCTCGGATTGCTTTTGCCATAATATATTCGGCCACCGCCATACCCAAAGGATTCCATAGATTTCTGTATTCTGTCTTTCTCTGGGCTACATATTTTGGTCGAGATTCAATTTTAGTGTACTATAATATCATCTAGCATCAACTATGTGATATTTCTATCTCTGTACAACAAACACTTGGTAACTCAGTGTCAATTTTGGTTTTACGAGAGCATTAGTGCATTCTGATAAGTGCTGTTTCGTTGCGAGAGTATGGGATGCATTTGGCACCTTACTAAGCAAAAAAGAAAGTCATGCGAGTACAGCTATTAAAATGATGCAGGAAATCCTCTTCAGGAAATCGAATGACAAATCTGTGGAAATGTAACGATGAACACATATTTTATATTTGCTTCTTGTGTATGAACAGAGGAGTTCAAAGTTTTCCGAGGTCACTATTTACACCAGGTAAATTTAAATTTGAATTTGTTTTGGTTCCAGAGTCAACTTTACACATCGGCGTACGCATGGGACATGCGGCCCAAGGAACTGCATCTAACTGCCGCCGGGAGCGCTAGTAGCGGCCATTCCGGGGGCCATTCCATGGACAAAATGGCTGCCGCAACCGAGCTTGAGCTAAATGGCACCGCCATCAAAGAGCGGCTAATGGCAAACCGATTGCCCGAAAGCTGTGTATGATCAGTTTAGCCCAAGATAATGTAATTAGCTTATAACGTGCATGTAAATATTATCATTCTTGTCCATACGGTGAGAATTTACCATCAGAAATGATAACTAAGTAAATCTTACGCGCATTTTGTGAAATTTGTTGAAGACTGATGTTTATATAACGTAGACGGTACGAGTCGTTATTTCTAAGAATGATATTGGTAAATGGAACAAGCTGTTTGGATAACTTCTTTAAGGCCTATTCGTGACTCATTACTTTATGAATGGTAATGCTGATGCTACTAGCAACGAATGTGTGAGTGTACGTTCAATTGATAGTTACGCACCGAACAGTGATATCGAAGGAGAATGAAGAAAAACGACAGGAAAACTTCAAGGTTCACAGTGTTCACCTTGCCAGCCGCTGCGTCTCCGTGTTTTCACCTGCGACAGTTGTGGGATGTGTGGGCGAGTTAGCTTCATCTACACCTGCGACAGTTGTGGCCTGTGGGATGTGTGGGCGAGTTACCTTCATCTTCACTTGTGACAGGGTGAGTTACCTTCATCTTCATCTGCGGCAATGAAGAAAGAACAACCTCTAGACCTACACTCTCTTCCTCACTTAAATATCACAAAGAGAGTTTCAACATGTTATAGATCTGTTGCGATTTGAGCCGAACGGCAGAAAGAGAAAATGACAACTCGATTTCTCCGTCGAATGTCACGCTACAGATAATGCCGTCTCCGAAGGGAACTAGATCCCTATCTATTCCCGGAAAAGTCATATAAAAACGATAAAATCAAAAGCCCTCCAGCTGGGGTCCGTCAGAACATTGTTTTCTTCTGCGCGGGTAATGTTCCTGAACCTTCCCGAATCGATTTGCTATAGCGAGACATGGAGATGCACCCTCCGTGACCCTCTCTCGGAAGCTGATGGACCCACTGGCCCTCGGGGAGAAATCTCCCAGAGCAATAGCCGGCCTCCACATGAACATCATCTCGGATCGCTATTGAGGCCCTTACCGTCGTGTATGCCGAGGTTTTCTTTTTGGGAAACCGGAAATCGGATATCTCTTTTCATGGAATTTAATGAAATCGCCGGTAAGCACACGTCAGCCTCTCTTGACCTAGATGCAGGTTTGCATCTGTGACGTCGTCGCTTGATTACGTACGCATGTGTACGGATTTGCAGTCGACTGTGAGTGTGATATAATGCTGAGCGTGATTGAATAGTGACAAAAACACGCGATAAAGCGGTAAATAAATAACAAGGGGAGAGTTGGATTTGTGGAGTTTGACTGGTGAATGCCAACGGGTTCGTTAGTGGTGACAGCAACTAGCGTTCACCGAACGCTTCCAAAGAATAATTCTAATGTGATATGAGCGAATAGAAAATAATACGTCCACTGCTCGGGTAGTGAAGAAAAAAACATTTTGTATGAATGGAATTCAATGAATGAAGTTTTTCTGTTTGTTTACCGAAAAATGTGTTGTAAATATTTAAAATCAAATTAATTGTATTACCTTTGCAATATGAAATACTATATATTGATATGAGACCGCATTTTTAACACAATGTCCCTATAAAATGAATGTTTACCGTTTCAACAGCGGTGGAAAATTAGTTTTAAAAAAGATCATGGAAGTCGTGTTTAATTGCAACTAAAATCTATTTACCGAAATTCTTGTAACAACTGATAAATAGGCCTATCTGTGTTAATGTGTTTATTCCGAAACATGCTGTAAGCGTATCATAATGAAGCTAACGATGTAGAACCATCCACGATCAACATTATCATTATTAAATTGGAATCTGTAATCATATCAATGTCGGTGTAGAGTAAATTATTATGTATCAATGAGTCAATTGCCTTATATAGTTGTTCTTCGTTGGGTCTTCATGGTCGTACAAACTATCATTGTTGTGTGTACCAAAACGCAATCGTGATCGCGGGCTTTGGAAGGCTCATCGACATCAATATGTTGCTGCAGTTGCTGCATCAAGACGTCCCTGCATCAATCTACCACTTCCTCAAAGTCGTCGGCGTGACCTGCATCTCTATACTGTATCGTTTCTGTCATCAATGCAAAAGAAACAATAAAAAAATCATTGAACAAAATCTTGCCTAGGGGTATTTTCATCCAGTTATATTCAGGAAGTGGTAATACGGATGTCTTGCAGACAACCCAAGGTAAACGGACGATATTCAGGTGAGTATAGGTTTGAAGTCGACCTGGATCCCTATTCTGTAACTTTTCTGAAGTGAGATGATATGAATTGAGAGTGAGAGTGAGAACCTTCATTTGTGCCATAATATAATGACAAAGGCGACCTTGGAGTTGTCACTTTCAATTCCTGCAATTCCTAAAATTCAAGCTACCAACTCTTTGTGCCTCAGGGATGTAAATGGGGGGGTTCCAGAGCAAACCCCGTTCAAAACTGATAGCAAAAATTCCCATGTCGTAACACGCATCCCCGTCCCGGTAGGCAGCACTCCTACACCCGAGCTGGCAGTGCAGTCTACACCAAGAGCTGACCTGGCCTCGGTGTGGTCAAACGCAGGAGAAGCAAAAGCTGGAAAAAATCACCGGTCTCCAGGCTCGAAAGCCCCCAGAATCCACAAGGCCTCCACAAGGAATGTCCTCAGATTTCCCTAGAAATCACATGCTCAAACGGCTTCCTTATCCATTAATTAACAGACTAATGGGCGAACAGCTTTCAATTTTAACACCAAAAACTCGAGTAATTGTTTTGTTCTGCAAGGAATTTAAATAGGGATAGAATTTCATGGGGAGTACAATGCACAATCCGTTTTCCTTCCATTATCAGGGTTATTCGAGACTTCGATTCAAGAAATCTATCAAGCGGTCAAAGAATTAGAGTTCAATCAAACCCACATAGCCCCTCGTGTTCAGGGAACCAAGACTCCAGCAGATGTGCTGATATGCGCGGACAAATTCGCCGCCCCCAGCGTGGCAAGACGTGACCGAAGGTCAGAAGTATACGTGGGGAACGGCATCTCTCCGCCGGCTCAGTACCTCCACCACACGATTTGACCCAGCCACTTGAATTCATTTCGATTTGAAACTTGCCTCCAAATCCCGACACTGCTCGTAGCGCACTCCGGCAGCCATGACGATCAACTTGCCCTGCGTTCAGCGCACTCTAGTAGTCAGGCGATGACTGCGAAATTCATATAGAACAATTTTCTCCTCACATTTCATCTGCCCACCTAGCTCAGTGGTAAGATGGCAACCAACTTGGTAGCGGGCACGGGCTCGTTATCAGGAGGGCCCAGGTTCGATTCCCGGCCGAGGCATGAGTCGAATTTAACTCTATAGAGTTTTTTCGCAGTCAGCAGTCTGTGTGCGTCTTTCAGGCTCCCTAGGACGTCTCGGGATGTCCTGTCTGATCGACCCAGACTGACAGCCATGCCTAGCGACGCCAAGCGTACGCTCCGCGGCCAAGCGGAACGACCAGGGAAGCCAGAGCTAGGTGGGTGGTGTTTTGCAAATAATTATTTTGAAGCAATATTGCAGGGTCAAAAAACCCTCAGCACTCTAAACGATTTTTGCCATGGCGACCTTGCCTAGTGGATGCTGCCGGATTCGAACCGGCATCCTTTGGATTATCAGGCTGCCGTCTTACCGACTGGCCGCGCTGACTGATAAATATCGGAGGAAATTACGTATATGAGCCTAAGAGCTCATGAGCTCATGAGTCGAAGTCGTCAGGCAACGCCATCTGTTAGCGAATCTGTAGCTTTCTCTGTTTTGAGACTTAGCATTTTACTAACTTAAAAATAAAGCTATTTTTCACTGGGTTGAATCGAGCAAGCTACAACGTTTGACAGAGAAACTAGGACAGGCTAAGGGACGTTGGAAAAAAGTTCAAGATATTAATGCCTGTGCATTTTCAAAGACTATAGCAAAGATAAAAGTGATTACATGTACTCATATCTACGACTGCTCCACTTTGATTTATAGCCCGGCGAGTCCCTGGTTACACTGAGTTGGGAATAATTAGTAATAGTAGATATTTGCCTACTGGTAGGATACATGTTATTGTATGGGCTATATGCAGGAGTATTTTATAAATATGAACCGGGGTACATAGTGTGGAAACGTCCTGATAGCCCTTAATAGAAAGGGAAAGACTTGGTTTGGGATTGATATGGTGTAAGGAGGTGGTGTAATTAAATAATCAGTAGAGCCGATGATACATGGTCTTGCGTTTATTAACCCAATCGTCACCGTGAAATCCCCCTCCTCCCCCAACCCTTGCACACAGCAGGAAACAGAGCACCATCAAAATGCAGCTCCCAGCGACGCATCAGATTTACTCAAAATCTGAAAGAATTATCTGCAGGCTATACAGTCGTGTAAGCCTTACTTTACCACAGCCTGGTGGACTTCGAAGTTAAGTTTTATTTGACTCTTTACAAATGGTAAGGAATGGTAATAAAAAATACAATTTTTAATGGTAATGATGAATACATCATCATTCGAAACTTTGGTATGGTACTCAAATCACATGAGATCACTAGAAAGTGGCAAACTTAAATGAATTCTAGTGTAATAGCATTTTATCAATATCTATGTGTAGTAACAACAATCCATGTGCACGCAGCAGCTTAACAGATTTTTCTTTAAAAAGTTCACTATACTGTTAATTTCATAACCGTGCGAAAACCCGTGATTCCTTCATTTAATGGAAATGTGTTTGTCCAGCACTGGCATTTTCGTTTCCCGACGAGAATGCTTACAGCACGGGCTGGGTGCAAGTGTTCTTTGTGCAGGTTTTTCAGTGCAGCACCGGAAAGCGGCTAACCAAGTGGTGCCGTTGCGAACCCCTCGAATCCACGTACTCACTCGCACACCACACTAGGGGCTTTTGAACATAGGCACCCACCCACCCACCTACCCACCCGGATTTGCTTTAATGGTGGAAATCATTATTTCTGCTTACAATATAGGCTGGCTGCAAAGGTCAAAATATTATATCTTTCTACAAAAATCCATGCAGGTCCGCGATACAACCAGCTGTCTTTGTGTGCTGTGTTTGTTTTGTTTGTCTCATATGGTTTCATCGCTAGATAAATTTTCTTGTGTGTAAACATGGCGTTAATATTATACGAATACACATAGATTAGAATTTTTTACAAATGCCTGATCTGATTTGAAACACTCATTGTAACCCTTCTATCTGTGATTTCATGACACTTTCGGCTTGAGTCTGAGACCACTGTCTTTAACCTACGTCTCGACATGTTATCGCACAATGGGTATTAAGGGAGGTACTGTGGAGTTGATACTTGTAAGTACGACTGATTTGATTTGTGTATACGTAGTGAAATACATACGCAACCTTGTTGGTTATCTAAGACTGCTCTAAGAGTAAGACAGATGAATAGTATACGGTGGCTTTGTGAGCGCTTCGTTGATGCAACTGGTGGTCTGT
Organism: Nemoura dubitans; assembly: GCA_921293005.1. Taxonomy (NCBI): domain Eukaryota; kingdom Metazoa; phylum Arthropoda; class Insecta; order Plecoptera; family Nemouridae; genus Nemoura; species Nemoura dubitans. The sequence continues at coordinate 65,092,516 of OV121073.1, read as the reverse complement.
CCAAAGCCTATGATCAAATACACGGTGGGTCCCGCAGCTGCATCAAATAAACATGCATTACTTGTAAGTGATTTTTGTTTTGAGTTTTGAGTTTTTCCTCCAGTTTTCAGGAAATGTGTCGAAAAAGATCGCTAGTACTAACTTGGATGTAGGCTAGGTGTGATTTATTACAACCCGTTGACTAACATACATGACCGGTTAAAAGTTTTATCAGAGAAAGGAAATCAAAAGAAGCAAGTCAAGATTTCATCGTTCAATCTCATCATACAATTTTACCCATTGTGTTAAAACCCCACGTAAACTAAACTCTCTCATTTTTACTAAGAAAAGAAACTGGGAACTCCAAGTGAAATTCATATAACATGAAACATACACTGTCAGAAAGTATTTTAAATTCCAGCCGGCAAAGGAAAAATCAACAGTTCTAACAGGCATAGGTACCAAGGCAAAGCACCACAGCTCCGGCATATTGTCGCGGTGTCACAAGAAACAATGACCTCCTCGTGCATTATTCTCTCCTGTTAATAACCAGTGGTTTAACTTCAGAATTTTAGTCCGAAACTTCGCCGGCTAGAGGCAGATTTCGCCTTACGTATATATTCAAGTAAGCACTCTTGTGTATGTTTGGTTGAATAACTAGCCAGGATTTAAAAATTGTTTTTTTTGCGATATTGGCCTGATACGATTCAATACGATTTCTGGTCCAATTCAATAATCTGGCATCATTTTAAGGGATACTTACAGACTATCCAAACGACAACATTTGCTTTCCAGACTGCCAATACTTAGCTTTGCCACATCAATTTTATTTTGGTTTGTAACTGAGAATAGCTTTATGTATCAAACACAAAAATCACACGTTAATCCATAAACACTACGACGCACGTGAAATAAATGTTCTTGAGCCCTTGGTAAATTTGCGAAAAATTGCGAATACTAGGAAACGCTGCCAAAGTGTTCGCGTTGTAAGCGAACGTGTAGAGCGCGCGCAAACACACATAAAAACAAACAAACAAACACACACAAGGTTTTTTTTAGCAGTAGTGAAATTGATGATTTCTCTTCGTTCGCTATAACGCTCATCAAAAAAGAGAACTACAAGTCTTGCTTGCCTAAAATCTTCAGAAATTCTAGGAAGAAAATTATGAAGATATTTTGGCTGTACAGCAAGGAAATAACAGTGAAAATTCTGAAACATTTTGCATATTTTGATTGGTAAGGAATTTTTCGAGTCAAATTGCTGAAAATAAAGAACGCATGTGGTCTGAGTAGAAAATACACTAAACCCTCGAAAATGATATCAACATCCGAGAAGTTGTTTAGGTTTAGCCTAGATTTAGGCGTGGTCAAAATAACATGCACTCAAACAACCAGAAAAATCATAACAAAAAACAAAACCTGAACGCTTTGTTGGCAATCGAAGCTTCTTGTATGTTGCGCAGTGAAGCCTAGCCTTCCGTGATTGAGCCCTTGATAAAAGGGGATGTTCATCTCCCTGCCTTTCTTGCGGCGAGGGAGAGGCAAAAGGACCCGTAGGTTCAAAGGTTTGACTCCACCCCCCCCCCCCCTCCACCCCACGACGCTGCACACCTAACCGTTGTATGTTGTGCACCTCCAAGTACCAGCCACAAACCACTGAACTAAATATTGGGGCTATAAGAAGTCCCAACCGAAAATTGGCCTGAAAGTCTCAGAATGTACCTACTCTAATATTCAGTCCATCCAGATGAATTCTTTCTGCGGCACCGAAGAGGTTTCGTGCAGTATTTTCTGGCCGAATCGACTTGGGAAGTGAAGATTTCGTTTTTAAAATTGTCGAAACGTCGAGTGTGTGTGTGTGTGTGTGTGTGTGTTTTTTTAAAAGTTTCAATGGAGCTGTCTATTATATTTAACCCATCGAGTATGTTTCATGCTTTATTTATAATGAAGTATCAGTTAACTTAGATGCTGATCTCAACGAGTTTTTTTTTAATCGACAGCTTAAACTCATGAACTTTATAAACTTGACGATGGATATTTTGTAGTAGGTAATGCCCGTGGAATGACATCCAGTTCTGTCGGTTTCCATTGTTTTACGCTCAACGTCGTCTGCATGATTTCCTTCAAAACTGCAGTTTCATTTCTCGAAAAGAATACCAGATCCGCAAAGTAAGTCTTTCACTTTCTCAAAGAGAGAACGAGAACAAGAGATTTCCCACCTCTCTGTCTGAATGATCGTTGCATTCGGCGAATTCGTTTCCCGATTCGCTTGTATCTCCGAGTCGTTCGAGTTTTCTGATCGCTGGAAGAATGGCCCCTTTGGGAAACTTAAAACCTTCTTTTAAACTATTTAGCCAGCGCGAATATAACTTGTCCTATTTTGAAAGAATAGCGAAGAAATCGTATAGCCGGCGGGTATGTAGACGGTAAAGGCAGTGGCCCCTAAACACGGATGGAAAGGTTAAGAGATTTCAAATGCTTTATCTTTTGACATTTCCATTCAACGAATCGCGTTCCACTTTGCCAATTGTCTTCAACGTGCAGCGAAGCGTGAAGATTATAAACTTGTTATTATCAAATCATTGGCCTTGAATTATAGCTAAATGTCAGCAGCGGTACGGTATTCGTTGGTGAAAGAGAAATTACGAAAGTCTGATGAAAAAGAGCACACCTCTTGCTCCATATCCATCAAGCTATAGCAGAGAGAAATATTATGCGACAGTCGAACCATTGATGAATGAGTTTCATTTTTGGTCAAACGAAGAGACTGATTTGCGATAATATCTTTGATTATATAGCAATAAATAAACACATTTCTATTTATAGACAATCAATCCATATGTTAAATGTAAAATAAACTGTTAGAAACATGTAGCTAAATGCAGCTGAGGATGAAGATACTATTTTATGCCACCCCACAAGATGGCAGGACGAGTCTTTCCTCGTCAGGCGACGTATTGATGCCGTTCCGCGAGTAGAAGCTCTTGGTACACGTCACTTTCCCTCGTCCCTTGATTGTGTCCTCCTTCTGGGGTATCGCCGGCCGTCCGTAGTTCAGCGAGGACAGGACCGGAATCACCTTCTCCTTCTCCTGAAACACAAAGTTGACGCTGTTTGCTGACACCCTTACTAAGTGCCAAAGAGCATTGGGGTCGGGTGCAGCTACCCAATGACCCCAAACACTGAGGAGGAAGTCCGTGGTGTACACTCAAACTCATAACGTGGTTAATTTTATGTACGAGCTGAAGACCTTTTTTTACCATAGATGGTAGTACCTAACATATACCTACCATGGGCTATGTATTCACGTTGAAACAAAAACTGTTTTGTTTCAGCTTGCTTCCTAATAATACGATTTTCCCCTCCAATCATCATCATATTTTTTTCCTTGTGGCTATGTCACTCGATAGTAATTATGATATTACCTACCATGGATTATCACAAATACTCAATGTGCTTATACTCTTTGTACTGAGATAATTATACCAGACACAAGACAGGTAAACCTAAAGATTGCAATGGCACGGTAATAGGTAAGTATATGATATTAAATGGTGTATGGTGTATGATGTGGTGTGGAAATAGTTTATGGTGTGGTGTGGAATGGGATATGGAATCGTATTACGTTTGTAACTTTGGGAACTTTGATTTTTACCAAAAATGTTAATGAAAAATTCCTAATGGCAATGAACGCTAATCTTGGACTGCTTGGACGAAACAGACTATATCAATTTAATTTTAGAAGTCCCCTCTTAATAATTTCTATTTTATCGCAACCAAAACCTAAATAAACCTGTAGTACCATGTAAAAGTAACGCGAGAATGCAACTAAATTTTTTTTTTGTGAGCGAAAATGTACAGTAGGTAATGTTCTTCAGAAGCGTCGATACCTCTTGAAAGATGGTCTCGTGGATAGGGGTCAGGTTGTGCCTGTCGCACCGGTGCATATGGTGGTCCCAGCCCTCCTTGAAGTTGAAGAGTGTGTCGTAGGCCGAAGTCACCGCGTGCTTCTTGTGGTTGTTGAAGTAGGTGAGCGGTGGATCACTGGGCTGCCAAGGCACTCGATCCTGATGATGAAAAATGGCAGTTAAGTCTCGTGAATGTCAGGAAACATTTGCCTCCATATAGACTTGCACTTAAAAGTTAAAAGAACTATCGTCCACAACTATCACAACTATCGATACAACAAAATCCTACCCTGCCCCCTCCCCTTCCCTAGCCAGACAGAAACGAAAGAACACAATATACCATTACCGTTATGTTAAGCAAAATTAATTTTCTAGATAGGCCATAATTATTTTCCTGTAATGCTTGTGCCCAAAGTATGCTACACTGTGCGTCGGTAACTTAGAGAGACAAACATACATTTTTCTAAATATTATTATTTTGGGAAGGGAAGACGAAACAGTGTTGGGCTTACTTATGTATACAGCTATACTATCAATGAGATATTCTCACCATGGGGCATTTTTCCAATTTCGCATTGACAATAGCCCGGTGCTGCATCATTTGATTCGGGGTGTACCATTGTGCCATCTTGCTCAGCCAAAGTCACCTTCGTATTTAAGCAAGAACTACAATTTAGGAATAATTTTGTGTCTACTCTTGCTGATTATACTCCTCTGTCAACTTCGAAGCCGAAAAGGGGACAAATGAAAGTTTGTGTTGCGTAAAATTTGCACAGCCATCCGAAAAATATTGTAAAATATTGTAAAACCAACTATTCTAGTTGGTTTTACAATATTTTTCAACTCTGGATTAAGCGTCTATCCCTCAGAAACAGATGAATTCCTCGGCTTCCTATTGGCAGTTGCCATGACCAATAACTTAACTCCTTCTTTAACTCTGGGTTGAGGCACTTGTAAAACTGAATTAACTCAAAAAATATATTGAAGAAGAGCATAACTAAATAATTGACCCCTTGCTTGATTTCCCCACCGAAAACGACGCGAAAATAAACACTAAGACCCCAGAAGATCTCAAATCTCTGTGGCCAATCTCAAATTGTGGCGCATCTCAAACCCATATATAATATATCATTATGTCAGCAGTTCTACGATTGCACACATTCTCAAATGACAAATCTAAGCTCGAGTGACATAGAATTTTTATGTAAATCTGCTTTCATATCGCTGGTTGCTCCTGACAAGAGTTTACACAGTGTACATTCTCGATGATGCAATATGCCTGTTGGCGGGGAAGGGGCCCGGGGGTGGATCTGGAGGCACAGGCAGGCCGTAGCTCACTGAAGAGGGGGGGGGGGGGGGAGGGCACGGGGCTTGAGAAAACACGGTCCTCCGCCAGGGTTGAAGATCGAAGGAAAATATTGACGGATCTCCCGTCGCCGTGGACAATGTCAACATTTGCTGTTTAAGTCCCTCGCTATCAGCAGACAAAGATCGGCATCAGACGAACAGAAAATCGATCTGAGCCGAACAGAAATGAATCTTGAAAAACAATTTTCGTTGCAAGATCCATGTCAACCATCGTTTGTTTACAGTGGATGATTGTGTTCTAGTGACCCGTTAACGAAAAGTTAAGCATAAAATGAATTTTTAATCCAAGTAGGGCTACGCACGAGGCCTTTGTTGGAGTGGACATAGTATTGTTGACGAAATCTGTCTTGAACGAAAATTATCGTGTTAGAAAAAGTATAGCGTGCAAAACAAATCTATGAATACGTTGTATGGAAAGCAATCGAAATAATTGGTATATCCTTCACAGTACATCCTTGCTTTTTACGTTGGCTCACACCAAGAGTAACAATTCAACCCAGTAATCTTAAGAAGCTCCGAAAGGACCAAAATGCTGGACACACTAAGCAAATGGATTAAACTAGGAAACGCTGCCAAAGTGTACGCGTTGAAGATGAGCGTATGGGCGCAGCGGTTGAGTACAAAAGTTGAGAACAAAAGACACCCTGAAAATTTCATCGCAATTGGTTCAGGCGTTTGGTCTGTAGAGCGCGCAAAAACACACATGCAAACAAAAAACAAACAAACACACACACACAAGTTTTTTTTAGCAGTAGTGAAATTGATGATCTCGCTTCGCTCGCTTCGATCGCTACGCTCATCAATAAGCGTGGTGCAATACAGCATAGGACAAATGTTTTGGATTCGTGTATTCGCAACAAGCAGCATGTCCTACACAAAATGAATTTGCGATTCCAAAGACTTTGGCAATTATAGAGATAGTAAGAGATCCCATCAATTACTTCTCAATAACTGTACAAGATAACTTATATTATGTCAGAAAAAAACGATAATAAGAATCACGTGAAATGGTCTCTACTTGCTTCAGCATACCATATAAAAACCTATTCGTAATTGAAACTGTTCGTATATCTATTAATCTAGAAATAGAAATCCTATGGCATGAACATCTTGGCGTCTTTTCTCCAGCTGTCGGCGTTTTTCAAGACCCAGAAATGTGGAAGAAATACGTGTGCATTTGATTCAAACGGGATAAAGCGAAACAGAAGTATAGAATAAAATTTAAGAACACGTTTGTGAGATAATATAGAGTGAGGAAGTGAGACGATTGAGGTAGAGTTTTATTTTATATTTTTCTACCTCCTTCTGGCCAGATTTTATATTAGATCAAATATATTTTAGGATTTTTAAGTAGCCTGCTAGGAAATTAGTCTTGATTTGGTTCCGTAACAAGATTGCCTCCTTAAACCCAATACCGACATAAAATCAGTCTATAGAGTCACAGACTCAATTTACCCAATTTTCTCTCATAAATCTCATAATTGAACCTCAGGTTACCTCCTTTCAAATGCCTAAAACGAAGATGTTATTTTTCCTGTTGGGGTGGTGGGACGGAAAAATAATAACATTCAAGAAAACTTTACGTGTTCTAAACTTTAAGATGAAAAAACTGACGATAAACGCGACATCCAAAATGCTTTGATGAAAACAATAAAGTCGCACTAAACATTGCTGTCATTTTTAGTTTGTTTTAAACTATGAACGGGATACGAAACAAATTTACACCGCTCTACCAAATTTAGTAAAATTCTTAACCTGTCAACGTTCCGGGTATACAATTATACCAGAGCACATCTTTTTATAAAATTACACATAAGTGGTAAAGGTTTCAACAGTTATATAGACATTTTTATATGGAGCACCGTAAAAAATGGCCTGGTCCTTGAAAACTCATTTTCCCGGATTCCATTTTCACAATTTTTCTTAGCAGAACAAGTAGGTACCTAGACCCCGCTAGATCCTGCTGGTTTAACGTGGTCTCGTTGACGTTTGACGACCAATCGGCCAGCAAAATCCGACGTCTCCGCCAAACAGTGCCCTGAATGCCACCGAGTTCAATCGAGACGTGCGTACGCCGCCGCACGCACCTACCGTCCACCAGTCACAACACGCAGTCACGCACGGCTGCACTGGGTTTGTTGAGTTTACCCTTTTTAGAAGCATCGACTCCATTTCAGCTTCAGTAGAACCTTGCGTCAACATGAGCCATCTGCTGCTGAACGGCTTTAAACTGTCCATCATGATCTTCAGTTACAACTTAACTAGTGCAGATTGCAGGTATGGAGTCTCTGTCTAAATTAAAATTTTCACTTTGAGCTCCGTTTAGACAAAAGATTTTCGAGGAAATTATGTTACTGGCGAGTTTCGTCTTCATTCCTCATTTTCGTCGGACATTGAGCGTAGCAGAAACTAACAGTTAACTAAGTATCTGCTGTTACCAGTGGTTTTTTTATGTCCCCTTTCCATAAACCCTCATAGTTTACATCGCATTCATATTGATTCCATGCGGAACCAGCCTCCTGAAACCGGAAATCCGGATTTTGGTTTACCATGATTCCTTGTGACTATTTTATGAGTGAAATATCACTGGTTTGGTTGTTCTTTTACCACAAGCATATTACACATCTTATCAGTATTTCCATTTCACAGCTCCAATCCACTGTTTGGCCCAGTTTCTAAATCGCCATTTTCCGGTATTTTGATTTTCCGTTCCGCGAGTACTCTATGGCAATCTAGTTAGACGATGAGCTGTTCATAGTCGATAGTTTTTCATCTAGTTCCCACACTAGAAATGTGCTAAGATGCTAAATTCACTTCTGTTAACCTCTGACTAAGACGGGAAAAGTGAACACGACAGAGCACGCACATCGTCATCACGTGCGTGAGTCGCAGTAACGTGCGTGTAGATGCGTGGTATCGTGCGTGAGGGGGGGGGGGGCGGGGGGGGGGGGGGCGCTCCCCAGGGAGGCACAGAATCGCGAGCGACTGACGGACTTGCCAATCCAGCTGGCTGGCTGCCCGTAAATTCGTCCCGGTGAACGGTAGGGACCGATAAAAAAGGTATAAAACAAATTTTATTTTCTTCTGTCGTCATTCTTCCGTTTGACAAGTGGACTGTCACCGCGGCGTGAAATTCGCCCCACTGCAAGTAGCTGGGTGTTTTCTGATGCCGACAGAATATGTGGCGACGTAGATATTTTGGTAGAGGGACTAGAGCTTGGCCTGTGAACTCAATGCTAAGTATCCTGTACTTAAATAAATTTGTTTCAACAGCAAAATGAAATTATCCAAATTGTGGTTGATTTATCAATAATGATACCACTCGCCCGGCCATTATCATTTTGCTCTTAAGCTTGTCATTTATTTTGCTAAATCCCACTTGCCCAATACCACTTCCCCGAAAAGCAAGGATGCATCCTTTATTTACATTCTCCTACCTATTATTCAGTTTTATTATTCTCCATAAAATGTATTGAGTGATCGATATTAGCATGAATGTGCAAAATAATCATAATGGGAAGCAACATTTTTCTTTATTTTAAATTGAAAAGCAACTGACCCTCGTCCATCGTTTCGAGCGATGGATCTAACTTTCGAATTTTTTGATTTAATATTCTTTCAACTTATGTAATAAACCTACGTCCAAACAACAAAGGTCGAGTTACGAATAGTGAGTGATCTTTGGGTCCGTTTTCAGCATTTGCCTGATTGCTTAAGTCCATGCCCAGCCAGCTTGGTTATGAAGGAAATAAAGACGACCGATTTATCTTTGCCGTCGTTGGCCAAGGAGAGGCGTCGGCGACGGCGTCGGCGTCGGCGTCGGCGTCGCGGTGCAGGCCCGTCGGATTTTCCCAGAGGGTCAGCAGCGACCCGGCGACGAGTAAAAACTTTCGCAATCGGACTTGAGTAGGAGAATTTATAGCCAGACGAAGCCGCCTCGCAGAGACCTTCCGCGTCCAGTTTCAACCCTTCACGGAATAGAATGCGCTTAATTTTGTCACTTTACATATATACGTTTTCTTTTGTGAACATCGGTTATGCCTTTTTGAAACAATATCACATACTTAGGTTCATAAAGTAACGACATCGGCTTATTACTTACTTCCTATTGAATAATTGCGATCATCTCTGAAGCCTTCAGTCGATTTGCATAAAGCTCAATAATCACTTTGGTGCTTACTTTGAGATCACATTTTCTTACAGACTGCACTTTCCCTATAATATTACCTATAATAATAGAGATTTACTTGAAATTTGCTGTATTTTTACAATATCCATACAATATCCAATATCCACTCTGACTCATTAAGAACATAAATATTTTTTTTTACATCAACTCTGCTTTCGTTAACGTTAGTAATTACATCACGCAAGAAATCAAGAAATCAAGAGTGCCAGTGTTCCTAACTTCCTATTCATGCCATGCATTATTTGAATCGTGTTATTTTCATCCCACACTACGACTGCAGCGCTGCAGACGGCCAAACGATCGTCCTAGGTTTGAAATGCCATATAGTCATTTGAATTTAATGTATTTTTAGAATATCCATCGACAACATCCATCGATATCCAAATTCAATCGAATCTGCGTTCTACGTGAACTGTCTATATTTTTATCAGATGTATTCGTTTAAATTTGTATGTACTTTTAAGTTTTAATATTTGTTTAATGCGCCGTACCGAAAGTATTATCAATACCAGTTCCTATGCAGGAAATTATAGAAATGTGCTTGCACATCCAAGCCCTGGTAAATTTCAAACCAAGCAGTACTATAGCCGACAACGGTATAGTAGCTATGCATCATTATGTTTATTCTTTTAGAAAACGAAAAATCCCCACTCACTTATCTTTCTTTATCTATAAAGAGGTAATGTAGGTCTCTGATCACGCCATGGAAGGTACTTATTGTGTATAAAAACGCAATTTGATAATTAATATTCTGAACACACCCTAAGAAAACGGTTTCAATTTTCGTGCAGTTATTGGGGATTTCTAAGAAAGAGAAAAAGTGCAAGATGCAACCGGACTTTATTAAGCACTTCAGGTAAGCGATGGTGTACTCTAAAGCTAAAGCATGTACCGCGATGGAATACGAAATCATGCAGTTGATGCAAAAACTGACTTTGACGAAAATACCTCCAGAAAATGCCTCGCTCATTCTTAGGTTAGTGCGAGTTGCGCTTAGAGTGCATAGTTCTTAGTTCGTAGTTTCCCCGAAGTATGACATTCCCTTCTGTTGTTCCACGTGTGCAAGTTACTGGTGCACGCTCCGAACGCGAGAACGTCGCCAACTTTCTGCCGCTGTGTTATTAGGTTAAGAACTGACAGTGGCGTACCACGGAGGAGCACAGTATTTCCGTATGTGGTGCTCAATCAAAACCGTTTCAAACTTAAAACGTAAATTAACGATATTTAAAAAAATCGCCTCTCGAAATATTTAACGAAATCTCGTACAGTCGTGTTAGCCTTACTTTACCACAGACTGGTGGACTTCGAAGTAAAATATCGTAGTAAAAAAGATCCCCAGAAAGTGGTAAATTCAAATTAATTCTAGTGTATTCTCCAATGTATCGTATTTTTAAATGAATTTTGTGTAAGAACTAAAACCACGCAAATATTTTGAATTCTAATAGCTTAAAAACCTTGATATTTTCTGGCGGCTTTAAATTGTTATATATCCGATTGTCATATTACAGAACATTTGTTTAAGTAGTAGCTATTCATTTTCAAAATTGTATTATTTCTAATATTCCGTAGCAGTATGCAGGTTGATATAAATACACATAAACCATCGAGATTTCCATTGAGATATTTAAACCACCATAAGTTATTCTATACACCCAAGCTATGCACTGCTTTTCAACGATCCCGATTAGTAGGCTAAAGAGCACCTAGAAAAAGAAAGTATGTGCAGTCGAAGAAAATATCACAGTAAAAAAAACACTATCAAATCTTTCCCAAACACCCAACCTGCAGCTACGCCACTGAGCGTGGAATGTAGGAAGCCGTTTTGTGTAAGATCCAGCAGCTGTTCGGCAGCGTCCCGCGAAGGGCTGACGATGAAGGACAGACGGGAAGGACGCGAGGGAAGGACGCGTTGGAAGGGTGATTGATGACTCCGCCGCCAGGGTCGTGGCGTAGCAGGCAAATGAGCGCGGTGTACCCCCTCATCATTTCAGTTTCACGCACGTCATTCTGCGGTAGACGGCTAAGCCATGTGCTCGGAAAAATATTATGTTTATCACTAACACACTTTTCGTGTTTTTTTTGTATTCTTGTAATTCAAAAAATTACCAGACGATTGGGTATGAGTTTTTGGAATAGAAAAGAGTCTCGATAGAGATGCCCATAATTTATGGCCCGGTATGCACTAGAATTTAACATCGCTTTGATGTTGTCGTTAACGAATTTTTTTCATGGGGTTAACTTGTGCAGCACCGGATGATAATGGTTATGTCGATACGCTCCATTGAAATAATGTAAACTTTTTATTAGAAGAAAGAATTGTTAAAATTGTTAGATCCTCCAAGAAAATAAGTTTGCTCTAAATGTCGTTATGTGAAAAGCCATTTCACGTGAAAATTTTTATATCCTCCCATTAAACAATAATTGTGCGCTGTTAGAACAACAAAAATTGTATTAAGAGCTTGAATTCCAGCTAAATAAGTTCAAATTGTGCACCAATTTTCACTTTTTAACATGTTAACGAGTATAGAGCGTGATGTGGGGAGCATAACCTCTCTAGGATGACACGAGTTGTAAAAAACTTGCAATTTTTTTAAATTGCATGACAATATTAATGGTTTCCCCGTGGAAATGAAAGAATAGCAGCTGGGTGGTGGAGGTGCCGAGTTTGCTGTGTGTTATGTTTTCAGGGTGGTCATTTAGGATTTCGAATACTATTAATCCACAGTTTTAAGAGACGAAAGCTCACGGTCTTATTTTAAACTTAATTAAACGATATTTAAAACTACCCCTCTTCTTAGACGTTGTCCAGAAGTCAGTCCTTGCAAAGTTGAGCGGTTTCATCCCTGTTACGCAATAACCAACTTGCCCACGATAATGGACTCTTCCAGCCACGTCTGTGCAAGATTTTGAATTGATTTTTTCTACCATTGACCTTCTCCCCATCTCCTTCTGCAACCCCTTTCTAAAATTTTATTTATACTAAAAGTTATGATTTCTTTGAATTTAGCGCTGAGCCATCTCTACTAGCGTTCGTCCGAGCACGGGGCCTTCTGTATATTCGAGGCTGAGCATCTTTCCTGCCTGGACCGAGTCGATCCCGGAGTTATTGGTCCTGCGGGAGTAGCGAGTTTTTATGACATCGCTCCTGAAAATGAAAGATGGTCAAAACTGCGCCAGGGGACACGAGATTGCTTGCAAAGAGAGCTAGAAAAAAGTGAAACCTTATGCATTCCACTTCTTTCTGGACACCAGCGTGATATTCGGAATTGTAGCCACTGGAGTCTTCGTTTATGTCAGTTCAGCTGACATAATGGAGTGTGCAATGTACCAGATGCGCATAACAATTTCTAAATTCTTATACGGCGAGGACGAAAAGTTTGTAACTGATTCTATATGTAATTTATATTGTTTTGGAAATACGAGAGGTGCCATTAAATTTATGGGGGAAATTCACTGATGACTGGAAAATAAGCGCTGGAAGAACGTCCATTTACTATAGTAATGCTCAAAGTTGTACGCTTCAAAACGCAAGAAGACGCATTCAAGAAATTCTGTTTCGAGTCATTGGTGGCTTCTCTAAAATTTAAATTAACAATAATATAGTTATGAGTAAGCTCAACAGATCACAGCTCTAGAAAATATACAGCTATGCCATTGTTGTTACGTTGTTGTTGTTACATGGCTTCTATTACCCTAGAAACCTTGTGAAAACAAACATCGCTCACTAAAATCACGACAAGTATATAGCATATCCAGACAGACGTCCACAAATTGACGTAATTCTAGATAGCCATGTTCGGCGCAATACTGCGCGGTAATTCGCGCCTTTTGGTCAACAGTCCGGTGAAGATGTGTCGGCACCCATCGTGGCACCCGTCCCTGCACCCCGTGCTCAGCGCGACACTCGCACGCTACTCAAGCTCATCTGGGCTTCGTTCGGGTCCCAGGCCCAAATTGGGCATTCCACCCGTCTGGCCGTCCAAGCGACCCATCACCTCGGCCTATCAGAGGACTACCGTACGCCAGTCAAGCTCTTCAGGGCCTTGTCCGGGCCCTGGTCCCAAATCGGGCACTCAGCCTGTCGCGCTGTCCGAGAGGACCATCAACCTGGCACATCAGACCAGCTACACTGGCGCCAAGAAACCGGCCTGCGCGAATGCTCGAAGCACCACCGTCTGTCCGACGTCTATCAAGAAGCACGGGGAGCGTCGGCATGTTCCAGGTGAGGTGATTCGCTGTTTGCCGACGAATCAAAGTCCAGCCTAAGCTTTTACTTTGCTGTAAGAGAATCTAGAGACAGAGTGCTTTTAAACGTCTCTTACTAGTACAGGGTAAAATTCTAGAGTACAATTTGCTCACCTAGTGTAGTTTTTGCTACTTGGCCAATTTGAAACTATATATCTTTCTCTTATGCATCAAATTACAGTATTTGAGCAAAATACAAGAATATTTCGCCCATTTTACTACAACCAAATACATTTGCAAATTGTATTTTACTCTAATATAATATTAATGTAATTACTGATAAAATTACCTAATTACTTCATAAAATGAGAGTGAATATAAACTCATGTATTAAAACGAAAATAACAGCGTAAATAAACTGCTGGATGTCATACATGGCACAACTTGTTAAATGAGCAAGTAAGATTCCCTGAGAACACTGCCCCTTGAACCCTTCACAGAACCAAGGCCGATCAAGACGTGCACCGTGGCAGACTTGTCTAAGAAGTGTCCCAAACCGAAGCCAGTGTGCCCGCCTCCGAAGCAGCTGACGACGATGGAAATAGTCGGGAAAACAATTATGTTCTTCGTCAAGGCCGCCATCGTGGGTGGCCTCATCTTCTGGACGATCGACATCGGGGTGTGGGGAGGAGCCGACCAGTCTGCCCAACTTTTCAACGGGATGCACACCAAAGTGCGAGAGATGCTGGGCATGGAGCCTGTGAACGCCGAAGTGCAGGAGGTGTCTCGTCGTTTCATCTCTTAACTTTTTACTACTTTAAATTGCAATATTTAGAAAATTATATCTGAGATCAAAATTATTTGATAGCAATTGACCGCTGAATGATTTGGATTTCGTATGTTGAGAAAGTTAGCTGTAGTTTAGTTTGAAAATTCCTCTCTGTATTAGTTCATTTTACAGTTCATTTATACGCGCTCTAAAATTGACATTTCAAATGGCGGAGAGGCTGGAAAATGTAATTGTGCTGAAATGTGGAGATAGAACGAGCGATTTTACTGCACAAAAAGGCTCAGCAGAGAATTAGACCCACAAGAGTATGAATGACCTATGTGTTTGGGATCGTACTTTCATGTTGGTTGTTCGTGTCGTAGGTGCCCAATACCGATCACATGTACCACAACGCGCTGGTCACATGGAATCGGGCCGTCGCGTGGACCTTCGACGTCATCACCAACGTGTACTACAAGATCTCAGGGATACTGGGGCTGGACTCCAAGAAGAATGATTAATCCTGCATTGACATTCACCTTTCGTAGCTTCAATTAGTTCGTATCGGCAACTTTGCGCGTTTGTGAAATTTTTTATTTGAGAGTAATATTTTAGAATTAAATGTTTATTAAATTGTGTAATATTCCCGTCTTTATATGGGCAATAAAAATAATTGTGATTTCTGTCTTTAATGGATGTAAGAAAATTTCACTGTGGGCCTGTTTTCAACTCTGTCGCCGCATCCTTCTGTGTACAAGATATGTTTTGTCACGGTCGGAACCGAAGTCTCCGCTCCGCTCTCTACCCTCGTCCAAAAATGAAAGTATATCGACTGAACGTGAATAATCAACATGACATTAGTTTCGATTGGGGCATTATGTTTGCTCTTCATGCCAGAGAGTCGATGCTGGCGACATGTTTACATTGAATTTATTAAAATAAATTAAACGAATATTCCACACAATTCTTACTCCTTCCTTATTCCTTGAACGAGGATCGAAAGGATTAAAAGCAAACGAACGACGGAGTTTTCCGCTCCGTGCGTCGTCATTAACCACAGAAAATTGCCTAACATCTGTTATATAACAACTTTGAGCAACCCGTGAATGCTTGCAGACCCTCTCCCCCACTCTTCAATGAAACCATAAGACCCAATGACCTTTAAAGTTGTAGTCCAGGCTACTGCTAATTTGAACGTTTGATTCCCATGCGAACATAAATCTCCAGTAAGATGGTCAACCAAATCAGTTCTGACAACTTATACATAATTGGCATTAGAGAAGTTTCAAAAAAGAAAAGTTTTAAATATATTATATCGTTGAGGAAAATTCCTTATGAACTTTCGCCAAATCAACCGCCAGCCCGAAAGTAACAAGCATTTAAACTCCCGTTTAAAAATGATCCTGGTAGACATTTCCCCAGGCTTGAAAGCAGCCGCCAGCAGCGAGGCTATTACTGTAAATACGTCAATTACGGTGAGTGTCGTGAAACTCGGTGGCGCCGGCATTGGCGCTGGCATTGGCGCTCGCATGAAGCGCTGGCGTTGTAGCATTGCAGCGTTGCTACGGATTGCAATCTGCGGGCATCAGAAACGCCAATCAGTCTGCTTCAATCTGAGATTAGGACGCCGAATGGAGGCTAAGTTGGCCGAGCTTAGAGCACTAATTGCTTCTGATGGTCTTGATGGATCCACATCAAATTGAATATAGAACAAGAGTTTGACATTCCGGTAATAACGGGAGGGTTCTTTTTAGTTTAATGGATGGCATTTTACGTTTTGCTTTAAAGAGCTTCGCTGTTGAGTTCGAAATTATCGGCCATAAAATGGGGATGGGAAACAGTGTGGTCTTTTTTATTGTCATCGTGTTTCTGCAATGAGTGGCCTGATTTTTAATCAAGCATCTCTTTCGGTTTTAGTACTGGTTGTGGTAGTTTGGTTAATTCAGGCAATATAATCGTTTCCCCAGCTATTACGATTTGAGTCAAAGTATTGGAAAGGTCTATAAAGCTTCCACCGCGTCTAGTCGTTCAAATCGGAAATGAAGCATGGATATTCGCATGCTGTTTTGCATTCATTGTTCGTTTTCACTGACAAATTCAATGCAAATATTCTACCTATTTTAATGACATTACGTACTCATTGCAACCAAAGCAATAAATGACAAGAATTAGTTGCAGTTACAAATGGTTCAGTTTAGTAAGATTCTCATGAGTCACTGTTGCATGTACAAATGGGGGTATTTGAATGCCTATCACTTTCGTCTTTCACAAACAAACTTTCTGATTAGTTCACTCACCAAAGCCCTACCTCAAAAAAGAAGTTCATATTGACTATCACATATTCAGGAAAACTTTAGACCTGGGCCAACAAATAAATTTGGCGTTCTACCACGCATGGATTCTAAACCAACAACAAAAAAGTATTTTGACCCCTAACGACAACTTGGTCCTTATTTACTAAACTAATTTCGTGCTTCGACCATTTTGTTGTCGGGTCTTTAGGCACGTGTAAAGTTATGTCACTCATCAGTAGACCTCTAAAACTATGCATTTAGTAGAGCCAGCCCCCGGCTCCCCAATCTCCCGGTGTAGTCGTTAAAGCATAAACCAGCTTTAGTGTGGTGATGCTGGGTCTACTGACGACTGACCCACGCTTCATTATTGTCGCCGTTTTCGCCAGCCTGACCAGCCTCCCCTTGTTTTATCACCCCTTCCGAATGCAGTTCCGTTAAATAGTTGCCCTCTGCGTTACGTTTTATAGATAAGAAGACAATGAAAGTGCTGCCACCACTAGTACGGATAGCACCGGCGTAAGAAGTATAAGAGAAGAACTAAGAAGACTGTTAAATGTAGCAATTTCGTCCTCTTTAACGGTGGGTTCGGAGTTTACAATCAGAAAGCTAACTACATGGTGATTCGAGGGAATTTAATTGCAAATTAAAAGTAATAAAATTCCAGTTTGAATTAAAAGGTTGGTGATAAAGTTTCAAAGTAACGTACACAGGGCGTGCATCACAATTGCACATAGTACTTTATTGGCTATGAAATGAATATATGTTTTAGATAGATATTGCGAAGTTGGTTTTATAAAGTAGCCGATTTTTTTTGTTTTATGTTGAAATTTTATTGGTGCAGAAAAGTTACATGTCATACTATTCCTATCGAGTAAAATATAAAAACATATTGGATGTACGCAACGTGTTTGGGAATAAACGTATTTACTGCGAGCTTACATGCTATAGGTATATGTGGGTCAAGTACAACTTGAGATTTAATCAACTAGGTACCATTTTGGATAAGGTGAATAAAAATGAAAAACACATAGGGTTACACATAGCCATAGAATATCTATTGTTTTCACCATCCCTAGAACAATTGGGACCCGGAAAAAAATGAAAGGATAAACAAAAAAATATTTAAAAATTTATAAGTTAGATGTCTAAATATTTCGTTGAAATAATTTAGGTGACATGTGTCACAATCCTACAAGTTATTCATTATCGCGAAGATTGTTTGATTCCTTTCTAAAAAAAAAGTACACTCGTCATGATGCAGCGATTCCCGTCCACATTGGCCGTCAGAGTTATTGACATTCCGCGTATGCCGGTCGCAAATTTAAACACCGCTCACTCATGACATGTGTCAATTATAATTCATCCACAATTTATAATAATTCACAGCTCGCGCTGTTATCCTTGCATCATATTGTGTTTTGCCACCTGATTCTGAACTGAGCTCTCGATAAAGTATGACGGCTCGATGTCGATTTATCTTAGATCGAGGTCATTCGATAGCTATCAATCAGAGTCCTGGGACAGATAACACTGCCCAGCCCGACCGCTAATTGTATTTCCTTGTCATTTAGTCAATGCAGAAACGAACACGATCATCATTAGGATGCGCTAACACAGCAAAACAAGCAAAACATGTCAGTCCTGACAGTTGCCAAATGACAATAAATATCGTTACGTTTAGGTACAAACACAATGGCAACGACAAAAGCGACAAGTTTAAAGAGTAAGTCGTTTTAATTTGAACCGTTGCGTGCTATATCAACGCGTTAAGTGAATTTGTCGATTTATATTATGTTAAACTGGATGCTGCGGACATGGTCCATTCAACGAGATGGACGCTCGCGTTTTTCGATTACTGTAAAAGCTATTTCACGTCGTTTTATTGTGTGTTTTAATGGAGAACAAGGTCCATCACAAGCTGCTGCAATGTCGATAAGTGGTAAAAGTTTTTGGAAATTTGAGAAGCAATTTAGTAGAATATTTTATTTCGGGGTTGTTCTTCAACAGGGTCAGAACTTGCTTCATTTCTCCGAAATAAAGGGAAAATCGGCAAGGAATGTGTTTATATCGTTCTTCTGCAGAAGTATGGAACAATGACGTGTAGGTATACCTTTACGCAAAGTGTTTGAATTTTTTGTTTATTTCGACTTTAGCTATGGAATAATAATTGCCTTGTACAGTTTCATATTTTTTCAATAAAGGTAAACTTTATTTGTGAGAAAATTGTTATTATTATTTTGTAATCATTAATATTTTCACAACGTCCAATGGTTTTATGTGCCCCCAATCACTTGATAGAAAACACTTAGAACGAAAAATAATACCTCTGCGCGAAATTTCTTATCAGTTATTACACATTACCTACTAACTCATTATTTTTATAGCTGGTAAAGAACCTTTATATCGGCATCTTCAATGCGATTTGAAATTCCCACGTGTAGCCATGTTTACAAACGGACTGTTAATTTATTAATCAGCAATTTAAAATATCACTTTTACCTGCTCTTTGATTGGGGAACTGAAAATATATTTACATGGCATTGTTATCATTTGCCTTAATCACAATTACAGATGCGAATGGCAGCATTAATAAAAGTCAAAGGACGTTAATGAAAAGCACAGGTCGTGAAACTTAAAACTAGATTTATAGCTACATTGAGGAAAACGTTTACTTGTGATACCAATTTGCTAAAATAATCTTATGATATGTTCAAGAGAAGAGGTATGGAAGTTTGTACAAGCAATTGTTAAAATTCAAAACAGGTGAAATCCTAACAACAGAAATAGGCTGCAAATTATGATCCTCAAGTTCAGTCCTATCGTGAACAAATGATAGCCAAACAAGCTCTACTTGCCTTGCCAACCAGGACCTAACCTAACCTAACCAATTGACGTCATCCAGAAATCCCGACTCTATGGAGCTAATCAAGTTCACCTCACCATCAATCTCAACTCGTTCTGCTTCCGAAGTGCATCCAGCCGGACAGGCAGTGAACCTTATCACACTTGGTCGGCCTTCTGCCAGTACCTGCACAGGAACCGCAGAGCGGTCACCACCAGACGAATCCGCATTTGAACCCTGGCTACAATGCCCCCGCTTAGCGACACTCGGTCCAGCCACATCAACAGTTCCTGCAAGCAGATCGCATGACCTTCTTTTTTTACCAAGACTCTCACCTCGGCCTTGAACCTGACCCTGCATTCTAGAGTTACAAGGTCGACCCCGCCCTCGTTTCGGAGCATTCTTTTGTGCAACCTCCAGACCAATCAAAACCCTGGCCGCATGCAACAAGTCTCCAATGACTATGTGCACTCTGTTGTCCATCGTGATCTCTATGTCCAAGATGATAGAGAGTATTAGATCTCTTCCCGCAGCGAGTTCAGCATCCCGATTCGCACGCCTAGCCCGTCGACACGCACTCTCTGAATACCTCGAGATGAACTTCATATATCTTTCCATGCTCTCTTCGTTTTTCGTTCGAAGATCGTTGAGGGTTTTGTATCCTCCGACGACGGTGTGCCGGATGTCGAGGATGTCACTCTGTTTCTCTTCGTTGGAACGACGCCTGTGTTCGGTATCGAAGGAGACGTCTTCGCTGTTCGACTTGTGGGAATGTTCCACAAGACGAGCATATTCTATGCACATTTGGTTCAGCTCTGACAGTTGTGGTTGAAGAGTGTGGTAGAGACTTGCCGAGTTTTGGCCGGCCATTGCTAAGTTTTTGCTTTTTGTTTTTCTTAATACCTGTCAGTTTGCTTTACGACACTTCGATGTTTATTGAAATGTTGCTGCCACTGTGCAGATTCACTACCTTTTTAAAGGTCCTTTCAAAAAGCCTTGTTGAAGTGTCCAACGTAGCTGATTTGTGTTTCACGTACTACTATTTGTTCAGCTAATGACTGCTTTTTCTGATAGTCTTTCAAAACGAATAAACTAGTTTTCAAAAATACTGCCACATGTGATAACTCGCGCATGGTACGTGCCTTTTGAATGGAATTACACCGATTGTTTCAAGATCATATACAACCATAACTACGAATGTTTATTAACAAAATAAATAGGTTTTTTTAACTTACGTCAAGGGATTGGAGTAATTATCTGATGGTGCGCAAAGAGCTTGGTACGCGAGTACTCGCAATCTGCGTAATCACCTAAGTGACGTACAGCTATAGGTGCAGCGACTTTGCGTTGCTAAGCAGTGAGAACAATGGCGTGTTTGAAGCCGCCGTTAAACGCGAATATAAAATGTTGTGATCGGACCATTACGATGCTGGTGATGCCGCAATTCATTGAGCGCTTTGGGTTCACGGAGATCCGGGGTAGGTCCACACTCCAGTGTGAGTACATGTTTAGATTAATAACACAGCACTTAAATCGCTGGGAGTCGGAAACAATGGGAAATATGTAGCTACCGCGAGGATTTTGTGTGCTGGCCAAAGACATCATGTACTGGGCAACGACATCAGTAGCCAAAGACATCATGGCATCATGACATCATGCATCTCTCCAGCGACATCATTTACTGGGCAACGACATCAGTAGCCAAAGACATCATGGCATCATGACATCATGCATCTCTCCAGCGACATCATGTACTGGGCAACGACATCAGTAGCCAAAGACATAATGGAATAATGACATCATGCATCTCCCCAACGACACCATGTACAGGTAACGACATCAGTAGCCAAAGACATCATGGAATCATGACATCATGCATCTCTCCAGCGACATCATGTACTGGGTAACGACATCAGTAGCCAAAGACATCATGGCATCATGATATAATGCATCTCTCCAGCGACATCATGTACTGGGCAACGACATCAGTAGCCAAAGACATAATGGAATAATGACATCATGCATCTCCCCAACGACACCATGTACAGGTAACGACATCAGTAGCCAAAGACATCATGGAATCATGACATCATGCATCTCTCCAGCGACATCATGTACTGGGCAACGACATCAGTAGCCAAAGACATCATGGCATCATGACATAATGCATCTCTCCAGCGACATCATGTACTGGGCAACGACATCAGTAGCCAAAGACATCATGGCATCATGACATAATGCATCTCTCCAGCGACATCATGTACTGGGCAACGACATCAGTAGCCACAGACATAATGGAATAATTACATCATGCATCTTCCCAACAACACCATGTACAGGTAACGACATCAGTAGCCAAAGACATCATGGAATCATGACATCATGCATCTCTCCAGCGACATCATGTACTGGGCAACGACATCAGTAGCCAAAGACATAATGGAATAATGACATCATGCATCTCCCCAACGACACCATGTACAGGTAACGACATCAGTAGCCAAAGACATCATGGAATCATGACATCATGCATCTCTCCAGCGACATCATGTACTGGGCAACGACATCAGTAGCCAAAGACATCATGGAATCATGACATCATGCATCTCCCCAACGACACCATGTACAGGTAACGACATCAGTAGCCAAAGACATCATGGCATCATGACATCATGCATCTCCCCAACGACATCTTGACATGACAAGCATTGCGTTAGAAACCAAGACAGAACCATGGGGTCTGGCATATCAAGGACTTTTCACGAATTATTCATATAACTTTACTATTATTAATTATATTTTATAATATTTAATTATATATTATTATTAATTTATACATTACTGATTACATACTTTATTATTATATAAACTGTGGGACGAAAAGCTGTGGAAAATGGTGATAGAAAAAGTGAAACTGAAGGAGAAAGCGACTCCCTATAAAGCCCACAAGAAATGTATGTACCTATTTTTTATAGACTTATATACCATTCATTGTTATTAATTTATGAAATTATTCCGCTGATGCCCAAACGAAAGAGATCGGCTGATGTTTATGTACACAAACAAAACCTAGGTAAGGATTTGAGCCAGAATACAGGAAAACTTTACTTAATTTTACGGGCATATCTACAAGGAGCAATGGGATGTCAGCGATTTTATTGAGAGAATAAAATGGACTCATCTCCCAGAATCCACCTCTGATCCAAAAGCTATATATCGGTACAAACATGGCACCGTTTCCCAGCAATTGTAAACGCAAGAATCATGGTACTTCTGGGAGTCCCCTACCGACAATAACAAATCAATCCAACCACCAATAACAGTAACATTTACGCGTATATGATGTAGGTACTGTACAACTCACACCATCTCAACGTAACAAACAGCGCTATTAAATAGATATCAGTAACTGTCTGCACCCCTCTTAACGCTCCATTTAATAACCCCGCGATAATAACTTAGCGCGACTCGTCGCACTCTGCACTCTTTGCCCGCTGGCGCAGGGGTTCATCTTGCAGCAGCGCAATTTCGCTGACGTAATTATGCTCCGAGTGATGAGATGGAATGAGTGACACATTTAATGGTCTGTGCGCGAATGTAACTCTCGGCAAAGTGCAAAGGTGCACGTTGCCGGTGAATTATTGCGTTCATTCCACGTGACAGGGGAAGGGAAGGGGACAGGGTAGCGCGCTCTCTTCATCGATGAAGAGAGCGCGAAATCTATGGGAAGTGGCTTTGGGATGGGGTGTAATGCAGCTTTTCTTGGATTATTTGAGGAGTTGTTATTTTTTTATAATGTTTGGAGTGGTCCGAAGAGAGTTTTTACTAAGACAGTGAAAAATTTAGTAATTGACACTGCAATGACATTTTTTTAAATACATTCAGCCGTTAGTTTATCCGAAGCTATTTTTCTGAACAGCTTACTTGTTACTTTTTGTTAGTGAAATTTTCAGGAAACCTTGCACACAAAATGTTGTTTTCTCGGAAACCTCGCAGATATTGTTCTAAAATAAATGCTATAATATGCTAATGAGAAGGAACATTTTGTCGCGCCTTGTTAACAGAAAAAAAATTATGTGTAACAACTGCGAATCTTCGTCTTTGTTCGACTGATATATTTGACCCTAAAAAAACCCCCAATCAAAACTGCATTTTTCAGTTCACCGTCAAGTTCGCATTTTTAAATGACATTCATTTACTCTACGTCAGGTTAAAAGGCGCCACGACGTCGAGTGATTGATCCAGGAACACCAAAAGATACATTCAAATTCCTTCCGAAAGACCGGACAATATTTATACTCTGACAGGTAAAACATATCGTTCCTCCCCATGTCTAAACGGAATCCGCTCACTACTTGACAGCGCTAGGGCCCCCTGTTCTATTCCAGCGTTGAATCTCGCAAGTATCAACTCAATTGGAGGAGAGTTATTCTGTAATGATCGTTATTGTGGTGCTAAAAGCAAGGAGCAAGATTAATGGACCATCAAGAAGGAGATGCATTGTTCATTTTGTTGGATGACAGGAAATAAAGAACAAGATTAAGAATGCCCGCAATTCTAAGGCTCCTCAATTAAACATTCGAATAAAATGTCTTCGCAACGGTTTACTTTCATTTAATTTTAATTGCATTTCAGTGGATGCACGCTTTGCATTCCTTACAGATAGTCCATTGCTGCAATATCAACTTAATTTGATGAGAGCATACGATTATATTTATATCATTTTATTCTCTGAGAGCATAAGTATACATAACTTAAAGCAAATAACCGAAGGACTATGCATTATTTACTTGCAGGGGTGTACTGTTAAATACATATAAAACTTCCAGAAATACGAGAGCGGAGAAAGAACAAAAGCAATCTTGCAGAAAACTGTACAAGCCTATTCATAAAGGTAATGAAACCAAAAAGAAGCTAACCTCGTAAAGCTTGTGATTACATCAGTGAAATTTTGACTACCCATGTGAGCCCGGTGGTATTTTACAGCTCAGCGTAAAACAATGCTAACAGTTGCATGCCTAACGTGTTTTGGGGGGGAAAATAAGGGCTTCCCGGGATGTTGATAAAGGGGTGCTTCCAGTGGCGTAGTTTTAGGAGCAACATTGGAACCGAATAAGTGTAGGGGGGGGGGGTGTTAGGTTCATTGGTTGCTTGCAGTTGCTTGCGCGTATTGGCGTTTTTTCGGAATACTCATATATATTTCTCTACCCCCCCCCCCCCCCCCCCCCTCCGGAAGTACTCGTCCTGTTATGCAGTCTTGGTCACGATGTCTATGCATTTCGAACAGTACTTGTGATGTGACGTCATTTTTCGATAACCAGCCTGCGCGAGACTGCTGGGAAAAGGCTTTTCAGACACAGTTTAAAAAGCTCTGAACTATGGCTCCGAACTCAGCATCTCCAAGGCTGGCAGCCGTATGCAAGCAAACCAATTTTTTTTTTGTTTTCACATATGGCAAGAAAAATTACCACCTTAAAAGAGCGAAACAAAATCATACAGATTTTGACAGAAATTGGTAAATGCAGAGACATGTTTTATTAACAGATTATCCTCGAGATTCAAAGCGCAACAAACGGTGCAACACATTTACTGGAAGCGTTTTACAGTTAAAATCTTTCTCCGCGAGATTGTTCCAAGCAAGCTTTGGTATAACGCCACTGCTACGTCACCTATTTTGAAAGATTTACGCTTGAGCTTTATGCTAACGCACTATAGCCGCGCTGTTAACAGGAAAATAACCCTGCGCTGTTAACAATAACACGTGGTGGTATGAGTAGGTATCACGCGGTGCTAAAGGTACCTACCACCTTTACTACAGTCCTCACCGCCTTGGGCGTATATTGGATTAAATTATTAATTTCCAGCCACCGAGCGTCACGGTGCGAATTGTTAGTGACAGCCATAGACATGGATTGTGTGGCTCGACTGCAAATTTCTATGGTTCACGTTCTTTGGAGGGTATGAGTTTAAAGGTAAGAGATGATATAAAATTAAAAAGTTTTCGGTTGTTTGTTAGTTTCTGTCGGATGGGGTGGAGGTGATAGTAAGAGGCATGTGTTTTTATTTCATTTGTTTCTCAGAGTACGTATAGACGGCAAAACGAACAGTTAGAACCCACCAAAAACATTTTTTAAATCATAGCTAACAATCTTATAAGATTTTGCAAGATCTTACACGTTAGAATTTTCAACGTACCAGGAGAGGAGAATTCCTGCTTATAGCAGGCAGCCTCGGCCAATTATGGAAACTCGTATTATTCCGTATATTTCTAAGTTATTGCAGAAAAGTGACTCGCGCGCCGCACAGCGGTGCGATCTTGCAACTGCTAACGCGTGGGTTGAAGGTTATCGATGGCGGAAACTCGTAGCTTCCGCTGCCGGGAAAACGTTCAAATTTCCACTGTCTGCCAACAGGCGGCGGTGGATATTGGATGGGGCAAATATTTGGCGTCTACAATTTTGTCGAGTGCGTGGGTTAGGCATAGACAAGAGATTAAATTTGATCCGGTAAATTAAAAATGTTGCTTCCGTCTTAGACATTTTTAGATGAACGAATTGAGTTGAGTACCAAGGAAGATTTAAAGACGAATTTCTCTCCTAGTCGTATTAGAAAAAATCTGCCCTCATAGCCGTGTTATGTGATTTGATGCCATCATGGGGTAGGTATTTTCTTACATTTTACCTGGATTCAAAATTAAACGCATTTACACAAGCAGGACGTTGCATTACATACGAAAGCATTGATTTATCTAATAATTCTCATATGTCCAGGTCCACTTCTCTCTAAATTTCATTACATAAATTCGAAACGCAAACCGAGTTACGAAACTCTAAAGTTAAACTACTATGCAGTATATACTAATACGGCATCCAACAGCTTTGTATCTATCATCCTACCTCCAACAAGGGCTTATATATTTAATGAATAGTGTGTGCGCAAAGTTAAATGATATTAGTGAGCGATTATCTCATAAGGCCTTCCAGAAATACCCACATTAATGATGGACCTAATAGAATAGTTCGTGCTACCGGAGAAGAAAGCCACATTATTCGCTTAGTAGGTACCACTGTTCTCCTGGTCCGGGCTCTACGAGTCTTGCGGTTTGCATCATGCATTTACAAACGCAATTGCCCTCAAAATGCCCCCTTTCCCTTCTCTCTGCCATCCCCTTACCGCACCTCCCTTTCGCTATCCGTCCCCGTGTATTACGCTGGATATTATGGAATTAGCACAATGAGAGAAGTCGCCATGTTCGTTCTGAGTTTGTGCATAAATGCCGTAGCTTATTGCCTTTGATCTTGACTATATCTCGGTCGTGTACCCGAATGGTTGAGGGTCGTTGTTGGATATGGAGCGTAGCATACCAGGCGAGCAGTCATCGAGTATAATTGGTAATCGAATACGGTTGGAATCATTTATTATATTGTCGGAATTGTTGAATTGCTGGCGCAAATTTCACGAGGCGACTCCCATTGGGTTTAAATAGAATAATCTCTACTAAATGTTATTCTTTTACTGACTTACAAGTCTGTAGGTTTAATTACAGCTTTTTTAGCCATGGTCGAACCACGGTGCATGTTTTGAACCATGTTCCAGCTGGCAAGCAGTACAATGAACCCCGTTTGTTATGTGCTGAGCATTACAAGAGCGTTTTAAAGTTAGGTTAGGCTACGCTTTGATCAGTTTAGTTTAGGTTAGGTTTATTGCCAGTCGTTAGCACCCTTTTTCAAGTATAAATACAAATAAAATCATATGCACACGCTCCCACCTCGATGGATATTTCTACCTTTATTTCTAAAGTTGCATCGACTGATATATAAAATACCCACTTGCTTCAGTTGTCCACTAGCTGAATAAAGTGGGCAAAATTATCGACGACGCGTTGGGTAATTGTTCGCAATTTGTAGTTATCAGTCTCGCCCAGTTAAACTCAGCGTATATCATTAAATCATAAACGCAGCTCTGTAAAGATATATTTGCAGAAGCTTTAATATCTTCGTTTAATAGCTAAAATTATGGCATAGTTACCGGAAAGATACTTTTAAATTGTATAGCTTTATTATTTGTCATGATATTTTGCTGTGAGTGAAGAGATCTTTACTGGCAACGGGGTTGATTTTCAGCTTGAACGTGAACAATTTATATATTTTCATTTCAATCGATGTACTGTGACGGAAGAGTGCACAATAGAGTGCGATTTCGCAGAAAGCCATCGAGCTAAGTACCATGTACATAAACACACGTAAGGTTCTATCAACCGAAAACGAAATTATCGAGAATTTAGCAAATCGTTGTATTCGTTTTGCAGTCGCACTTAGTTTCCTATTGATTCCTGTACTTATTTGATCTGCTGGTTGTGTCCGGCGCACCGGGTTTTTTTGCCAAGTCTTGCAGGATGGATGCACAATAATGTTTTTTTTTACTGTTTCTATTTCATCAACAAACTTTTATTTTATTTTTATTTAGAAATTAAAATATTGTTTGGTGTGGATGTGCCAGAGTTGTTCTGCGGATTGCCTCAAGGCGCAGCAGTTTTAACCGAGTAGTGAAATGTATCATACTATACGATGGGCGGCTTTGTTTTTTCAGGTATTAATTAACTATCTCATTTCACGTTTGTTTTTACATTTTCAAATAAATAATAAACATTATTAATTTGTAAATTAGTTGCGTGGAGGTGCCGGGTCTGCGATGCGGGCTGCGTTTAGGAGTTCCTTTCATTAATATGCTAGAGAGAGAGAGAGAGAGAGAGAGAGAGAGAGAGAGAGAGAGAGAGATAATTGGGATCATTTTAATCCCTATGACTATCTGGTGTCTTTGGTACTGGTGGGTGGGTGGGTGGGTGGATCCTCAAAAGGATCTCAAGCCTTCACCAAGCCTTAAATATTTTGTTATATCACACCCCGTCCACAGCAGGCGGCATAAATATGGTCAAATTAACAATCAGATACTCTCTTTTGTGTAAAAAAGTATTCGCTAATATTTAAAATAGCATAGCAAATAGTTTGTAGTACGAGCTTTAGACTCTATTTTAGAACGAGCACCGAATTTATCTCCGTCTATGACCACGTGAAGAAGCCTAAGCCAACCTTCATAAATTTGATCTCAGATTAATTGTTCTCATTGTAAGGATCGCACATAGAAATGTTAGCGTCGCCACCACCAAGCAACTGTTTCCATACGGTTGAACACATACCTATAGCTATATTATATTATATATTCCATATCGCATAAGCGAGCGTCGCCGCCCGGCCACCGCCACCGCTCGTTGTCCGAACTAATGCTATCAAATCTCACGTATTGTTCTGTAATAACAGATTACACATATCGGACAAAAACATTGGGACGAATAAAGTTTGGCTTCGTCCCGTGAATTTTGCATCATAATAGTTTTTTGCACGAGTAATAACCTGTTATATCCGTATTATCTCGGGCAGTAACTCATCGCGGAATATTCAACTGTGTACAATATCTATCCAGATAGCGTGCTATTCCGTATTATTCATTGAAAATCAAAAAACCCTATTGTATATAAATAGTAATAGATGGGTGTGTGAGGGGAAAATAGAGAGCGAATGAGACAGCGATGAGGGAAAAGAGAGAAAAGACGTAGATTTCAAAGTGAAATCCGTTATTTGGTGAGATAGATTTTGCTCGAGATATGAGTGACCTGTCTTAGAGAGCAGAGACACGGACGCATTCGTGAAACTGATGTGCGCCTTTTTTATGAATATTTATAATAATCGTATTTTCGCACGCGTAAAGTAAGTTTCGCGGGCGTGCGACGGGCACGAGTGAAGCCAGACTTTTCCGGGCGTGAGTTTTCCGGGCGTGAGGAGCTTCGTGTCTAGAGGTCGGAAAACTCGCTGTAAATATCATGGAGCGTCGGGGAATAGCGACAAGCTGTTACAAACAAAATGACATCGAAAATTCAGCGTTTTTTGAAATTATAACCATCTCGTTCTAATGTAAAAGAAAAGGGATCGCATATGTCCAGCCTAATGTGTATAGAGGGTGTACTGTCTTCTCGAAACATTTCATTCATACGCCCGCCGATTATCTGTAAAAGAAGTATTCCAAAGTTTATTGGGGAACTGAAGGTATACAGTCCTGTTAGCCTAAGATGACCACAGCCTGGTGGACTTCGATGTAAAGTATCATTTGACTCTTTTGCGATTTGTAAAGAGTTAAATGGTAAATAATTGTAATGATAAATACCTTTATTATTGGCATGGCAAAAACTGACCATTTGCTTCTATGGTATGGTACTCGATGATAAGAGATACCCAAAAAGTGGCAAACTCAAATTAATTCTAGTGTAGAGGAGCATTGCTTTTGGATTTTTATCAACGTTTCACTGTGTTGTTAGATTGGGGCCTTATAATTAATATTTTTACTATAAAATCAACCTCTGCATGTCCGCTGATTGATGGCAGAAGGTGCCACAAAAATAAAAACAGTCTGTTTTGTTTGTGAAGAAAAATGTGATTCTTTGAGAATTTTTGTGGCTACCGATAATTTACAATAATTTTGTACTAACCCAGTTATTCCGAAATGTGTCATGGATTCGAGCACTTTTATATGACCCATGATGAGCATTGCCCGTTGAATTCTGCACGACCATACGTATAGGTACTACAACTTGAGAAAATAAAACTACTTATTTTGCAATAGTTTCAGAACCAAAACATCCCAGAGATACTTTCGACTAAAGGTAATTGAGTCGCTTTCACCTGAAGGATTAGCACTAAAAGCCGCTGAGAAAGCTTGTATACCGTGTGGCCAACCTTCTGTCGCGGGACAGCAGGACCACCTCCAGAGAGTCTTCGAAGAGAAAGAGTAGACCAGCTACAAAGAACAGGCATCCATGTTTGACCCGCCAACCGAACCTCAATAATTGAAATAAAACACTGGAAACTATTTGTGTCTGGCCTGTTAAACTTTACCAATGCTCATTATTATGCATGACGTTTGGCACATTTCATAAATTTGAGTATCTCACGCTTTGACCACCGGTGAGTAAATATCTGTGACCGTTACATTGCAGCCCGTGACCTTGAATGTCCAGTAGCTTCCGTGTCTGCTAAACTTTCAAATAAAAACAGTATTCAAAATATCTTCAACCGCCTTTTATTCAACCGTAAATAACATTTAAAAAAATATATAAATGTCAGAAGCATGTAGAATCAGCTGTTGCAAGAGTGTCTAACTGCATACCATATTTGCTTGGACCAAACATAGTTGATCTACCTAGTACTACGTGGCGCTGCCGACAACACACAGGTTCGCTTTGCCCGGATGATCGTCCCTGGATGAATAAAACATGTACAGCTCCAAGCTGCATTTGCGGTCCGTTGCGACTGATGCTTGACCGGACGTTGATACAAGAGCCATGTAGAGAGCGCACTGACGCTTTGCTGTGTTGGCGTAGTGCACTTGCTGTTGACCCACGTTAATTAAATGATGCAACCCTTGCAGTCAAGGTAAAGTATTTTGTAATTCGTGTTCGTGAGAAATGATGTATAGAAAGTCAGGGAGAAAGGAATGCTCAAATTCAAAATATTTCAACCTTGTGAAGTATTCCGAGAAGTCTTCAAGTCTTGTTTTCACGAACTAACACAAACGCCACGAAACGTTTAAAATGAGCTTCCGTTTGTGACCACTGATAAACATGCTGATAAGGTTGGAAGCAGGGGAGTCACAATTAAGTCGTAGACGTTTCTCCACCAAAGGCATAATAAAAGTATTCCATTAAATGTATAAATCATAGCAATCTTGCTTGAAGGTTCGTTCAATAAACCATGATGACCTGGCCTATGGTATGACCATAAGAACCACACAACCATAAGAAACCATAAGAACAATTTGACCATACAACACCTCTAAGAAGCAGAATACTAATGTTACCTCTGTTCATGAAAACTCTAAAATGTTATCTCGAGTTTCTGGAGAACCTATCAAAACAGTTTTCCAAGCACATGAAAGTTAAATAAAACAGTTAATTTCCAAGTGCCGCAGTAGTTTTTAGCGAAGTTTGCCAATGCAGGCGATAGTTCCACAATTTTCCATCCCCAAGCGTCGATAGGTTTAATGAGTTGGTAAAATGATGATGATCATTGGTTAAGTTAACTCATTTTTCCGTGATGGCCCGTCCGTATCAGCGACGCTAGCTGTAAAGCTGCGCTGGGAATTGGAGTCAGATTCCAGAGAATCCTTCCCGCCAATTCCGCCACGAATCGACTTGAAGGATTAGAGAAGATCTCCGCCATCTGGCTTTCCCCGAGAAGAGAATTCTTTCCACCTCGTTTTATACACTCATCCGTCTTTTCACGGGAGTTTCTTTTCTTTTTCATACGTTATTTTCTAGATACTATGGTCTTTTTACGAGAAACAACCATCGCTCGTCGTAATTCTTGGGACAAAAACAAACCAACCGAAGAAAGTCCACCTTATATACTTTACTGTATCGCTAGTTGAATAGACTCCCTACTTGCTCATCTATCTAATTGAATTTTTTTATCGACACATTAAAGTACCAACGTCCCTTGAAGTCTTATACGTTTTTACCAATAACTATCGAAAATGCTTCCGCTACACGTGTGGCCGTGGGTCTTGAAAGCATCTAGCTGACCGCACCCTCTCTTCATATACCTAAGTGCACCATGATACACCTACTGGAAAAAGATAATAACTGTTTTTTAAATATTCACAAAAGAATAACGAAATTGGATATCGAAAACACAAACAGGGACATGCTCTCTGTGTCTGACACAGTGAAGTACGCGTACTTATATCCATTGTAAAGAGGATTGACCTATATAATATTATAGAAATACTACAAGCTTTAATAATATTGATCATAATCAGAGGGCTCAGTTTCAGCATCTTTCTCGGAAAATTAATCAGCAACGTAGACTCTTATGGCGTATACTTGTCTCTCAATCATGGAAAATAGCATCAGCATATTTTCATAGCTTTAGCAACAGCAGCTGGGTTGATTCGAGGGATCTCACATTAGGGTGCTAGGGTCATCGCTACGAAGAAGCATGACGCCAGAGCGTCATGGCTCAGACCATAAAGAATACGAGACAAAACCAGGCGTGGGGGTAACTAAAATTGATTGCCAGCACTAAGACACGGAACAGAAAGCTCAGTGTGATAAGAATGGGTTAATTACTAATTAGACGTTATGAGTATATAAGAGGAAATACGCAAGAATCATGAGACCGAAAATGTTTAAAATTAAAACTGGGCCCTAGATGTTAGTCTGGAGAGAATCCGCTTTTATGCAGAATAAGTCGTGTACGTTCGCGCAGTCGCGTAACCTCGTAGATTGTACGCAGAGCACAAAGCTAAGCGAGGATGACGAGGGGGAAGGGGAGGGGGAAGGCGAAGGGGTGTAGCAGCAAGGAGCCGCTGCCAAGTCGAGCGGCACACGCGTGTTCCTGGGAAATTTATTTTTAATTAGACCGACATTTTTCGGGTCGAATCTGCAATTTCCTAACCGGCTCCAAATGGGAAGATAAAATCAGTCTCGCTTTATTGATTATCATCGGTGAAGCTAGATTAAATATATAGCTTTAATTAAATGTTAATTGCCTGCTTATATTGTAATACCAATTCGATAATAATGGTATTATAACCTTTTCAATTAATTTGTGAAAATACCTTTTATCGATGCAAAATGGGTTTTACTTTTACTTCATTTACCTCACGATACACACCTTATCTCTCATTTCTACTAATTTACAAAAACTTTACCATTTTTGTCATCGACCACTTAATTCGATCAGAGATGGTATGATATGATTCGATACACAAGTTTTATTTTTGCGTACATCATTAACCTCATTTGACCTTTTATAGGTTTGTTCCAATATAGTCATTCCAATCTTTACCAATTTCTACAAATCAATTCCTCGTTCTCCTTATTTCGATACAAATGCAATATCAACCCAATCTACTTCATCTCAACATTCCGTGGCGATTCGGTCAGTGCGGAAATTCCAACTGGAAGCTGCGGCTTAGGTCAGCTGGTGCCACCATCTTCGCTGCCGTTAGGTCAGCTGGTGCCACCATCTTCGCTGCCGTTAGGTCAAGTCCCTACCCATATTTCGCCGTGGCTTCTCCCGTTAGGTCAGTGCTATAAACGCTGGTCGCTCGAGTCCCCTCCCCCCCCCCCCCCTCCCCCCACGAACGAAAGGGTGACACAAACGCCAGCAAGTGTACCGGGCTTTATGAGCTACGTCGCCTCCCACTCGCATCTGCTCGCCGCCCGGCGTCGCGACGACTGCAAGCGACGACGACGACGACGACGACGACGACGACGACGACGACGACGACGACGACGAC
This sequence comes from Nemoura dubitans, assembly GCA_921293005.1. Taxonomy (NCBI): domain Eukaryota; kingdom Metazoa; phylum Arthropoda; class Insecta; order Plecoptera; family Nemouridae; genus Nemoura; species Nemoura dubitans. The sequence goes on along the minus strand of OV121073.1, from coordinate 65,058,630 downwards.
GACGACGACGACGACGTCCAGTGGTGCAACTTGAAGTCCGAATTCCGTGGACCAAGGTGCAAAGGTGAAAATGAGATCTCTATCAATCGTTTACAGCACAATTTTGTGATGTCTGATTCGAATTACGCGGGAGGAGCTTTCTGAGGAATTTAAAAAAATCTTTGAAATAAGGATCATCTAACAAAATACTCAGATTTCTATAAGTAGGCTTATCTATAATTTTGCATGTTTCAGCTTCATCAGAATGCTAACAAGGTTAACAGAGTTCCACATTTTACTCGTGCATTTTCATGAAACTAAAACATATATCATAAATCTCATTTATGTCCTTTGAGTCCACAGGATCTTGTCAACGTCCACCGTTCCCAAACTGTACGCCACTGACGACGTCGACGTCGACGCCGACGCCGACGCCGACGCCGGCAGACGCCGATAAAGACGCCTGCTCGACGCAACTCGACGTCGTACATATATATAGGTATACACGCGTCAAGTCGGGCGAAAAAGTATCGCTGTACGTGAATTCATTCCGGGACATTACCAACGTGGGACTGATTATATTAAAAGTCGAGTTTGGGGACGCGCGAATATTTCCACTGAGCGTGTTTAATAGCTGCCGCTGCTTTCGTCCCTTCTTTAGCGTCTTCAATATAGCGCTAGCATATTATCGTCATGAACAAGCCTAGCTACTTTTAAACGCGAGAATATTTGCCGTTTTTATAAAAAGTGATGAATTGTACTTGAAATTCCAGGGGTTCTTATTGCTCTCTTAGCTTTGTGTTGATGAAATTATCATGTAGTTATAGGCATAATATAATAGCTAGTTAAAAGATTACAAGAAGTCATCATGGTATATGAGTCAATCTGTTTTAATTCTTAACTTTTGAACTTTTTGAAGCTGGCTTAATGTTTTAGGTAGGTATTACGAAGTGTAGAGGGCGAATGCTGTAGAGAGCGCAAAACTTTCCAGACGAAAATTACAAAGGAGACACAAATTGGAGGACGGGGATTTTGCGAACTCCTCGAGAGTAAAGATGTTGTGGAAGTAGTGCGAAACGTCAACATTTCAAATGCTGGAAATTTGTATGAGGAACTGAAAAATGTTTCGAGCTTGTACACGTTCTTTATTGCAAGGCCAATTCTTCATTTCCTTTTTTTTCTGTATGGGAATTTTCAATTAATTAGACAACCACCACCTAGGTAGAGAAGCGATTGGATCTCAGCATGAGATTAGTTTTTACGCTGAAATAAACTACATTAGTGAAAATGTTGCGTACATATTTAATTGAAATAAATCTAACTGAGTTTATTTATAAGCGGAAAATGAAGCAGTTCTAGAGGATATCTAAAACAATTGTTATTTTACTATAAAAGCAATACCAACCCATATTTGTCGGTAAACCCCAAAATAAAATAAATACATTACAATTGCTAATACCATACTACGGACATTTTTCAGTTAATAAAAATGCAATAATTGCATTGTTGTCAGTTCTTGACAATCTGCAATCCGGACAAAATTAGACCAACAAAAAGCCACCGCATTACCTACATACCAATCGACCACACCAGCCTATGACCGACCAAGTCCAGGACGACGCCGACCGACGCCGACCGACGCCTGCCCCTTTTATCTGCATCTAATTGCATGTCATTCTACCGCCGTCGCCTTAACAAGGTGCGAACGTTGATTTTCAATTACGATCGTGAGGCGTTGCGCCGGCAATCCATCTCAGCTGCGCGTTGGGCTGACAGCACTGCTGGCTTCTCGAAGCCGGCAACCAGGAAACAATTTAGCATTCATCGAGACGAGTGATTGTGCTGGGCGAGAACAGCGACGGAGGCGGCTCGTGGATAAACGTGCAAGTGACTGCAATTGGAGCCGGTGATGGGGAGTAGGTCTTCTGAAGTTAGATGCACTGACATGCAAACTCCGACGTTAGTTAAGCTTTTTTGCAGACTAACCGGTTTCCGTAGCAGTGATGTCACTGAAAGGATTGTGTTGGTAACGAACAGCTTTTCAACATAAAGAATCCTTTTGATAAGGATAATGGAAATCAGCTGAGAAATCAACTCAAAGCTTACATTGGAGCTACACGTTGTTTCAAGAATTTATTTGTATATCTTAAAATATTTAGCAGCATTTAGAGGATGCCAATTCTGTATCCCTCGTAGGGCGAAATGCAGTATAATATTCACTATACCTATTTATATACACATAAATAGTTTTTACGTGGTTTGACTTTGAATTTGAGATCGTTGGTAAAATTAAACTGGCATTTTGCGTGTAAAAAGCTGAATATTTATTTTTTTCCAACGAATGTTTTTAGCAGGAAGCTGCTCTCTAGTTCCCTTTCATACGCTTTTATTTGCAGTCTGATCGATTTTCTCTTGCTTTGCCCGTACGCCCCGCGGATCTATTTGCGTATACCGATTTGTTCCTGTAATATTATAATTGCTTTTCAATTTCCGGTATGACTAGATTTATTTTTCGCTACTCTTTTATGTTCTTTGATTTATTGGACAAAAAAATTATAAAGCTTTTTAGCAGGGCGAACTTTTGTGTTGAAATTGTGAAATTATTAACCAAATAAGAATCGAGATCAGTGAGGTATTAGTAAGCTTGTTTTCCGACACCTTGCAGAGGAAATGTCACTGGGCTCTTCGTAAAAACCACAATATATCACTAGGAGCTCAAGCTCAGATCGTAACGTAGCAGAAAATCAATACTTGTAAAAAAGTCATTTTTCAGTATTACAAAAGTTATTCTAACTCACGCACTGTGATCTAATCTAGTCACAGGTGGCTCAAAATTTTAAAAACATAGTAATTTTATTAAGAGCACCAAAACATACCAATATACTCAAAGCATAAAATGTTCCAAAAATACGAAAATATTCTCAATTTAGATGTTAGCTGCTTAAAAAAAACACATAAAATTAAAACACTTCAATCCAGCTGCCGAAGTAGCTAGGCAAGCAGGTAGATAGGTGGAGAGGTGAAGAACCCGATAGTAGGACGTTGGGGAGCCTAAAAGAAATGATTGATCATGCCTACGTTCGTTTGCGAGTGGGAACGATATGCAGGCGTTGTGTCTAGACGGGCATCAAATGATGGATCACTTTCAAAGCTAGTCATCGAGTTGCCAACAAGACAAGACAACCTAATCATTACACTTAGTTCCGACCACAGCCACCCCGGTAGCACACAAGAGGGCATGGCGCTACTGTCCAGCACTGAAGATGCCACTTGATCGTGATGGTGGGGCGGGGGGGGGGGGGGGTCATGGTTTCCACACGCTTACACAAATGCACGAGACAGGAAGAGAGCTAGGAACTTCCCAAGAAATCCTATGTTACCTGGTATTGGGACCATAGATTTGTAAAGAGCATGGAATGCCATATCACCATGGTAAGTAATTATCAGTCTTCTGGGTATAAAAGGCCCAATAATTATTAGCAGTAGATTTGTGTTATGGTGGAGGTGCCGAGTTTGTTCTGCGGGATGCGTCCATTGGCAATCGGTATTGCACAGTTTACGGGTCGTGGAGGGAGGGGGAGGTTATAAAGATGATTGTTTTCTCCAGTTACATTGAAAGGTTGACGAAAAACTTTCTTAATCTCAATAAAAATAAAACTGTATGTTTATTTATTTGATTCATTTTTACGCCTCTCGTTACGCTTCAGGTTGAAACTAACCACCTACGCCACTAGAAACATCGAGTATCACATGGCTACTGCCACAGGGTGTCCTGGCACATTCGTATTAGTGTTTTTGTTAAAAGTAATGCTCTCCACGTGGAGGCGCCGAGATTGCTCTGTGGGTTGCATCTAGGAGTAATCGATATTTAAGTATTTCAGAGTGATGATGGGAGGAAGGGACAACCGTTTATCCAAGACATATTTAGGAATCAGAGATCATTAAGATAGCAAATTCCCCAGGACTGCCCCTGTCCACACACAGGAGCAGAAGGCTTAGTAATGTTTCAACGAATTTTTTGCCAACACTCTGGAGCTCTCGCATTAAAGATAATCCACATACGCCAGTTTCGGGACTTCCACAACAACTTTCTTTTACGCCACTGGTAGTGTCCAATTATGTTGAAAGTTGACTATGTGGTGGAGGTGCCGAGTTTGCTCTGCGGGATCTATCTGGGTTATTGCATACTTTCTAGCCACAAGGCAATGTCTGGAATGTGCAGTAGAACACACGATGGGCTGTCCATCAATCCATTGATTGGCAATCCGTCGCATTGTTATGCAGCGTATGTAGTGGCTAAAAGCTCCCTGCATGTAGCCTGATCGAAATTGGTTGTAATTAGCTACATTTCCATTAATTACCGTTTAGATAACACGGAACTTGCATACGGGAATTCATGAGGTCGTAATTAGGCCATCCTATTCACAGCAGGCGAAAAATATGATATATAATTCAATTCAAGACATTAAAATTGGCCACGAACACCAAAAGCAGGTAGTATAAAAGAAGTATACAGGCATTGCAAGAGATATTACATCAATCAATCATATTGCTTTCAATCGAATCAAATAACACAACGCCAATAAAAAATATTTTGTCCCGCTAAAGAATAATGTTAACGATTAATATAACACGATTGTGTATCGTTCACACCGTATACGACGATAACACAAAGATAAATATAAAATAACACGTATTATCTGCCAAACTAAATCGCTAACACCTAAAATGTCAGGAAAATGCCCCCCATTTCCGGGGCGGGCAATATATTATTCTCAAAAAAGAGCGCCGAGCGCGTGTGAGCATCGACGGCATCCCCAGACACATGGAAGGGGGGAGAGACCCAGTGAATAAAGTCATCCCACGGTTTGTGGGGGTGGGGGGGGGGGGTGCTCCGTCTTATAAGGGAAGATTGTCAAAGCAAGTTCCGATAAGCCTCCCCATCTGTGTTTAGCTTCCCCCACCCGCTCAACTCCTCAACCCCCTAACAGTTAACCTCTTTTTCACTCGATTTAATCTCATCGATGTGAAATCGATATTTTTTCGCGTGTTATTCGGGGGGGGGGGGAGGGGGGGGGGAATGCACAGCTACTAATTGTGGTCTCGCGACGGTTCTTCGTTCGAAGAGATAGAGATATATAGAAGAATGCTATCTTTTTTTTAGCAGTGTGTTGATAATGACATTAATTCTCCGGGCCGCGGCAAGGAAGTTGGTAGTGTGCCCAGAAGAGGTTTCGGAAGCGACTCCAGCTGGGGGGCTGGTGTAGATAGTGCGTGTGGGAGATGCGTTTTGCCGGTGGGGGGTTGGGGGTTGGGGCTTGGGGGTTGGGGGCTTGGGGCGGTACGCACATGAGAGGCAGAGATTGCTTGAGCATATTAGCAGAGATTTACGCAGTTTATTTTCAGATGCATGCAAGCCTAGATCCGCTTATAAACTTGAAAAAATATATTGACAGATCACGAGCAGATTAGATTTTTTTCAGTTTTACAGTTTGTTCTCAACTTTATTTTTCCTGCAACGTCAGTAAGGCAATCAAAATTTAATCTTAGAAACGTTTCAGAGGATAGATGTTTCATTTAAGAGCAGCCTATGCATTTTGTCTTCCCCCAATGCAGTACCAAATTGTTTGACGTATTTCTAGAAAATAAAAACCGAGACACAGTTTGTTTTCTTAAACCCTGCAACCCCGCTACATCAGATATAATCCGTGTTATTTTGATATTAAGACATTGATGCTGCAGTCACTGTCAGTGCACTTACACCTGAAGTGCATTCTTGGATATCTTATTACATTTTAAGCAAATTAACGTTTTTTCCTTAGTACTTACTCCTTTCATGACGATTGAAAAGATACCAGACAAGAACTGCTAACTAAGTGCCGTCTTCGCAGCATTCAAAGCTATAATACGCTCACATAATGTCCACACCTACGCCAAACTCTTCGACTGTGTGTCCCATGAAATGAAATGCATTCAGCCATTCGCTGTGTAGTAAGTTATTTCTGGTAGCCATTGCCATCTGACTTAGCAAGCTAATTGATATAAACTGCCATGACATACCACGCTCGCAGCTAATTGGCCTGTAGTACACCAGATTGCAGTCGCGAAACGGAGCCAAGGAAATTAATAATCGCATCTAATTATCTCCCACCCTCCCCGAAACTTGTCATGGGACTTCATTACCGTTGATAAATAGATCCCATTCTGTCACGACGGCCATTATGTGTCATCGAAAGAGCATTTGAAATGTTTTACAACCGTCGATTGCATTTCCTGTTGTTATTGGGAGTTTGGACAATGGAATTGCTGTATGTCAATCTCCATAATAATAATAGATAATAATAGATTTTTATTGCGAAGATTAAATTGTAATATTGCAAGTTTGCAAGATAAGTATTCATTCTCTCATCTCTGGACTTCAAATGATTGTAAGATTTTCATTATATTGAAATTGTTACTGACATTATCTGGTTTTCAAGTAACAATGCGGTATGGACGTCTGCAAACGGAACAAAAAAATTCATGTTGTAAAGTGTCTCTGTGAGATTTGATCCGTGACATAGAAGTGTAGTTTGCATCTCTATTACAAATAGCATGCAGTTTTGATTTCCATTCTCCAAGATGCAAGTTATGCTTATCAACAGACACTAGCAGAATGTTGTTAGAGTTTATGTTGGCATATTCTCGAATATGTATGGCCGTCCTTGACAAGCTGAACTAGTAACATGTTGGCTACTACTGCTTGGTGAAATGTTAAAATTGTAAAGAAATGGTCTATTTTGTTTATTTATTCCTTTGCAATTTCTGTGCATTTCTGAGACAGTGACAGCTGTTATTGAAATAAGAAAACTAAAAACTTTATTAAAATTGAAGTTGTATATACGCGAGTAGTATATTATAAATGAGTATATCTCAAAAGAAAATTGCAGTTCCAGGATTGACGTGCACATCAGGCGATGTGCATTAGAGAAGATAAGATAGCGTGAATAATTTATGAGCGGAACGAAGAACTAAATGAAGTGTCCGACTTTTGCAAGTGAAGTGATACACAACACTCAGAGGGTTGTTCGATGCCCTCGCAGGTTTACATTTTAATGAAACTTGAATCGCAGGTGGACGTAAAAAAGCAGCACACACCACGAGATGATGCTTCCTCGTTGGGAAGTTGACGCTGTAATGTGGAGTAGAGTGTTAGCGTCGTCGGTGAAGTGGTGCGCTCTTTTGACCTGGTACTCGACGCGGTGCACCGTGAACAGCGCGCTGGGTGACTCGATGAGACCTGGGAAAGTCAGGTGGGCCGTTTTGGAGCTGGGAAATTCAGTGGGGGCCGTTTTGGGGCTGGGAAAGTTAAGATAGGGCTGTTTTGGGACTGGGAATGTCAGGTGGGGCCGTTTTGGGGTTGGAGAAGTCAGTTATATGGTATTTTTTGATATTTTTGGGTCTCGGGAGGTCACAGGGGCTGTTTTCGGGCTGGGGATGTCACATGGGACTGTTTTCGGGCTGGGTATGCCACATGGGGCTGTTTTCGGGCTGAGGATGTCGCATGGGGCTGTTTTCGGGCTGAGGATGTCACATGGGGCTGTTTTCGGGCTGAGGATGTCACATGGGGCTGTTTTCGGGCTGGGGATGTCACATGGGGCTGATTTGGGGCTGGGTATGTCACATGGGGCTGATTTGGGGCTGGGGAAGTTCGTTATGTGTTAGCTATGCAAGCCCAGCTGACTGTGTTACGGTGAGTCGGTATGCCTCACCGTTCTATTTCTTTGTTCACGCTAAACCAACCAACGAGTGGTTTTGAGGAAGGCGCTAGCGTGAAAGATGATAGAAATTGGCAATTTTCAGACCATTACAAATCAAATATTTTCTTATTCCAGTGCGTCCGTGTCAATAACTAGAAGTTCATATATTGCTACTGCGAATGACTAAAGCACCACGGGTTTTTTCATCTGATCTATCCTTTTCACTAATTTCTCCTATAAATTTTACATATCGGTAATGCATGCACCCAGGAAGAAATGCATCTCTGTGCTCACGCTTTCTTCCCATCGGGCCCAAAGGGTTTACGTCAGTCCCCCCCCCCCCCCCCCCCCCCACCCCTCCACGCACACACCCTGAAACCCTTGTACGCGCTTCAACTAGACGCTAACAGCCTGTGTTTATCGCCAAATCGTTCCATTTATTCATGTCTCCAAAGTTAACGTGTGATGTAGCATGCAGCACAGTGGCGCCATCTTGTGTGCAAACAGAATACTATTATATCACTGTTGAATTTTAAGCGGTGCTTATGTGGGCTGGTTTTGCTATATCTGTCTCTTTGAGAGTTGTTTTGAACTGTAACGTCTTTTAGACGTTCAAATACGTTTGAAACACGCAAAGCACACGTCATTGTTGTTGTTGAATACTACAAGTTCGAGTATCCACCCTTTCTTCACGCATTATTGGGATTGAAAACCTTTTTAAATGTAAACGATATCAGTGGCTACTGTAAAAAGTTCTTGTCGTGACCTTTTACATCCTAGTTCTAAGTTGAATAATATAATTCAGAAAATAATCTCGTTGTTCTAAAGTTTTGCTACTGTATGTACGTGTTTAAAGAATGCTGCATATCTACTCAAGTAGAAACAATAAGAGTGTTGTGCTGGATCTGCCAACGAAACCGGTGCATCTATTTCCGGTGTTCGAACAAAGTTGGCATTTGAGACTAGAAGCGTCACTGTCTAGCTCGGTTCAAGCAGAGCACTTTCAAATGATATCTTAAAATTGAAATTTTATTTTATCATCTGTATAAAGTGGTTCTAACAACTGTTCCAAGTTCCAACTTAGCCCTTATTTTCAATCATAACTTCCTGGACTTGTCAGAGAATCAATCAAAATTCAAAAGTAAATTAAAAACTGATATTCCATGCAACTGTTAAAATGAACATACCCAAATTGCCTAAAACTTCCTAAAAAGAGTTGATATGCCACTAGATAAAATAAGATTAATGGCATTTTAAAACTACACGTTAAATTATTGTTTAGTTACGTTTCATATGGTACGGAAAGGCAAACCATTAAAAAGCAATTTTAATGTTTGCATTTTCTCGATCAAACTAATCACATACTATAAAATGAGCTCCCACCTACCTTCCCATCTTTTCCGAAACCAACGTAACACATTCGAAGAGACATGATCTCCAATTTGTCAACCCGTTTCGTACAATTGATCAATCTCAACCTGACATTTATGTCCATACACGTATAGATCTCTAAGCAAAAACCATCGGACTCCGAAATCTCTCCACGATAAACGGCATTGCTTGATATCTTATACCGCCATCTTGGTTCACAATCACATTAGCTACCAAGTTCAAGTAAATTCCCTAATTAATAAAAGTTTTCGTTTTAGAAATCTTCTGATCTAATACCTGCAGGCGAGCGGATAAGTCAAATATAATTAACTCTTCCTATCTGTAATGCTTTACGGTTACATTTTTTATTAAGACAAACAAGATTTCCTTTCATCTTGCTAATTTGAAGAGACTTCTCAAACCTCAAGACGATGATTCTGCTCCTACACTTCTGGCACGTTTGGTTTCAGGTTTATTACTTTGGTCTTCGCCTCATTAAAGGTATACCTATAGCACACATATATAAACGAAGGTAAATATTCTTGGCTTACCAATCGGGAATAACATCAGATAGGGCAATTTTCTCGGATGCAAGATAGATGAAATGAAAATGAAATACGCCATCGGGATGAAGATCATTTCCCGCTACTATACCTCACTACACCTGTGATAAGAAGTTTCCTTCTAGTTCTCAGACGCGCTTTCATTTCTATAATGAGTTTTCTTCGTTTCCAAATAATAACAAATTCGATGAGTTCTTGTGTAAGCGTCATCGAGCGAAAGTCTGTTACTTTTTGGTGTCCTTGTTTTGAAAATGAGAGACCAGTCAAAATTAGCAGCCTGGTGCAAAGTGGCACGTGGGCTTTATGTAAACGATAGAATCGAACCACTAAACGCAATCGAAGCAACGACGTACAAAGCACCAGACTTTTCAAAACGATGGAGCATACACCCGTCTGCCGGTCTGCATCACATGGGACACATACTTTCATGTCATTGATAGAAATGTTTTGTACCGAGTACGTCGCTGCAGTTATGGATTACAATTGAAATGGTTCGAAATGATATTTTTTTCAATACATGCTGTTTACTTTTCCATATACTCGTTCAAATGATTTGCAGTCCTTAGCGATTTTAAACAATGGGTTACAAAAAGCACGCCAAACGATCTGTAGATATATACACTAGAAGGGAAATATGTCAATGGTCAAACTGCATTCTATGCATTGCCTTTTCACTTTGAGTTCGAATCCCTTTGTTTCTGCTCCAATAAAACTGATGCACATTGTCTCAGCTTTCGTTATACGACTCTGCTCGATACAGTCCTCAAACTTCCCGCCCCCCCCCCCCCCCCCCCCCTACCGTTTCAGAGTTCTATTGGACCCAACCAACGGACAATAACGCATCCTGTGCACTGTAGCTAGATTATTTTACTTTATTTTCTTGTCCAACTTGCAGTTGCAGAACTGTCCCGAACAAGGCCTATAGTACACTCATTACCATTCGAACTGCAACGCAAACTTAGCAAGTTATATTATAAATACTATGTACACGTATATATCTCCAATGTCTCTCTCAATGAAGACTTCAAGATCTAACCACGATGTAAATTACATTATAATCCCTTAATTAAAAGTATATCGGACACATAATAAGACTATCAGTGTATTTAAGTTTATCAGAGGGAATTAGTATCTTTCAATCTCATTTAATCAGTGTAGGGAAATGCAAAAGTTGGAAATGTTTCTCTTCACTACATAGCAACAAACATCAGATCCTTTGGCAGCGGCCAAGTTAAGATCGTCGGTGGGGAGCTGTGAACAAGATTTCCGCGGGATGGCATTGTCTCTTTCCATTAGACAGGTCTACGCGAGGCAGGCACATCGAGCAGAGGTAATCACGTCAGTTACCGTCAATCTATACTAATTAATAAGAGTGTCGACTTTCCTGAGTCTCAACGTCAACACCAATAAGATGTAACACTGATAACCAGCCCCATCCCCAAATCACCCGCACCCTCGAGTCTCGATTCGCCGCGCCCAAGCCGCGTTCCGCGGAATGAGACCTAAATAAACCCTGATTTTAATTAGCATCTCTCGTATTAATTTGTACTCGGTGGCTTCTCGATTCACGCGACTCGACAAAGTTAATTTGCGGCTTCGCGATTTCACGCATAACAAACTTGCACTGTCTCGCAGCCCTGTTAGTTAGTAATTAATATCCGTTTGTTTAGATTGTGATGTATTTCGACCATTTAACTTTCGGTCACGACGCCCGCTCGACTCAGCTTTGCGGCTCGATAGTTTCATTCGTTCCCGTGTTATGTGACATGGACGAAACGTGTTTCTGCCTGTCGAATTGATGGAATTTGTTTGATTGTCCGGCCAGGTTAAAGGTATGTCATTTTGGCGACACTCGCTTGTATTTTGGACGAGCGCGGGGGGTGGAGGGGGGTGCAAGGGGGGGGGCGGCAGTCCCACATTGGTGTCGGTTAACCGGGTCATGCACGACCCCGCGGTTCAGTTGAACATCCAGGATACAACATCTCGCCGACCGGGGCCTAGATACATCCAAAACACCGCACCAAAACGTCCGAAAACCGAACGATTTAATGAAATTCGTAATCACGACTGCAGCCGGTTTGTGCCCGAGTGCGGCCAGCACTGACAGAGTCGAGGATTTCCCCTGTGCCACCGTGCAGCGGGCGGGAGCGAGATGGGGCTGGTTGGGGCGCGCGGGTGTCGGACAGAGAAGGCATGCTGTCGATCGCACGTGTGTGTGCATGTGTGTGGGCGCGACAGAGCTAACGATTTGCTGTCGGCGCAAATTCGAGTAATTACTTGTGAGAGGAGGGCTGTTGGCCATGGGGGTTGGGGGCGGCAGGGGGCGGCAGTTATTTCATACAAGTCGTCGACTAGCGTTGGGATCAAGATTAAATTGAGTAAATAACAGCTATGGGAACTGGGAAGTCATGTATAAAGATAGGTCGGTTTGAGTGTTTGTGAGTCTGTGTCTGTGTCTGTGTGTTTTTGAAATAAAACAAATTAATGCTAATTTTGTTGGCTGGCTTTTCGGTGGTTAAGAGGTGTCATTTGTAATGACCACTAAGCTCGCGCCGCGCGTGATTTGTTGGGAACTGATTTTACTGCAAAGTGCTGGGTGAAAATAGAAATCAAAAATACGAAATGGCTTGTCTGCGATTTAAAGTTACGATGTGTTTATTTCAGGCAGGGCATGGCGTCTGTTTAATGGAATAATTGGCAAGTTCGGTTGCTAAAACAGCTGTGTATTCCGAGGGAAATCAACACAGATGGGCGAATCGGAAAACCTCGTCAATGGCTGTGAGAACCGATGGTTGAACGAATCCCTACGCCAAAAATAAATTCGCTCCGCGTAATCTGTGGCCGGTAACTTCTTGGTCCGATCGTCAGGTTACTTATGTGTGTCCAGGAAGAGAAGTGATTGCCAACCGGGGTGGCGAAAGGAAGATGAGACCGGTGATAATATTAGAAAACGAAATGGTCTCTCGGAGCAAAAATATCGCATCGCCTCATGTCGCACTCATAAATTAAAACTATTGATAACTTTATGTGTGTCCTTTGTTTTCCATGGAACGCGTCTATGCAGTTTTCTTTCGCTTTTCCTCCTCGTTCCCTCCTCCATTTCCATCGAGTTCCGTATACGTCTGAGCACACGTCCTGATATTTTCACCCGGCCACATGCCATAACTTAAATAAAACAAGAAAGAAATTTTGAAGTGCGTCGCCCTATGGCCGCTCAATGATTTACATTCTACGCGACTAGAGTTAAAATATTCCGTTCTTTCGTTCACTTTTTCTCCCCTAAATAACTTTTTTTTTTAACATTTCGGAATAATAGCTATAAATCGTTTTGCAGAATTGGAGATTTCCTTCCGAAGTTATTTTAACTGTAAGCCATGTTTCACCATGGACTTCCGGTTCTGGACTTCCGCTCTCGCATCCGATTTGCACGAAATGTTCTGTTGCCCAGCGCGCAGGGTGCTCTAATAAGACTGCAAAGTTGGTTGCGATGGGGGAGGGGAGGGGAGGGGAGGTTTGCATAACAATTAAAACAAACCATAATCACATCCGGCCGGGCCTTTCCCTTTCTAGTCCCATCGCTTCCCTACGCTGGCGGGGATCGCTAATTTTATTGTCTTGCTAATTATTGTATTCTCTTGTATTCGGCGTACCACGCGACAAGTTGCATTCTGATGTCCCATAGAATTTGCGTGAATAGCAAGGAGATACGACACGGCGTTATAATCAATATCAGGTGCCTACCAGGAAGATTATTCGGCATAAACTAAAACTAAATCATCCGATTTAATAATGCTTTCGCGCTTGTGTATACCAGCATAAGCAAGACGACTGTATTCGTTTGTATATAATATGTGGTCACTTACAATCAATTTAGTAAAACTGTTTTTTTGGCACAAGCATTGAAATGAAAAACTACAGTAACACACATGTACAGGTAGAAAAATATCGCTTTCTTTGTATTGATCAAAAAACCACTCAATCCCCTGCCGATGTTATGATCTTCATACAATTGTATCATAGTAAAAATGAAACAAATCAACCTTGCATCATATTTAAAAACGTTTCCTTCCATTCACTAGCTTATTATGCAATTTGTTGGCGAGGTTCAACGGGGATTGAGGATGGGAATGAGGCACTCAAGAGAAGGATGTCTTAGTGTTCGTTACGTCGAGGAGCGCGGGAAAACATCCTTCCCACTCCAACACGTAAATACATCTGAGCTCACATCATGGTGCAGTGTGGCGAAGGGTGATTTCCGTTAAGCAACAGTGCGCGATTTCGCTTTGAAAGCCCCAAAAAATTTATAATCTACTTTGGAAAACAAGTTTGGAGGGGTTGAAGCCATTGAAATAGCTTCAACGCAGTTCTCGTCCTGACGTCATCGTGTGTTTACTTACCTCATCTCTAATGGTCTAGAAACTCCAGATATCGTTCATCACCCTCAAAATGATCAGGCGATCTGGACCTCCATCCACCACATTATAGAGAATAGGGCCAGAATATGCCAGAAATCAACCCACAATACTAAAATCAATCTGAAATCTAGTTAACACCCAGCCATCCGGTCACTTAACGAGATCAATTCACATTCTTTTTATTGGTCGTTGCCAGCAAACCAGAATGCGTGGTAAAATTCCTCTGCCATCCCATTTCTGCGTTATCAAAGACACTGCAGAGTGATGTGGTGGCAAAATTGCGCACTATTAACCCGCGATGCTCCCGCAATTGCGTTCCCCAGCCCCGGTCGACTAGTTAACAACACTTCCATTTAATCATCGTCCTCTAAACACAGCCCCTGCGTAACGTAGTGATACATTGAACCTGCTATTGGCACCTAAATAGCCACTTTATTCTGAAACACATAGCGTCTTGTGTGAAACCATCCGTGGTACTATGGCCATGTGATACCGCACAAGCTCGCGGAATGTTTCAGTTGTGTATCGGAAGAAAAGAATGTATAGGCTACGGAGGTTACATTGTATAACTAATGGTTGATACCACGCCCTTTTAAGCTGTACATATATACCACACGAAGACTTGCCTTGTCCTCTTTAGTGTGCAGGATATATCTGGCCAAGAACCAAAACTGCCCTTTCGGTAGAGGCGCGACTATCCACTATGAGACCCACGCTTATGACCCATCCCATCTCTTCCATCGTTTATTCCCATTGAACGTAAATTTGCTGACTGCTCAAGTGTAGGCAGGGTGTGTAACCATATTATATAGAGCAGCGACATTGGTGAATGGTCAAGCCAAGCCCGTGGACGGTGGCTGCAGCGCTATCTCCTGTTCTCACACCAGAATGGCCAGAACAGAAACTATATACTAGATAATATATAGGAGCACCAAGTCAGCGAGAAATTTTATATTTATCTAGTTTCTTTCCTCATTTATTTAACGTGGTGTCTCTGAAAATTACGTCGCATATTACAAATGGGTGAATTGTTGGGTGGTATGGTAGGGCTGTATGGTAGGGTGGTATGGTTGGGTGGTTTCGTTTCCACATATCTGTACTCAAAGATTTAAACGAGATGTACCTAGGCTGTGAATGGCAGTATACCTGTATTGAAGATTTGAGAATAATAATATTCAAACTAAACGGAGACGCAAATTGTTTTAATGGTACTTATTTTAACAAATCAACACTTAAAAAATAATTATTTAACTGAATCTTTCTTTAGTATTAGAGTTAGAAGGTATTTATATTATAAGCTCGTCGTATTTTATTAGGATATAAATTTTATAAACTAGTATGTGAACGATTTGGAAAGGTAATAAACCCACAATATCTTAATTAAGCTAAATTTTAAAAATAACTCAACGTTCAACTATAATTAATTGTTTGATTGATAACTGAATGACAACCGCTACTATCAGCCGGTAAATCTGCACTAAATAAATCTTAAAATCCCTCTGTGGGCGCTTACTCTCGTTAAAGAATTCACTGGCTATTTGAACTCCTTTAATTTCCGTTTATGAAACCGCGCGGGCTCAGTACAACGGCTCCCCTATGCTTTTGTATTAGCCGCTTTTCTATAGCCAATTTTTACACAAAATTCACTAAACGGAAAAGCGATACCAAGGAAATCAATGTGGTGTTTCGATCCCGCCAATTGCCACCGTGCGCCCTTTCATACAGGCTATACATACTATAATAATAAATTGATTTGCATCCCAGCTGATTTCATTCCTCGTGCAGCTTTTTTATCTATGGTTCCTATCGGGTAACTGTATTTATTGGAGCCGCTAACAAACCTAGTTTCGTCTCAACTAATCAACCCGAGTCAATACCGTAGCTTTTGTTGAATCCCAGAAAGTATGACCTATTTTTCAATATCAGGAATATCAAAAGTATTGAACAATAAACATAATCCAAAGTACAATTAAAATACATACCTTCACCAACCGACACGAAAGGAACTCGCAGCTTCAGAAGCTCACACCTCTGGCACCGGGCACGTATAACATCTTTAATATATCCGCATCGAACTTCAATTACACGACAGAATGATAGAATTCGCGACCTAATGACACTGTCGAATCGTCTCAACGCTCCGATGTGCTCCCTGGTTGCCTTCCGAAACGAACTGGGCGCACAGTAGGCTTGCCAGCAACAACCTAGCCAAAGGTGCAGCATAAGATTTTTGTTATTGTGCTTGTAACATATAGTTTGTGAATTACCTATAGAGTTCAGAAAAACCAGCCAGTACGTTTCGGAGCGCATCCACGGTGTAAACATTGTTTTTGATTATAGGCAAATAAGACAATAATAAATCTATGTTCTGTCCTAAAAAATAGTCAATTGATCTCCATAATTAATGCTATAACCTGATAAACACTATGTGAATATTAGTGATGAATGAGATTCCTACAGTTATTTGTATTATCTTTGTGTTACGATCACACTGCAACTGTAAACAATAAAATATACAAGGTAAATAGATTCTGTTATTACCTGAAGCCTGAAGGGGCATACCAACAATCGCTTGGCGCTGGCATGCGGGGCTCAAGCCGAGGTATTATTTCAGTGAGTTATAGGAGGGTACATAATTACTATAGAGGTCATACCCAAATGATAATATTAATGTAGGTACTGAGTAACGTTACCAATAGGGCAATTAAAACGGTAGCTTTAAAACTGAAAACATTTCACTTGCTTTTTCAATTTCGTGTGATTGTTCCCTCCTTCATATAAATATATACTGCTGAGGAAACTTAAAACACGAAGGAAAACACGGTTGATAATATATAATAATATACACAATGCTTTGGACTGAAAAGAGTGCAATCACTTTCGGTTAGTACAGAGTACTATTTACTTTAGATAACAATTACTGTGGCTAATTGTACAATGGATTTTTCTATAGCGATGTACTACACATAGAATAGACCACGAAAAAAACAATGAAACGGAAACAAAGGTATCTGAAGAATCTAATGTCTAAGAGCAATACGCTTTCCAAACTAACCTTTCAACCTAGATGCTGCCCTTATATCTACGCGTAATTAAATTCAGAAGTTTTTAGATACAGGAGAAATATAATCAACTATTTACGAAACTTTGGTAGTTACATGGAGAACTTTAGCATGCCATTCGTCTACTCTCTCTGAGCGTTGGTTTTCAAGACACATTGATCTGCGATTCCCTTTCCGAAAATTACCCTGCTGCATCTGCCATGACGTGAGATCTCTTTAAAATACAAGACGTGTAGTAAAGTGACTTGTGAATCGACAACTTGATTCGTTTTGATTGAAATTGACAGTGTGAAAATATAGAAGAAACAATCGCTGAGCTTAAAATGTACATACAGTTTCCTTTTCCCTCACAGAATTCATTTCAAATTGCTGCTCCTTACATACTCCCACTCCCCCTCCCCTTTCGAAATTTCCCTTGACGCATTGTCTAGATGGGGAATACGATGAAACTTTTGGTTCTTCGAAAGCTTTCATTGAAATATATAAATTATAGTCTATAATACATAATATATGCATTATCATTTTGGCAAAAACCCCCACCCAGTTAAAATATCTTCTCATCCTTACCACAAAAAGTTTTAACTTTTAGAAAACACACACTGGAGCGACCATTTTCAAATCCAAAAACTGAGATTTTATAATATTAAACGACATTTGCATTCGTCGATCGCGTGACTTACGGTGCGGATGTGAAATCAAAATTCAAAAAAAACGTTTCTGGTTCCAATCAATATATTAAATCCCCCCTTGACAGCTGTCGCCGATGGAGATCGACTCTCGGGGTATTCAATCAGGGACTGAAACCAACTCTGGGCTTGCAAGTGCTATCATGGGGTAGTGTGGTGCCCCTATACAGTGTGCCAACGCCACCATGGGGCTGTATCTCTAGTCAGTTAATCCGATGGTTGCTGCAGGCGGTAGCTCCGTCATGGCTCTGGCGCTTGCAATGATGGTCGTAATGAGCTTGCTAACGATGGGTAAAAATCCGGTGTTATGCACAAATCTAATTACTTTGTATAATCGACGGAAATGAGTTGAAAGAGATACAACATTATTTTATAATAACTGCAGTTGTCTGGGGACTGAGTTTTTTATGGAAGTTAACCAATTCTTTGACGTGTCACTTGTACCTCGAGGAATACAGTAACAGGATTTAGAACCCTCGTTATATTTTTCTATCAACACGTTGACAAAATTTCATATTTTTCTATGAATGCATAACACGACGCTGCCCACCGTACACAAATTAAGAAATACTTATAAACAAAATACAAGATTTCTATACCGGCTTAATTATCCGCTTTTATATCTACAAATAATCCCATATATCAGTCTTGCAACCTCTCATCTAACTCTTGCCACCTGAAATTGGTGTAACCATAGAGTGTAACCACCCTCTACCGCACACGCTATTTGTACTTATTACTTTACCAGATGAAATCATTCCGCTATAGGAGGGAGTGTCCATTCACATGAACAGCAAAATGTAGCTATTTTATTACAACGTGTTATTAACAAAGATAAAGATATTAAAAAGCTTGCGTTCTTGGATACAGCGCTAGGCACGAAAAGGGGGGGGGGGGGGGGGTAGGGTTGAGCTTTTTCCAGAATTTTTCTTTTAATATCCTCAATCGTCTCCGCGCACGGAACCATTTCGACTGTACTAACCTTAGAAATGCGTTCACGCATTCACCCATTCACGCACTTAACGCGTGCCAAGCTCTGATATTAAAAAGAAGTGACATTTAAGAGAAAGTTAATATGCAGACGAGAGTGTCCACGGTTTGGTTGCGTGCGTACGAAAGAACCCGAGTTCTTATCACGCGGAATGTTGTAAATTAATTAAAATTGTGTGACTGGCGAGTAATTGGTAAATATCGCTGGCATTCGTTTTACATTGGGAACTGGCGTTGTTTTCTGGGTGTGGGCTCTTCGAAGTTGGAAGTAGCTTGGGTTCTAAATCATTTGCGGAAATCGTGTTCGTAAAATTATGGACGTCCTTGTTTAAGTCAATTGAAACAGATCAGTAGCTCTAATTAGCAAAGGAATGTTTCAGTTCTGAGTTCTGAGTTCTTTTATAAGTGATAAAATATGTTCTATTGTGTGTTTATTGGTTGTGTCAATACGGTTGGATTTTAATTTCCTTTTATCTAATTAGGGAAATTCAGCTGTTTATTTTAGCCATTGGGTTCCCATTATACCCTGATTGTAACACTTACTGTCTAGCTCATTATATCCACGTCAGTAAAAGCCAAAGGGTTTCCTTTCGTGAACCGCATCACGCAAAATTGACAGCACAATAGGTTTAATCAGTTTAATCAAACAAGGTCAAATTCTTTATACATACCATTTGAAACGTTTGCAATTTGCATATTGTATCACAATCTCAAAAAATATTTTCAGTATTAGCTTCAACTACCTATACGATTAATGACTCAGTGTTTATCTCCGATGTTCGTTTTAGAATGAATAAAAAAGCAAATAATAATTAGTGCTGGTCGTTTAAGTGAAGGAGGGCTAGGGGTGTGATTGCCGGTGAAACGAGCGCGAACGCAGCATGGCGTTCATGGAACTGCCTCGCTCGATGCCAGCCTGGAATTATTCGACGCGAGAGAAATTGATAAATAAATCAGTCGTTGATGTTTTTCATCCATGGCGCTCTGACGATCGCGTGCTGGAGAGCTCAGAGAGCGCTGCTACGTGAAAGAGAGGCAAACGGTGACCCCCAATTTTGGGGGTTGCTTGCCATAATATGATGACTCCAGGACGGAATATCTTCTGGTTTCAAAGAGTATGGATATCCTAAATTGGGCTACCGACATGTTTGACCCAGGAAATTTGGAAATAAAAGCCAGTTTTCAAGGGAAATGTATTGTGTATAGTTAGTGCAAACGATTGAGTATTATGACTCGATTAGTGAAGGTCAAATATGGGTATACCTTCATTTACAAATCTATTAAAATTATTTATTACTCTTATTTATTAACTATTTATTACAAATCTATTTAAATTGATTAACTATTGACCATAGAGGCAATATCAATGGGGTTAATATTTGTTATTGTGTTCTTTTTTTGTGTTTACCAAAATGTTAGCAGATCGTTAAAGCTCTTTCAAGAACATAAAATTGTTTTGATTATCTTGTCTGAGCATGAATTCAGATGTCGATACATAAACGTTCATAGTGCGAAGAAATATTGTTCCACAGAACTCTTCGTGTGGAAAATGTGAGTACAAAATGTCCAAACCATGACTCCCACACTTAAAACCAAAAATGGCTTTTAAGAAAATATATAATTCCCACCAAAAAGCTACGTTGACCACTCCTCTGGTAACAAAGCTCTCTATACCACACTCCTGCAGGGGGTCAGGCCGAACAATGGAGACCACGTCAGCTGACAGGTCAGAAGCGTCGATGCGTTTGACGGACGACGTCGACGCCAACGCCGACGCCGACGTCGACACCGACGTCGAGGTCCACGCTTGCCGCGGCATCACCCTGCAGTGCGAAACAAAAGCAATGGTCCATCATAGTGTGTGAAAATTGATAACGCGAATGCCTCCGATAAAAACGAAAAATTAGATAAATGGTCTCTGTGAATTCATAAATCTTGATTATAGCACTATGTGAAAGGAAAGGGCAATAAAAAAGAGATGTGAAAAATACCCACTTTAGGACGCACAAGTTGGAAAAAATGATATGGAATATATATATATATTTTTTTTTATCTCCACGCTCTCCTTTTTTTATGAAAGATGAGTGAAATTGCTGGAGGGTGTAACTACCCCCTGTGATGCTTCTATCGTTAACGACAATGTTAACATGGTATTTAACGATTGTGCAAATAATTTGATCACCAATCACACAAAATCCCTTTATACTATGCAGACCTACAGACCCACACGATTAAAAATTTACCTCATTGCGAAACACGCAACCATTGCCGAAACAAACTCGTTAATAAAATTTTCGTCAAAATCTAATATTTTACTGTGGTGCATCGTTGTTCAGCTTAAAAAAGAGTACGGGAAAAACTAACCGAACAAATGCCCCTCTCTCTACGCTCCTCAGTGAAGGCGACGAATTACAAAAGAGAAAATGAAAGAGCGTAAAGTTTCCGAATTTCATTAGTTAGCGCCGTCGGTAATTTCCTGGGTCGGTGGCTCCACCGCTGACAGAGTGCAGTAGTAAAGCCTTTGTCTCACACTTTTAATAATATTATTATTATTTAAAGTTATCTGAGGACTTCCTTCAACTGTCAGTTGCTACTTCATAACGGGAAGAGTAAGACGCTACGTCGGATACCCTACTCTTAGCGTGAAGACTGCCATCTTGTTCTATATACGAATAATAGTCTGGCATAATAATGCCGTTTGCATTTGAAATTGCGTCTTCTTGCGGCTTCCGCTCAGTGCTACGAGTTTAAAAAACATTTAAGTTTCTGCGTTCCTTTCTTCTAAATGGCGTCTGGCATTCACCTACCCCTGTGGCACCGGGGCCGAGCCTTGCGGGCCGGAAAGTCGTTTATGTGCCGTCTTAAATATGCTACTTAAACTTTACGTCACTATATATACTCGGGATGCTGCGAAATTCACTTCGCCGGTGAGGTTGAAAATGAAATGAAACTCAAAATTAAATTGTGCTGTAATGTAACATGACACAAAATGTTGTGTTCCATACTTTTTCTTAACATGTGACATCGGCACACATTAGAAGCCTTTAAAGGTATAGATCAAAGTGGGGGTATTTATTATAATCACACAAATGATTCATTCACATTGTATCAGTATATTTCAAGAGATTTTAGTATAACTTCCACTGCTTATTGATCGTCTCACCTAGCCCCTTCATCAACATTAATAAAAACAAGCTAATAAAGGTCGTTATAATAAGTTGGTACCTATATGTATACATAGCCATTGCAAATTCATCGAGAATCACTCTTAGTCAATGATTTCAAATGGCAATGCCTGCATACCGAATTATTCCCGTATCGGGAGTACAGAGTATCTGATATATAAGTATAACCATGGTAAAATCAAATACCTTAACAGATGTATGTATATATATATATATATAGTTGTTTATGTGCCGTCTTAAATATGCTATGCTTAAACTTTACGTCACTACTAGAGGAGATGCTTGGGATGCTGCGAATTCGCCGGTGAGGTTGAAAATGAACTGAAACTCAAAATTAAATCGTGTTGTAATGTAATGTAACATGACACAAAATGTTGTGTTCCACGCTTTTTCTTAACATGTGACATCGTCACACATTTGAAGCCTAAAAGGTATAAACACAGGTATAGATCAAAGTGAGGGTATAAATATTATAATCACACAATTGATTCGTTCACATTTTATCAGTATTTCGAGACCTTCTCACCTAACCCCTTCTTCAACATTAATAAAAACATGCTAATACAGGTCGTTATAATAAGTTGGTACCTATATGTATACAGCCATTGCAAATTCATCGAGAATCACTCTTAGTCAATGATTTCAATTGGCAATACCTGCATATATACCGAATTATTCCCGTATCGCGAGTACAGAGTATCTGATATATAACCATGGTAAAATCAAATGCCTTAACAGATGTATGTACATATGTAGGTATGCACATGTATGTATGTATGTATGTATGTATGTATGTACTATTAAATGTATATAAGTATAATTACGTAAGTGAGATGCATCTCTCGAATACATCTCTGCCCTATATTGTTAGTATCATAAGGTACTCGTCCTTTTTTTCGAAAGAAATCCACATCTTTTGCAGTTCAGATACCTATAGACTCAAGCCGCAATACCATTTTCTTGGGCCAAGAGATCGAAAAGAATGGGATTAATTTGTATTTATTTCGGCATTATTCTTTTCCCTATACGACTCCAAGATTAGAGGGGCGCACACATATTCTTTTAAGAAAGAAATCTAAAACAGACCAATACGAATCATTGTTTTCGGATCTGATTTCTATTGCGATCTTGGAGAACCAAAATTTCATCAATTTCTATTGACTCTAGGTGTCGGCTCTGCTGCCGCTGCTGATTGAATCTCATCGCTGACCTTTGCCCTCTGAGCCTTCTGAACGCTCTGTTGTCGAATAAAGAAAAATAAACAGTAAAATTCTAGGGGGATCAAGAAAAACTATGTTGAATGTGAGGATTGCCAGTGGCGTATTTATAGAATATATCAGAATTTCTTTGTATTTTGTTATCAACATTATCAAACAATAAGCATACATTGGTATTGCGACATCAATTTAATAGCTTCAAGATGGACGAAACAAAATAGGTATCGATCACAAAAACCTAGTGGCCAATGAAAATATCAGAAATAAATAATTAACGGTTTTCTCTACCTCGAAAGTTTCTCCGTCAGAATTTCTGTTTGTGTTCCGGCTAGGGTAGGGCTTGTTCTGTACTACGCGTAATATATTTCTTGTTTGTCCTTGTAGGAATGGATTGCTGATTCGAGATAGAAAGAAATATTATATAATTTAAACAGTTAATATCTACATACTTCTTCACAATTTTAAATAAATAGAGTTATATGCTGGCAAGCTAAAATTAACTGCTAGGCAACTGTAACGACATGTGCCTACTCGACGTGTGGGTACTCGAAACATTCGAAACAAAGTTTCGTCTGAAATCTGCTCAGATTTTTTTCAAAAATAACAGCACTTTGATGAATCCGTAAACACTAACCTTCATTGCGAATATACAAACCATAACCAGAAGAAGTTGATATGGACGGTAGGTAACCTGAACTTGCTGAATCCACTCGAGTTCCACGTTTCCCTCAGTCTATCCATTGCACCCTCAGTGGGACTATCTATATTGCTATTCCTGAAAACACCTTTGGTAATAACACCATGGGGAGAAACAGTGGGAGCCTAGTCCAACCGTCGATGCCTAGCAAGACATGCATGGTTCAAACAGGTAGCAGCAGTAGTGGCCTAGCTCACTTTGGATTCAAAACACGACCCAGAGATCCTACACCCAAGGTGGCCATTCCTGATACTCGGGGATAAGTCCATACTCCCTGGTGTCGTCTCGCCAACCCATAGCTGAGCTGCCTGCATCATTTTTTATTGTCTCAAGGAGAAGTTCTGTTGAATAATGTCTACGAGAGGCGAGAGTTTCTACCACTTATCATCACGCATGACTTCACTGTCAAAATAAAATTATTAGTAAAAATGTTATGTAGTGTAACTACCTAACTAGGTACCAACGTAGGTAAAGAGTTAAATAGTAGGCGTATAAGAATATTGTACCTATGTGCTGGATACAAAACTTGTGGAAATTAATTTTATTGTTAGACAAACCCAATAATTAAACCCAATAATAAACCCAATATTCGAAATAATTGCCACCACATTGAGTGGTAGGCACAAAATACCTGTTTAAATAATATATTTAATTTGTATACATATAAAGGCAGTGACATGTCCTAGATTACTTTTCTGGACAAAGGCAAAGGAAATTAAAAAATGCTGTGTGATGTGAGAAACCATGGCTTGCTGGTCTTGGATGTGAGGCATATCAAATATGTAATCTAATTTTATTAGTGTGCCGATAAGTGTGTTGCTTTTCCCCCTGTGGTTTGGTTCATCCCTCATATCATAATTGGATATTTGAAAATGGTCCTCCGTTTTCACCCTGTGGTAACTCAATAAAAATTGTAAAACAAAAGAATTATGTACAATGAGTTTATTTCAAATGCATGATAACATTCGAGATAGCTGTAGCAAACACCCTTCGATCACTGCTTCAGAACAGGATAGGCAACTAGTATGCCGTACCAGCGCGTACTGCAAACATGATGTGTGTAGGTTTTCACTTATCTTATAAGTGGATAAACATTAAAACAAACAAACGATGGATTCATTTAGCAACATCAAAAATTTAATTTACTTATTTAGAATGAAATGGCATAGGTATATTTCAGCTTCCAAATAGCAAAAGGTACAAAACTAAATAATCTTTGTTTTAGAGTTGATCTGACCAAAGATAACAGCTGGTAAGGCCTATACTTTAACATTGCAAAGGAAACTTAGGGTGCTGAGCTAGTTGCATATCCCGGCTAGCAATGATCGAAGATACACCACTCATCAATACATTTTGTAACAAGTCTCATAGTATTTTATCACTGTCAATAATTTTCAGTGTAAATATAGAAAAAATATTTATTGACAAACAGAAATGTGATACAACTTAACAGTCTTCCAAACAGAAATAATAATAATATAGTATCAGATATATTTTTATATTTCTCATAATATATAGTTTTTTATTTTTTACAGTAAAATTAAACTTTATATATATTTTTTATTTTCTAACAGTTATACATAATATTTATTTCCTTTCAACATCTTACAATATTTACCATTTAATAACCCATCAGTCTTTCAGTAGTAAAGATAAAGAAAAAAGTTGTTACTAAAACAATAAACGGAGCTTTGTCATGACATTTTGACGTGCAGGTTAAAAATCGGACTCGGTGTGCAGATCTAATGGGACTGTAAATGCTACAGTACGTTAATGCAGAATCATCACATAAAATTATTACAACTCAGTTCATACCTAGCTAAAATAATAAAACTGGTCCATACAAATTGAATTTATGGAACAGTCAATCTATATCATTGAAACTTGAAATAATAATCATTTACATGAAATCCAGCTGTTCCTAGGAAATAGGAACTATCTAAAAAAAAAAAACGTGCTTAAGCAAAAGTGAGATGCAATAACTACAGCAATAATCTCATCCATTAATCTCTATAATTGTCCTAGAGATCATTTATAATATAACAGCTTTTCTATTTGTTTTGTTTATAACATCATCTGATTAGCCACATTGCCAAACTATTTGTATTACGTATTTTCCTTTGGTGCAAGTCTTTTCGCAATATAATACACTCTCTTTCGAGGGCGCGTTCAACCTTCACAACAAATTTCAGTTGATTACCAAATCCAACCAAGTCAAACTTGTCGTTGTTCTCAGAAGAGCCTTCCGACCCGAAAATCAGCTCGAAATAAAACCTTTCTAAATGTATTTTCTTTCCCGATATTCAGTCTAGATCTCCCTGAGTTCACATTCCGTTGGTAAATTCTCAACTTCTTACAAAAACCGTTGAAAACCCAAAGGAGCATAAATATATTCTCACCGTAACCCCATAACAATCAGTTAACTCTCATTAGCCTAACGCTGCCTATTAAGTAATTCATTTAAAACAATTACACCAGTTCATTTGCGCTGCTACCGATGCCACTGGAAAAGTATGTGGACGAACTTTGAACATTTTAAGAGTAGCCTAACCACACGCATTATTAAACGGCAGGTAAACGAGTGTGCTTACGTTAGTCGTTATGAATCATTAAGGTCCGCCGAGACAATACTATCGTCAGCATCTGATAAACAATTCCGCCGAGTGAAAAAGCGGTGTCAGCTGCCAATAAACATCTAACAGCATCGCTATTAATTGCGTGCTGCCATCTGTTCCTGAGCCGGAGTAATCCATCCCGAAGTCAACTGGAATCCGAGTGACCACGAACACATTCCTCATCAACGAAGCACCGCAGTGCTGTAAATTAGCAGCTTATGGATCTCCCTAAAGAACTTGAAAGAGCATGCAGCTGACGCACATTTTTGGTGGCTTATCTGTAGCATGCTTCGAGCATCTCAACGAAGAGTTTGTTCATGACGACCTTGCCGTCGCGGTGGACTACGGACCAGTAGCGACGGATGACCGCGTCTGCTTGTCGGAGCGCGGGCAGGCAGAGTAGCAGGTGGTGCATGTGGTACAAGGCTGTGTTGGGCCTGCAAAGTACGGATAAAAATAGGGTCAGGACCAGTGCCCGATTTAAACCATTGGCGCCCATAGGCTAGTATTTTCTAGCACCCCCCCTCCCCACCCCCGAAGTGTGGCTTTTCACACGAGTACCTATAGCCACAGATTATTACCTAGCACTGTTTTAAAGTTTCAATATTTTCCAATCGATGACAGGCGAAGCCACATAAGTTCAGCTGTAGTAAATAATTCAAGAAACCAGATGGGGTATTGTTGTAGGTGTGCCAGCTCACCAGAGCTATTGTAATGTGAGATTGTTTAAATCTGGCCTTAATTTTCTTTTAAATTACCTTAAATTTGCTATCATTGCGCTTTTTTATTGGAGAACGTGTAGTTCAATACAACTTGACTTCCTCAGTTCTCAGCAAAACACACTTTCCTCTAAACTATCTGCACCTTAGCGGCGTATTTTCTGGCGCCCCCTCGGGCGCGGCACCCCTAGGCTACAGCCTCATCAGCCTGTGCGTAAATCGGGCACTGGTCAGGACATGCCCATCTCTGCGTACGAGCTATGGAAAGTTTCACTCGATCAAAGATCATGTTGGACTCCCTGTTTGCAGCTTAACCGTAGCAACCAGTTTTTTAAGTGGGTTTTGTTCTTATGAATGTTTTGAAATGTTTTTCTGATCTTTTGAGCTTTGAGGAGTTTAATTAAGTCATAGAAAACTAGATATAAAAGTTTTATTTTCTTGTATTCTGATTCGGACACGCAAATAGTTGCATTAAATTGGAAGAAGAAATGTGGTCGATGTGCTCACCGAATGACCGTGACACAGTCCTGCAGAGCTGCGAGTATGCTGTCGCGGAACTTCTTGAGCGAAACACACTCGTCCATGTGCACGTCCGAGTTGGCCAGGACGAGCGCCTTCATCAGTAAGTACTCCTCCTTGGCAATGTTTAGCCGCTCGATCCGCTCCACGATTCGCGTACACTGGCCAGAGAGTACAAGGTAGGAGTTAGAGATGTGATATTCCAACCTCGTTTTTTTTCTCTGGACGTAAGTTTAGTTGCCCAAATAACTATTTCTCAAGTGGGATTTGACGTTCGAATGCTATACAGAATTTCTGAATGTATGCAAGCTTAACTATGCAAGTTACTTGTTAATAGTACATGCTTCTTGTGCAGATATCTCGTTCATTGTCTTTCGCGATAAAGTCAAGATGTCAAAAAGTTGACCAAGCTCTAAGGGGCCTTCAGCTCTTATCCCTCAGAACCCCTGTCAATGCTAGCATAACTTGGAACTCCTCTATTTCTACTACACATTTTCCAAGGGCTTAATCGATTTAAGCTAGATGATGAGCGCAGCAAAGTTTTCAATTTCTCTACCCGCAAAAAAGTCACTTATGTACAGACCATACGCCTCATCCGATTTTGATAAAAATTTCAGGACATCTACCTTTGTTGACAGCTTAATCCCCTTGCAATTTTCAAGATGAACTGTGTTTGTGGGTGTCCAAACTTGGGACAGCTAATCTACCCATTTTCTGTCATGCAATCGAGCAGACCAGAAGTTGACACGTCTCTAAACTCCACTGTAGTACGTAGTACGTCTCCGGGTTTTTGCCAGCGCCTCGGGGCATTGGGCCTGTACTATAACATTGTAGAAGACCGGTTTGCTGCTGTCAAAGAACTTGAGACATACTGTATTAATTCTTTTCGGTTCATCGACTGTTTACGACTTTCTGCATTCATTTTTTTTTCTGCTACAAACAGCTACGCTCATCCCTCAACACAAACCACGGGGGCAGCTTTTCCTAGTTTTAAAAATCACAATAATGAAACGTTCAGTTAAGCCTACAAAATTGTTCACAGGCAAATTTAGGGCCAGCAAAAATTGGTACATTACATACCTACCTAATGCAATAAAAAGAAAAGACTTGAATTACAACGTGACAGGCTCAAGCACAATGTTACGCGACTAAATGTTTATTTGGTTCAGGGTTCCAGAATCCATCATAAGTCCTTATTTCATGGAGTACCTTTGTAGCTTTGAAGTTTCATAAGTTAGAACAATTAAGCGTCAAAGTTTGATGACCGCATCAGTTTTTCTTCAAAGAGTGCCTCCTTGGAAACTTTGAGGTTTAACAAGCTAGAACAATGAAGTGTCAAAGTTCAGTGACCGAAACACAAAATGTTTGCGGCCGATTGTACCGGAGTTATTCAAGACTTAGTTGAGGGTTGGTAAATGCAAATCTAATGGAATGAACTCTGCACAGAGTACACAAATCGTATCTAGATCAGTTACTGTACCCCAACGAATACCACCTATATTGTCGACGTACTGCCAAAACTCACTGGCCACCATTTTTATAGTTCTCAGATAATCGACTTATCAACATTGAAATGCGTTGCATTATCACAGGAAATGGGAGTTTGTGAATATTTAAAATGCTTATGCTAATTAATTACTAACCTTCATCAAAATATTTTTTACATTTGCTGAACTTTGGCAAACTGTGAATAGGTACCTACTACCTAGAGATTAAATGACTAAAAAACTTGTTTTTGTGAAAAGTGGAGTTAGCTAGATTTTACCTTTGACCGCATACCGACGAACCAAAGATAATAAGCAAGTCAAGTCCTTCATTTCTAAATTCTAAGTTATTGCAGTGATCGGAAAGCACATAACTTGGAAATAACTTCATTTCGCGTCAAATTTGGTCAATTTAAATTAGGATGAAACTTCCCGAAGGATTATTGGAAACTAGAGACGTATGTACGTACTGGAAAATAATAAAAATCATTAATGTTACTTAGCTGAAACAGAATATTAACACAGTGCCTAACACTACAATTATCTTTGTCCCTTCCATTCTACAGTAGGCTTGGACCTCTCATTTCTACTGCATGCCACATGCTCTATACCTGCATGCTAGAACAAGAAATAATTACATTTAATGACGCTATCAGTCAATAAACGTTTTAAAAACTCATAATGCCAAAGTCAAAGTCCCGTGTTAAAACCTGAATTCTCGTTTTATGGATATTCAATTTTACATTTTGTATGTGCTGTCATTTCTGTCACACTAACAAGTTATGCAAATTGAATACTGTAATATAGTACTACTAAGAAAATAATTTATTGCTCCATTAAGGTGATGCATTACCAATGGAATATCTAAATGTGTTTCATCACACTCTACTGTTTAAGAGATTCCTCAGTTGCAACTTCCAACACAACAACACAACATTAGTTGCAAACAAGAAACAGTAAGAATGAGAATTGAAAGGTAGCTTTGAGTAGATAAGTGCAGCCATTAACCTGCTGGTAAAGCTCAAGGGCCCCGCATTCCCGCGCGAGCCGCTCATCCAGCGCGAAGTCGGTGGCGAACCGCAGCTTGCCGACGCACGAAACCGAGCGGAAAGTCAGACTCAGGGTCAGGATCTCCGCCCAAGTGCTCTGCAGCAGCCGCATCTGGTCGTTGAGCGAAAGCTCCGTGAAACCTGCAACAGACACAATCGTGTAAGCACGAACAATCCAAAGTAGCACAAAAGCCGTTATCACAAACGTTCGGTGGACGTAGGAGAGCTAGCGGGGGATAACTTGCTTTCAACGTTCGGATAGAACCTAATCGAACGTTTGGCGAATGTGAATGTTGAATGCAAGTTATCTCCCGTTAGCTTCACGACGTCCACAGAACGTTCGTAATAACGTGAACGTAATGTTTGTGTGCTACTTGGGATGAGTTGTGCATGTAGGTACTGGAAATAGCTGTTTTCAATTTTTCCTGAAAGATTGGTTAATACCTGTGATTTTTAACAGACACAGTTTTCTCTTGCCACGCTATAGCATCACCCATTTGTTGTGATCATTCAATGCTCTAAATTTACATTGCCATGCAAGGGTCAATTCTGCTTATTGCAAGATAAAACTCGCAATGTGGTACACAGGACAAATCGAGCTACTTTCCCTAATCTGCCGGCTTGAAATAGCCACCAATGCTTGAAATGCTTGCTTAAAATGCAAAGATTCACACCAAAAATTGACCATGATTCCCCAAATTCCCAGTTTTCAGGAGAGGGAGGTCCTTTCAGCAAAATCTGCAGGCGGAACAAGAATAGTAGTTTCGACTGACGGAGAGTGCAGCATGTGGTACCTGGTATCTGCTTGGCCCAGCCGATGATGCTGACCAGCTCCTTGTCGTAGAGGTCGCTGAGCGTGGTGACAACTCGGTGCTCCGGCTCCGCGGTCTGGTCCAGCGAAGCCGTCAGCATGTCCGGCTCACACGCAACCAGCATCTCCAGGATCTTGTTGTCTGGGGACACAATATGGCAAAACGATCACTAAGACGGTCTCAAAATATTTATGTCGCTACCTCATCAATGTCTGGGGAGATTGAAAGAAAATGTCATAAAATTGCAAATTTTAACACAGACCTCTCACCAGACCAGGCTTGTGGCTTTGGGCAGTTGTGGCTCTATGTGCGGTCGTTAGGGTGCATTGACTTCACGATAAATGATTACCGACACGAAAGAGAGAGAGAGAGAGAACTGTAAAGTGATTATCAGTAAAACAAGTGAAATAATCTGAGTGATTCCAACCATTGCTAAACAGTTCTCTATCTCTCTCAGGCCGGTAACCATTTAGTGATGCCTATGCACCCTAGGGAAGACGGTATAGCAGCTACAACAGTACGCCTCAGGTTCTTTTGTCAGCGCCTACGGGCATTAAACAAAATACTGTAACGAATACTGGTTTCCTGATGACATATTCTGAGCCTGAGACATACCACATATCTAAATTTTTCCAGCAGAGCCTTCGCTTCACACGGTAGACTATTCACGTAAACTATAGGCAGCCGAACAAGAAAGGACACAGGTGGAAAACAAAGCCGAGCGTCTCGGCTCCGAGAGCGTTACCTTGCAGCGTGGGCGTCGGCTTGTGGCCGGTCGGCGACGCCGCCTGCGCGTGCCCAGCCAGCGGCTCCGGGTTGCGGCGGTACTTCTGGCGGCCGCCACGCACGCGGTCGAGCCGCACGCCCTCCTTCAGCATGCCCATGCGCAGGCACTTGTGGAACCTGCACGCCTGGCACGCCTTGCGCCGCCGCTTGTTGATCTCGCACTCGCCGCACGCTGGGCACGTGTACTCGATGTTGCCTGTCGAACGGAACGGGGCTGTGAAAGCTGTCATCCTGGGGGATAGTCTCATGCACGTGGCTTTCTTAACTTTTCTTAACTCGTAGGACAGGGGCCTAGCTACCGTCAGTTCAGTACACACGAAGTTGATTCCAGACTGAAGGGCCCACAATCACTGACTATTCAGATTTTAACAACTGAAAACTGTGAAAATGTTCACAAATGTGTCAAGTAGCTCGCAATAGTTCGTTTGTACCGATAATTATAGACAACTTGATTGATTTACAATTGCTTCAAATTGGGTATCGAATGCTAATAAAAGTCAAACTAACTGTTTTTCCAATTAACGCATATCAAACATGAATATTCATTCAAAAACTTGGTTGCAGCACTTGGAAAAATTTGCAAAAACCACAAAGATTGCATCGCATCCAGTCGCTTGCTTTCTGCCGGGGTTGCGCTGACCTTGAATGGTGCGCTTGAAGAACGCCTTGCACGCCTCGCACGAAGCGACGCCGTAGTGAAAGCCGGATGCGACGTCCCCGCAGACAAGGCACAGCCTGCGCGGCAGTTCCTCCTTCATTCCCTCCTGCAAAGCAACCACTCCGATGGGATTACGTCATCTAGCAGGTGCTTTCTCCTTCGACCACCTCTAAGGAGATTTTTTAGATTTATTTATTTGGTCTAGGTTGATCGTGGTAACAAATAACAATATTAGACAAGACATACATATTATATACAGTCTTATAAATAAAATCAAAGTCATAGAATCATAAAATCATAATCATAAAATCATAATCATAAAATCATAGTCATAGAGTTAAAATTGGTCGCTCCTACGCAACCTACGCACCGCCAGCCATTGCCTATTGCCCCGCGTTTCGGCGACCATCGCCGCGCAGTGCATTAATCATCCTTTTTGCATTTCTACTGTATTATTATTCTTGGTCTGGAAAACCAAGTTCGCAAAACTTGAACTTCGAGACTTAATTAATATGAACGTGCTTTCAATAAATGCAGAATATTTTTAAAAATCATGAAGTTTGATGGATGGACAGAGTGCCGATTGTCAGCAGCACAAAAAATATGAAATAGCATGTAAAGTGGTCTTATTTAACTCGAGTTTTAAGTCAATTACCTACTCAACAACAACAAAATTTCATCATATTAACAATCAATGATGTATGTACCATTTACCTCTTGAATTTAACTTGTTTCATCGGTTTCGAAGATTTTGGACTGCATAGTGCATAGAAAACTTCTTGTGTCCACGGCCATCCATACAGAAGTTCCCAAAGTCCGCGATTTTCGGCTTAAGTGCTTAGAAAACCAACTCCCGTAAGAAAATAACCCATAGCACTTTTTCGACCCCTAGCAAGACACAGAAAGCTATCTCAGTCACTCCATTACTTTTGCCTCAAAATATGCTAAATTTGGCCAACAGGTCACACAAAATTTTGATTGTATTATCTTTGCCTGAATCCGGATTCAGTCTCGCCAACCCTAACCCTGTCATGCGATCCCTCCTACCCGTTAAATCGAAGCGCTAGCACAAGTCCCGGCCTGTTTCCCGCATGTCGTACCTCCGTGTTTCCAAGGGTTGAGTCGCCTAGCGACTGCGTCGTCGAAGAGCAGTACTGGTGGTCGGGACTGGCGGGCGATCCCGATTGCGTCACCTCGTAGCGCCGAAGCTCCTGGCTCTCGCATAGCTCCATCTGCATTCCACAAACGATTCGTGTCAGTGTGACGCAATCGGTCATCGGATTGCTCAATTTTTAGCTGCTGATTTTTAGTGGATACTATTGTGATACTACTTTTTGATAAATAATTTAGATTCATCAAGAAAAATAACTATTCATTTAATTTTGATCTTGTAAAACATGGATATAGGTAATACTTAAAGATACATGGACGAGACTTTACACCAATGTGGCATGGTCCATGAGTCATCCCTTGTCATATGGCGCACAGCCAGGGGCGGAACTAGGCGCCCGCAGGGCCCGCGGCCGCGGGCGGGCCCAGGCCCGTCCACTTCCGTTGGGGGCCCGTCGGCCGAACTTAAATCAGAAACTCGTGAACTTTTTTATGCAAGACTTTTAGTTTTATGTTTCCTTGTTTCCCACTTCACTGCAAATATACAATGTGTGAGGCAGACTGACCAAGTACGCGGGGGGCCCCGTATCAGGCCTCATCGAATTTCGTACCCTGAGGACCCCTCTTGATATAGATAGTGCAGGGTAAAAATTACAGAAAAAATAACAAAGCTATAAAGAAAAACATCGTCAATACTTATCATTAGAATGCACCCATGTGGGCAGTGATAAAAGACAGGACCCTTTAGTGGTTTACATTTTGAAAGTATCGTATGCTGTGATCTGAATCAAAATTTCCAGGCAAGGGTCTTGTCTGCTGATTGCAAAATGAAAATAATCGAGCTGCTTTTCCAAATCTGTCGCAGTTTGAAATAGATTAAAACGCATAGATTCACTCGAAAAAATGACCATGATTCAAAATTTTCTCGGTGGCTCCAA
This sequence comes from Nemoura dubitans, assembly GCA_921293005.1. Classification (NCBI taxonomy): domain Eukaryota; kingdom Metazoa; phylum Arthropoda; class Insecta; order Plecoptera; family Nemouridae; genus Nemoura; species Nemoura dubitans. The sequence continues at coordinate 65,024,036 of OV121073.1, read as the reverse complement.
ACCCTGTTGTCTTGAGGGGGGTGGGGCCTTCTCAGCCAGATCTGCGGGCGGGCCCGTGAATCGTGGTTCCGCCCCTGCCCACAGCATGGCTACATTACAGAGGAGGCCTTTGGTACAACGAAACTGATGTTACTTCAAACCCAAGAGTCTTCCTTAGTGACATTTCTAACGTCAACACCCGACCGAACCTGTGGTCCGGTGGTAACTGCGGTAAGCTTTATCGTGCATTACTGTTTTACTGTTGTGAATTACTTTTGTCCTAAAAATCCCCTCTTTAATTGGGTCCAGCCAGAGAAAAAAGGTTTTACCTGCATGCCCCTTAAATATTTCCGTTCAGTGGTTTGGTGGTGATTCGAGAACTGACATGCGAATGGACAATAGCAAACTTGGCCAAAGAACCTGATAACCAATGCCCAAATTACCAACTAGCAATAACTTAATAATAATCTTTTCTGGTTGGACCGACAATGTAAGTCATCGTTTTGGCCATTTTGGCACAGAATGCAGATAGATACAGAAAATGCAGGCTATTACCTATATGAAACATTGAAAACTTCACATTGTTTCTTTTTACTTGTTTATCCCTTCTTTTTCAAGTTCTTTATGTCTTAATCGGGACCAGAGAATATGTAAGCGCTCACTTTCAATAGTTTACTCTGAGATTGCTCTCTTTGGGCGTTCACTTGAATTACAGTACAGACATAGCGACATTGCTCGTCCCAATCCAGAACTAATCTCACGACTTGCTGGGAATCTCGCACAGGAAACGTAACACTGTAGCGATCTTTCTATGTGCATCCTTTGACAACGTTACTCACATCGGTGTGCAGCACGGTGGTGGTGGGCGAGTACATGCTGGAGTCGGAAGGGGAGCAAGTGCGGAAACCGCCGCCTGGCGACTCTTCCTTCTTGATCCTCGTGGGCGGTCCGTCCCCGCTTGTAGACATCAGCGACACCTGCGCAATAAACATGCACGATGTAGGAGCTACAGTTACTGGTCAATGCTTTTACCAGTGAGCGATGGAAGGAAGCGAAGTGGAGCAGGAAAAGTGTGCAACCGAACAGCGACCCAAACCCGGCACCTACTGATTGATTGTCATGTGCTTGGCAATCAGGATCTGCAATCAGAGTTGCACATTTCCCCAGCCTAGTCTTCGTGCAATTCACGCTGTAGTTGAGACTTTTCTGCTCGCTTTCGAGGCTGTCGGAACTCTTGGGAGCCTGTCGGGCTCAGTAATTGCTTGGAGAGAGGGAGGGCAAGATGGATTTGCAATGCAAAGTGCTCTTCAGAATCCGGCGGGTCCAGCCCACGGGCCCAAAAGTGTGCAATGAGCGTAATATGTACTTGATAATACCTACAGTGACAATTCTGGAAATTTTTTTGCGCAAGCTACGAGACTTGTAGGGGGTGAACCAGCCAACGATTCAGAAAGATGAAAATCTTTTCTCAGTTTTGGTCTGGAAGGGGGGGGGGGGAGGGCCTGAATACTTACTCTTCTAATTCAAGAGAATTGATACCCTAATTGGCACTGGTTTGATTGTGACGGTACAAACCGCCACATCTTTCAGTAAACTAAAGAAATCACTCTCTGTGTTAATTGCTTAGAAATGTTACCAACAGGTAGATATGAAATGATGGGGGCTGCTCAATTATTTTGTGTTAAGGTACTAGGTACACTAGCAATTTTGTGACAAAGAATATTTCTATAGTAATACAAATACCACACCAGAATAAAAATAACATAAATCACGTCATAAATTTGCTAAGTAATATAATGAGCTATGTAGCTATATTAAATTTTAATTAAAACATGGTAGAGTTAGCATTCCCAGAAGGGGCAGAATAGGGGAAGGAGTAAAAATGCCAGTCTTTCTTTTACAGGCAATATTTTAAAACAAAAAAGATGTTGGCATGGTTTCATAATGGTTTTATATGCTAGTGTTACACACTATTTGCAGACATTTTATTGCACAGTGCACTGTACAATAGCTTGTTGGAAGGTGAAAATCTTGGTGGAAAGAATACTACAGGATCAATTTCATATTTTCCTGTGTTTAGCTTAGAAAACGAGTTTACTGCAGCATCTCCCAAGCTATGAGTGTATGTATGGCAACTGGCAATAATAAACCAATTATTCTAGAACAAAGGGTCCCGATAAGCAGTACTGTGCAGTGCACTTGCACATTGCCTCTAAAATGCTTTAGCACTAAAAACAAAATAGCAACAAATTCCAATAATTTAATTTAATACTTTTCTGATAAGTTGATTGAGTTTCATGATAAGCCTCATAGGTAGCATGCAAAGGTGTCAAGTTACGGAAGTGACTGACGCCTCAACGTGCCTATTCTACGATAAAATGTGACTTTTTCTGTCTTGGGCAAACTTTGGACGCCTCGCCCTTAATCAGCCTTTATTCTTGGTTTAGTTTGTCGGTATAGCCAAATTACTTGATTACCAGTAGGTATAAAACACAAAACAATTTCAGTCAATATTCTTCATGAAGGCATACTACAAACATATTGATATTGCTGCACCAGCAGTTGCCAACTCTCGACTGTCACCACTGACATTGATACCATGATTTTAAGTGCAACAACATGAGAAAACACAGCTCTCTTGCTTCAAGTTCAGTCATAATAATATATTATCTATGCATAACTAGGGATGTATTATATTCCTAACTATTGTTATAAAATATCCTATTCCAAGTTATATCGGCAGCCTCTATCAAACATCATACTTCTAGACATACCATTAATTGAAAACATGTTTGAAAATCCTTTCGGCCGATCAACTCTCAATGGAAAAACAAAATTTGATTGTTATTGCGTACCAGTCTCGGTACATGCTTGCAAATGTACAAAATATGTCAACAAAAATTGTCAATATTCAAGATTCAGAGTATAGTACAGACATACCACTACATAACTCAGTTTCGAAAGAGAGAGTTTTCCACGACCATTTTCCAGAATATTGCTTGGAGAACAAAATAACTGACAAAAAAAGCTGTATGAGCTAAAAATATCTACATCTGTGTGATAAGGTTATATAGGTGGGTAGGTAAATATCTAATAAAAATAATGCAACAAAGAAGAAAGGAACAAGATAATAGCACCATGCTGACGTGTTTCGATAAATCAATGGATAATGAAGCAACAAAATGGTCCAAATTCTAGATACCAAACGCAAATACCGAATACGTCAGATTTGGTGCTGCGAACCTAAGATTTTAAAATGATGCATCTTTGCTAATTGCTATGCAAGTCGCGTTTCAACAACCCATTTGCAATTTGAAGTCCACAACTCACATTTTTATCGAAACTGACACAACACAGAGATCAAGTACATTTAGAGTAAACCCCGGTGTTCACAAACTTCGTAAAAGTATTATAACATACTCATAGCATAGATACTATGTATACGTCAGCCGAATACCCATGGGATAAAAATACAGCAATACTCGATCAATGATCAATCTTATACTTATTCGGCACTTCAAAATAAAAACCAATTAGCAATTGTGAAAATTCGATATTTATTACCTTGATATTAATATCTTTTTTTCTTTCGTTTTATTGTTACTAATTGGGGATGAACGAAAAATAATGCACATCTATATATATACATTCTTCACAGACAATTTATTTCAGTAGTATACGGCATATCTGTATCATATCTGTGCAAAGTTTCGTGAAAAAATGTTAAGAACTTTTGGCTCTACAGCGTCAACAAATTTTCGAAAAATATGAAAATTTGCGTAAATTGGTTCAAAAACTACCCAGTGAATGTTGTTAAAAACGCAGGGGTTACTTATATACTTACAAGTATAGGACGAAGGTACTAGGTAGATATTCCGAAAATTTCGTCAAAATCAGAGAATGCGTTGAGCCTGTAGAGCGCGCACAAAAAACACAGAAATCCACACAAAAGTTACTTTTCGTGTCGAGGTGGGGGGGGGGGGGGGGGGGGGGCCGGGGGGGTAGCACTCCACTCGCTTCGGTCGCTACGCTCTGCAAATTATGTTCCCCTTTTCCCAGCAATAGCAAATTTATCGGGAAATCTCCCTATTTGTTTTAAAGTATACCTGGGTATCCGCCAGGAAATTTAGTTTTTTATTCAGAACCAAACTCAACTCAATGGTTTTCTTTCACGCTATGAGGACATTTTCACGCTTGCTCGGGTGGCGTGGACTCTTTCTGCTTCATTCTGGAGGTCCATGGAAATATATTCGAGGCCTTCGAAGTTACAGAAAGGTATAATAATGGCGCTTGTCTTCGAAATCAGAGTAATAAACAACAATTGGCATCCAGGCCTGAAGAGATCGAAAGCGATTCTGAAATATTGAGCACGCCATCCGTGAATGCACCTGTATGACTTGCCCGTCTGCGTCACTCAATTGTCCTTAACATTTGCATAATGCCAAGTTCTGTCGTAAATATACCTCTCCACTCAACGAGATGTTGAAGCACGAGCGCTTGTACTACATCTATGTCGAAAAATACATACAGGCTGCTTGACATGGCCCCTACATAGGTTACGGTTACAGATGACAAAAAGGCTTGTGTTCATGTTTCTCAGATAGCCTAAATTTTGGGACCCTCTGGATTATAGATATTCGGGATGCTGTTGCTTTACTCGTCTATGTACTTTTAAAAAGTTAAAGCTGCTTTGTGGCTGCATAAGTTTGTTAAGGCTCATAAAAATTGCACGCTTGACGAGGTATGCCGGTTGGTACATACATCTACTTCAAACATAAACACACATCAATTTTCAGTAAACATGGGAGGCTTGCTTATAATTAGAAATGTTCCATACATTTCAATGATCAAGAACTTGAGCACGCTCGAGATCGACTTAAAAGTAAAACATATTCTAAAATAATTCGAAGTTGAATAATAATAGATTACAAAATCTCGCAAACATGTGAAGTCCATACACAATCAAGTCTCACAGATGTTCAAAAAAATGTCGTCAAATCGGTACACCCATATGAAACCTGGTACTAGGCATGGTACTTCAGTAACGCATTCTGTAACACATTCAGCCCATGAATTAATCATAGACATTTATATTTCACGTGAAAGGTAAGAGCAGAGGTAAGAACTTCCGAAAACATGATCGTTGTCATTGATCACATTCAGATCTCAACATCCGTCAACCGCCGAGAGAATCTGGAGCTTGTAAGTTGTAACATGCATTGTGCAAGGTACCAAAACCGATGGCAATGCCCATCGGTTCCGTCCCGCTCATATGGCCAAATGCCAATTCTCCCCAAAAAGGCCCCCAAGTCACCAAAAAAAGCAATCCAGAAAAAAAGAAGTAAAAATGCTAAAATGTAACATAAATTTCACTGTTGCCGATGTGCATCCATGTAGGTAATTTGTTTCCGTCCCACGCTCAAGCACATTGTTACTGGTCGGGATATGGGATATGAGCTAAGCGGGCAGGCAGATACTGTGCTATTGTCCTTGAACTTGACTATCTTGTCGATGCAATGGCAGTCAAGGCCGAGCCTGTTCGAGCGGCTAGTAAGCATATCACGTGACGTCAGTGCAGAGAGGCGAGGCGAGAGTGTGCCTGCCTGCTTGGTGTCTCTCCCTCTCTCTCTCGGCAATGCAATACCGAGCAGCGGCGTGCGGTCAACATCTTTTTTCGTGGCTAACTAAGATGACTATGGAAACTGAGCCGCGAGGCATCGGATAGGAACTGACACATTATAGAATACCAGTTTGTGGAGGGCATCAAATTGTGAGACACAATAAAATGATTCGAACAGTGGTTGGATCGATCAATCGAAGGTACAGCAGCAGCAGGGTATAGCAATTATGTTTTGGAGAAAACTTAACAGCACCCACTGGTTTTATATCGCCTAAAGGTATCGAAGGTAAAAGTAAAAAGAAGAGTTTCATGGTTACAACACGTTACACCTGTCTAAGGAAACAGAATTCCCACCACAAGCTGTAGGTAAATTGTCGTGTTCGGAAATTTTTACATTTGAATATAAGTTTAAAAGTCTCCTAAGTATTTGCTACTCGTAACTTAGCTACGCCGTTTAAAAATTGTGTTATTCGACCAAATCTGTCAACTTGTGGGAGGGCGATGGGATGCTCTATTTCGTTTGCTAGGTCCATTAGGTGCTGAAGGCGAGGGCGAGGGTGAGACGGGAGTTTTCATTTTCATTTCGGTTCGTGATCTGCATTGAAATAGTGCGTTATTACTTTTTACTTCAACATCGGGAAGACTAACAGGTTTCCTACCTACTGTAGGTAGTGTATGTACAACGATGACAATTTTATCGGAATACTTAATATACATACGCGACCAAGATTATTAAGCGATTTAAAATTTATATGATCATGAGTTGGGAAATAAACAAAATTACTGTTAACTAACTGCGCCTATAAAGGTCCTGGCGGTACAAGCTGGTACATGGATATTTTCAATTGACATCGGACACATTATTGGTATATGGTATTGTATTGATTTTTTTCTAGATAGTAAAGTTCTGCCGTTGGATTAGTTGGATCGACCGAGCCAACAGGATAGCCACAATAGGTACAGGTGGTACAGGTAGCAGGCATACTCTCTCTGTAATATATCTCTCTCTTGACACCTAACAATTATAAATATAATGATATGTTAAAGATTAAAGGGAGTAACCGTTGTAAATCGCAATAATACTTCTAGATAATTGCTCCGAGTCGAATATCATTATCTATTTAAAAGTATCGGGCAATTTCCTTCGATCAAATGGCGATTTAAAACGAAAAGCATTTTCCTCTTTGTACATTCGCTTCAGCTATTTTAGAGCGAATGATGTAGTTGATTTGTTTACTGTTACGTGCTATTGCCATTTCTAATTCACCCACCCACCCACAAGCCAATGCTGATGGGCTGTATCACGTTCCTATAGCCTATTCTACATTCGATTTATCTCATCAAATGATTGACATTGAAAGTGCATTTTCACGATTGTGTTGACCGTTGATGCAATTTTCCTGGAAGTGGGTCCTGAGAGCGAGGTGCCCATACACTTGTGTGTTGTACTCCATATGCTGTGAGCCAACGAGTATATGACACATGCGGCCTTGAATGAATCTGCATGAAGGGGGACGGCGGGAGCGCAAACATGCATTGTGTAATTGCAATGTAAGACGCTGTACATAGCTCTGATAATATACGCTCGCGATTGCGACCACTTCAACTCGTCAAATAGCCGAGTGGGAAACTAAGAGATGCGACGTAAAAGATCTGTCTCATTTGGTCCTTATACCACTATTATGTGCCAAATATACCTTGCACAATAAATACCTTAGCGAACAGTTATACATACTTTGGTTACACCTAAGTTGCTTTTTCTCAGTCTCTGTTCATTTGTTTGCTTGCATTGTCCCCCAAATTTCGAAATCTCCAGCCTTATTTTCAGCCTTCGATCAAGACGCATCATATACATATCAATTCTTTTTGGGCTATTCTTGTGGTTCTTGTTATAAATAAGACTACGTGAAAATAATTGAGCAATTGCAGTTCATTTATTATATATCAAAATGGACTTATGCCCAATGAACATGACCCAGAAGATTCCCGCGCCATTTCTTTGTGATTGTGTGCACATCAGTACCAGCATCGAAAAACACCATCCTTTCAAAGGCATGTTCAATCTCTCAGCTGATGCGTCAAGATTCTCAGAAAATCTAATGATCAATAGTATATTTACCATGCGAAGCCTATGAATGATGGTGTGAGCCCATTTCGTCTGACAGGCCGTAATATTATGCCGATCGAATATCCATTTTATGCAAATCTAGTCGAATAATAAGCTGTGAGCAGCGAGAGAATATGATGCTAATTTTTCCGAGACCACCATCACGGGGCTAAAATAAAAATCAGTTGACGGGCCTTCCACGTGTATAGGCATCGATCTAGATTCGGAAAAATCAGAAAAAATAATGACAATGGCCGAAGAAATGATAATATAACATTATACAGATTATAGAAGCGAGAGCATGTGAAAACAGTATGTCTGTCACTTAGGATCTTGATTCAGATTGTTTGGTGCCATTGGTTTTTGCTCGTATTTGACGCTTGGTTGGTAAAATTCAGAGATAGAATGATGATTGGGTGCGTTGGGGTAATGAGTGACTTTGTCCCGTCGCGTTGAGAGATGAGCATATGTTTGGGTGGTATAGTGGGGTAGGGAAAAAGCGAAGTCGAAAAAGGAGAAATCGTATTAGGCATAGCCAATTGTGATTGATATTACAGGAAAGAAAATTCATTTTAAGTTATATTAACAATCTTCACTTCGTAACGCGGAACTACCTGTATCTTGAGTCTTGACCAACAAAATGCAAAAAAATAATTCTTTGGAACCAACGCAAAATTCATCTGCTCAAATTTCTATGACCATGATTGGTCGAAAAATTCCCCCAGATGAAACTGAGAATAGTTTTGCCAATTTTTGACACTGATTGTTAATAATCACGTAGCTCACAAAGTGACTGGATATTTTGCAGTCGATGAGGTTAAACAATAAGTTTACTCTGCAGCCAGGCAGGACGGCGACGCAGACATTTGATCTTGAATCTAAAGTAATTTCTGTGGTCAACATAACCATCATAGGCAATGTTCTGTGATAAAATCATTTGACGATTCGATCATGTGGAACTTGAAAGTATGGCTGTTTAGTCTTTCAGTTGGCATGAGATATAGCACTAATAGTAATAATTCTTATCTTTATTTGTCTGAAGGAGATGGGATTTACATTTTTTAAGCTCATGTTCATGTTCATACTCATGTTCATGTTTGTAAATTGCCTCTCGAGTATATAGGTTGTAGGTACTACTTTAAGGTCGTACTGCCGAGGTGCTAACCAAAATACATCAGGTAGCAGAAAGAAAGGATTAGGTAGTAGTTGTACAAATCGAAAGTTGTACAAAGGTTGTACCAAAGGTTGTACTGTTGTTGAGAACGTAGCGAAAATGCGCTGGTTTTGTTCACAAACGGAAATTTGGCCAGAGGAATCGTTTTAGCCCTCAATCGAGTTTTATCACGTTTTATTTTAAATCCTGAATGGGCGAGGATGAAAATGACACACGTTTTACATGATTATGATAATATTGTAATAATACTCATTCGGAAGTGATATCTTTGAATTGCTAACAGATTGAGCATCGTAAAAAACTACCGAGCATGATGGAAAAGATGATGAATGAAGATGTTGGGCAATCGCTTGTTGATGAGAGAAGAGGATGCGATTTCAAGATAATGATGGATATAACTAATGATGGATGCTGTCTGGGGAGTATGATCCCTGCCTCAATTTGTCTGTTATGTTTGATCTAGGAACTAGGTTCTAGAATACAGATTAAAGACCACAATTTCGTAAAACGCTTATCACAAAAGCGATCTTTTTTGCAAATGAAATCAGCACATCTCATCGCATTTGCATTGCCTCAGTGTGTTACAGGGGGCAGGGTTCTTCGGTGTCATAATAAAAATAAATTATCTAATGATGACATACAACTGACCTACTCAATTGAATACAGCTTTAAACAACTCAGCAACAGCACTCCGACCGAGTAACTCATCAGGCAAAATATTGATTTATATCATAGGCCGATTCGTTTTACTAAATCGAATTGGTCGAGTCAACTATGTTGGGGATGATGGCGTTATATTTTTACTTATCCAATCCCCAATCGTATTAAAATAAAATCCTTTCTGTTCCACGGCTGGCAGCCTGCCACTCAATTAAAGTGGCACAAATAATACGACCATGTGCCTATGGGACAGCCAATAATAGGTATTAGGATGCTGTATATAGTGTGGCTAAAACTAGATCGGTAGCAAAGATCGGAGAGCGGTGATCGGGCCATTCTTTCGAAGTTACCACCTCCTTGTAACGTCGGGTGACCATTTTTAAATCCTAACATAATCATTACACAGTTTAAAAACATTGTCACTACCTCCACCTCCATGTATAACGTCGGATGACCATTTTCAAATCCTAACATGATCATCCACACAGTTTAAAAACATTGTCACCACCACCACCACAAGTGTCCTTTTAAATAATAATAATAAATAATAAATAATAATAATAAATAATAAATAATAGTAATAATAATAATAATAATAATAATAATAATAATAATAATAATAATAATAATAATAATAATAATAATAATAATGTTACAGATAAAATACACTATAACAGAGGCTGGCGATTGCGTTGTCAAATAATATTGCTTACCACATCGTTCATCCAGCTATCCATGTTAGACAAATGTCAATACAAAACAGATACAAATAAAAAAAAACGAATCACAAACTCGCAATTCACCGATTCAAAAATAGCACCGCACGTACACTGCAATAGTTCCGCACATAATTCAAAACGGAGCAACACGCGGTCGATGGGTGACTGTATAGTGTAATCAAGACACAAAATACGGTCGCAGCAATGCTAATCGTTATCAGTGCATATGGCGAAGGATCCGAGTCGGAGACGAGACTTGATGCGACCGCCGTTGAGGCAGGCTAGTCAGTCAGTAGTTCGGCGGCTAACAACTGCGGCCGACCTAGCGTACCGACCAGTTTCAGCTAGCGCTTCCATTACTGCATCTATCTATCTACAAACCACGTGCTATTGCCGGCCACACCAACAGCCAATTTATTCCTCCAGCTGGCGTGGATAATAGGAGAAGGATCTAGCACCAACACGGATCGCGTTGTCATGTAGTGCTTATTACATTAACATTGTGACTGAATAGAATATACCTGAACCGAATACCCACTTCCATTCCTAAAAAAGGGTAGATGTATTTGACAGTGCACATAAAACCTATATCTGAAAATATCTCCGATCGATGTTTAATAAATTCCGGGGAATACATCTGCCATGGCGTCTGTTTTTATTATTTTATCACACTAGATCCCTAAATTGCTGATAAGATGAGTAAATTTGTCACTGTGCAGATAATAGATTCGGCATTCAGCGAGCACCTGTGATGCAGAGCGAGCGAGCGTAGCTCGTGGTCCATAGGACTATGTTTATATTCGGTGCTTGGCTACAAAAAATAATTCATTAATTACTGCCACATAAATTAAATTTCCTTGTAATATTTTTATCATTCAGGCCGAGTATTAATCGCCTGTAGGTATTCTACGCTGTTTTGGAAGCAGCAAAAGGTAGCAGGTGATCATCTTGCGATTCATATTTATTTTTGTGATTCGAGATCCGGGAAAGTGAATAGAAAGTGAAAAAAAAATAACATTCAATAAGGGAAGTGCACGTCTTCGGTTTTTAACAAACCGTTTTACAATTTATTACAATTACTATCCGGTTATATCAACTATAATAGTTGAGATTTTAAAAAATTACTATATGTGTACATGGATAATATGCAATAACTAATAATTAAATTTTAACTATTGGTAAAGGCCAAGTGTTTTACAACTTAATTTTAGTGTAGGTACCTAATAAAAAAATAGAAAATCAGAACAACATTCCAGAAAAATAAAACATTTGAAATACAGTGGAAAATATATCCGCTCGAGCACCTATATAGATTTGGTATTCGTACAACAAGGTGTGTAATTAGCCTATCACCTGTTTGGGTGTGTCAAAGTCTGGATAAGCTGTGATAAAGACTGTGATTATCTCTAAATTAAATGACTAATTATCACAGCAAAGCTACGAGGTGTCGCCGAGTAGCCACACCGGCTGGTCCAGTCCAGCATCCCATGCAATTATATCCGTGTAATCTATTATGTGTTCGGTCCCGGCCTTGACCCCCGTGACAGCTGTGCTACCTGCCCTAATCTGCGAGCATTCGCGCAGGTGACACACTGCCGAATAGCGTGATACATTCGCGGGCAGAGAAAAAATTCTAGCCGTTTGCACATTGAAAATAGAATAGATATATTTGACAGAGATGGCATACCATAGCCAAGAAAATTTGCACTTATTTTTAAACGCGCGGCCTCTACAAGTAACACAAAATATAATGCTTATTGGCAATTGCTAGCAAGCTATAAAAATGTAATATTTTAAGTCCTCCTAACATATTGTTTGACTCTAAGTTCAGGATACAGACAGCATCATGGATGATTTGAAAAAACTATTTTTAGATTTTTAATGTTTTAACCACCGGAGACGTTTGAATCGCAAAAATGTTATGTCGAAAGGTAAATATTTCCTTTCTCCAATGAAAACAAGGCGCTTTATATTGAAAGTGAGTCCAGTGCGCGGTTATTTGTGTTAGTTTCTTTTTTGCAAACAGGCACGAAGCACATTGAACCTTGCTGGACCGTATATGCGGTACGAGGTACATGTTTGAAATAAGACACACGGCATTTCACACACTTTGCAGAACACGGTGGTTTGAAGAGCTTACAGAGTGATTTAGGAAAGAAACAGTTTGAAATTTCTCGGTTGGCTATACTGAAGTTAAGCAACAATGCAATGAGTCGATTAATGGATGGGTGACCACCATTCCAGTAACGTTCGCGACAGAGTTTTGAGAGATTTGGAGAGATGGACCTTCTGGAAGCAAGCCCCTTCATTTAACCACACATTTCTTATTCATTCACATTAAACTATCGAGCTTGGATTGGTTTCCAGGAGCCATTCCGTCCTGGTGTAAGTATTTATGCATTTTGGCCAGTACTATAATCTAGAATCTAACCAGAATTAAAACTTTGAAACTCACTTTCCCTTCCCTCACAGTCGCCTGTAGTAAGATTGCCAAATGGGATAATCTTGTTAGAAAGGGTAGGAATTAGGACTAAGAACTGCGATGGCTTGAGGCTAGCCGAGTACGATAAGTATCTGGAAAGTCGGGAAACTGTCGTTGCGTGCTTGGATCGTTGAGGGAGAACAGGGCAACCTCTAACAAGCTCGAACACCAAAAACCACAGCCCAAAGCGTCCCTTTGCAGGGGATATTTTTATGATAAAATATTGTTCCTGCTCCTTGGTTCTCTGCATTGCATAGCATACAGAGTTACAAAAAAATATTAAAACAAACCCAACTCCTAGGCTTCCGATATTTCCATTTTCCAGCCACTACTAATCGATAAACGCGCAAGGAATACTGATTAGTGATTATATTGTGTGTCGTGGTAGGTAACGTACCAGGGAAAAATGTTTTCTCTTTACGTCAGATAGATGATCTAAATTACTAGAATGGAAATGTTATAAAAAAGAAAAACTACAACATTGCCCCAGACAGCTGTTATGCATGGTTATAATATGTATAACCTAAACTCAGATTATACCTACGCTACGTTAAGAAGTTAGAGTTTGATCAATTTGATTTGGTATCGCAGTAGCCTGTATCAAAACTATTTAGCCTTCAAAGAATGTCACTGTTAAGCCTATAGTCGAATTATATTTTAAGCATGTAATTATCTGCAGAATTACGATTGTTTCCCACGTAGATCTGATCGTAATCCAGCCATCGATCCGCATGTGATAGTCATTATTCGCCACGGACCCACATAATGCGCAGTGTTTTGACAAGCGGCGCCTACCGATTCAGTTGCAGCTAGATCCTAATACACGACTAGCGTGCTCCACCACGGATCTTACCAGCAGGCTGGCAAGCAGGCAAGCCAGCCCGGCTGGCCTTGAACTTGGAACATAATTGGTTTTATAGCCCCATCCCATTCCCTAGCTCCAATCCAAAATAAAAAAGTAGGGGGGAGTAACGAAAGGGAAAGGAACTGGCCCGGTCTGACTGCTGTGATCGTTGATACATTCGGTTGGCCGACATATTTTTTGTTGTCGAATTGAATCTTAAAACGGCTTCACGTTGAGATTGGTATGGGGCGAGAGGGGGGAGGACACGATTTGACGAAATGTTGATTCCGTGGCTTTTTAAGATTGTTGGGAGGGAGGGAGGGAGGGAGGGACGAAATTGAATCCAGGATGCGTGGTAGTCGTAATTGATTATTGACTGTGCTCTTTATTATAAGTCTATTTTAGTCCTGTTCTACGATATCTTTTTTTGTTATTTTGAGATGTTTGTGATGCATGTAGCAGTAGCTAGTAGAGCAGGCATGGGTAACCCCCGGCCCCGGGGCTATTTTGTCCGGCCCAAAAATATTTAAGAAGTTAAAATAAAACCACATTTTTCGGATGAATATCGAGTGCTTTCTAGTAGTTTTAGGGCTCATGTTCATTCTTGAACATCTCTCTCTGGTAAAATTATATTCACGACTTGCAGAACAGTATTCGCATTGGGGTAGATAAAGGAAATGTCTGATTTTGACTTTGTTTGGGTGAGATTTTTAATTGAATTTACCTCTAACCAATTGTGCGCGGATGGCTCAATTGGATATATTCTAATTCTTGGGACGATCCCAAGCCTGGGGAAGGGTAAGAGGCCCCATTCAGGCACAGCCGACAAGATATTTAAAAATGCAATGTTAATTTCAATGATTCAAGGTTCATATAATTCAATATTTATATATATGCTTTTAGGTAAATTTGATCATAAAAATGTTGATGGTGGTTCATTTGCCCCCCCCCCCCTTCATTTAGGAAAGTGGTCGTCCTGCCCGCCGAACATCCAGAAATGTTGAATCAGGCCCGTGAGTGCCCATGACTTCCAAAGGTTGCCCGCGTCTGCAGTAGAGCTGAGAGCATTACACCATGACATTTATAATATTATATTATGCCGAATTTACACGTCCTGCAGCCTATGGTTATTGGGATCGGCTGTCTCAGATGTATTTTTCTTTATTCTTCTGCTTCCCTTGTCTAAAATTTTACATTCTGTTCAGCTCGTTTTGGGGAATGTGGGGAGGCGAGGTGGTGCGAACACATGTTCACGAATATAATATGCTCTTCAATACTCATCGGATTCATGTTCAAGTACATCCAGAGTTTCCAAGTAAAGTAAGTATAGTCTTATAGATAGGGTATTCAGGAACCGATTGAATTTTTAATGCTGTGTTTTCAATCTAGAGAGGAAAATGGCGTCGATAAAAACGTTGAAAACGTTGAGAAAATGCCGACTAAAAATAATCTAGTGCTTCAAAAGCAAAATCCCTTTTACACACAACCATCTCCACCCTCCTTTGGGCTTAAAATAGCATATCTTAGTGAATCGCGCTCGGGAGAGGTAGCCATAGTAGCTTAGTTGTATTTTTTCCGATTAGATAATCATCAAGTTAGTTTTCATGCTCACGCTATTTTTACCATCCATTGACAATAATTAGGAATATTATAGCTCACGAAAGACGAAAGTGAAGATTGTAAATTTTATCTCGATATCTTATTCGAGATAGTGTAGAAACTAAGTGCATGTCCAAAAACTTGCAGCTACCTACCAAAGTTTGACTGCTCGCCTTCGATGTGAAAAACAAACAAACAGAGTTTGAATGTTGACCCTGACCCTAGTTACGGAGGACTGCGTTGGTGTGTAGCGAGCCGCGATCGATAGGTTCTATTTTAATTGTGCCTTCACTGGGAGCTGAGGCATGGAATGAGTAAAATAAACTCTTATTACACCAGACGAAGACGCAACTCGCAAGTATGTTAGCTATGCCTAAAAATGTATTTTGGAGTGGCCAGCAAAATACCTACCAACTATTACCTAATGACTGACATACACAACATAGTTTAACAGAACAGCCAGCTATGTTATAGCTAGGATCAGATCATCAGAGTGACAGTTTGACAGTTATGTATTCATTCGTCACAAAAGGTAGCCTATTTTCCGACAAAATCCAACATCAGGCTCTTCACTCCATTTCAGTGGATTTTTAGGGAAGTGGATTTGCACTTTGCAGCGTCCTCGGGGACCCACAGCTGCTAGAAATGAGTTAAAAGTTTCAAAACTGCCCATAGCCTTTTGTCCGACTCAAGGTATGGCTTGTGGGTTTTGAAACTCTTGGCTGATGCTATCAGCAGGGGGTCCTAGAGCACTCTAGCAGGTATAAGCCGCGTAGTTTTTAAACGTTTTAGATGCTGGCATCGGTATTATTTTTGAGCGGGCGATCAAGCAAGCTGCATTGCAGTGTCATTTCGTTATCAGAACGAGTAATCGTTTATCAAATCCGTGATCTGTATGCTTTTTTATATTAGAAATCGTTCAATTCAGTTAGATGTTCAGTTATAAAATACACGTCAATTATTGTCTAGGCAACAATCCGAATTTGGCTTTGGTGTGCGACGTAGCATCCCAGATTCGTTGTAAGGTTGTTTCCATGCTAACATAATCATTGGCAACTGATATTATGATGTTCCGTTTTTAAACCAAGATGTATTTTTTGGTTCGTAACGTCGCGAATGTGTTCATGTAGTAGGTACCTAGGTAGTTAACTACAAGTCAAACGTTAGGTCCAGTTCGGGGCATTCGAAGTAAACATAGACATATAGAGAGTTGCACCGTATTGATTGGTTGTGAAATGTGACTGCGTCCTGGTTTAACCATGGCTGTTTAATGGAAGTAGTTGATGTTATTCGCAATCTGGACTAGGGAAATTAAATAAAATCTTCTTTGTGTCAAAATCAGATCAAGGGCAAGGTAGGGAACCTACTGCCCATTCGAGCCAAGTGTCTCGCCCCTAAATGCAGCATTACGTATAATGCAGCTGTCATACCCACACCGTCGTTTTACAGGACGGCACAGCAACTATATTTTACAGCGCTAAGCTAAATAACCCCTTTACAAAGTCGATATTTACGTCTGACAAGACATGGGTTCAAATCTTTTATTATCAAAAAATACCAACGGAAATGACACTATTCCGAAACGCCGCTCACAATCCCTTTAAATGCATCTCTTTGCGATTGATCAGGATAGAACATATTTCTTATACAAAAACCATGCACACATTGGCAGTAGGTGCGTTTGAAATAAACGATAGACTTACGTGAGTTGAAAAGATTGCTGTATTTCTTAAATCACCATTAGACATTTATAATAAAGATATTTCGTTTCGTTCAGAAAATAAATAGAACAACCAGCTTATGCGTTCGAGTAGGTACAGTAGTTGAGTTTCAATGGTTCACTTTCTCAACACCTTTGCAATAAAGCAGCACTTTCAGTACTAAAAGATAGAAATGATTTTGTAGGTACTGCCATTTCTGAAATAAATTTATGTATTAGTTTTTTATTCGCAGATTTAGCGATTGCCAGTTCTGCCTCAAGCATAGCAAACTCTTGACATTGTGTAAGATATCCACGATGTACTATCTTCAGTTGCCCCTGAATTAATATAATTCATTTCATCACAAATCCAAGAAATCTTTTCAATAGTTTCTTGTTCCTAGGTTGCCTATTCGGACTGCTCTTGACACTCGCATCGTGTAACGATTATTCTGTAGCTAGTTTCACGTATGTCAACGACAGCCATGGGTCTTGTCTGGTTATTGTCTGCTTGAAGCGTAAATTTTTTAGAAATATGTGGAAATAAAGGTTTTCCATACTGTTCCGACGTACTCTGGTGATTTTGGTGAATATACTCTTCAACATACACTGTTTACTAGGTGCCTAATTGTAGAATATTTGTGGATTCAAGAGTGATCAGTCCACGCCAGTAGCCTACTTCGATATTTTTTGCTTGAATTTACCTCCCAGGCTTTGATCCTAGTTTTCAGTCCGCAATGTTCTATTGGTACCAAAATCAGGACATGTTCTTTGCGAAATAGCAAACAGGAAGAATTTTTAAACAGTGCCGAACTAACCTATTTGATCTTCATTTGTAGAGTGGGATTCCTGAAGATGTGTGATGTTTGCTCAGATTTCTTGGAGCTACTTCATCTCTGTAAGTGTTAAACATTATTGATATTAGCCATACATCTTAAAAAGCCCTCAATTGTAGTATTGTACCTTAGCTCTTTGGTGAACAAGATTTACATCTTATTTCGTGATGGAAAAAAATCTTCAAGAATCCAAAGTCAATTGTCAATTGATTTTCATTTAAGTTTTGTTTGCAGTGCATTGACCTCAAATAAAATGAACTAATGTAATCCACCAAAGTAACCCCTTTAAAAAGCAGTGCAAGTTATTATCGGTTAAATAATGGTTTAATTTTTCCTCTATGCTAAAAGTAAATAAGTAGTGGAAGTAACCTTTGGCAGCTTTGTATGAGTGACTATCTCACCTGCGTCGGGTTCTAGCTGGGCAGGTCACATTAACCATTTGAGCGCTATGTGCAGAAGTATGCCCGTACAAACTTGGGATTTATTCAAGATGTTAAGTTCTTTGACAAATTTGATAGCTTGATTCAATTTGAGCTCTTAGGTGACAGTATTGGCAAATGGGGTTGGTTCCTCTATACCTTACTTCAAGACTTGAGCTGTAATAAATAAACTGTTCCCTCATACCTAGTCATTTAGTGGCGCCGTGTTTGATTCCATACAAATGAAAATGCTTTTGATGGTTGGTCCATTATGTAATTACTTGAGAATATTGACAGCACTATCTCTAAGATACAGTGTTAGAATAATAATTTATCATCAATGTGATCTGCATGCAAACCTAACCTACAAAACAACTTGATATTTTGAAGACACTAGCTCATGATAAATTATTTGTAGTAAGTAATAAGGGCCATCATGCCCAGTCTGTCAATGCATCTGTGACAAAAATTCCAAACAGTTTTAACCAACTATACAAACATTCATTTACACTTACCTACCTTCAACAATGATTGTACATCTCATGTTCAGAGGTTCGGAGGTATGTTCAGGGTGTACAAACCGGTGTCCAGTATTCTACAATTGTTGTATATAATGCCCAATAACCCGAGGCGCTGACAGACGCACCTAAGACATACCTTTTAATGATAAACCTACACTCTTGCAAATCTAAAAGATGACTACCTATAAAATACATCTACCTATTACCCTATATTTGAAAAAGTTTCTTGGGTTGGTAGGTCCTTAAGTTCGAAAATAAATGTTATTATGATAAGTCTTTAGGTACCTAGCAATGTTTTAAGCAGCATGTCATGTGCTATCCGCAGTTTTTATTTGCTGCCACAGAAACACTGCTTTAGGTAGAATTCCAAATTCAAATCAACAAACATATTAACTTGTACCTACAGGGCCACTGGGCCACTGTTTTATAAAATGATACCCAACTATACATGTACTTGTATAATTTTTTCTCCCCTAAATTAATAAAAACTTGATTTTTTCAGTCGAGGAGAAAGTTTTCACTGAATCCGAGAAACATCCTGGAATCGTAAAGCATGACTTTGAAGTTGTTGCATCGTATATACAGTCATGGTCTCAAAGGTATTTATTGACTATATTCTGTCCTTGCGATATGTCTAAGCTGGTCTGAACAGTACCTAAACCTAATAAGACGTACCAATCCTAGGACATTTGTCGTAGTATTTCTAAAGTGCTCCGTAAATAAAACCGAAGTGTGATCTTACAATAAAATATGGCCCAATTAACCGTGCAGTTAGGAAATTTGTGGACTGAATTAGTAAATATATAATTAACATTGGTCAAATGTTTTCAGGCAATGTATGTGCTGTTTCCGGGACCCAAAGAACTTTGAGCGTTTCTACCAACTAACGCGGACCATAATATGCCAGGGAATTCGCCAACTCCAAGACTTGGCCAACACTAAGCTAGTCACAACGCCGGTCAAACCTACAAAGCCAAATGATGGAAACAACGTGGACATCGAAAAACTGCCGTCACCGTCCGGTGATGCGGCTTCTAACAGTATTGTGTCCGGCGAAGATAAAGTCCAAAGTGAGGTAGGTGTAACTAGTAGCGAAGAAAAGGTCATCACCATTGAATCAGAAGACAATGAAGAACAGAACAACGAGAACCGACCAAAGACGCCTGAAGAGTCAAAACGAGAAGTTTGGACGGTTGCGGACAAGGAGAAGCTGCTGCAGTTATTGTCGAAAGTGTTTCTTGTAAACTTCCCATTGTACATCGCGTACAAGCACAATGTGCATGCCAAGCTGGCGGAACTATCACAGATAGAGGCGACGTCGTTGAATACATACTGCGATCTGCACGACACCGAAATTCCCGTCTTCTTGCTTCGTAATGTCTACTTGTTCTGCAAAGGCGGAGGGCTGCAGGTATGAGTACGACACATTTAAGCCAAAAATCTCTGGCTTTAATTAGTCCACATTCAAATATGAGTAGGGCTGTTCCATGCAAGTCCGTAGTTGTCCAACTTGCTTCCCAAGAAATGTTGGTACAAAACAATCAAAACAAACAGCTTTATTCCTTCTTATTTGTAATCACAGGTGAAACGGTTAACTGATGTGCTTTGTACCTACTGGGTTGTTGACAGTCTTGCTAGCTATTATTATCATGCGGAACACAATCCAGTTGCTAATCATTAATCTATCTGCAAATTTTTCTGAAGTTAAAACCATCCCATTATAACCTCCAACCCGCATTACTAACGCATTCCCTTGACATCTGCACACTTGTACGCAGGCAATGATGGCGTGCTTCGAGCTTCCCCCCGTGCTGCTCCCGGTGTCGGTGGCTCACACGATCATCGCCATCGTGTGCAACCTCAAGCTGTGGCTCAACTTCCGCGCCACCACCCAGCTGTTCGTGCCGCTTCGCGCCAACGTGCTGCGCTACATGTGCGGCCTTACCGACACCGACTTGCGCACTTCCAACGTCAAGTCGATGGCCGGTAAGTCCCTGGCTTTCGTTTGTCAAAGGCGCACTTAACGGGTGAGAGGGGCGGGGGGATCTGCTGAAAGCTGCTGTCACAGCATGTTTTGCATAAAGGTTCGGAGGAGAAGGGGGGTTTCGTTAGTGTTCTCTTTCGTTTGCGTCATTAAATCACGCCACAGGGACCCTAGGCATGTGAGCGTTTTGTAATACATAGTCATCATCGTTAAGGCATTATGGTAAATGATACCCACAGGCTACACCCATACATTTCAATATTATTTGGACGATTTGCTGTAATAAGGACAAGGTAGGGAAATCTACCTTATATTTGGCTGTGACTTTCAGTCCCAATTCTGGAGAAATGTAGTTGTTTACCTATATTCATTTACTTAACTTACCATGTCAATTCTTATATTTAGTTGGTGTCCTCTTGGCATAGCAAAAAAATATATATATATTGGAAGGAAGCTTGGCATTTTGTGCCTTTTTCATACGCCCGAGGTAACCAAACCGTGGCAAATGTTTTCGCAGACTACATGTGGAGCTCGATGAAAGACCCGCTGGACTCTCCAGTGACGTTTGACCGCGACGGCATGGACCTCGCGTTCAAGTACTTCATGAGCTCAACGCTAACCATGCGGCTGGCTGGCATTGCGCAGATCAACAGCCACATCAACCTGTTCAACGAGCTCTGCCACAACGAGAGTGTCATGGACATTGAGATGGTGAGTTTGGACTTTGGAAACTACTCGCTGTGGTCGTTAAGGCAGCAATGGACGAATGTATGTTCAGAAGTTAAATTCCACCATCTATTGCATTATTTTGTTACTATTCAATCATTTGCAAAGCATTGTATTTATTGTCTTCGATAGTATTTTGCCTTCTGAAATGAACCATTCTGTGGTGGGTGTAGCAACCTTAAGGCCGGCTTTGATGGTTACATTAAAATAAATTCAACAAATATGTGTGATTAAAAATCATGCGCCAAGTATAGGGGAAGGCTAGGTAGGAACAATGCTTTTCTGGAAGGAAGACTAAGCTGGAAAAATGTGCAACCGAACGGTCGAACCGGGATACAAACCCGGGACCTGCTCGCTGGGCAGGTGCTCTAGCACCAACTGAGCCATTCGGGTACACATTCTCCCTGCTTCATCGGGTGGTATATGATATGGGACGTCCCCACCTGGATATCCCACCTGTATATCCGTCCCGACGAAGCAGGGAGAATGTGTACCCGAATAGCTCAGTTGGCAGAGCACCTGCCCGGCAAGCATGAGGTTCGGGTTCGTATCCGGTTTGGTTGCACATTTTTTCAGCTTCGTCTTCCTTCCATCAATTGCTTACTGGTTAAGCATCTATCCTGATACTTCCAGTGAAACCAAATACAGCAATGCTCTGCCATCAGAAACAGACCAGAAGTTCTAATTGACAAAGCTTCCAATACAAGTTGTGCCACTCCACTGGCAACACGCCCATCAAAAAACTGATCCGACTAAGCTTCCCCGGCCGTTCCCCAGGTGGGGCAGCGCGTCGCCAGCTGGCTCATCGACAACCAGATAATCTCACACATCTTCGGGCCGAACCTGCACGTCGAGGTGATCAAGCAGAGCCACGTTATCCTCAGCTTTCTGGCGATGGAGTGCAAGATCACCAACGAGCACATCGACATCATCTGGCAGGCCGCACAGCTCAAACACTGCAGCAAACAGGTCGGTGCCACGGCCCAGTGCGTCTTTCCGCAAATATTGAGCGAAGCAGCTAAGATCCCCCCCCCCGATCGATCCCTGGTCGATTGATTTCACATTTCAAAATTGTACAGACAGTTTCACTGTGTTGGATTCCAAAAACAAAGAAAAAGTACAAGTCCTGAATAAACAATTAGGTGACTGTTGCAAGTATGCTTCAGTATGTATTTCCAAATAATTCCAAGAAACAATGTTCACTCACCCTGCACTGCTTTCAATTTTAATGCACTGTGAATAAGTATGTTTGCTTGTCCAGTTCATAGCAAGATGCAATGTAGTTGTTAACTAGATTTCGGTTTTCGTTGTGACGTCATTTTAGGCAATCATGCAGTAAACGAAATCTAGCCTGGACAAACAAACGCAAGAAATCTAGTTATCATCCAGATTTCGTGGACTACCAAAGAGAGCTAATGACACCTGTGCATTTGCCATTGAATCAGGTGCACGACTTACTTCCGCCGCTGATTAAGAATCTCGACGGCGGGCCGGTACTCCATCTCTACAATCTGCTGTTCAAGCTGCCACCTAAGGATCACACTGAACAGGTAAGCATGCATTCTCAATATTACGTCAAGAGATTAACCCTAACTTAGCCTAAACGTGTACCTACCCTGGGGATGACTTTGGGTACTCGGGTACTCGGTTCCTACCCGAGTCCGACAGGAACCGACTCCAATTTCAGGAACCGAATAATTTGAATTTTGCGCCAGAGGCTTAAATACGAAATTTAAACGTTTTCACAAGTTTTCACAAGTTCAGCACGATATTGCAGTAGTACTACCTGTGCACGTTCGATGTGCTTGTGTTGCACTTGGCACTAAATTATGAACCTACAAATTTCATCATTGCTTTTGTCATAGATTATACTTTTTGCTTGGTTAAGGGAAGATATTTCTTAGGCAGAAATACTTGAGGGATTTGAAAACCACTGTAAAAAAGTTATTTAAATGATTTTGTCAAAATTAATTACCCTGCAATTCAAAAAAAAAATTTGGTTTTGTTTTCTGGGGTGTTGTTTTCAGTTTTTAGCCGAGTACTCGACTCCAAAAAAACACAATCGAAGTCATCCCTAACCTTCCCCATAAAAATAATAAGCAATGCAAATAGACCTATGCTTTGCTAGTACAGAGCTCCTACCATTTTCCCAATATTAGGGCATTACTTATCGACAACAGTAATCCGGTTCTCACATAAATGCCATGACCGTATGCCCAACGGGAAACGGCGCCATCGAAACGCCGACGAACCCTGACCAGACTTTGTGCGCCGCCAACAGAGCTTCTACCTAGCGTCCGCCCTGATCAAGTTCATCTGGGCGAGCGGCGGCCCGTGCGGCTCCGGCCAGCCGGTGGGCGTCGCCGCGCTGGGCGGCGGGCCGGTGGCGATGCTCGCGCGCCACGCGGCGGAACTGAGCAGCTCGGAGGCGAGCGTCAGCCTGGAGGCGAGCGGCTCGGACGACGACGCCGCCGACAGCTCGCCGCACAGCCGCAAGACGGCGAGCGACGCCAGCGACGGCCCGTCGCCGTGCAAGCAGCGTAGGAAGCGGGTGCGGCCGCACGAGGACGACAGCTCCGACGGTGAGTGCAGAGGGACTGACGCGGTGCGACCTTTGTCAGTTGTTTTACTTCTACTTACTCCGAGCTTGCGAGAGAGCCAGATGGGTTACTAAAGAGGTATGCTGAAAAGTGGTGTAGGTTGGAGTATATTAGAGGGCAGCACGAATGAACTCGGCTAAGAAGGGCGAGCTGAAAATGTAGCCTGAGGTATTGCTTGACTTGATAAGCTTGATTAGCTTTCAATTACTTATCTCATGTTTAGTTCCTGTGGGGACCTTCAAACTGACATGCAAATCCCATTTCCTTTTTCAGCTTAATCGAAGCACTTATGGTTCCCTAAAATTCAAAAATTGAAGATGGGGCTCGAAATTAAAAACTCCTTGCAATTAAATTTTGCAGTTTGCACAGGATAGATAGGAAAGATTGAATAGTTTCCTTTAAAAATTCTGCTATCAGCAGTATGGTGCCTTAAACATGTGCATGCTGGGACTTGCAACGGAGAGTTTGATGTTGTTTTCCGCCACGTCAACCGCACCTCCTCGTGGCCCCCGCAGACACGGCGAAGATCGACGAGCTGGACGAGGACAAGGAGCAGAACGACCGCAACGCTGCGCAGGACCGCTACCTGGGCCTGCCTCTGGCGCCGGGCGCGGGCGCCGGCCTGGCCAAGGCGATGTACGGCCCGGAGCGGGACAAGGGCCGTGTCGGCAGCGACAACGAGGCCGACCTGGAGGACAACCTCGGTGAGTCAACGCGTATCGGCGCTCAGATTTAGTTCATGCACATAGTTTTCAAATCGAGTTACACAAGAAGAAGTTACGAAAACTGGCTTTGGTACTTTTGTCTGGCTGCTACGCAGTGAATCGAGATGTCGAGAGTAACAACATGTCTATATAGCTGGTAAGGTACTCCCAGAGCATATTTGTACTTGTTACACCAAGACTTTTGACGGTGCTATGGAAACTTGATTGGGTGGGGGAAATCCCTCGTGGAGTTAATGTAAGCCTTGGGTGGAGCATAACATGACTAATGGCAAAATTTGTAACCATCCAGTGCCTGTAAGTCAAAAACACCATAAGAAACTTGAAAGGCATTAGTAGGGACTAGTGTTAATAATAGTGAGGCATTAGTAGGGGCAGCATTCAAAGCCCAGTTGGCAAAAATACTTGTATTGAAAAATCTCCAACGGCTGTCCCATCTTCAGGCAAAGGTGGTGACTCGGACAAGAAGAAGGTGCTGCGCCGGCACAAAAAGCCGCCGCCGCGGAAGTCCATCGAGCGTTGCGTGAACGTGTGCAAGGTGATGAAGCTCGGCAGCCGCGGTTGCTGTTCGGACGACGACGACTGCGATGACACGGCTTCCGACGACGAGCACGGGATCTGCTCGCCGCACAAGGACCCCGGCATGCTCAACATCCGGCAGGCGTCGGAGTTTGTGCAGGTAATGGCTGTTTTCATTCGCGCTAGGTACGGCTCTTTAATTTTGCCGTAGGTTGGGTGCCCAATGGCTAGTTTATTGTAATTAATTTGGAAGAAGTTAAGAAAGAGGGAATCGATCTCGGTGACAACGGTTAAAATAAAAGTATCGCATGGGCAATGATAGAGATTTAAATATCTCCGGTTCACTTTTAACAGAAAATGGGAAAAGAAAATGCTTACTTTGATCGTCTAGTGTGCCTTTATAAGACTGACTAACCTCCAAATTTATGCAGGTAACTGAAACCAGTGCTTTATTTTATTTGCCTATTGTAAAAGTATAATACTATGCAAAATTGAAATGAATCTTGCTGTCAGCGTTCTATCAATGTTAGCCTTACTCGCCTGCATTTGAGCTGCGCATAGACTGTAGACACAAAACTCTATTAAGGAAATTTAGGTTGCTTTTTTTCTGAATTTGTGTCACCATGTGGATTTTTTTCTCACTAACAAGTACCTAACAATTCACATAAAGTTTGCTGGCACTAACACGATTTCAACTAAACTAAAAACCTCCAAGTGGACGGCAGGCTGGCACCAAATCGAAACGTGATTTCTGTATGGGGCTCGAACTTCCCATCCCATGTAGCCAGCCCTTTCTAACCTGCTTCTGCCGCTAGGTGATGTCCGAGGAGGCTGCCGCACACGGCCGCACTATGAGCGAGCTGGCCGGTCTGGTGCACCGGTCAGCGGCGGGCGACATGAGAACTGCCCGGCCGTTCCTGCGCTCGTTCCAAGCGCACGACGAACTCGTCGACGAGATGAGCGCCGACGATGGCAGCTACTCGTCGCGCATGAGCAACAAGTCCGAGAAGAACATGGCCGACTTTGACGGGGAGGATTCAGGGTGCGACGATGAACTCGTCAGGCTGTCTCAAGTTAAGGTGAGTGTTGGTCAACTGAAGTACGCTTTGTGGAAACTATTACCGACAGAAAACGGGTTGGTGCTTTTGATGGATAGTGGTTTCTCAATCTGCTTGGCTGTTCAATCCCAAGTTGGGGATGCCTAGGGTTGTAAGCTTACCAGTTTGCAAATTTTCGAAAGAATAAAACTGTTGAAGTGTATTTTTTCAAATCTATCTACACCTCCTCTGAGCTTTTTCTGCTGCACTTTTTTTGTTCTAATTTCTGTTAAATATAGATTTTAGTTAATCCGTACGTAAATCTTGAACCTAACCTCAAGTAGTAAGGTGGAGTGATGCAGAGTGGGAAAGGATGGTGGTGTAGTGTAGGGTTGTGAACTTGTGCTGCGTATACTGCGTGGATTGAAAATACTTCTGCTGAAGATGACTGCGCAGTTGTGGGCGGAACTTTGACCAAGGTTCTGTTTAGAACAGAGTCTTGCTAATTAAAGCGCATCCTTTCACTACCTACACCAAAGACCTCAAATATAAGCTCGCTCTGCCAATTTTTTGTCAGCATTAGGCTCCCGGGTGAACCAACGGCCCTCGGAGATGCAAAGCGATGACATTTGCTACGAAATCCAAACAGTAACCTAAATCACCGCCCACCGTTTCCACACGCTCAACAGGCGATGCACCTGTCACTGCCGCCGCACCTCGGACTGCACTCGGCGCGGTCGCCCGCGTGCAAGCTGCAGGCGTCGCGCGGTGGCTCGCGCTCGGCGACACGCATCCTGGCGCGGTTCCCGCTCGACAGCGTTTGCAAGCCTGGCAACACGCTGCTCTGGGACCTGCTGCAGGACGACAAGATTGTGAGTCTCTGGCTTATGCCATCTGTGAATTGGCTGCTCCGTGCGGTCTCTGATACTAGTTCTTGGCAAATAACGTCACGAGTACTGTACGAATTACAAAACCAAAACCATCGATACCAAGACCACATAACGGAGTGAGTACACGAGACTTCGACGATGCACTCTCGCCAACGTGGTCTCGGTGACTTGCCAGTTGCCTGTTATCAAATGGTGGTCGGAACCGTAATTATGTCAGGTAGTAGAAGTCAACTGTACGAGTATGAGACAAATGATGACACCAAAACCAAGTGGGCAAGACCAAGACCAATTATTTGAGACCAAATCAAATCAGACACGTCCTTTGTACAGTCATAGTTGCAAGTTGTGACATCAAGTGAATCTATTCTGGCATTTAAAAGTAAATCTTTCTTATGAAAACAATAGCGGTTCTGCCAAGAGGTTCAGAGCAGTGGGTGGATTTTGAAGGTAGTAACGGTCTTGCTCGGTTGTGATCTGTGAAATGATAGTGACCTCCATTGTAGATGCTTCAAATAAAAGATGAAATATTTTTAATATCGAATTGCGTCAATGGGCCTGTAAATGTTGACCGAGCAACAAGTATCTGTGCTGAACACGCTTGCTCCCCGCTTTGCAGCTGCAGCTGGGCGAGGGACTCGACATTGAGGCGGAGAAGGCACTGTTTGCTCTTCTGTGCTTCAACACGGAGCGCTCCATTCGCATGAAGTTCATCGAAGGCTGTCTGGACAACTTGGCCAAGAACTGGTGAGGCAGGAGAATCACTGCATTTTTTTGTTTTTTCTGTCCTTTATGTAATTTTGTGGGATCACAGCTATTATTTTTGCAATACCTACTTTATTTTCATTTGATTTATTCTATTAGCATAAATTTTTAAATAGAATTATTTTATTTCAAAGACCTTTGGTACTTGCAATTATGGAGCTGCATAGGGAAGCGTGCAATTGACCGTTGTGTGTGCTCGCAGGTCTGTAGTGGTCTCGCTCCGACTGCTGCCCAAGCTGCTCATCTCGTTTCAACAGTTCCGCGGCATGGACACCCACAACATCACGGCCTGGGCGGAGCGCGAGCACGACATGATGGCTCACTTCTTCAACAATCTCCAGGTATCAAAAAGCGTAGTTTTTTAGTGTTATCTAATCTTTCATAGAGACAGAAGACGGACGATGATGAGCCGTAACTGTTGGAAACGTCTAGAAACAAGGCCCCTTTTAGTTTTAATGGCCGCCAATCTCTTCCCGTCATAGCGAAACCATAAAGAAACTTCCATCAAACCGGACATTACACTGCTAAAACTCTCCTTTTTCTTCTCTACCCTATCAATTCAATGAATGCTTTTTACAATTTTCCTCCATCGAATCTTGCCACTCAACACCGTTTAACCTGCTCCACTTCTGGGCTAGTTATTTTCTTCGTCGTCGCCTGCGCCTTGTCGCCTCTCCTCCGCAATGTCTACTAACTGTCGGTGCATTCCAGGCGTACGCTAAGGATGGTCCGCGGGGCAGCCTCTACTCGCACCAGATGGAGGTGCAGGTGCGGCTGACGTTTCTCTCGTCGGTGTTCTCCCCCACCGGATCCGCTGACTCATTCAGGTGAGGCTGCAAAATCTCGAAACAATTGGTAGGTACCTATGTGATTTGTGCGTTTAAGCTAGGCTTGACTTGCTGCTCTCACTCTCAGAACCTGGCTCTGGAATGCAACCAGGAACCCTGTTAAATGCATATTAAATGCAGCTCAAACAAAGTTAATCTATTCTTTCCTCCGTAACTGGACTCTGACCTGGTCTGACCTAAATTAAAACTACCAAATTAATGTACCTAAGTGTTAGGGGTGTGCAAATAGTGGTTTTCTTGGTTCGAATCGAATATCGCATATTTTAAAAATCATATTTCGGAGTCGAATTGAATATCGTATAAAAAGATTTTTAAAAAGTCGAATATCGAAGTGAATCGAATAATTCGTTTGGCTCGAATAATTCGCCAAAGTTCGAATAATATACCTTAAATGTGAATTTTTGCAGCAAAGTGCTTATCAGTGGTGCCAAATATTCAAACTATTCGAATTTTTCGAATTATTCGTTTTTCGAATAATAAAATTTCGATTTTGAATACGAATTCGAATAGTTTAAAAATCACTATTCGAAATTTGAATACAAATTATTCGAAAATAATTCGTCGAATAATTTGTCCATTTCGAATATTCGCACACCCCTACTAAGTGTGTTTTATAAATCCTGAACTGCACAAAAAAGAGTTACAAATATAGATTAGCTGAAAAAGAGTAACCTGGTTAACACTACTAATGTGCTTGATGTCAGTTGATGTGCCATGGGAGGCCCTAGTGTGTATGAAAAGGCTTCTCGTTGACGCAGTGGCGTTGTTCGTGATGTTGCAGGTTGAGCGTGGACCAAGTGGACATCCTGTGGTCGTGTCTGGCCACCGACCCTCGTTGCTGTGACGACCTTTTCAGCTGGCTGCTCTGCCAAGCCAAGAGCAAAGAAGGTACGTCACTTCTCCGTTACCACAGCCTGTATCGTTCGTCGGCCTTGTTTCAGTGTCAAGTTAAAGTTACTACAAATGGTTTTCATTCTACGTTGTGTGCTGAGTGGACAGCTACTAGCTACCCTTCACCTTGCGATAAAATTAGATTGACATAGCAATTGTTTTCCAAATATATAGCTTGACTACCCACAGAGAAAATTGTAAAAAGTCGTGATGTTTGTAGGCAATAGGACACTCAGACCATGTGAAAACTCAACATGCAGCCTTTACATTTCAATCAATGTTCACGTCAATTACATTTTATTTCCTTCACTTCCATTTCAATTCCTCCTAGTCATTCAGCCATTCGCACTCTGACGTAACAACGTAATACAATTAATAATTGACTCTCTATGCAAATCATGCTCACTAACCATCTCATCGTAACCATTCCATCTAATTCCAGCGGATATAACCAACCCCGAAGATGATAATCCAAAGCGACGAATGGCAACGATAGCCTCCTTTCTCGGCCGCCAAACCTCGTGGGAAGATACAGACCACGAATATTTATTTCGCTACGGTGAACACAAAACGGATCAAAAATCGACATAAATAACCCAAAGTACTTTGTCCTCGAACGTCCAAACCGAAACTTTTCGTGCTTTTCTCCAGGACATGCTCTCGGACCGGACTCGCTGAAGCACCTGTACGTGCGCAAACTCCCATCCCTGCGGCCGGAAACGATGAGCATGACGGGGCTGGCGCTGTTCCAACAACTGTGCAACTTTGCGCGGCTCGCCAGTCTCCACCAGCCGGAGCACCTGATGAACCTGCCGGGATCTGCGAACGCCGCTGCGGCCGCCGCCAACGAGATGGATCTCGTCGGGATGGACCATCTGTGGAAGATTGCGTTGAGGGCTAGCAACACCGGTGAGTGGGAGCTATTGGTTCGCGTGTCGTGGACGTTATCGGTCATCACAACTTGTTGGCGTATCTAATAACAGTGAGTTTCAAAAAAGGGATCGATAGGACAGTGCTAATGTGTAGCAATATTCGATGAGTTCGCCAAAGCCTAAATTGTAAAACAACAAGGCCAAAATGCTGTCAAAACATTCAGTTTAAATTCTGACACCACCTACCAATGCCTTATGCTGGCTTTTAGGTGTCTATATTTTAGGGATGACTTCGGGTACTCGGCTCCTACTCGATTCCGGCAGGAACTGACTCCAATTTCAGGAACCGAGTAATTAGATTTTTGCACTAGAGGCTTAAATACAAAATTTAAACTTTTCCACAAGTTGCAGATAGATGGCAGCAAATTTTGCAGTAGTACTAACTGTGTCCGGATCGCTAGTGTCGCACTTGGCGCTTAATTTTGAACCTAAAAATTCCATAATTGCTTTTGCCACAGATTTTACTCTTTTCAGCGTAGATATTTCTCAGGCAGAAACGCTGAAGGTTCCTAGGTACCTTCACTGCCGTCACAGATGAGGCCTTTGCTATTATGCAGTTTTTTACTAAACGTAAGAGAAAACCTAATGTAGTAAGCGAGAGAGTGGTATATAGAGAGCCAATCTCTGTCGGTGATAGAGCCGGTAACCGGTAACCGAGCCCAGCAAAATTCGGGGGCTGCCTGTAGCTGCGACATCGCGCGAATGGGGTCTCAGTCATGAGTAAGCGCTTTTTTACTAAACTGTACGAGATAAACTATTAAAGTAAACGAGAGAGTTGTAGATAAAGAATCAATCTGTGTCGGCAACGGAGGCTTTTTTTCCAATTTTAATCTCCTTTGTCTCTTGATCGATTCACTAAAAAGCTCAAAAACCCCCTAAAAAAAGAGCAAAATACAACATTTAAAGAAGTGGTTTCGGCCCTTTTAGACCCAAAAAATGAAAAAACGGACTCAGATTGGCTCTTAAGTCTTTAGCTACAACTCCCTCACTTACTTTATTAGGTATCTCTTACGGTTTAGTCAAAAATCGCATAATACCAAAGGTCTGCATCTGTGATGGCAGTGGAGGTACCCAGGAGCCTTAAGGGATTTGTAAACCACTGTAGAAGAGTTATTTAAATGATTTCATCCAAATTAATTACCCTACTATTCAACAATAATAATAAATAACAAAAAAAAAAATTTGTTTTTTAGGGTGTTGTTTCGAGTTTTTAGGAACCGGTTCCGGAACCGGTTCCTGACGCCGAGTACTCGGTTTCAAAAAAGGCAATGAAAGTCCTCCCTACATTATAATTCTTCTTACATTGAAACCAAACGATGAAAAATATATACCTAGATAGTATTCTATTTGCCACAAGATGCACATATATAGAGAAATATCAGTGGACGTGAATTCAAAGCACCATACCTACGCCAATTGTGAAAAGTCCAAAACTATGTTGAGCAAGCACATCAACAAACACCAACAGAACTCCGTGATGATTATGTTGCAGATGTGAGCATGGCTGCGATCCAATACCTGAACGGCTACTACGTGGGCCGTCAGCTCGGCCAGGAGACTGAGTTTGTGTCCCAGTGCATGGCACACCTGGGCCAAGCAACGACTGACCTCACACGGGCTGAGGACGCCGGGCTGCTCTGCATACAGCGAGCGCTGCTTCTGCTCAAGACACATCTCGAGACCTTCAAGCGACGGTAATAGCAACGCTCTGGGAATAAATGGATTGGAGCTGATTGTTGAATGTGATTCGGTATAGATTTCCGAGTAAGCTAGAGTCTTGTCTTGCAATCCAGGGCCTAGGCTTATTGATGCCATCAAATTTCAATGAGCAAGTGAACCCTTAGATATTGTTCTTAAATAGAAAACCAACAAACCACAGCTCTCTAATGGAAACAATCTGATGTTTGCCCATTCCGGAGCATGCCTACAGAGACGTCTCTGCTGAGAAAATTTCTGGGATCAGTTTCGACTTCTGTCATCACTCATCACTGCTTTTTAGTTTTTACCATCCCGCCATACGCAAGGTCTATTGCTAACTGATAGGTAAATTTGGAGCTTCAAATCGTACATCAGTTGCGAGTTCGACCCTACTTGGCAGCATGTTATGCGAACGCAGAGATTCTAAGTGTGACTTTGTGCCCCTGCCATGCACCGGTACCTGTGATTAATCCGCCCGGTCCATGTGCAGCTACGCCTACCACCTTCGCCGCTGGGCGCTGGAGGGCCAGGCGGTGGGCAGCCATGTGCAGCTGTTTGCCGAGCGCGGAGTGGCCCCCGTGCGGCTGGTCGTGCAGCCCGCGGGCTCGACGGAACGGCACACGCTGGAGCTGGCCAGCACCGACTACGTGGCTGACTTACGCGCGGAGGTCACCAAGTGGTGGGAGTCGCTGCAGCCGCAGGTACCAGCTGGCACGCGGCGGAGGTGGGGCAGGCGAAACGAAAGTGGTTGCACTTCTCAAGTTTGCAACTGACAGGAAGATTGAAATGTCCATAATATAGATTATAGAAAGAGAACATAAATGAACACTAAATGAACATTTTCTGGGCCTGATTTCCCGTGCTTATTAGTAATACACTTAGTGCCAGTGTTACAATGTCCGGTTAAAACTTTAACTGCCGGTTTACTTTTTATCTGCAAGGTCAAAGCCAAGCAGCACTGCGATTACCTACGCAACTCTCAGGTTTATTCTCGGTTTCAAAGTTTTAAAAAAAACATAAGCCATCGGAACCGATAAAGGCATAACGTAAGTTACGTGAACCCTACTTTCATTTTAACTGACAGATAACTTTTAACTTGACATTTTAAATCTGGCTCTTACAGCAGTAAACAGTTGTGTTAACTATCTTTCTGCAGGAAATACTCAGTAGGTATCCTTGATAACATGTCCCCATGATGCTATCAGGTACATCCTAAACTCTCTGCATGTATGTTCCAGCTGAACGCCGACAAGAAAAAGGAAACGACTCCCGTTCTCGGCTCGCTTCTCTCCGAGGGGCCCATCCGGATGATCACGCAAGGCTCCGAGCTAACCGTCGACTTTGACGAGAAAACCCTCGAGGAGATGGGCTTCAAAGACCTGCAAAACATCCTGATCTCGATGAGCGCGTGCCGTGCGCTGAAGAAACGCGACTCCCTCGACATGCCCTCCGTGCTACCACCTCCGCCCCGCGAAAGCCTGCCCACTCTACTGCTCCTCCAGCCGCACAACTTCGAGCAACTCTTCACCTTGATGGACACCCTCAGCGCGATGAAGACAACCATGAAGGGCAACCAGATCCCGCACACCAAGGCCCAGGTGCTGTCCCGTCGCGTCTGGGACATCCTCACCCTGTTGCCGACGAGTCCGACGCTATTGTGCGGCTTCCAGCAGCTGGACATCTCGCTGCCGCAGCTCCTGGACCCCGGCAGTCCGCAGAAGCTCATGTACTCGCTGTACATCGTCGAGTCGCTCAGCCGCAAGTCGAACTACGACAAAGGCAAGGGCGACGGCAACGCCGATGACGCGTCCAACTGGAACCAGCGCTTCGTGCAGTACGGCGGTCTGCGGCATCTGTTCGACATCTTCATGTCGGGCGTGCTGCAGAAGTGCGGCGGCGGCGACGGCAGCGAGTGGCAGCAAGACTGTCTGGCATCGCTGCTCAAGCTGCTGTGCCAGCTGGGCGTCGCCACCGACGACGCCGACGGCTTCTACGAGACCGAGGGCGGGCTGCGGACCAAGCGGCGCAAACGCCGCGCCTCCAGCGACAAGATGGTGGTTCCGAAGCTCAACGAGGCCATGCTGCTCATGATGACGGTGGACAGCGTCATGTCGCGGCTCACCAGCATCCTGCACGAGGCATCGCTGCCGCGCGACCCCAACCACTACAAGACCGGCTTCTGGGGCCGTGCGCAGGTGGTGCACTACGCGATGGCGTTGCTCGTGTCGTGGGCACACTCGAGTGGAGCTGCGCGGCAGGCGCTGTTTGCCGGGCCGCACTTCGCCAGCTGGCTGCGCCGACTCGTGCTCGAGGACCCGGAGCCGGCGGTGCGGCGCGAAGTGTGCACCGCGCTGTACCGACTGTGTCTGTGCGGGCCGCGCGACGGGGACGCAGGCACGGCAACGTTCAACGTGACGGCGCACATGCTGGGCCAGCTGATGGAGTACCTGTCGGTGGCCGAGGGCATGCGCTCGCAGCGGATGGAGGCTCCCGGACTGCATCACGCCGTCGAGGACGGCAAGGAGCCGTACGGGCCCGCGTGCCGCGACTACTTCTGGCTGCTATGCCGATTGGTCGACAGTCTCGACGCAGAGTTCGTCAAGGAATGCCTGCACGACCCCAACGAGAGCGTCATCAACATCGACGACCTCGCGAAAAAGCTCGCTGAGTCGATACTGGCGCGCGAATACCTCGAGACTCGGCACAACACGGTCGAGGACGACGGACTCATCGGTCTGATCAACCTGATGCACAACGTGGTAAAGTTCGACCCGCCGTTCAAGACCAGCAAGGCCGGCCAGGAGTTCCTGGAGCAGATGTTCGAGCTGCTGTTTGCGCTGCCGGACCCGCAGAAGCGCTACGTGCCCAAGTGCAAGTCGCCGTTGTCGCGCTCGTCCGCGCTGGACCTGGTGGTGGAGCTGGCGAAGGGCGCGCCCGACAACTACCGCCGGCTGCACGAGAAGCTGTTGGCCCAGCACCGGCCGGGCCCGCACTCGCCGTACCCCTGGGACTACTGGCCGCCCGACGACGGCCGCGCAGACTGCGGCTACGTTGGTTTGGCCAACCTCGGCGCAACGTGCTACATGGCGTCGTGCATGCAGCATCTGTACATGATGCCGCAAGCACGAGCCGCAATCCTGCGCGCGCAGTGTCAAGCCGCCGGCAAGCACGAGCAGACGCTCGACGAGTTGCAGAGGATGTTTGCGTATCTGCTGGAGAGCGAACGCAAGGCGTACAATCCGCGTAGCTTCTGCAAGGTTTACACGATGGACCACCAGCCGTTGAACACGGGAGAACAGAAAGACATGGCCGAGTTCTTCATCGATCTTGTGTCAAAGCTGGAGGACATGACTCCTGAGCTGAAGAAGCTTGTGAAGACGCTCTTCGGCGGGGTCATTAGCAACAATGTTGTCTCGTTGGACTGCGAACACGTGAGCCGAACGCTGGAGGAGTTTTACACGGTGCGGTGTCAGGTCGCCGACATGCGAAATCTCTACGAATCCTTGGACGAGGTCACGGTCAAAGACACGCTGGAAGGAGACAACATGTACACATGTTCACAGTGCGGCAAGAAAGTACGAGCGGAGAAGCGGGCGTGCTTCAAAAAGCTTCCGCACATCCTGTGTTTCAACACGATGAGATACACATTCAACATGGTCACGATGCTCAAGGAGAAAGTCAACACGCACTTTTCGTTCCCGATGCGGCTGGACATGTCTGGCTACGTCGAGAAACATTTGATGCCGCAGCGGTACCAAGAGGAGAAGCGGAAGTCTCAGCTACGCAAGTCGGAGCTTTCAAAGGAGAGCACCAAGGCTGAGAGCACCAAGGCTGAGAGCACCAAGGCTGAGAGCACCAAAGACACCAGCAAAGAGGAGGGTGAGCTCGACGACAGTGATTCTAAGGAGGACGGTAAAGACGATAGTCTGCAAGCCGAGCGGCTCGACTCTGAGGACTTCAACGAGTGTTACGAATACGATCTTATCGGCGTCACTGTTCACACGGGGACTGCGGATGGAGGACACTACTACAGTTTCATCCGTGACCGAACGACTTCCAACCGAGACAAATGGTTCTTGTTCAACGATGCCGAAGTGAAACCTTTCGATCACAACCAACTCGCCGCTGAATGTTTCGGCGGCGAAATGACCAGCAAGACTTATGATTCGGTCACCGACAAGTTTATGGACTTCAGTTTCGAGAAGACCAACAGTGCGTACATGCTGTTTTACGAGTGGTGCAGCCGAGACGGTGAACAGCGAGGCTCGAAAGAAGACGGCTTTGAGCCGGTCTCGGTGAAACCTGCCCCCACCCTGCCTGCTTTCGAGCTGAGCAAAGAGCTAGAAGACTGGATCTGGCAGGACAACATGCAATTCCTCAACGACAAGAACATCTTCGAGCACACATATGCCGCATTCATGTGGCAGGTTTGCAGCATCATCCCACACACGCTCATCAGTCACCCGCCCGACATCACTGGGATGGCAGCGCAACTCTCGTGCTCGTTCATCTTCGAGACTTTCATCCACGCCAAAGAGAAGCCGATGATGGTGCAGTGGGTCGAGTTGCTAACGAAGCAGTTCAACGGGTCGCAAGCCGCGTGCGAGTGGTTCCTCGACCACATGGCGCAAGACGATTGGTGGCCGATGCAGATTCTCATTAAGTGTCCGAACGTTATCGTGCGGCAGATGTTCCAGCGGCTGTGCATCCACGTCATCCAGAGGCTGCGGCATTGTCACACTTCGCTCTACATGAAGTCGGACTCTGAAGAAGACGGGGAATCGGACGAGTCTGATCCGGACAAGATCGGCTCGCATTCATGCGTTACCAAGTTTGTGCGAATGCTGCTGTCTTTGATGGAAAACGGGGCGAAAGCCCACTTGAAACATTTGACCGAATACTTTGCATTCCTCTACGAGTTCAGTAAAATGGGCGACGAAGAGGCACAATTCCTCATATCAGTGAACGCGATTTCGTCCATGGTCAACTTCTACCTCGGGCAAAAGTCGCAGGACTATGTAGAAATCGTTAGCGAAGAGGAGGAAGAAGAAGACGTGATTCCGTTGCCAATGGACAAATACAAGCCGGCAACCTCGCTGGAGAAGATGATCACTTTGATTGCGTCGTTGGTGGAGAAGTCTCGGGGACCAAATCACACTCTTCAACTCTCTGCCAGCGACCAGGGCGCAATTGCTGGCGGGAAGGGCTTCCCTTTCCTCTATTTGCAGATCAAGGATTCGATCAACTTGACCCAGACGAGAAACCTCGTGTTTGCGCTCTGTCGGTGGAACAATGCTTTGGCCAGTCATATTGTGAGCATGATCTTCAACGGCATCATCAAACACACTGAGGTGAGATATATCATTTATACAAGGCCAGCATCTGTTGCTTTTCTCTAGAATATCCTATTATTAGGCTATTCCTGGCAGTCATGTACTCGAATGATCCTGTAAAAGAACATTTCATTTGATCCTTGTTTCAAAATGTTTTGTAAATTCCAAGTGATATCATTCTGCCCGCTTTGATATCTTTAAAAAGGACAAACTTTGTAATGCAAACCATCTTGGATCCAAATGAACCAGTCTGAGCACAAGTCGAGATATCCCGTGTAACAAATCAGCCTGAGCACAAGTCGAGATATCCTGTGTAACAAATTTGTAATGTAATGCGAACCATCTTGGATTCAATTTAACCAGTCTGAGCACAAGTCGAGATATCCCGTGTAACAAATTTGTAATGCGAACCATCTTGGATCCAATTGAACCAATAAGAGCACAAGTCGAGATATCGCGTGTAACAAATTTGTAATGCAAACCGCCTCGGATCCAATTTAAACAGCCTGAGCACAAGTCGAGATATCCCGTGTAACAAATTTGTAATGCGAACCATCTTGGATCCAATTGAACCAATAAGAGCACAAGTCGAGATATCGCGTGTAACAAATTTGTAATGCAAACCGTCTCGGATCCAATTTAAACAGCCTGAGCACAAGTCGAGATATTCCGTGTAACATTTGCAGCTTTCGCAGTCGTTCTTCAAGCTGCTGACGCTGATGACGGAGGGTTCGGCGGTGTCTGCGGGCCTGCCGTGCTTCACGAACCTGGCCCTGCAGCGCGTGTGGGACTCGGCCGACTACTGCCCGCAGGCCGCGCTCGAGTGGCTGGCCGGACAGGCGCCGCGCAACAAGCTGGTGCACGCCTTCGTGCTGCAGACGATGCCCACGTGGGTCGAACTCTACCTCATATCGCACAACAACCAGCGCGTGCGCTCGTGTACGTTACGCTCTCGCTTCCTACATCTGGTGACAGAGTTTAAATTTTTAGCTTCGGTTCAGTGTTTTGTTTCTATACTGTTAAGTACAAGTTCTTTCGTTGCAACTTTACGATCTCTTTGACATTTGTTTCCTGCCAAACTTGTACTATCATAATGTTTTCTATTCAGAATTACTTCTTGAGAGAATTACTTCTAGAGAGAATTAATTCTAGAGAGAATTACTTCTAGAGAGAATTACTTCTAGAGAGAATTACTTCTAGGGAAATTCTAGAAAGGAAGGAAGGTCCTGACGATGTCGGCGCCAACGCCGACGAAACGTCGACCAAGGTTCTTTTAAGGACCGCAAGTCAGTCAAAACAGAGCATTATCGAACAACTTACCTCCATCTAACCATGGCTCTGAACCACTCATCATTCCAACTGTAAAAAAGTTGTAAATTCCCTTGCCCAGCTATAATTTCAATGGACTTGTTATTTTTCAGTTCCTAAAGTCATGTAAAATTTTTAATTAATTTCAATATATTTGGTGACACGTGTGCAACCTCTGCCACATTCCGCACGGCTTACAAGAATCTGTTGTACAGCCGCCGCCTACTTGCTGGTTACGCTGATACCGAGCTCGCATTTCAAGTCGGGATATCGAACGTCTCGGCACAACATCAATCAACAGAAGGAGCTGCAGATGGCCAGCGAAGCTCAGCTCATCTTGCACCAGGTGAGTTCAGTGGTCAGTTTGGAGTTCTGCTACGCGTCGTGACTTAAAGACATCGATACTAGGATGCTAATTGCCAAATGGCTGTCTACACTAGGACTAATTTGAGTTTACCATTGCACAGCCTTCTAACAGGAGCTGTTATACGTTGGCTCTTATGGCCATTATGTTGCTAGAAGGCTGTGGGAAACTTTAACCATAAAAAAACCCCAGCGTAAATGTGTTAGGATAGGGTAATAAGTAGCAAACTAAAAGGTGACTCGGGCATTGTGAGAAAAACTGTGTCTACATTGTGGGAAAGCCTAGTGGTTGTGCACGTGGAGGTTTTGTTGCACTGACATGTTGTCCGGGAATGGAAGGCCTGAAGTAGAATGACGAAGCTTTCTGAGGCGTTGAGTGTCCACCTGCCCGTTTGTTCCAGGTGTACTCTGTTCTGCTGCGACTGCTCAAGCCAGCAAAACACTACACGGAGATCCAGACGCACGGGTCCACAAAGCTAACCGCCTACTTTGCTCTGCTCACTTACTGCATCATTTCTCGCGTCGAGAAGCTCATGGTACGACAATGCACCTTCATTACGGCTTGTCAGTGGACTGTTACAGCCGACTACACATTCTGGGTTTACTGCTGGGTTCGATCTTTTGATCATCGGCCTGTGGCAAATTTGAAAAATTGTTAAATATAATTGGGGGACTTGAATTCAAACATTCATGTTTGATTCATTCACCATACCTTTCTTTCACAATTCTGGTAATTCCCAAATTAGTTAGGTACTATATATATATTTTTTTTTTATTGTTAGGGCTGCAGCAATAATTTGCTTGGTGATTTGTTACGACTTGCGTACTCTACTTGGAGACTAAATTTACGTGCCGTGTTTTATTTTTCGCAGTTTGGACCGTACTTCATGGATCTCTGGAACCTGTTCCACCCGAAGCTGTCTGAACCGTCGATCCCGATCCACCACAACAAACAGTCGCTGCTGCTGTTCTGGCATCACGTCACGGTCGACTGCCCGGAAAACGTTCAGCTCATTCTGCACAACTCGCAGGTCACCAAGAACATCGCGTTCAACTACATTCTGTGAGTGGTCAAGGGACATTTGTGTCATTTTCCAATGGAATTTAATCGTAATGGAATGGGCTGGAAAAAGGATACTTTGAACACTGAAGTGCTGCATTCTACAGAAAGAAAATCCCGACGTGGTGGCCACATATTTGCCAGCGGGTGCCGTTAGTTCAATAGTACGTACTTTGTAGTTAGATTTCATTGTGAACTAATGTTTTAGCAAGCACATTGTACCACCAACATGCCTAGACATTTTTAGATTATGTTTGGCTTTAGTGACTACTGTTGATAAACTCGAATAAACTCTAGTGACTATTGACTAATGAGAATTTAAGGATTAATGCCATTCATTGATGGTTGTTGAGGTTATCTGAATTTAACTTTTTATGGATTTACAAGAGATATTTCGAGGTTCTGAAATATTCAATTGGTTGTCCAAAGTGAGGATTCCGTAGATATTTGTTTCGTTGCGATCGGATAACGGGTGTGGGCTGGAAAGTGTATACTGTAAGAGGTAAATTCTTAGCTGCAATTTATCCTTAAGTACATCTTTCAATATACCAGCTAAACATGGTTATTTTAAAACTCTTGTAAGTAATTAACGAGTGAATCCTGCGAAATGAAAATGGTTCGATTGGTTGTCCAAAGTGTGAAGATTCCGAAAATATAGGTTTCGTCGCGATCCTGGAAAGTGTATACCTTACGAGGTGAAGGAAACGGCTCGACTTCGGAGCTCATTGAACAGACTTAACACAAGTCATCATTAGTCATAAACTCAGTCATTGCTAAATTGAGAAGTGGCAAAGGCTGAAGTTGTCGGGAAATGAACCACAACAATAGAATTGATGCCGCAAGCAAGCAAGCGAAGTTCGGGTATGGTTTGATGCAACACAACGCGACAATAGCATTTGAGCAAGTTGTGTGAATTGACAGAACATAGCGAAACTGAAGGCCGTTTCCCCCGTGCAGAGCCGACCACGACGACCAGGACGTGGTGCTGTTCAACCGCAACATGCTGCCGGCGTACTACGGCCTGCTGCGACTGTGCTGCCAGCAGTCGCGCACGTTCGCCCGGCAGCTGGCGTCGCACCAGAATCTGCAGTGGGCGTTCAAGAACATCACCACGCACCCGACGCAGTACAGCGCGGTAAGCGAGCGCCACGCGATGGTCGGTCGTTTGACTCGGCCGTGGGTTTGGTGATGATTCTAGAAATACTTTATGAGACTTGTCTGGATAGTAATAGTATTGTAGTAAATAAATGTATTGGGGATTGGGGAAAGATTTACACAAGAAAGGAGGAATGCAACGTACCAGATGTCAACAGTGAAGCAGTGAAGCAAGGAAAATTGGTAATTATCTGTGACCTGTGGGCAATGGCTGGAACGCTGGTTAAAACTGGCTACTGACCCACGCCCATATCGCAGAATCCGTTAAAGGTCTCTAGAATAATTGATGCAAGTAGGTCTGCCAACTTTTGCCATGGGGCGTTGGCATCGCGATGAATACTTCCTTCCAGTAAATTGTTATGTGAAAATAAGTTCGTACAAGTGGGACTCTAATCGTGTGGCAGGAACAAATTTATCAGTGCATCGGTGTCGTGTCGAGAGACGAGACCTAATCAATAAAAATCACGCGCTTGGCGTCGATGTTGACAGGCGGTGGACGAGCTGTTCAAGCTGATACAGCTGTTCCTGGTGACGTTCCCGGACAGCACGGACCAGGAACTGCACGAGATCGCGCTCTTCAGGCGGCAGACTCTACAACTCTATCTGCAGGTATG
Source organism: Nemoura dubitans (assembly GCA_921293005.1). Lineage (NCBI taxonomy): Eukaryota > Metazoa > Arthropoda > Insecta > Plecoptera > Nemouridae > Nemoura > Nemoura dubitans. Next base: position 64,981,935 of record OV121073.1, on the reverse strand, counting down.
GCTTAAAATGACGTGTTGCTGGAATTGTACAGTTCACAGCGTTGGTAGATGGTAGCCACGCTCTTCACCCACTGAGCAATAGGGAATTCTCCTTAAATGTGAATCTATTGTCCAACTATTTTTCTTAATTGCAATTTAAATTTGAAAGACTTCTTATTTTTTACTTTCCTGATCGGATAATTTCAATTTAAATCTGATTTAATATTGACTAAAAGGCGTGTTTTTAAGTCAGGGCAAAAAAGGCACAAGTCAACTCTGACATCAGAATTCAGGTAATTTGAGGGTTCTGCCCATGCAGGCCGTGCAATAGTATCCAGATTCTGACATCACTACTCATGCGTTGTCAAGTAAACAGGCCAGTCCTTTTTTTGCAGGAGGTCCACACACTAAAATTTTAATTAGTTGTATCTTCAATAAAATGTAGTTTTGAATGATACAAAAAAAACTATGTGTACCTTCTTTTATTTTCCACGTACAAGTATAATTTAACATGTTTTGAAATTTAAAGAGAATTCCCTATTGTGCCAGCAGCTAATTCATCTCGTAGTTGCATATTTTACGTACAAGAATTTCGTTTAGCCTCTGTATGCAAGAAGAATTCTCAAGGACTGCAAATTTTCTACAGTAGCTAATAGAAAAAGATCTTTGACCTACCCTGACTTATATAACCTTTGCAAAGTTAAAATATTGTAGTTGGCAAGATGGCCAAAGAAATTATCTTGTGGCAGACATAATATTGTGAATGGGATAAATGAACCAATATTATTTTAATTTCTACTAATATATTTGAACAGCTTTAAATGCTTTCATAGTGAAACCCCCTTTCCACCCATGCAATGCATTGATTTGATTCAGGTGCTGGATGGAAAGTCTTGCTGGGCCACGTACATCATGGCCATGCGGACGCTAATCGAGACCGACGACGACCGGCTGTTTGTTGCGTTCTCCAATGGGCTACACATGGCCTTTGAGGTCAGTACTTTCTTGAGTACCTGCAAAAGCTAGTCTTAGATATATGAGAGGACAATAATGAAAGAATTTGATAAGATTATGATTCGAGGATTTGATTAGGCATGAGGTGATGATATGCTCCCAGACAAGGCAGATATAGTTTTCTAGAAGGTAAAGAATATCAGAAAGTGGACAGGACGGAAAGAATTGGGAGTCAAATTAGAAAGAAGTAACTATCTGGGAAGGCATAACCGCAAATGGAAAATGAAAGAAATGCAAAAAAAAATAGAAGAGATGTTGGAAAATACACTTTTTGGAACAGGACGGTGAAAGAATGGAATGAGTAAAAGGACGGAATAATGGATGAATGGCCAAAAACGGTAAAGGATTATAGAAGAACAATGGTAGAATTAAATACCTACGGAAGAAACCAAGAATATAGGAGTTTTAAATTAGTTAGGTATAAATTGTATACCTTGCCACCGTACAAATGCATATTGTTTAAGAGAATATAAAATAAATCAAATCAAAGTATAATAGGTCTGCCGTAGCAAGTTATCTGTGCCTCTCACCAAAGTACTTCAGTAAAGTAAAATGCTCTACTGAAGAAATTAAATTCTAATTTTCATATTAGGTTTGAGTCGTTTTAAGGAGTTTTAAGCGAGGCGGGAAAAAAACAGTCCATAATTCATCAGCTAACTTTGACTGTGACTCAACTTCCTCGGCAGATCATAGCTTTGATGTCTTGCTAGCTGCGTGCTCTCAAGAGCAGGTTCGGTTAGGATTAGTCATATTTTTAACAGCCGTTGTTTTGAATCCCCAAGAACCCGAGCTAGAAACTAAATTCCGCCACCGCCCGCCGTTTCCCAGGCTTTCCACACGCTGCATGTCATGTACCACGAGGCAACGGCGTGCCACGTCTCCTCCGACCTGCTCGAGCTGCTTGCCCAGATGCTCGACATGGCCAAGTGCATGCACAACTACCGCGAGCCCAAGGAGGTCCGCGCCGTTCTGTTGGCATCGTCTGAGTGGCCCGAAGTGCCGCGCAAGCTCGCCACGCTGCTCAACACGTACAACCTGCCCGAGATGCGCACGCTCTGCATAGGTGGGTGCCGCAGGAAAAGATCGGGGTTCAATGCACGGATTGCCGATGTGTTTTGTGTATCGGTTTTAGCAGTATTTCGACTGGCTGGGCTAAAGAGCGTAGTGTTGGTTTTAACCATTTAGGTAAGTTTACTTTGAAGAGGTTTATCAAATGTAGCAAACACATTGTGAACGTAGATAAAAGTGTAGCAAAGTATATAACTGGGGCATGTGAAACCTAGGTTGGCATTAAGTCCCCAACCCGTTCTGTTTGATGACGCTGAGAGACAATCAGCCCTCAAATGTACCCAGCTTCTTGTAGATATTCATCAGTAAAACACAAGTCATAGCGGAGCATCCAAACAAGGCTTGAACCAACCAACTCAACAATGGTTGTTGTATGCCCGATAGAACTACTGAAGGAGTTCCTCCTGCTGATGCCGCTGGAAGTGATCTCCACGCTGGTGCCGCTGCTCTCGCACTGCCACACGGCGTTCCAGGACCAGCACAACGCTCTGCCGATGGGCCCGTTCTTCCCCCGGCGAGGACACAAGCCGCCCACGCAGTCGCTCAAGGCAGGCGCGCGGCCCGCCAGACCTATCATGCAGATGGCCGTTCCGCACAGTCAGCTCGAGACGACCAAGGTGAGGCAGCCCACTATTGTCAATTTGCCGAATAAATCTACCAACAGACAGGATATTGAGTTGGATCTGGGGCTATGAACCTATTGCCTTCTTTCTCCAATATTTCTTTAGATTACAGAGGAAAGCTGCAGTTCAAGGATGTTACTGTTGTATTTTATTTCATACTGGGTTTACTGAGTCTATTGGAGTTTCAGTAAAATCTACTATCTACATCTATGCAGTCTATGTTACAGCACAGAACCAGGAAGCGCAAGCAGTAGGTAGTAGGCACTGTCATAAACTCTGCAAGTTATGAAATGTGACCGAGGTTTTTCTCAAGTTCAATATTTCCACAATTGCTAGAATTTCCATCAGTAGTTTACATTGTTAGCCGGTACATGGTGGAAATGTTTAAAAAATTAAATTTCTCATACTCATGTCTACTATATCCTGTCTTTAGCACTAGTTTTGAAAAAAGAATGGTGGTACTGTAGCTTCTTAATCCCTGTTTTTGCTCCTGTCCACCGCAGGGTATTGACGAAGAGTACGACAAAGCGTTGCTCGACTTTTACTCGCCGTACCACGATCTGATCGATGTCATGTGCCGCTTGGCGATCAACAACGACTGCATGTCCGAGGCGTTGGTCAATCTGAGCACAATGACCGGCTTCGAAGGGGTCTCGCTGCACCTCACGTACTTCCCCAAGCTCTGGCTGGACATCTACCAAGCACATGTTAGTCTCGACAACTTGCTTCCTCTGCTAGATGGTAGAATTTACCAAGCACAGGATAGTGAAGTTACCCTAGGTCTGTGCCGACACTGACACTGACAGTGACAGTGACAGTGACCGGCAGATTGCTGATAATTGTTTCATGGTTTCTAGCACGTGGAAAGGAAATACATCGCCATGCTTGTGCAAAGCAACAGCCTGGTCGATTACATCGAAGCCGTTTTGCTGGACGAAAAGTCTTCTTTGAATATACAGTTAATTTATAATTTCCTATGCGTCTACTTTCCAAAGGTAAGAACAAATTAGAGACAACAAAGAGTTCACCATTGCAATCTCAGCACGGATATCACATCGTCAATCGTAAATCAGTGTAGCACAGTGCTAGACTTTGACTGTTTATCTGCAAAAGTCATGGTTCTTTATTTCTTATGGTCCATATCTGCACTTTGATGTCATAAATTATTTTGCCGTTTTTGGTAATGACTTTGACAGCAATGGGGATTTTATCGATCCGAAGTGATAATGACGAAACATAAAAGTTGTGTGATCCCTGCGCTGGTTTACCAATCTACAAGACATTTATAGTAAATATCCATGATGAGTCGCCCTTGGTCTGTTAGGTGGCGCCGCTAGTGCTAAGTGGTCAGACCATGTCGCACATCGAGACAGCCATCGGGTCGCTGGCCGAAATGATAGCCACGATGAACGTGAAGACCATCGCTGGCAAGCTCGTCGGCGAGCTGCGGGTGCTGTTGCTGGTCTACAGCTCACAAGTGAATCTCGTACCTCCCAAGCAGCTCCCCCTCATTCTACATCAGCTGATGGCCAAAGTGAAGATGCATCAAGCTCCTGCCGAAGAACAATGCACTCCTCGTGAGACAAATTTTAATACCTACCTGGGAAGCGATCATGTAACTTTTTTTCATTCGATTTGGCTCGAAATCAGTCGATTTCAAATCACGGCCCATGTTAAGCCATAGCTAGAGCTCCGTATATTTCGCACATCGCGATAACGCGATTTTCTTTTATCTTGTATTTTCTTGGCATTTGAGCACAAATTACGTAATTCTAAACCCAATTCTGCAAGATTTGAATCGCGAAAAAAAACGAAATTTGCCATTATTGCGAAATAACAACGAAATCAACTATGTTTACGTAAAAAATCGCGAAATTCTAAGAATGTTTTTCAGTTCTCAGAAATTGTTACATAAAACAATATAAAGATAAAAATTCCACCTAAGCTTTTCTATATTTTGCGCATATTTCATGGAAATACCCACATTCCCCCTAGACCAGCAAGCACCTGCTCCAAGGCCTTGCCGTGGCCTTCACTGCAACTCACTGCTCTGTTGCCAGTTCGGCAGCAGCAACAGTGCACCCTGTTCAGTGACTGCATGCACGTTTCCTGCTCAGCATTGTACATCTGGCAACTGGGCCTCGAGCAGGTTGAGTCGCGCGTGCCGCGTGGGGGGCCAGTGATTCCGATTTCCCCCATTGATACGGCTGTGGCACGTTTTGCATCGTAGTGTGCAGTTTCTGCCCAGAGTAGGGCTTCAGAGTTCAGAAGTGAAGGGTTCTACGTCTCGTGGTTAATGTTTAGCACTGATTGTGCTGTTATAGGGTATACTAATATTTTTTGCCAGAAATGTTAATTTAACGATTTGCCACAAAATTTTATAAAACCGCTAAAAAACGAAAATTGGGTTTTTAAAAACGAAATTGGTGAAATTATAAAACCATTTTCACGGAGCTCTAGCCATAGCATAGGCAGTGATATTGAAAATGAATCGTTTTGAAATCACAAAGTTACTTGATCGCTACCCTGGTGTTCTTTGTTTTCGTAAATTAATGCAGGCTTGTACTTTTTTTAAATCCTTATTGGCACATATATTGATGTCAGTTTCATCATGGCTTGCTAGAAAGCTTTATTTTTTTTAGAAAATAGGGTATATATATATATAAGTCATTATTCTTATTGAGAAATAAGTACTTTGCTGATAGGTGCTAAGAGTTTAGAATGTTACTTGCAATGTAATTTTTATGTATTAATTTGTATTTATCTCTCGACTTTTGCAGCTTCCGAGACTGTTTCTAAGAAACGCAAGCTCAGTACTAAAGAAGAAGACATCCCAAAGGTGGCCGCACCGACACCTGGCTGCTCTAAGGACGAAGACAGCCAGGTCGCGCCTCAAACGGAAACGGGCGAGAGTTCGGCGCCTAGCACGTCCATGAGCCCGCCCGTCAACACGCCAACCAAACCGCAGACAGATTCGTTGCTGGACACACTCGAGAAGACCATCAACGAGCTCAACGCGGTGGTAGCTTCCAAGATTGCGCCTGACACTTCTTAAAGAAACACGCTGCAATAATAAGTCTGATGTGTATTATCAATTTATTGATGGCAATCGGCAGCTGCTCTAGTCTGCTATTATGACGCCTCTATCTGCCGATGAAATTATAGTGCATGTCTGGTCGGCATGACACTCTGAGCCGTGGCTTCAAACTATAGAACGTTTTACGAGATGAAAAGAAAAAAGTACCATTATTATAAATATATTTCGTAATAATACCTGAGCAATGACTTCTATTCTCCATTCAAAGGTTTGGATGCTTCCTTAAATGTTCTCAGGCAAGAGAGATATCAATGTAATTTTCTTTGGGTGGCTGACTTGCAAACTATCTCTGTGGAATGCCCAATACGGTGCAAGAAATGCTGACCCAGTTATTGTGTGCCGTTCTATAGTTTGGTCACAGTTGATTATATAAACCCCCGTCGACTGTTGTTGTGCATTCTGTTACGACTATGTTGGTGTTGCGTTGTTAGCATTTAGCATTGCGTGCGTACATGATGTGAAATGTGATTGTGTAGCATCTACACACCCTGTTCTGCATATTGTGATACCACTGTGCCACTGTTAACTAGTGCACGTGGAAGGCTCACTTGGTTCCACTTTACATGTCACCATTTTATACCTACCCATTGTCATTAATCATTATGTACCATAATGATATAGATAGTTGACATAACGTATTCATTTCATCCAGTCGAATCGCTTGAAACACTTCTTCGTAGTCGGAATTGAACTGTGTATTATTAGTTCACATTAATTCTCTTCCTTGGCTTTCTTTGTAAGAATTTCTTTTGTGATCTTTTATTATGACCTTAAGACCTACCAGCAAAAGTTAGCCTGCTTGATAATGCTTAAAAGGATGTTTTCTTTCTGCTTCAAGCTGCAAGAATGTGGCTTCATACACTTCGTGAGATAAAGCGCATACATACCCTGCAAATGCTGCCAAACAATCTTATAATTTGCCCTCTCAAAGACAAAAATAAACAAATATCTGACTTTAATAATCTGTGGAATCCCAATCAATCACTCACATCAGTCACGGTAATTCTATGTATCGCGTAAATTACTTCCCAAATGGATTCTTTACTCGATTCATAACATGAGATGATGACCACAATGATAGCAAACTGAGCGATTGCTTGTAGGACCCTAGATTGCGTCAGTTTTTAATAGTATAAAAAAAATATATATATATATATTATAATTGTCTTTGAACTTTTTAATAACTTGAATCTGAATGTAGGTACCTATGTATACAATGGTTGATCATTCTCCATTATTGTATAATATCAATCATCCTTTCAATTAAATTCCAGTCACCATTATACAACATTATGCAGCTTGCTTTATTGTGTACACATTCATTTAAGTGAAATTTACGCTTCAAATTTCTATTCATCTTCTAGACGAATATTACATTGGGGGCCAAATTACAAAGAGGGGATGTGGAAGCAGCTTTCACTTCTACTGTGCACATGCCGAGGGGATTGCCTGCGGACAAGCGATTTGGTAGAGCAGTTGGATAAGTGTCCTCGTGGGGCGACCTGTCATGCGGCCGACAGACAAGTAAGGGTAGTCGATGGCGTTGGCCAACATTCCAGTGCCGGTCGTGTCCAGGTGGATCCAATCTCCGCACGGCACGAACTCCTGGAAACAAGTACCACAAAGCTGAACCATCGGACACTATGTGGTGCGTCGGTGCTTTGCTGTTAATCCCTGTCTAGTCGCTTTCCCAATGGTCGAATTTAAGCTTTCAAAGACATTGCTGAAAATAACCGTCATGCTGGAACTACTCGCCTTTATGAAAGTGGCCGCCTTGCAGGGACCTCCACCGCCATGGCCCACGTTGGTGATATCGGCAGCCGTAATGTCCGCTGAAAGAAAAAACATAATATAAAAGCCAGTTCCTACTAAGATTTCCGAGAGACTTATGGGAATGAAAAGACTTACAAACTACTTTCTTGTAGAAATGTTCCCACATCGGGAACCTCCACACTCGGTCACCGGTAATAGAGCTGGCCTTCCGGATTTCTTTCCAAAGATCGTGGTTGTTTGTGAAAACGCCTGTCGCAGACGATCCTAAAGCCGACCTAATGCCCGCTGGAATGTAAAAAGACCCGTAATTATTTCATTTTCAATGTTGATGTCTTCAGTTCACTGTCAAGTTGTATTTTAACATGTGTAATTTATTGTCTTACATGTGTAGGAGCCAACGTCGATGATAATCCGGGGAATGTAGCTCATGTTGGCGTAAACGAGAGCATCGGTGAGGATGATCCTGCCCTCGTTGTCCGTGTTTTCGATCATGATGTTCTTTCCATCCAAAGCAGCCACAACATCGCCGGGCTTCATTGCCATGCCGCTCGGCAAGTTTTCGCAGAGTGGAATCACTCCTGCAAATCACTTCTGCAATAAGTATCTCTGCTACGGTAGAGTAATTTTCAAAGAACCAACAACAACAAAAACCCTATCTCATAAGATTACATTGAAACCTCTATTGAAAACTGCACTGTTGTTGTAGGTAGGGTAGTTTATAGGTTGATTAGTACCTCAGTTTCTGTGATTAGTGATCCAAAGATCAATTTGCAATGGGTTCTAACTTACCATTGACGTTAACAGGCAAGCTGAGGGCTGCAACAGCTCTCATGGCCGCAACTACAACTGCTGCTCCAGTCATATCCCCTCGGTATTCAGCCATTCTCTTGCACTTCTTCAAGTTTATGCCGCCAGCGTCGTATGTAATACCCTTGCCTAAAACAAAGGAAATTGTGTGTCATTGTTCAAAATATGAGCTTTCATTTCATAGCATTATTTTTTATTTTAGTGTCGTTATTGAACAAACCAGCAAGCACAATCGGCTTCTGCTCCTGCGGTCCTCCACAATATTGCAACTCGAGGAACAATGGTGGTTCGCACGAGCCCTTGGCAACGTTGAGGAATGCGTGGAATTTTTTGTTCAGAAGCCAGTCCTTGTCTCTGACTTCAACATTCACTCCGCAAGGGCACAACGATTCGATGGCATTCTGAACAATATAGAAAAAAATAAGGTGTGTTTAGGTACATAGGTGCACATGGTAGAATTTGAACTGTAAAATTTTGTCAAATAAGTGTGATAGAACTCACTTGAGCAAATATGGATGGCGTCATCAAGTTGGCTGGTGTATCACAAAGCCTTCGAACCAGGTTCTGTGCATCAGCTTTAAACATACCTCGTAGCCAACCCTCCCTAAAACGAAAGATTGGAAAAAGCTTTTTAGCATTCATGCTATTTTCCAAGTAAAAGAAACAGCAACCATTGTGCATAAATAGTTTCCACAAAGCTGTTTGTTCTTAGAACTTTACCTGTCGTTGTCAAAATACAATTCCAGCGACGGGACTGGCTTCTGATCAGCTCGCTGCTCTTGGTACCGCCAAACTGCCAAACCAGCTCCTTCAGCTGCTGATTCGGGATGACCGAAGCCCTCACAATGAATCGTAGTCATGCCCAGCTTTTTCAATTTCCTTGCCCCGACGCCAGCGGCCACCCGAATAGTCTCTTTGCACTCATCAAGGTTTTCTAGTGGGTTGATTCCTTGGTCTTCTTGACCTAAGCCGACCACAGCGATTGCAAAGAATTCCGGGTCAAGGTTTTCGAACACGGTTCCTTTACCTTTTCGCAGATGGACACCACTAAAAAAGACAAAATTTTCTGTAAATCCTAGTATTTATCATTGCAGTCATAAATCATAATGTTGTGAGATAAACAACACACAGTGGCAATTGGCCAGATTTCTTTCGATTGTGAAAGCTTTAATAGAGACGAGATCTGTATCTGGTAATGGCAATAACTTAAGATTGATATGAACTTACTCTTCCAGCAACTCCTCTAATTTTCCACCGATTTGGCTGTTGAACTTTTGTGCGGCTGGAGTCAGCTTGTGTTCCTTCCCATCGGCGTCAGAGTAAACTCCCAAAATCAGTCCTTTCTGAAATCAAAGTTTTCAAATTTTCCTGTTAAGTAGGTATTTACTATTTGTATGTGTTTCCTTTCATTAACTCCTTTTTGGGTGTTAATTTGATTTGCAAATTCACATTATCAAGTTATGTAATCATTTTGGTCGAGATTGCACTATAATGACCAGTTTTCTTACCTTTCCGTTAGGCCCCGAAACAACGTCACTATAATATCTCTGCTGAAAAGTTGCTCTCGAAATTTTTAACAGACGAACTGCGTGGGCACGGATTGAAGTCATTTTCAAGTATTTTTTATGAAGAAGTGTTGAAAAAGATTTTAAAAACTAAATTAATAAAAAATCCCAAAAAACTTCCTTGAGACCTAACTGGTCTTTGGATTGTAATGTGCTTTCCCGGAAACAAAAGCCAGTGTTGTAGAGACAGCACCCTCTGGATGTCAAATAATAGTGTTGTTTTCATTGTTACTTGACCGCTGACATCAAGATGGTCAAAAACCAAAAGATTCTCAGTCAATGCATTGACACATTGAATTTGACACAGTTAATTAACTCGTATCGAGTGCCTAGATGGTATTATAAAGTAAAAAATGAGGCACTTCGTTGAAAGGAAAAAGACGGCATTTAATTCCTCCGTGACTTTCTGATCCATATAATTTTTTATGCCAAAGGGTTGAAAAACACAATGTGCCTAGAAATGCGTCATAATTTCTACCACCAGATGGAAATATAGTTTTACATTCTATGCTGATTGGAAATTTATAACACATTGCTTCATATTGTGACTATTTGCTCTTACTAATTTTTCCTTTTGTGTAGACTACTTTGGACTGGTAACCTTCACAAAAGCAATCACAGAACAGCCACACATTTTTGTTTATCACAACTTTTATTGGTTAGTATCATATCGAATAATTTATTGATACAATTTCAGTTTCCTAACATTCAGTCTCATGCACAACAATAAAAAACAACTTTGAAATGATCCACATTATACACATTAAAAAACTTTAAGTAATGATAAGAAAATACAATTTTAGCACATAAATCACAATATAGAATAAATGAAGATAATATTTGGTTTCCTAATTCCTATATAACAATTTAGATCTCTTGGAACAAAAATCATGCTCTAGCAGGTATAGAGTTATACATCGATACACCTAATTATATTGTGAAGTGGGTTCTGTGGATGAGAAAAGTTACAACTTAACATATCGATGTGACAGCTTCACTTCAGTGGAGTAGGTTGAACTGGCCCCACGTTAAGTTCCTCCGTACGCTCAAGAGTGGATGATGCACTAGCTGGAGCCGAGCCATTGATAAGCCTTTGTCGTTCCAAAAACATGCTCACTTTCATGTTTTCCATCTGGTGGTATCGGCACAGCTTTAGCACTGCAAATACAGTAAGCCCTACCCAACATGAAACTGAAGCCCAAGCACCAAATTGAGCCGTGCCAATCTCGATGTAAAATCCTGCAGTGTCGATGCCGTCTTTCCTGTCAATAGCTTTCCCTGCTGCGATTTCACACCTGTGGAGTAAAGGGGCCAAGTTAAATTACTGGAGTAGGTATGCTTATTTAGTATCGTATAACGCTGAATGCAGTTTAATAAAAACTTACGATGGAAACCGCTTGGTCATGTTATCACACCATGACATGAATCCAAATGTTATCATTGATGCAGCAACAATTGTCATAGCGCACAGAAATATGCAGCCGATTATGTCGACAAATGCAGACAAAAAGGAGCTGAAAGAGACAATGACAAAGAAAATTGGTAACACCGTAATGTCATTGGGAGTTGTATTATTTAAATAAGCATTGTGAGCCAATTTACCTGTCAGTTCCTTTATAAACAAAGATGGACATCCGATAGATCTGGATTGCGGAAACGACAAATAGGACAACACCGACAAAGATCGTATAATTGCAATATGCTTGTGACGCCCAGTTTACGTTGAATTGGCCATCTGCTTCCTGCCATATTCCCGTTGAGAAAAGTAAACAATGCCCTCTGAAACAGAAAATGTATCACGTTCATATGATAGCACTGTATCAATGATAAAATGTACTATTTGATTTTCAGCTTGGTTCGAAGGTTTAATCAAAGATTGTTCAATATCCTAAACAAAAGGTGACATTTCGATAACCTACATTGTCCAAAAAATTACCTTATCAGTTTTCTTGGCAACTACACGCAAAAATAGATTTATGGACCTTACTTGAATTCATCTTGATGGAAGCTCATCGGCACCGTTATGCATAGTGAAAGAATCAAAGCAATTACATAAACAGCAATTTGGCTCAATAAGAGCACATTTGACAGCGCCATTTTCGCAGCGATGAGGCAGCTCGCAGTTGTCAGTTTTGTGACTAATCTGTCAACCCACCCAACTACTGAAGTCAAAAGATAAATTTCTAGGAGATAAATTTAAAATCAAATACCTCTCGTTTATCAAGATTCATGATCTTCATTTTATTAAAAAATGTTATCTCTCCTTACAAACTGTAACATATTACAACAAAAATTATTGCTCCTGTAAATCACTGGCAAAAATCTCTATACCGTTCATTGGTGTTAACACTGAACTCAAATCTCTGCGTAATTTAAAGGACTTTATACTACATTCAGATTCCAAATCCTGTACCCTTGATTCTGCAGCAACTAACCAATCACGTAACTTAATTTGTTTCTCTGAAGTTACGACAAGTCTTCCTACTCCATTGGTTTCTTCATGCTCAATCAATAAGCTACCACCACGTTCACTTTTCTGCACTGACGCATTCAACTGGCTTCTCAAGAAGTCCACAAATTCCACTAAAGATTTTTTCTGACCAATTGTGATTTTTGGAGACAGTTGGAACTTTTTCTTCTCCTCCAGCACACTCCCCTAGAAATAAACATTTCCATGCCAATACAAAAGTTATCCTTCTACACTGGGTGTACTCCGTATTTCGAACCGGAGCAACCAGGGCAACCGACTGGTTGATGGATCAGACCGATATATAATCGTGGGTCCCGCTGGTTACAGAACAGAGTGCAGTTAACCGGAACAAAATATTTCTAACCAGTCGCTCTGGTTCGAAATACGGAATACACCCAAGTTGTGTCTCATGTCACCCATTTGAGAATGGTTTATCACGAGCGTCATATATATAGAACGAGAGTTCTCACAGAAATATCGAAAGTACCTCCTGCCATGTCAACGATTATTATAAAGGTGCATAGCACACATCCTATCTCTCAAATGTGAAAATTTTTCAAAAAATTGAAAAAAATTGCTAGGTAAATCAATTTAGAAAATTCTAGCTCTGATCTAATCCCATACGAATGTCACTTCACTATGTAAAGAGACTCTTCTGCAATAGCGCATTTAACTAAAAAATATGTTATTTTTTTAAGGAGTGCTAACTGGTAATGACTAAGGTAATGCGACTTTGATAATACGATATTACATACCATCCATTCCCAGAAAACACCGGCCTTGGATCGCCACTGTCGGTGTGTCTCTATGAGCTGAGCGTCTGGCTCGATCTCCGCAAGATATCCGTCTACCAGTTCAGGCTGCCTTGCCAAACGAGCTTCGGTGACAGAAACGTGAGGCAGACCACATGATAGCATGCTGCCTTGATGGATCTAATAATTGCACAAAGTAAAATATTGTTTGCGTCTCAGTTCTTCAGCAAATGAAAAGTGAGAGCAAAAAAAATGTACCTGGGTAGTCAAGTCAAGTCTTTTATCTTCAGTCTCAGCAATAGCCCTCATATTGTGTTCTATTTTTCCAGCCACCCACAATACGTAATTCAGTTCTTGGTCCAACGGTCCTGTCCGTTCATTTTTGTTAATGTCCAGTTCTGGTGGATGTTCCTATGTGGAAATAAAATAAGATTTAAATATACTAGTATAATGTAGATAGATTCATGCACTTACATTACCCAACTGAAACAGACAGCAAGCCTCTTTTGATTTCAAATTCAAAGTTTTAAATTTTCTGAATGAATAGTCCCTTAAAAGAATTAATTTTTTAATAACAGCATTAACAAAGAGGGATAAATAAAGCAGATCCCATTTTGATTGTTTATAGCTACTATCAATTAACCAACCTTCCCTCCATTTTCATCATAAAACTCTTGATTCAATAAAGATTTCCTCAATTTTTTGACGAGCAATCTTTCAAGAATGTTTGCAGTTAGTACAAGCCAAGAGAAAGCAAGCAATAGCTCTCTGCTGCCGTAGGACATATCCAAAGGCAAACAGTAAAACTCCACACTCTCATAGTTAAGAAGAGCAAAGTACTGCTTCACTCTGTTGATCATATTTGTAACGCCTGGAAATAAGGAAATTTTAATTCAGTGATTGGCCCAATCTTCGGTATCTCTAACATGCGAGGGCCGAGAACTTACCAGAGGACGAGGGATGATTAGTGCTTTTAGGCGGCAATTTGGAAGTGGTTTGTTCAAGAATTTTCCACATCTGATGAACCTTTTAACCCAGAAAATTGTGTTAGCGCTGAGATTAAAGCAATTTAAGTTTCAATATAAACCGATATAAAACTTTTAATTACAAAATAGGAACTAGGCAGTACTAATTGGGTTTTTACTGTAAACCCAATGTAGGTACTACCTGTACCTACCTTGGTGCCTATATACTAATATTATAATTAGCTAATTAGCTAAGTAGCATTGCTTACAAATTTATACTGGGCACACTTACCACATTTTCGTCTGTCTTGTCGAATTTCGCTAACCGAAAGTGTTCCGGCTTCACATTCAGGTTTAAAGAGAGATTAATGTGTTTACATAGCAGGGCAATAACAGTTTTGACAGTCGCCATGCTTTAGCTGTTTGTTCAACTCTCTGAACTCAGCTGTTACTACATGTCAGATTGCAAACCCCTCCAAACCCTCCCCCCACCCCCCGGCAATGAATCTCGGAATATCTCTGTTTTTTTTCTAGTTCGAAGGCGTTCCTCTTCTAGCGGATAATTTCACTTGTTTTAGTCTCAGTTAACATTTAAATATTTTGAATATAAATTTCTAACGTTAATGAAGAAACTAAACAAGCATAATATTTTGAGAACGTTTTCCTTATCTGAAAATAAAGAAAATTTTCATACATCTATATCTTCATAGAAAAAACCAAAGACAGGGTTGGATAGGCCCACTAGGCGATCGGGCAAATGCCTGAAGGGCCGGTAGGTTTTGGGGCCGGTAGACCGGCTGGGGGCCGACCACGTGGTCCGAGACACAAATGAACTATGGAGGGAAGGTCTCGGAAAAAATCCAAGATACGTTTATTTTAGGGATTGGCCTCGGAAAAGATCTGGGAGTTTTTTTTGGGGGGGGGGGGGGGAATGGATTTTCTGGTGGGCCGGTCTATTTTCTGAAATGCCCGGGCCGATTTTCCCCCAATCCAACCCTGACCAAAGATACTTATGAATAAACCCATTTGCATGGGTCGTGCCTATTCTATGGGTCGGTGTAACATTGGGCTGCGTATTACTATACAACATTCAGAATTCCTGGGAAAGCTCTAAAAATATCGGATTTCTGAAATATGAGGGTAGAGAATGCGAATTGAATAAATTCATTTTCGTGAAAATCAAAGTGCAAAAAAGTTTGTCAGCAGTGGGATTCGAACCCACGCCCTCAGAGAGGACCAGAATGCTTCAGACCTGCTGCGCAGGCAAGGGAACCTTGAGTCTGGCGCCTTAGACCGCTCGGCCATGCTGACATGGTAACAGACGCCGAAATGTATCTATAAAACCAAACTACACGCTGCACGCTCTATATTTCAGAGAATATTGGTAATGTCGTCGCATTCGAAAATGATATCGATTTATTATGATATTAATTTCCTAGAGCATTAATAGCACAATAGCACAACTACTATTCAAGTCTCTGAAAGTAGGCCGAGGTGGAAACTTAAAAATTATTTACAACTAAAAACCGAAGTTGAACTTTACGTGTATCAAGCAGGAACACATCTAAAAAGTATTGTACCATGAATGAAAAACTACTAAAATGTATTTCATACTTGTGATTTGCAATGTTGTTTTGTGGGAAACACTCGCTTATTAACAGGTGGATTTTTGACACAGTTGGCAGTACCTCAATCATTCACCTTTTCGAGAAACTCTTGATCTTGGAAAGAGATGGCGCTGCGAGCGCCGGTATCTCGGCACCTCCATTTCCAAATTCTGTCTGTTGCCTCCCTTCGTATATCCGTGCACTGAACAGCGCCAGGCAGTAGTTCGCTCCCTAGAGTTCCGAAAGGTCGCAACGACACCGTCGTGTTCCTAGATGAAGTCTGCGCGGGTAAAAACATGCAAGCAACACCTCTCTGAGATCCACTGCCATCATGGGGTGCGTGTGTTATTTTGACTGCGTCGCATACGTTACATACTGCATCCTATCACATGGTTCATTGGGATATGTCATGCCCAAAGTATAAGTAGATTACTACTGCGTACCTGTAAGGTGTAGTGTATTGATATAGGTGTAGCAGTTTTGCAAGTGATGTAGTATTTTTTCGTGTTGTTAAAAAATTTGCTTAGCGATGCTCTCATTATGTAGATTTATTTATAATAGTTATTTTGGCTAAAGTTTTAACAAATTTGTGGTAGTCGCGGAGGTAGTATAATTTCCTAAAAAAATTGTATCCATCGTGAGTGGAAAATGCCCCATGCCGCTCAAACCCAAAGTGGGATTCGCTTGGACCCTCTGCTGGGCAAGAATGTACAGAACGGCGGTGGAGACTTGATGGACGCAGAAGCCTCAGGTAAACGTTCACTCTGGACGGAGTGCCATCTAAATTATGCATGCCGCCTGCTTGGCAATTGACGCGCTTGCATGTCAAGGATGGATCATGACACCGTGACACTATACTCTTCATGCCGTCGACACACGGTATACAAGTATATTCATGTCCGTCTGCTCACTCGCGGGGAAGAAAAAATTCTGGCGACAATCTCCACCATCTAACCAAATATTGTGACAACAAACACAACATATTGTTTCAAGTTGTAGCAATAGGAATGTCGTCATTCCCCAGTAGTAATGTTGAATTAATTCTGTGTGGATTTCCGATTCACCTTCCTTTTCAAAATTACCATGGTCTATTGAACTATGAGGTCAGAGGCGCGTTTTGGCCTAGGCGCGCGCCCAGGGGCTCAGTGGGTCGAAGGGCCCCCAAGAAATTGCTATGACCGATTTTCCAGAAAAGAGTGTTAGGAAACAACCTCAAATCAAGCAAGGCCCTAGCCTCAGCTATAACCTCTAGTCTCAAATAATGAGTTTGAAAAGCATTATATATGTGACAGGCAAAAACGAAAATGTTCTGCCTGCGGAGCTCGGAAAAAGAGTTTGTCTTGAAATCTAATAGGAAATTGTACAATTTTCGAGTTTTGAACCGCTGCATGATTATATTATGTATTTATTAAACCATATTTTCAATTGTCACCACCTCCAAATAAAATTTGCCCTCAAGCGCGTAGATTTTCACCAATAATAATCTTGAACTTCATTTTTTTCTCGAGGGCTGCGCCCCCGAACCCGCATCCCTTTTCATTGTCGCATGACTACTTTGGGTTTATCAAAAGGATGGGGTCCCAAAAGACGACTGCGCCGTGGGGCCCCTCACACCCTAAAACGCGCCCCTGTATAAGGTTGAGCTGAAGCAAACGCATACACACTTGTATATTATAACAAGTGAACTCATTGTAATCAATCAAAAACTGACTTCAAAGGGTATTTCGAGCGTGTTTTAACAAAAATAAATGGTTCTCATCGAGTACTTTTACAAACAAGCGTACTCTGTTTGAATTATCATCTATCACATTAAATTTAGTTTAACTTCGATCAGCAACGAAGCAAATCGAAGAAAATCGCACAAGAACTTACTTTGATTTATTACGTGCAGTCGGCAACTTATGTTAAACTCTCATCCTATCACAGTCCCATATCAAAAGGCACCGTCAAGTCATTGAGTGTGGCAGACATCTATTTCTATGGTCAAATCAAAGGCCTGGCTATAACTCGGCTGAAAGGGCGTTGTAGACAAGGACAATTGAATCAATAACTAGGAATCTACGGAAAAAATATTTTTAATGAACATTATATTTAAAACAATTCCAAGAAACCAAGATCTCACTCAGATAAACGCATTTAAAGTTATGTATCTAGCGGCAATTAGATGAGGATAATGGCTGGAGATGGGGAAACCAAAATTCTACACCACCTAGCTTGCACTTGCTCTTTGTCACTGTCCAAAAAAATCCCTAGCTGACATGGATACCTTGGTCTAGAATGTGTCTTGAAGGCCGAGCACTCCAGGCTCGCCAATCTTATCGCATTTGACGTAATCTGCGCTTACACAAAAATGCTCGTAAAACAGAGAGGATTATAGCAGCCGAGATTGTTTTGAAAATTAATGAATCATTCGCAGCCAGAGATGCGGTTCAAGCTGACATCTGATCAGTTTTCAGAGAGGAATCGATTGGTGTTATTGAGAACTTCGAATTCCAAAAAAATACACGTTTTTATTATTTGAATGGAGATGTGGAAAAAATTCAAAGCACTCGTAAAACTCAAGTCTCTTACTCATTGGACATTTACATAACCCACAACAAATCGGATATTTTGCTCGCAAGTGTCGTTAGCCAATTACTACCAGAGAGAGTGAACCTTTTTCTTAAATTGAGAGGCTCTTATGCCTTCTTATACACAGTGAGAGGGAAGATAAACGTTAAAAGATTGCTCAGCGAGCGAACCTCCTTGGGACAGGGGCTGAGCTCAGGTGACTCCCAAGTCTTACTCTATACCTAAACAGCTTGTCTCTAAAGGTCAGAGGGAAAAACACGTGCTTTTTTGGTAATTATTGTGGTGGGTATACTGGATGATAGATCTTGGGCGAGGCACAACGACAGTTTTTAATACAGTAGGTATACGATTTTTCTTGCTCGTCGCGTTTTTTATTGAAATTTTTCTCGTGCGGTCTTGTCGTTGAACGCATGCAGCTCTTCGTGACAAGTACACGCATATCGTGCATGTCACATGTAATGAGTTTGCTAGCATGAGGCAGTCTTCGTTGATTTGCTGTGAGCTTTAACCAAATACCAAGCGCAGCTCAATGAATCCACGTTTTATCGTTTCAACAACGACGAACACGAGTTTTTCTTCACCAAAAACGTTTAAAACCCACACTCCAGGAAGACACATTTTGAGCACATGGATTACTGGATTCATTAATTGCTACATTGTAGAATTACTTGCTTCGTTAATGCTGTGTTCGTTCAATTCGATAGCATGACCCACGTTCACAATGCAGTTTCGTTAAAATATCGATTTAACAAAACTTATACCGAAGGTATATTTTAAAGTTCAAAGCCGTTAGCAGCTATGACTGCGAAGCTTTGTTCATACTTAGGTACATGTTGACATTTTCATTTTTTTTTTTTTTTTGCCTATATACGGATGAAGCTGGAAAATTGAAACCGCTACTTGTAAACCATGTGTAATTATAAGAACCACAATAAAAATAAATAAAAAAAGGAATGGAAATCGGGAGTGGAGAGGGGAAAGGGGGTATATTGATGCAAGTGACTTTTCACTGATACCCATTCAGTCAGGTGCATCTTTTGAGAAAATTTCCAGCAGATACGTCCATAAACTGCCGAGTGATGAGAAATTATTTTTTCTTGTGTCAAAAGTAAGTTTTGTACCAAATGTATTCATCGATACATGCTCATCACGGGTGAAATACTCAATTGTCGTTGGAGGACATTATTGCTGTATGGTCAGAACAAACAATTGGATAAGTGCTTGTCCGAAATTACTAGAAGATCATGTGGCTCTCGTAATAGGCGTCAAGTCCAACTGATTTATGTCTATGAAGACAGTTATAACTGTGATTGTGTTAAAGATTGTGATTGTGTGTGTTAAAGAAAATTCGCCCCATTCCCGTACCAATCTGCCCCTTTACTAATTGCAACACATTTGCAGCACTGTTCGCAAAGTGATTTAATTTATAATCAAAACAAGTTTATGAAATTTTATAACAAAGTGTGCCATAATACACATTTCTTCAAAAACCAGAAAGTCTGCTAAATGTACCAATGTGCCCTCTCTCAGCTTATGTCGTCTATGAATAATATTCTAATATTCACCGTCAACGTTACATGCAATATTTACTTTTTACTCTGCAAAGCGATATATATACTAAACTAAACTAATAATACTAAACTAATATATCATTTTAATTTGCAATGGTTTTAAATAAATGGGCTTTGGTGAATGGTAATAGCGCCTTCTGCATAAGTTACCCTAAAAGTGTGACCCAAAGTATGACCAGTGGCATATGCCAATTGCTTATATAAATCAATAAACATACGCAAATCAAAGAAAAAGGATCCGTCCTCGATCTGAATTCGCCTATAAAACTCTCGATGAATAGCACAAACTTGTTTATAATAACGGGCGTGTAGGAGCCCAAAATAGCCCATCTGGTTCGGCGTACGGGCGCGGGCACGGGCCAAGTCACATGCCCCCACCCGTGCCACTCGACGCCGCCGCCGTCGCCGCCGCCGCCGCCGCCGCCGACGACGACGACGACGACGACGACGCGACGCAAATCAGCTACCCATGTGCGCTCAGCGAACCGCCAAACCTTTATTGTAAAAATAACTCGTGTCTTTGAAATGTTTAGGGGGAGAGCTTCCTTATTATACACGAGTTATAGTAGAAATAATTTAATGACGTAAGTAGTTAATTAATGTTAATTCCAGTAATGCGTAGCATTGTTGTCCCTACATGTTTATAGATGACCCATGTGAAAAGTTAATATTATGTAGATTTTACATTTTAATGAGCGAAGGGAGAAAAACTCTGCTAGTCGCTTGTCACAATTTAGCAAGAATGTTTGTTTTCTGTTATAGTTTAGTTTGAGTGTAGCGATGATATGTTAATAACCGCCACCACAGTCTACGAGTTTCATCAGTTTGACCGTGTAGCATGTGTTATAGCTTCTGTGTGTTTACTCAGTATGTGTGTGGGAATGGTTTCGTACTTGCATTGGTAATGTCAAACTATTAACCAACATTTTAATCTGCTAACCAATGAAAAAACACCATGTAAATATGTGAGTGGCTTTGACTTTGAGCTTCTTTGAGTGACAAAAAAGATTTTTTTCCATCAAGCACAACTGAAGAATTTTGATAGTGTCACACTCGTGGATGATTTTGAATAGAATAACGTACCAAGAAATAAAAACATCCATTTAAATACCAAACTGTACCTTGGAGGGGTTGACAATGCCTCACACTATGTACTGCAAACATGCGGCAGCAGCTTATAAACACATCGTGACTTCGTCCAACAACACAAATAAGTGTTACCACCCTTTCGGTCTCAGCATAGAGCACATACACCATCAATATTCAAATAAGAGCACTACATTCCAATAAATTTATCCAGGCGGTAGTCACGAAGTTATAAGTCTACACAACAGACTAATAATAAATCCAGACTATAAGGCAGGGTAGTTTAGCACACATATTTAGTTTACATAACAATGAATGCTATAGCTCTTATTAACAGACAGGATAACAACGAAATCTTTACGGGAATGTTTTTGGCTCGTGATACCCAGCTGCAGTAGATTGACGAGATTGTTCCATTGGGTTCCAGGGCAGGGCATCTATGATAAGTGATGCCATTTGATACAAAACTGGCTATCTCCAAAAAATGGCAAAATGAGTTAGGTATACAGCATTCGATATAGATAATTATTTTCTCTTATATGCTATTAACAGTTTGTGTTTCAAATATGGCATACTCCACTAGAATTAAATGGGAGAAGTTTAGTGTTGGTTGCAAAAACAGATTTCTCCAGTGTTACACTGAATCAATCCCGGCATCGGAAAATTTGAGATGCAATTTACTCGGGAACACGAAAAATGGAGATAGCCAGTTTTGCATCTAGTTGGTTACAGGGTTTTTGCTATTTGGTTCGGACTAATCTTATTGTTGAAACAGAGTGCAAAATGCTTTGGTATACGAATTGTGTATGCTCGAATCTATGTATTATAAATATATTATGCCTATAGGCAATTGCTTATTCTAGTCCCAACAATGCATAGGGGTTACAGTAAGTTCACGAAGGTCCAGGTTTATTGTTTACATGGTTCCAAAAGTATATCAATCAAAATCCAAAGATTATTGAAAGTCCAGCGCGAGACATAGCAAAACGACAATATATATCGACCGCATGTTCCATTACCGCCTGGGAATACATAAAATGATCCATCCCCCATTCCCATTGATGCACGAACGCCGTCAGGCTAAAAGCACAGATCGCTCGGCTCGACGCCGGCCGGCGCCTCGAGATGTAAGCAACGCCGTCGACGCAGCTGAGCGGGGGTGGGGACGTCGATATCGAGCGTCGGTCCGCGCGCGACGCCGATCTCCACATAGCGGGGTCCACGCGAATCAGTTGCACATCAAGATGGAAACCCTGCCGCTCGTTCCCAACCACTAACACAAAACTACTCGTTTTGCCACTGGATTATTCATCTCGGACAAGCGCGTTTTTCGTGAAACTTTCACGTGTTTCTCTACCAAAGTCATAAAAGTTCAAGCAAATTACAGTCGGTGCTTGGTAATTTAGTTAGTGACATAGTGCATCTCGGTATCATCTGACTCGCGCGTCATTCCCCCAGCCACCCACTTTAAGGGTGCATTGAGAGGGGTTATCGTCTGCCGGCAGTCGCCATGGCAGGAAGCCTCTCGGTCGTATAGGGAAAAGCCGCTAGCGTGGCGATAGAAACCAAGGAACAACTGGTTAAGGTTTCGATTGTGAACAGTGCCCGCGACATAGAAGCCGTCGTTTGGCGTCGTCAGCAGAGAGTAATGAGCGATCAGGACGTCGATGATGTGGCTTTCCTGACAGGACGCAAACGTAAGGTTTTTATTTAGCGGACATTTTTTTGTGGGGGGGGGGGGGGGGGGGGTGGACCGGCATCTCTCTGATAATTTAGCGATTAAAATTGTTCGTTTTACGGTTGGACATTAGGTCACATTGATGTTAATGATGCGCGGTCTCTTGAGCCCAGTTATCTTTATGAAGAGCGTTGAAAATTGACTCTTGTCTACTTTTTGTAAGGTGATCGATCCCATGAGAAATGTTTTCGTTGTTGTGGTCGAATATTGATTCGTAGTTCAGGGCTATACATTTAATAGCCACATTATAGATAACCCTGCAGGCATTAGAGGGCACACAAGACAAGACATAAAACGCAATACACAAACAACACTGTTTGGACACAGAGTTTAAAAAAAATCTATGTATTTTTCACCATTCTGACACACATGCTGGACACGCTTTACACTGTTACTTGACTAGCACTTTTCACCGTGAAAAAGTTTTAAGCCACAGTATATAAAATATAAGTAAAAACAATTAGTCTGCGAGACTTGCACGCACTTTTCTTCCCTTCATTACATTCGCACATTAGTCAATCAAAAACAAATTATTATTTTTTTAAATATTAAATTATACAATTTGTCAACATAAATAGCATTGACATTATTAAATTTCCATGTCTACTATATCCTATCTTTAGCACTAGTTTTGAAAAAAACTATTTCTTTATTATTATTATTATATATTTTCATTATAGCATTGACATTATTTGTACACAAAGTGGACATGTCGGCGGCTGTAGTTCTCCTCGCATTCTTTTGGTATCCTTTCGACCAGCGCCTGAGCTCGCGTTCGTGTTTAATAAGTTCGTGTCTGTGATTAATGAGTTAGTATTTTAATAAGCGTAATGAAAGTATTAGGGACGGAGGGTGTGACCATAATCAGTCGTGGAATTAAATTAGGGCCCGATTTGTGACATTTTCCGTTTTATCAAAAAGGTCAACCCACCCCCGCTCTAACATTATGAACTCATGCTTTCGATTGTCTTACACATATACCTCTAGCACTGCTATCCGTTTCAATACATTTAGTGCCCGTCGCAACTCCAGCCCCTAACAAGAAATTGTTTTCTTGAGTTAGTTGCATATAACTGACAGAAACATCGCCAGTAGCGTATTTAAAATGATGGACAAGGTTCGTCAGAATCAGAATAGGACATGGCTGCGAAAATTAAGCCATATGATGAGAACGCCAGAGTGATTATCATCGTGATTGGCCATTTTAAATGATTGAAAATTGAAATGGCGAGTTATGAAATCATTTATAGGCGGCCACTGGCCAGAAGCAATAATACGACCCCCAAACAATCCCAAAAGAGCCAATGCAAGGAGGCCAAAAATTCAAACTCTTGTCGTTGTTTTGTCTATAATAAACAGTGTGTTCGAAAACACTTCCAATTGATTTGCTGGTGGATGTGATGTGAGAGCTTAAAATCACCTCTGTTTACTAACAGATGAGCAGTCGAACTACGTCACTGGCAAAAAAAACATGGCTGCTGACAACTAACCTCAAAATCTCAAAATCATTTTCGAGTTAGTTAATTATATGTCTGCAGAAAGTTTGAAAAATTACCGAAAGGTAATCCTATGTATGTTTCTTCGTCAAACTGCATATAAATTTCACTATCATTGACCATCAAAATTACAGGTCATTTCCCATTTCATATTTTTTCCCGCCACATCACCTCCGCCTGTGCTCGGTGTGCAAAGGCTAGAAGCACGGCACGGCACGGTTTCACATCAACAAAATATTTAGCCACGCCCACTGATGTGCCGAGTTTACGAACAACTTCTAGGCTTTCGGTGGATTAGAAGGAGTTTACGAACACACTGAAGGTCATTGAACATTTGTTTCCTGCTTCCCGCTTTACAAAACCTAAAACGTGACCATTTTCCGGTGCCCTGTCCCACCAGGGGAGAGTCCGGCGAACGCTGGCAAGAAGGCGCACCTCCACGGCGAACACCACGAGCACCATGGGGTAGCCGCGTGCTCTCAGAAGCGCGCGCTGATCGTGGCAACTGCAGTGTTCGCTACCCTCTTCGTCGCCTCGCTTGTCATCGCATTCGCTGGCCCGCAGACGGGTGAGTTCAAGGGCCATGAGGAGGGCGTTAAAGGGGGCTTTGGACTGGAAGATCTATGTATCTTACGATGTCGCAGAAGGCGATTGTCATGAGGAGGGCGTTAGGAGGCTTTGGACTGGGAGATCTTTGTTTCTTACGATGTCGCAGAAGGCGATTGTCACGAGGAGGGCGTTTAGGAGTTTTTGAACTGGGAGATCTTTGTTTCTTACGATGTCGCAAAAGGCGATTGTCACGAGGAAGGCGTTAGGAGGCTTTGGACTGGGAGATCTTTGTTTCTTACGATGTCGCAGAAGGCGATTGTCACGAGAAGGGCGTTTAGGAGGTCTTGAACTGGGAGATCTTTGTTTCTTACGATGTCGCAGAAGGCGATTGTCACGAGGAGGGCGTTAGGAGGCTTTGGACTGGGAGATCTTTGTTTCTTACGATGTCGCAGAAGGCGATTGTCACGAGGAGGGCGTTAGGAGGCTTTGGACTGGGAGATCTTTGTTTCTTACGATGTCGCAGAAGGCGATTGTCACGAGGAGGGCGTTTAGGAGTTTTTGAACTGGGAGATCTTTGTTTCTTACGATGTCGCAAAAGGCGATTGTCACGAGGAAGGCGTTAGGAGGCTTTGGGCTGGGAGATCTTTGTTTCTTACGATGTCGCAGAAGGCGATTGTCACGAGGAGGGCGTTTGGAAGGCAGTTAAAGGTAGTTGGTTTAATTTGTGGTGAGGAAAGGGGCTTTGTACCAGTTTGCATTTATCTGATTCTAGCAAATAATTTTTTACAGAGTCAGGGGCACCTGGAGTCAGGTGCAAGGGGCACCTGGTAGATAGTAATGAAATCATACATTTATTTCAGGGTTAACCACAAGTAGTGAGGGACTTGTGAAGAGGGGGGGGGGGGGTTGAAAGGGTGCTCTTGTTTCTCCCTGGGGGAGCGGAGTGTCGAACCCATGGCCTCCCCACCTCCGCCAGCAGTAGATCTAGTATTAACTATTTCGTAATGTGTTCAGTCTTTGCCTCGAAACCACAAGTCGGAAGTTACAGCAAGGGCTTTGTTTACGTATTGGTGCGGTCACATTAATTAACCATTCTTTGGTTTGGCATCCTCTCACACGCGTGCTTGGCGCTTGCACGCATGTGCTCGCAGTGCAAGGTGCAATAGAGAGACTGCTCGCAGTGCAAGGTGCAATAGAGAGACTGCTCGCAGTGCAAGGTGCAATAGAGAGACTGCTCGCAGTGCAAGGTGCAATAGAGAGACTGCTCGCAGTGCAAGGTGCAATAGAGAGACTGCTCGAAGTGCAAGGTGCAATAGAGAGACTGTGCACGCAAATTGCAAGGTGCAATAGAGACTGCGCATGCAGTGCGCGCGGATTCACGAAGCCGTGTTTACGTTTACTCTTGCATGAGAATCAGGACAGGTGGTTTTTCTGACGTTTTTTTGCGTCAAAATGACGGTCCACATTTGTATGGCTTTTAGTATTATTTATATTATTGTTTTATCTTTAACTGAGGACGACTGCACCAGATTGTCAGGTAAATAATCTTTTGAATTTGATGTAAAAATCTTTTTATTAACAAATTATGAATTTTCTTCATTTTCTCGTGTAACGAAAAACGGTGCCTACTACATACTACATACGTCGCGAAAGGGGATGTCGAAAAGGGGATGATATTTTCTACTAGGTAGATACCTACCAGGACGAGTGAGAGTAACAATTTCTCAGTGGGTGGGTGAAGATCAGTATTTTATTTCAGTACCTAATGATATTCCAGTTCCATAGGTTATAGTGGCTGTCAGATATTTATGTCTCCCTGTAGGGAGGGTGGTGATGGGCGGGAAAACTAAACTCCCACTTTCCCACTTGTTGAACAGGAGAGGAGAAGGTTTTGTGTTTATAAAGGTTATCAAGTTATGGTTGACTGGCTAGCCAAATGGGGCAAGAAATAGCTGCACGGTTAAGACCCATACTCTCCATTAATTACCTTTAGTTTTCATAAAGGAATATATTTATCAAATTAACACTGATGAGACCTGAAAACTGAACATTAAAGCTAAGCCTGATAAAATACTTAAAACTGACTGTTGCTTGCAGACTGCCCTTGTGCTGGTGAGAAGCCAGGTAACTTGGATGAGTTTGGTACGGGCAACTCTTCTCGGCCGCGTATCCCGATCGCGACCAATGGTGAGATCTTCCCGTGGAACAACGTACGCTTGCCGAGCTTCGTTCGACCGATTCGCTACAACATCACCATACATCCGAACCTCACCACCCTCGATGTCAAAGGTAAACCTACCTGTATAAAAGCAACACCTTGCAGACAATGATGTTTTGTATAGTTAATCTACTTTTTTTTAAACTCATTGTAGTTCCCATTCAATGAATGTGATTCTTGTAGGTTCCTACCATAAAGCGTGCAAAAAGCGCTAGGTATTTTTATTTCTGTAGATAATGTATAAAATACTTATTTTCTTCTAGGTCAAGTCACCATCGAATTTGTGGTCGACAAAGAGACTAATTACCTAGTCTTCCACAGCAAGAACTTGACAATTACGGAAAAGGTACAAATTCACTTTTACATTTGATTTGCACTCATTTTAAATGGAACTGAGAAGTAGAATAATTTATTTTCCTGCATCTAGTTGATATGTTATTCACCTAAATTATTTGTCTTTAAATTATTTGAATCATTTTTGTAACATGTTCTTTATTAGGATGATCTGGTCCTGGTATGGTGACTGATTTTTTTCTCACTACTGAATTTCTCTCGTTGAGCAGAAGGTTCAAAATGGCAAGGGCTACCAACTGACCATCACTCGCATGCTGGAGTACACCGGCGCCCAGCAGGTCTACATGGAGATCAAGGAAAAGTTCCGCCGGCGAGGAAACTACACCCTGACGCTGCGCTTCAACTCGCGGCTTTCCACCGAGCTTGAAGGATTCTATCTCAGCAGCTACATCAACAAGGAAGGGGAGAAAAAGTAAACATTTAAAAACTTACAATTTTTGCAGCTAGGTCAACAAACTAAGGCAAATTGAGCAATTCACATTACGGAATAGGTAGGTACTTAATAATAAATTCTTATTGTCTTAAATCTATGGATAGTTACAGACATTTACAGAATAGGTACCTAATATAAAACAAGAATTGTGTCCGTTAAAAAACATACCTACTATCAAGGTTCCAAGTTAAATTGGCTCCATTAATTGGGTACAAAGGAAGCTGGCGGAAAATTTCTATCTCGAATTTTCATGTGAGGATTGTCACAATATCTGTTTATCTCACCTTTCAACTGAAATTAGATCAAACTGCCTCTGAAATGGCTCTACATAGTCACTACTCCCTAACCCCAGCTTGTGCATAACAGAAAATTAAGGGAATTTAGTACCAAAGATATCACCCATTTAACACATCTCCTTACGGATAATCTTTGTCCTAGATATCTGGCCACGACCCATTTCGAGCCAACTTACGCGCGGTCAGCATTCCCTTGTTTCGACGAGCCGCAGTTCAAAGCGCGCTTCAAGATGTCCATCTTCCGCGACCGCTTCCACATAGCGCTGTTCAACATGCCTGTCGTTGGCACCGAGGATGCGGGCTTCTACATGGGCACTGGACTCGTGAGTTGCACGCCAATAATGATGTTATAAATTTCAGTTCACCTGCAACAAGGACAAATTAATAAGGTTTTAATAAATTATGCACTAGTAGGTACCACCATGCTAGGCTAAATTTATGAGATTTTTTTAAAGCTAAACTATCAAATCTAATGAAAGAAGGACATCTATTGTCATACTCATAGGTATCATAGCCTACAGAAAGAGGTAAAGGGGCTAAAATGGTTATTTTATCCAGAATTCCAACAACTTTGAATTCGGCTTGAGATATAAAAAGTCTGAACTCAATTTAAAAGACTTGAGATAAATAATAAAGAAAAAAGTTCACAACTGTGACTTAATGTTTCTAAGTTTGCACAACAAAGGCTACAAAAAGTTGATCAATCGGTCGAAACCATTGCGCTGACGTTCCATTTCCGCGCGGCCAGTTGCGCGATGACTTCCAGGAGTCGGTGGAGATGAGCACGTACCTGGTGGCGTTCGTCGTGTGCGACTTCAAGCGCGTGTCCACGCAGACCGAGCGCCATGTGTCGGTGTCGGTTTACGCGCCCGACGACCTCATTGCGCAGGCCGGCTTTGCGCTGCGCACTGCCGCCGACATCATGGACTACTACGAGGAGTTCTTCGGTGTGCCATATCCGCTGCCCAAGCAAGGTATGGCCGCCTGTAGTAGTCTCCATTGAGTCAATTGTGACTAACTTGACCATCCATTGTCTTGTCCCCTATTGCATAAATACAAAAACTGTGTTTCACTGCTTTAAGTGCTACGTATTAAATCATTGTTGAACAAAAGAATCTAGTAGGTAGTACCATTATAAGTCTACTTGTTAGTGTTTAATTTTAATTTAAGCAAGGTCATTTCCATGTTGCAATTGCAAATGCTGGGAAACGTCTTACAATGTAATGCTGACTCCATAACCAGGTATTTATCATTCCTTCAAAAAACCTAGTAAACCATATCTTCCAACCGCAGACTTGATTGCGATTCCGGACTTTGCGGCCGGCGCGATGGAAAACTGGGGCTTGATCACATACCGCGAGACGTCGATCCTCTACGACGAGGAGGAAACATCGGCGGCCGCTCACCAATGGGTGGCCATCGTTGTGGCACACGAACTCGCTCACCAGTGGTTCGGCAACCTGGTCACCATGAAGTGGTGGAACGACCTCTGGCTAAACGAGGGATTTGCTTCATACCTCGAGTATCTCGGCGTCGATCGTGTCAAGCCTGACTGGAAGATGATGGAGCAGTTCATATTGGACAAGACGCAGCCGGCGTTGAACCTGGATGCGCTGGCAAGCAGCCATCCGATCAGCGTCGAGGTACATGACCCAATGGAGATCGAGGCCATCTTCGACACAATATCGTACAGCAAGGTAATTGGGACTACAATTCGTATTGAGTTAGTGATCAACAAAGTGGTTGACTTCTGAGACAAGATTTTATATAATACCATCTCCTAAGAAATTATAATTTAAGTATATTGTTTTTCTGTACATTTACCCACACTTTGATAAAAAGGATGTATCATATTCATATCAAATGTAATGAAAAATTCAAAATAGTCAATGGATTTACTTGCTAACAGATTTGACGACTTTTTTGATAATCCAGAAAAAAATTATTTAGAGCCCTTAATAATAGTTAGGTGTTCTCTTTCTGTACACATCAAGTAGCCTGTAATATTTAGCCTATTAATGTCTAATTAATATCAAGTTGATGAACATGATTGTCTGTGGTTTTCCCATGCTTGACATAACAAGTGAATTTTAGTGTGATCTGTCTAACGCATTGTTTTTCTCACTCAGGGCGCTTCGATCCTATACATGCTGGAACAGTTCCTGCACCAGGAGACCCTGCGCAGCGGTCTGAACGACTACCTGCTGACGCACCAGTACGGCAATGCGGAGACCAAGGACCTGTGGGCCGTGTTCAGCAAGCACGCGAACCAGTCGGTTGGGGTCAAGACCGTCATGGACACCTGGACTCAACAGATGGGTTTCCCGCTCATTTCGCTGTCACGAGAGGAGAACACCATCATCGTCACGCAGAACAGGTAGCGATCAAATTGTGTGAACGACTGTCAAAGCTCTAGTATTTACAGATCAGGGCATTGATATTGGTTATTGTAAAGGATGAGATTCAAAACTAAAAATTTTCGTAGCATTGATTACCAGACTCATTTGGATTCTTTTTAACAATATGGTTTTGTCTGGAAAAAAGACGGCTACAAGTTGCAACTTGCTTAGTCAGGCTATGTCATGCTAATATCGTGACACGCTTGCCTGCTGCAGGTTTCTACTGACTGCCGACATGAACTCCGGCAACGGCAGCAAGGGAATGGGGGAGGAGGAGGAGGAGCCCGTCTCGCCGTATGGTTACCGCTGGTTCGTGCCACTCAGCTACTACACTGACCAGAACAACACCGTCGACCACGTCTGGCTCAATCTCACCGATGGTATGCATCTGTTGGCTCGGATTCCAAAGATTGCTCTAAACTTAACGATATTTGAAATAGACAGAAAAAAATCAGTCTGAATCGTCAAGTATACTACAAGCAGGGCATCAAACCTGTACCCTAACCAGAATAATTTGAAAATTTTGAAATCGCAAACTAGAAGGTGTTCGTATTGTTGATTTTTTTTTAATGTATCAATTTTGTGCTGTGTTACAGAGAAGTTTGAGGTTGACGACGATGTTCGTTGGGTAAAGGCGAACGTGAACCAGTCAGGTTTCTACCGCGTGAACTACGACGAGGCCATGTGGTCGGCCATCATCGCCGCGTTGCACAAGAACCACTCGGTGTTCAGTCCCGCGGATCGGGCGGGGCTCATCGACGACGCGTTCACGCTCTGCAGGTGCGACACAATTTGTCTCATTCTCTCTCATACATTTAGAGTGGTTTCACCATTCATACTCTTAGGGCTAGCAAAACCATGACTTGCTGACTGTTTAAGAAATTTATGTGTAATAGTATTAGTACTAATAGTATTTGTAATATTACTTCAGTTTTTAGGAATATGTAACAGTATTTGGAGGGTATCAATTCTTGGGTTTTAATTAATTACTTTTTAATTAGAATACCTATTGACAATTGATTGTTTAAACTTAAAAGTACCGACCTACCATGTCCTTTGATGTATGTAACAAATTTTGGTTAACTTTTAGCAGTCAAGAATTATAACAGAAGAAAGGAATGAAACAAATGGAACCATTCTGAGATAAGAACCTCGACTCTATTTACTGTCAAGCGCTCTGACCATACGGAAACATACGGCATATTTCTATGCTCTGACCATCTGGGTTATCCAGACACTCGATTCTCTCAATAAGCTGGATAAGACACGTTCACCACGAGACATGCTGACCGCTGTTTCGTTCCCCCAGGGCTGGAGTGCTCAACGCCACCGTCCCGCTGGAACTCTCGCTGTACCTGCTGCGCGAACGCGACTATGTGCCGTGGGCGACGGCGCTTGACCACTTCCAGTCGTGGAGCAAGCGGCTGTCCGAGTCCAAGGCGTACAAGCTGTTCCTGGAGTACATGCGCACGCTGCTCGCTCCAATCACCAAGTTTGTCGGCTGGGAGGACAAGGGACTGCATCTGCACAAGTGAGTTTGTTCTTGGTTATGCTTATGATTTATAAAGCATCCGCTACGTGGATAATAGATCTTGAAGATCGGCGATGTATACTGGTTCATGTGTGTATATCTGTGGAAATGATAATCCTACCTGTATCCTTACAAATTTATAATTCCTTCTTTCTCAGAAAATTCGAAATTTATTTGTTTCCAATTAATAAATGATAAATTAATCCACATGAATATGATTTATCTTCTCCTACTGAGTGTATGTATCTACCAATGCACCAATGCACCAATGTTTGTATCAGACTGATGCGTTCGGACATCCTGGCTTCGGCGATCTTGTGCAACGTGAAGGCGACTGTCAAGGAGGCACAGGCCAAGTTCCAGTCGTGGATGGACAAGGGCACGCGGATCCCACCCAACCTCCGCGAAGTCGTCTATGCTGCAGGTAAATTAACGCAAACCGAGACAGAGCCTATCTCCTTGATGAGTTCTTGTGTGGTCAAACTTGTGAGGCAAAATTGTTTGCTTTCTGAAGACTGGAGACAGAAGTTTCTGGAGATATGAATAAGAATCCTTCAAGATTAGGCTACCTGGACAACATGCTCCCCACTGTGGCCTGCTGGCTTAAGACCAGACCAACAATCCCAAAAACAGGATTCGTAATTCACGGATAGATTTAGCAACAGAACTTTGGGATGAATTGGATGTAGACCAGACACGTAGCATAATATGTGGAATGTAAGGATATCTATGGAATTATTTGTTAAATTTATGCTTATTTCATAGGTATTTTATTCACTCTAGCATATACACACTCTTAAAAACTACATTTACAACCACTTTTAACAAAACTTATTTTTTTAATGCTTACCTACATTGCTTATCATAATAAATCTAACCTTTACCTAATTGCACCGCCAGGCATCAAATACGGCAGCGTCACCGAGTGGAAGTTCTGCTGGTCGAAGTACAACAGCACGGGCGTTCCCAGCGAGCGCAAGCTGCTGCTGAAGGCTTTGGGTGTCGCTTCTGACCCGTGGATTCTACAACGTTACCTGCTGTCGACGCTTGATCGAACGCTCATCAAGCCGCAGGACGTGAAGACTGTGCTTGCTGTGGTCGCAGCCAACCCCGAAGGCCAGCTGCTTGCATGGCGGCACCTCAAGGCACACTGGCAGTACATGCAGACCATGTTCGGCAACGGAACATTCACGATGGGTGGACTCATTTCCGTCGTCACGTCGCACTTCTCGACCGAGTACGACCATCAGGAGGTGAGATACTTATTCTTAGATAGGTAAACATTGGCTGCGTTGGGGTAATTTTTTTATGCTGATTAAACTTTGTTTACGCATACATGTTATGGCCGTTCTAATAGTTTATTGGCATAAAAAGATTACGCCAGCTCAGGCACTCACATGTACAGGCACATATGTATTAGTTACGACTTACGGTGTTCACATTGATGTATCCTTTAGTTACGAAATATTAGTTGTTTTATGTGTGTTTTTTGGAGTAGAGCTCAATCTAAACCTATAAAACTCTGTAAAAAAAGTGTTTTAAATGCAATTGCTGGTTGCTGTGTACATAGTCAAGTGATGGTTCTAATGTGTTTCCCGAAGGTGGCGTCATTCTTCAAAGACCTGAACGTTGGCTCGGGCAGCCGTGTTCTCAAGCAGAGCCTCGAGACGATCCGACTCAACATCTACTGGGTCCAGCAAAACGAGGAGACCATCTTCTCCTGGCTAAACAGCTTCTCCAACCGTCAGACATAGTCACACACTATTCTCCTAGATCTGGTACTAACTCGTTCTGTATCGGAGTCTGCGAGCAAAGCAGATTGATCTGCTCATTAGCGATCTAATTCAGTTGGATGCAGCCTGCTTGCTATTTCACATGATTCCTTTACGTATTTCCTTATTTGCTGTTGCAATTTGAACGGTCTATAAATCAAGCTGAAACTCGGGCCTTCAACGGCCTGACAAAGGTAATACAATTATTACTATTTTAGTTTGATACAACTCTTCAATAAAGTGCATGTCGTTAACCTGCAAGAACTGGCCTGAACTACATGCGGTTTTTATTGGGAATTGTTGTTCTAGTCACTAAAAAAAAAAAAATGTACCTATCCATTTCAAAATCCAACGCTCTGATTAAAAGTTTTCCAAGATTCTTCGTCAAGGAAGGTATGGCTCTTTCGATAATTGATAATGTGTGGACATTACCTATCAAAGAACACGTAGCCTTAGGCCTTAGCCCTCTAGGTTCAGTGGTCTTTGCCGTTACAATGCCGTTTAATTGGCTAGTGATATGGTGTAAGTGAAAAGGGTGGGTTTTTCTACAGAGGAAAGTTTTTTCACTTTGTATCGTGCTCGTGAGTTGTGAAACTGTAACACGTAAACGTGCGTTGGTTGTGCTGTGGTGGTTTTCAATGGGGTGTACGTGCAATAATGTTTTGTAAATTGTAAATAGGAAAAGGCCAAATTGAATTCAGATTACACTTCGATTTTGTGATCAGATCAGAAAGTAATTATCTTTAAGTCTTATTATCTATGTGTGTATTCCAAGGCTTCAATTGTTGGTAAGTGTGGCCTTATATAGGTTGCATTTGTACCATATCAATCTACATACTATTATAAAATATACTATATTTTAATAAATATATCATAGATTAACAAAGTAATACATGTACTCTAATGTAATTTTACAGCAAACAATATTTGGCCCCATTTACAAATAATTAAGAAATTACTAGCAAAAGCTGCTGTGCAAAATATTGTTTCAGTTTGTCATAATTTCATAATAGTTGATTGCAAACCTTTTGCATATTTGGTAGAATACCTAACTTTCAATTATGATACAAATATTTAGGTTTGTGTTGAATTAGTTAAACCATCACTTCCTTTTCCTACATTAAAATTTTCTGTCTAATCTTTCTCTTATATTTTGTAATATTGTATTTCCAAATAACAGATTGCCAAAGGTAACATCATACTATAGTATGATATTAATAAATAGAAGTTGCGTTGATAATTGAATTTCGTAGCATTACTGGTTTTAATATTCCATCCGCATTGGCACGCACAGTTACATTTGCTGTAGTTAATCTAAAAAGAGATCAAATACCCAAAAATTCAATAATTGGGTATTGATATTTTTATTCGTTTACTTTTTTGGGTCTTTTATTATCTCTAGGTAAATATATAAAAATTATATATATAATATAGCATTTACAAAAATTGTATTTAAGTACTAATCAATAAATCTGTATTGAATGGTGCATTTTCAAAAATTGTTATGTGCAAAAAAAAAAGTACGTAGGTACCACATTAGTACCTAGCAGCCTGTACTAATATAATACTGATTTTGTTCATTTTATTAAAATTTAACCTGATACTTTTCTTTTATGTCTGAATTCAGCAGTATACAGCCAATAATCTGTGATATAAGCACGTACCTATAGGCTTCATTATTTAATCTATGCTATAGGTATGTTCGTGTGTGGAGCGTTGTGCAAAATCGCCTTTTAATTGACTGTGGGTGCAAAGATTTTTGTTAAAAACATTGATCTGGTGATAGGGCATTTGGCGTGAAAACAGGTAATTTATTTTGGTAATTTCTTCTTGAAATTGGGAAACAGGTTTTAACAATAATAAAGAACCTGCTATTTGTGTTTGTAAGTGTGATTTCCACAAGATCAAGATTATTTCTTCATTTTTTTAGATATTTCCATGAAATTTTAAGATTGTGATACATTTAATATTCTGCAGTGTGTGGCAAGGTTTTCGGGACAGTCTGCCCAAAAATGGGCTCTTTTTTGCAAATATTTTCTCAAATGTTTATTTTTCCTTGATTCTAGTTTTCCATTTTACAGAGCATTTTTTCCTATTGCGGATCCCAAAAACCGCAGGCCAATTTGACACCCGGGGCACCTTCGGGGGTCCATCTTGACTGCCAGCCAACTCCACGAGCGTGGACCCGGTACATTAAGGCGTCCCACGGGTGGTGTCTCTGGGGCACCGAGACTGAAAACCAGGACTGATGCACGACCGCTGAGTTTTTATAGCACTTTAGATGTATAGCAGTTGGTTGTTGTGCATTTCCATACAGGGGCGGAACCACGATTCACGGGCCCGTCCGCAGATCTGGCTGAGAAGGCCCCCCCCCTCAAGACAACAGGGGCTGGAGCCACCGAGAAAATTTGGAATCATGGTCATTTTTTCGAGTGAATCTATGCGTTTTAATCTATTTCAAACTGCGACAGATTTGGAAAAGCAGCTCGATTATTTTCATTTTGCAATCAGCAGGCTAGACCCTTGCCTGGAAATTTTGATTCAGATCACAGCATACGATACTTTCAAAATGTAAATCACTAAAGGGTCCTGTCTTTTATAACTGCTCACATGGGTGCATTCTAATGATAAGTATTGACGATGTTTTTCTTTATAGCTTTGTTATTTTTTCTGTTATTTTTTACCCTGCACTATCTATATCAAGAGGGGTCCTCGGGGTACGAAATTCGATGAGGCCTGATACGGGGCCCCCCGCGTACTTGGTCAGTCTGCCTCACACATTGTATATTTGCAGTGAAGTGGGAAACAAGGAAACATAAAACTAAAAGTCTTGCATAAAACTAAAAGTCTTGCATAAAAAAGTTCATGAGTGTCTGATTTAAGTTCGTCCGACGGGCCCCCAAGGGAAGTGGACGGGCCTGGGCCCGCCCGCGGCCGCGGGCGACTAGTTCCGCCCCTGTTTCCATACCTATCTAACTTTTCTACATAGCAGATGCAAATGAGCAATATGGAATAGAAGTAAAGCACTTTGGTTGTGTATCACTTTTCAGTCTGTGATAACTTTATTTAATTTGTATTGCAGTTGTTTTGTATGGTATAACTGTTTCAGCGTTCCCATATGTGAGAACTCTTATCAAAAAAGCTAATGGATGGTGTAATATAATATATTTTTAATAGCTAGCTATTTCACAGCATTTCTGGGCTAAGGATTTAATATTCAAGTTAATATACTACAATTTGATTATTTCTTCCAATATTTAACATATTTCAAGTATGCCTCCTATGAGGAATCCAATTATTTTGAGTTGCCACTTTCTGGGATCTCATATACCCTACCAAAGAGTAGAATGATTTAATTTGTATCATTACCATAAAAAATTGTATTTATTAATACCATTATTTACCATTTTACTTTTTACCAATGGTAAAAGAATCGAAATGATACTTTACTTGGTAAAGTTAGGCTAACACTAACCATACCATTATCATTACCATTAAAAATGGTATTTATTATTACCATTTCTTACGATTTTACCCTTTACAAATGATAAAAGAGTCGAAATGATACTTTACTTGGTAAAGTAAGGCCATCATTAATCTATGGTTAGGCTAACACGAACGAAAGCCATGGAAAACCCGCGGTTATTTCAAATATTGAGTTCCTATGTTTGCTACTAGATGCTATTTAGAACTGTTTATTCAACACACATATGCCATATGGAAACCTTTTGACAGTCGCGATGGCTTCGTCAGCAACTGCAACCCCTTTTACTCCTGACAAGAAGCACAGCGATCGAGAAAGGTAAAGTTATAGAAAATAAGATGCATGAAGACCTAACTTATGCACTTTCTTTTTTATACTGATTTAACAACTATAATTTTGCCTGCAACATCTACGGTTTCGAATTCTATCACCCTCATAACCAAACTTTTTTACGAGTAGTGTACCTACTTGTTGCAATTTAATATTTTCTTTTAAGATAGGTACTTGTCTAATATTTCAGATGGGTATGCATTTACCCGGCCTACATTAACAGCAGAAAAACTTTGGCTCAAGGCAGGAGGATCCCTAAAGATAAGGCCGTCGAGAACCCGACCTACCAAGAGATTCGTGATGTACTAACTGCCGCTGGGATGCGAGTCGGAGTTGAAAACAAGTTATACAGCCGCGAGAGAAGCAAGGAAATGGCGTTCATTGGAAGAATAAGAGTTCAGCTTAAAGGGGATGATGGCACCCCATTGAATCCCAACTTACCTACTCGTAAGTGCAAGGAATATTTTTCGTGCGGATGCTATAAATAGTGGCATTGCCATAGTTAAAGCTGCTCACCAATTTGATTTTTAGAGTTTATATGTTGTGGAGAATACAAATCACTGAGACTCTGCATTTACAGAAGTTTAAAAAAAAATTTGGGCTGAACAATTACTTATTTTCTAATTGTGCTTAGTCTCCGTGACATATATGCGGATGAATGCTAATAGCGGCAGCACGCGCAAGGCTGCGATGCCGCTTGCCGAGGCTGGCCATACCGAGTTCTGTGGATATCTTGAAATCTTGTCCATTGTGTAAATGGTAAAGCCACCGTGCAGTATGAACCCAACATTTTAGCAAATAGAATTTCCTGAATTATTAAACAATTAACTTCACTGAAAATATGCAGTTGAATGCGTGCTGTCGCTGCCAGCGTTCAAGTTATCAGGCACCCAGCACCGAAGAATAGAGAAAACGTAAATGTGTTTGTATTAGCCAACATTCCTCAAATGTGAGTGAAGTTTATCTGATAACAATTAAAAATTTTTTGCAGGGGATTCTCTTTTCCTGCATTTGGGCCAAACGATTCCTAAGCTGAAGACCCGAAGCGGCAAATCGAGTGGCACTTCCGAGCAACAACAGTCGAGCAGCTCTGGATCAAAGAAGAAAGGCAAGGGCAAGCGGTGATTGCCTTAGCGTTCTTGCCTCAGCCCTACTTGGGAATGGTACCATGTACTACAATTATTGCTTCTTTCGTTTTTGATTTACTTTATCTGGAATAAAATTTTTGAATATAGAATTATTTTTTGCTTTGAATAATATGGGGCTGGATGCTTGTTGGTTCCTGCTGGGGATACCCTGGGTGACTGTCTTGATGTTGTGGAGTTTTGTGCGGGAAGGGATAAACATAGAAGAAATGCTAAAACAAAGCACTGTTGTGATCCTTAATGATTGAAGCTTCTACCTAGGTACCACTAAGTGTTGATAAATAACATTCAGCCTTTTGGAACCGTACTCTACTCTACCTATGGTGGAGCATTGATAGTGTGGGCCCAGATCCACAAAGCAGAGTTTAGACTTAGCCCTCGGCAAAAGATGATGGACAGCAAATAACAGATGGACATTTGCAGATTTCAGGGGTAGTCACCATGGTGATAACAAACTTACCCCTGGTTTAGTGTAGTACGGTTTTGCTCTGTTTGAAAAGACTTTCGGTCCTAAAAAGGACCTTGGTCGACGTTTCGTCGGCGGTGGCGCCGACATCTTCGGGACTGGTCTTGGCCGACATCTTCACCAGTCCTGAAGATGTCGGCGCCACCGCCGACGAAACGTCGACCAAGGTCCTTTTTAGGACCGAAAGTCTTTTCAAACAGAGCAAAACCGTACTACACTAAACCATCAATTTGCGGCTCTGAAACACTTCGCCATTCCAAACTTACCCCTGTTTTTACTCTAACCTGGCTTTGGGGATCCAAGCCAAGATGAGCAACTCAATGAGGGTGCATTGGACGAATGTACATATCTTTATACTTGCCAGTGGTGTAGTCGAGGGTGTTAGCGGGTATATGCCGTATACCCAACAAACTTTTGACGCTGAGCGTATACCCAAAAAACAAATACAGAGTATACGTCAGTAAATCATATTTGCAAAACTTTACATTAAGTATGTTTGGTTGTCCAGTTCATATCAAGATGCAATGTTGTTATTAACTAGATTTCGGTTTTCGTTGTGACGTCATAATAGGCAATCATGCAGTAAACGAAATCTAGCCTGGACAAACAAACGCAAGAAATCGAGTTATCATCTCGTGGACAACCAAACAGAGCTAATGTTTGAAACTCTATTTATTATGGCAGGAAATTTGAAACAAGGATTCCCTAACTGATATACATGGTTGATTTGCCCAAATTTACATTAGGATGTCTTAGCATGCAGCAATTGCTGGATACGTACAAAATATTGAGCTAAAGAATCCCTAGAAATGGTAAAATTTTTGACTGCAGTGCAAGAGGTGTGATCAATTGGTGATATATTAGAGAATTACATCGAAACTTATTTTGAATATTTAAAAAAATCTTTGCTGGCTAATCTTATGCTGGCTTTATGTATGTACTCATAATACTGCAATGACGGGCCTAGTTTTTGAGCAGCTCCGAGGGGTTTTTCGGGCCAGTCTGCCACTGGTTGGTGTATAGCCTTTATTAGATTAATGTTTCAAGGCATTAATTGTTTTATAAGATTAAGAAATTAAGTACAGGAACCTTCTTGAAGAATAATAGTCAACCATAACATTATATTATATTGTTCTGACCATCCCATTCTCAAGTCCCAAACTTACCGCAAATATGCAGATTTGCTCCAATGAAAACCTTGAACTAAATTTTTTTGTGGCTACGCCCCAAACCCCCAAAATGTTGAATGCATGTTTGACCCCCCCCCCCCCTCCACACACAAAAAAAAATAGTTTCTACGCCCTGAAGGCATTGGTGATGCCTCGAGCCCTGTAGCCGTGGACTGCCCTAGAGTGGAGTTTGGATAAATATCAAGCCTTCCAGACTAAAAACTAAAAACTTAAAAAAATCATCCTCTCTCCTCCCCCCCCCCGTCCCCCCCCCCACGGTCAATCTTTGGTAGCCTGGTCACCCACCATATACCCATAAATAAATTTAGGACTACATCACTGATACTTGCCCTTACCTAGATTCTCTGTTTTAAAGATTGTCCTGTCTGTGTCCTGTGCGTTTGCAACTTAATGAGAAAAATCTTAATACTAATGTTAGTGCCATGTGACCTACCCATCTAGTGTTAGTATAATGTACTTCGTGAGAGACTGGGTTTATCATTAATTATTTGGCTATGGGATGTTCTCTTGTATATTATTCAATTGAAGTTGAAATACCTAGTAAAAGACGTAGATAGGTACTAACTATCGAGTTATTCACAAAGGCACAAAATATTTGGGTTTCTTATTGCTTTCTTGGATGGATGGATGGATGGATGGATGGATGGATGGAAGTGTTTCTGTTTAGATGTTGTAGTGTAGCTGTAGACGACAATAATTAATGTAAGTTGACTCGGGAGTAATGGGTACTCACTGAGTCAAGGGGGGGGGGGGTGCCCTCTGGCTGGCATCTTGCCGTTTGCAGCACCGCAGGTGACACTGCGGTGGAAGCTTCCTGTGGCAACGAAACTTTTAATATTGTAGGCACCTATTTTGTTACTGTAGGTGTTATGTGTGTATGCTTGTATTTTTTGTATTTTTTGTATTTATATGTATTGTATAGACTCATTCCAACTGTTCAACTTCGAACATTCACACGTCACGAGGAAATAGAAATTATAGCTGTCATTTTCAATTAATGTGGTTGTGGTTGAAATCGGGAAATTTTTCATGAGAGTGCAATGGCTTGCCAATTCCGGGTTAGGATTTTATAATTGTACAGACAGAATATTGAAAATAATGAGAAAGTCCTAAATTTAAATAAAGTTAAATCAGATTTGGATCCAAACAGAAGCTGAAAATCAGAATACATCTTATCTAATTCCTTCAGCAAGGCTAATTGGGAGGAGGGGGGAGCCGGGGGGAGACAGTCCAGGGGCACCAGACCCCGTTGCCTGTCCCTTACACCACATTTTATGTGAGAAAGAAAAAACGCCATCCGATTAATCTATTGTTTGACACCATAAAAATAGCGGGCTCGCACACGTGCAAACTGTTCAATCCACGTGTTATGACCGGCACGAATTCCAGATAGAAATCAAATTGCCTAATCTCGCCAGGTGCGCCGTGATAACGGAAGGCGATCGTTTGATAAGAGATAGGAGCGTCGGTGATAATGTGTCAGTGATTGCATGGACATCAGTTTGATCGGTCGGACACCTGTGCCGTGTGACTTCTCCCGCTGGCAGCTACAGAATCAGTCGTCATGAAACTGCAGATTTCGGCATTGTTGGTGGCGGTATTGGAGCTGGCATCACGTGGTGAGTGGCCAATTATAATTGCAGTGTGAGGATTTGGAAATTATATGGGGTTGGGTATGTGATTGCATTTTATTATGTGGTTAGGTAGGTAGGTACACAGCCTGTAGAGTGTAGGTACTCTGTTGGTTCTAAGCATGGGTAGCATAGAAACATGGTAACAACTAAATGTCATCATCCCAGTGCCGTACGTCTTGTCTGGAGATGTGCGGTTTTTTAAATCTAAAGTCCGTTTCACGTTAAGAAGGATAGTGGATTTGCACCTTCGAATAGGACCCACTGCTGCTAGACACGAGTTATGAGTTTAAAAACTTACAATGCCATTCCTTGAGCCGAACTAATCAATTAATTGGCAGTTTTGGAATTCGTAGCTTATGCCTAGGAAAAGCGGGTTCTCGAGGAAGATGCAGATCCACTCTCATTCTTAACGTGAATTTGAGTTTAGTGATTTCGGGTTTAGAGGATGCGTAAAGATGTTGTCACCACAAACACCACATACACAGCATAATTTTATGTGCCGTGTATATGTGTCTAAACTCTAAAGTCAGCTAAGTTTACATATTTCAGGCTCTCCGTATTTTTGAAAACTAGATAAATAAACAAGAGGTATGCTGTGGGGTACCTATACATCTATCTCACTGGCAATCAACATAATATTTATCTCATTATTATGAAAGCAATTACTCATTCCTAACTACTAGTATATGTATTGGATTCCCAGGTTAGCAATGCCCCTTTTATTAATAATAATAATAACAATTCTTTATTTTTCCAAATGACCTAGTTACAAGGTATA
Source organism: Nemoura dubitans (assembly GCA_921293005.1). Classification (NCBI taxonomy): domain Eukaryota; kingdom Metazoa; phylum Arthropoda; class Insecta; order Plecoptera; family Nemouridae; genus Nemoura; species Nemoura dubitans. The sequence continues at coordinate 64,939,174 of OV121073.1, read as the reverse complement.
GGGTATGTCAACATAAAAACAATGTCATCAAGAAAAACACAAATTACAGGTCACAGTCAACCGTTTCTAAAACTACTCCGATCTAGAAGTTCGTCCACATGTATTAGCAGCGGCATGTTCTGGAATGGGACCTGATTCCTACTTATTACAAGCCTCTACACCTGGCTAGACCCTTCTTGTTTTTGAAATTGTAAAATATTAATTGGTTCACAAAATACTGTGAATCAACATTTGATCTCAAATAATAATAAGATTTCAATTCTCTACTGTAACGCAATATAAATTGTCATCTTAAACAACTAAGTTGTATTCTTGTGCAAATTTTCACAAGGGAAAATGTAATAAATCCTGAAGTGGTATTTCAGTGATTTCCTATTTTGATTGATCATTATAGCTACTTACTGCCCATCATAATTCATAATTATGTGTAAGCGTCACGGAAAACACCTGCGTTTCCAGCAAATATGCTTTGTCTATGATTTGAGCTGAGTCTCCTCGTTATCTTTTGACCTCGCTAGCTGCAATGTGTATCACCTGATCTGATTATAGACAGGTGGGTTATACTTGGGCAAGCGTTGGGCTAGCTCCGTAAATGACGAATACCTATGTAACATACTAAATGATTTATCCGGCCGGTCTGTGCTCAGTGCTGTGAATATGAAAATTCTAGTAACCTTTCTTGCGTCGCCCGACATCCTCGATTTCGGTCAAGACGTCAAGGGGGGGTTACCACCCTCCGGAATATTTGCACCTGCGCGAAATGAATTACGATTTTATGTAGTGCGTATACCTAATATGTACTGTATTAAAAACGTAAAATACATTCCGAGGTACGTTTTGCCTATAGACCCAATATGGTTTGGTAGATAAACTGAGGCGTAGCGACAGCCCCCGCAGACCCAGCAGTGCGGGGGGGGGGGGGGGGGGCCGAGGTTTGGGGGGCGCCGAGGTGTTCTTCAGGGGGCGCAAATATCTCTCGGGATACGTTTTTTTTAAACTTTTGAGGGGGGGGGGGGCGCATCATATTCACGCTACGCCACTGTAGATAAGCAATAGTGTGTGTAGGTGTAATAGAGTGATTTTCTTGAAAGAATAACGATTTTAGTTGTAACATTGTCTTGAGGTCATATTCACATCTTATGCTTTCTTGGTACTTTGGGCTTGAGCCAGGTTTCGGACTGCAACTAGACCTAAAGTTCTGTGAAAAAATAATCCTCGTAATTTCCACCTCTCTAACCACCTCGAGGGAGCTTGAAAAACTGACAGGCTTAGGCTTTGATTACTTCCATTCCAAGGTTGTCAATTGGGACTGCTTTCAAGCAACGGGTTTCAACATTTTACTGAGACTTACTATAATACAAGATTACAAGAATGTCTAACTTGGTAAATGGTACGTAGTACGTTGTGACATAGTATATTTTATTTATTAGTTGAAACATTGAAACGAAAGGGCGTGCATAATAGAGAAAAGCATATCATTGTCGTAGAAGTAGAAGTAAATGTAAAATATTAATAAGTACAAATCTATCTTATGGTTGTGTTCTTTGCTAGTTCCGGTCGTCCTTGTCTGCCAATTGTCAGCTTTCAGTCATTCATAGCTCATTTCACGGCAGTATGTTCTGTCAAATTGTGCTTCAAATATCGTTTTTCGCGAATTAAGTATCGCTTATACAGGTGTTCTGTTCCTTCTTTGGGACACTCCTTCGTGATGGCGATCCATTGGAACATTTTATCCCAGACTGCGTCGAAGTCTTCGTTCTCGCGAACTTTGGGAACGCAGTCCCGAGAGATCCAGCGGGACCCTCCTGGCAGTTTAGCGCTGGCTACAGTCCCTGTGGATGACATGCATGGGAGATTATGGAAGTCTTTGTCCAGTTTCCCACGATTTATTTTCTAATAATATAAGTATAGAATGCCCGTATAGTACGGTATGAAACGCCGGCCGAAACAAATGATTGTTTTAAATTTAAAGCAACGAAAGGCATGTTATTTGAATTCGCAGCCTGAACCTCCACTTTCAAAATCCTTAATTCTATAGATCTGCACCACCATTCACAATTTGATTCCCAACAACCTGCTATGCAAAGCTAGTTGTGCTGAGTCGAGTCCAGCCAGAGAAGAAGAGTATCAGTTATAGCGATCAGGTCGTTTAGGCTCGCCGAACCTTTGGTCCTTTGGCCGAGTGCTGGGAGGAAATATTGGAGGGGCAAGCCGAGTACAATTATTCTTCTCTGGTACTTCTTCTACTGTGGTACTGCTAGCAAATTGGAAAACTTTCAGCATGGGAATAGTACCGGGAATGAAAACATCAGGTTCATAGTGGGTATTCAATAAATAGCTCATAGTTCTCATGCAGGTATCTGATTAAGAGGTAGCTGCGCTGCACGTATACCAGATAATATTAAATTAAACGATAGCCACGTTGCTTACCTATCTTAATCTCAGTTGAGTTGAGTATGGGTGAAGTAAAGGCTGGGCAAAAGTCCATGTCCTTCCAGGACGAAACCTCGAATCCTGCCAGCAACGACTGCAAGTCATCAGAGTCTAGTCGTTTGGTAGACCTTAAACGCAGATAATATTTCCTCGCCCCATCAAGTGAGTCCGTCGATTTTATATCCACCATAATACTCGCATTTGCTTTGTCAAATACTTCTTGAATGTTCTCTTTTAATCTTATTTAAATTACGAAAGCTCGTAATTGGCTATTCATTTTATTATTATGTACACAAATTAGCCTCCCAAAAGTGTTGTCCATTCCGGGATGGACAACACTTTTGGGAGGCTAATTTGTGTACATAATAATAAAACTTCTTGAATGTAACTGATAAAAACTGGTACCGTCATCTGACCAAAGAATATATTACGGACGTGTGCGGTGTACGCGTTAGTGAAGGGCTCCGGCCGCCTCCACCTGGCAGGTAACGTGTTGAGTTGGGCGCGACGGGCGCGTTGGCACACGGCACATCCGAAGGTGGTGTTGGCGGGCACCAGCCACCACTCGCTACTCTGCAGATCCACAGCACCCCTCCATTCTCTTGTAATATCCTCCAGCTCCTCCGTCGGCTTCTTGTGCTTTAGGTGGTCGCTGGAAACTTCATGCTATGGATCGAGTATATAATGTCATCAGCACATATTCAAATAAAGGTTCCAGACATATAAAATCGATCGAAAGCTGTAGTTTAAAAAAATGATACAATTTAATACTATAGACACTCGATCGTGCACAAAAACTCTCTTCCATAAAATTACCACCACCACGATTGGTCAACCAATCGCAAATAGACTGTTTTCTTTCCATCTCACCGCATCACGTAGGTCGTAGTTGTCCCTCCAAAAAGGCGCCGCCAAGCCCCTGTTTTTCTGCAAGCCCAGTGGCACCGGTTTGTCCCTGCACAGCTCCCGCTCGACCCTGGAAAGCTTCGTGAAGTCTCTCTTGAGCATCTCGTATCCCGGAAACTGCACCGTGCACTGCCAGTCAACGTCGTGCCAAGATATGGGGGGGAAGGTGCCCCCCAAGCGACGGATGGCGGTGTTGGCAGGAGCGTATCCTCCAGGACACGTGGCCGAGAAAACGCCTTGGATCACGGCGAGCATCAGGATGGGGAGCAACATCACGGTCGAGAAAACACTGAAAATTGTGAAAAGTCTTCACATGGCACCGCACGATATATAAAGCCGTAAGCGGCAAGTCTAGCTGCTGGCTAAGAAGATCGGTCACAATTTGTGGTTTGCATGAGGATATATATATCGTGTAGGTACCCATTACTCAGTCTGAAAGAAATGTCCGCCCAAAAAATGTCGAAATGTGCAGCATAGAAACAAATTTCAGTGGTCGAGAAAATATAACCTATAAGGTAAATTCCACTGATATCATATACTGATAGAATACCGATAAATCTACATCCTCCAAAAACAAACAATCGAAATGACATTACACCACAAGTACTCTGACAATAGAAACACCAGACAATAATAGAAGAAATCTGATCTTTCCGTTTCCGCCTCCCCAAGTTAGTGGATAAGAAAGAGTATAGTATAGGTAAGTTAATACTTTGTTTTTCGCCCTTCAAATTGAGGATCATCTGCATTGTTAGTTGCAGTTGGAGCCAAGTTTTGGAAATTGATCAGCAGTATTAAGATATATAGGCATAAATGAAACTTAATAATAAGTTCATCGTCAGACAATATATGACGAATAACTTACCGGCAATGGCGATATGGCCGAATAGTGCAGGAAAGAAACTGCACTGGTGAACGTTGCTTCTGCAGTCAACTGCACTTCACTTACACCAAGTATTTATTACAAGACCTCGTCGTAATATGCCAATCACCGCACATCCTCTCTTACGGTGCAATTCACTTGCTTGACCACTAATTATTGTTCAATTACCACGATGGAAATACATTTTCTTTCCAAATCGAACCTAATTAACGGTTAACCACTGAGCGCCCCAGCTGCCATTGAGGAGAGTGAAAATTATTTATTTGCCATAATTAAATTTGATGTTTTCTTTTGTTGCATTAGCCTAGAGTCGGAGAGTAATTTTCACAAGAGGAACACAATTTTGTCCGAGGAAAGAAATTTTTCCTTCCTAATTTGTAACAATATATAAAAAAATGCGATATCACGCGAACGATAGAACTGAACTTTCAGATTATTTCTCAATTGATATAGTCTTGTTTTATAAAGCATACAAGTAAGGCTTGAATACTTTTTATTCAATTTATCAACTAGTTGGTATTGGTATAAATACATACATAAATATGCCATATGACAGTGTCACATTGAAAGGATTCGATGAGCGGTTTCCGTTCTGCCATTGGTTATGCTTGTCCATTCAAGCAGGCAGACGACAAATTTCATTCCAGCCATGCCATTTTTCAGAGATAGTCTTATCTTTACAGGAGATGCATTAAGATGACATATTTCTTGGAAAAACGGGGGAAATATTAACTCCGCCCTCATATCCGGCGAACTGGGTTACATTTTCGACTGTTCGTACAATATGCAATCCATTTTGAAAATCACAACTGTGAAGCGACATTTTAATTTGCACATAAAATTTTTTAATCAAGATTATTTTAACTCATAAAGACTCCATGAACCGTTTCATTTCCTTACTTTCTAGTTTCTTCTTTTGCGTCGTGTTCGTGGGACGAAATGGGACAGGCATTGGGGCATTGTTACACGCTTGACACCCAGACGACACCCCTTCACTGGCTGCTCAGTTAGTCACGGCCAGACATTCACAATTCACATAAAAAAGTTAGCTCAAACACTAAAAAAGGGGTTAATTCTCTCCTGGGACCCGTTCCTAGCACTACAAACTTCTGCCTAAGCGTCGCCCCAGTCTCTTTGGCTTTGCGTCGTTCCACTATGAACCGTTGCAAGATGCAACTCAGCAAGAACTGCATGGGTGCAGCAGCGTAGCCGTCAACATGTTCCATGTTATTAGACGAACTGAACTACTCTTTTGAACACGCGTTGTTCCGCCAAATAAAGCACCAGATGGACCCGGCCTCTTTTCAAATGACAAATGCCGACGCGTGTCTACTTAAATTTCGCGATCTAACGGGTTAAGAGAGATGAAAACGATTGGATTCACAAGCCACACTGCGTGGCCAGGGGTCGGTGCAGAGGTTCACGGGGGAACTTCCTACACCAACAATTATTAATGTAAAAACCTGAAAAAAAACCATACACCGAGAAAGAATCAATTGACGTCGGATGGTAGTTTTAATACAAGTTATTGTAAACTTTTTCCATACGAGCTACGTAAAAATGCCGTAAATATGGTATTTTAGGCACTTTTTGAAAATGCACACCGCTGTCATTTGTGAAAGTATACTAACCTAACACACCACCGGACATCCAACAACCCTTCAACTACACGTGTATTTTTTTCCAAAACTCTGTGTTAATATTTGTGGCCGGGAGAAGTTACCTCGTGAACCTCCGCGTACGACGAAAACACTAGCGTTTCGTTTCCTCTTAAAATGTATTAGTTAGGGTAGCGTTTCGAGTATAAACAGTATAATACACACTTCCACGCTTCCACATAATATATAAAGCACATTTTATAATGGAGACATATAATATGGAAAAGGAAACATTGCGTTTATTATTTATAGTATAAACTTTATTGAAAGAGTTCATACACAGCAGAGCAGTCCAAGCTTGCTCAAACTCATTTATTCCATGTTTCATTTTAAGTTAATTAACAATGAATTAATACCACATAAAACTTGTAAAATAATTTTTTCAGCCCCATTATGTTCTTACAACCATCACAGAGTAATTAAATAACTATTAACAAAGATAATACTTTTTTATACAAAGTAAGTGCTAAATAATACGAATAATAGGTACCTACTTCGGAAACGAACAAAATCAATTTTCCGAACTTTCTTTAGAATAAAAGTTAAGAGTAATCTGCTCTCGTAAATAAGACACACTCCACTCCTTCTGGGACCCGTTCCTGGCATTCCAAACTTGTTGCCAAAGCGTCACCCAGTCTCTTCGCGTCGTCCCGTTGAGCCACACGAAGATGCAACTTAGCAAGAACAGATGCAGCGACGCCGTCACCAGGAACATGTATTCGTAGACGAACTTCTCTTTGAACACGCCTTGTTCTGCCAGTAAATGAAACACCCAAGTCAGCCCAAACAAGCAGAACGTGAAGAAAACTGCCTTAAGGCGAGCCACTTGATGCGAGTTCATGTCCATATGTCGTCTTAAATTTTCTGTCTCACCCCATCCATAAAAGGCGAAAACGCGTGCAAGAATCACTATGAAAATGATGAAATTCAGCACAAGAATCAAGGCAGCAGGTCCTTGAACTACCCAATTAAACGCTGTACCTTCCGGATAACAGAATCCTCTGTCCTCATCGACTGACCTATAGATCGTCTTATCATAAGCTAGGAGAGAGCCGACGACGATAAGAGGCACCCCCCAGGCTATAACAGACACTTTGAGCAAGAGCCTCGGGGTGTTTCTGGCGCCGAAGAAGGAGAGGAGACGCCACAACTGAAGGCTGGACATGATCAACATCCACGCGAACGTCGCCAGGTAGGAGTAGTGTCTGAATACTCCCACAACAATGCATTCGGTAGTTTCTGTATCGACAATGACGATGCTGTTGTAGAAACCTAGTGCGAGGTTTAAAGACAAGGCAATACTCGTCTGCAGTAAAATCCTATGGCCTACGTCTTGGCGCCAAGAGGCTAAAGCGATGGATGAAGCAGTGATGCTGAATATGCTGAAAGCAGACAAGATGCCAATCACAACCAGCATGGTCAGCAAAGTGACATCTAGGAAGTCGCTAAAATGGTAGATTTTATAGATAAGGAATTTGTCACTGAAGACATTTCCTTGGAGAGTCGTTAGCGTGCATCGAAATCTTGTTTTCTGGTTGTATGTTGATTTACGCTTTGTGCAGGATTTGGACCAATTGTTTTCTGCATCGATCCAAATGGCGATTCTGATTTTGGGGTTAGCTTTCATAAGGGGTCCCTGTTCATGTTTGCCATTCTCCTTGTCGCCTCCACTGTTTGTTTCGGCAGTATTTGTTTCGTCGGTATTTGTGTCTTCCTCGTCATCTTCATCTTCTTCGGATTCAACCTCTGGATAGTCGCCACTCCCGCTAAATTCGTGACCATCATCATCATCATCATCTCTCTCGTCATCGGCGTTATTGGCGGCAAAACGATACACGCGTACAATCTTGCCATCAACAGCGTCATCCTCAGTATCTTCAGGCTGATCATCGCTTTCCTCGTCTTGATCATATACGCTTTCGTAAAGGTTTTCGGCAGATAGTTTTGTTCTTTCTTCAGATCTCTCCTTAGGTGTATCCATATCTTCAGTAATTTCGTCGTCGAAGTTCACGTAAATGTCAAAACATGGTCCTTCAGCCCCGCTATGTTTGGGAGTAACCGCGGTCACATGCACCACAAGCAGAGCTTTGTAACTTCGAGAATCCATCGATCCATGTGGATAAAAGTTTTTGAACTCACTGAATAGCAAAATAGAGAAATTGTCGACGAGAAGTGCACTTTTACTTTCAAGTACGATGTCAAACTTCGAGTGCTTCGAGATGTTCAGCTTTCCTCCAATTTCCTGGACCGTTTGAATCGACTGGATCTCTGAACTGCCAGTTTCGTTGTTTCTGACGGACATTCCCAAAACTGACCAAAATTTCCCCTTCGGCCGAGATACTAGGACCTTGGCCCGACGCTTGCAGGACAAAAAGTAATCGCCATCAGCTTTCAAATTCGCGCCACTGAAAACATTTTCCAGATCACTCTGGATGCGCCTAGACACGTTATGGCCGGTCTCTCCGAAATCCATTCCCACGACATAGTCAGCAATTTCAGCAACAACCTCCAGCATCGACCGATCGAGTGCCTGATTTGTGTACCGATGGACCAAATCTGCAGCGGCATTCACGTCTGTGAGGATAATTTTTCCGTCGTCTACCAACGACCGATAGTGCGTGTACGCTATGTACTTGCCTGTCGACAAGTTTTGCGTTCCACTTCGAGGCTGATCGCAGCGATACAGGTCGAATTGGGTGTTTTGATTGATCATAAGACATGTGCTGCTGCCCAGTGTTTGCCCATCCAATTTCCAAACAGCCCAATGGTCTTCGTAGCTTCTGGCCTTGTCCTTTGGATTTGCACGACTGATGCGCACTGTGAATGAGGTGGTTGACTTTGGAGTTGTTACCACCATCAGCACGGCCATCCAGTAATAAACCCACTTGCCTCCACGCGGTTGCATGAAGGGTGAGTCACCGTCGTCTTGGAGGGCCTGCAAGGCCACAGTGTCGTTGTGCGGGTGACCTTGATTAGGAAATTCGGCCGATATAAGATGATTCGTTTGGTTATTAGACTCTGGGGACTTGGAATATACGTATTTAGGCAGTTCTCCATATGAAAAAAGAAAAACTTTTGACACGTTTTTGCGTTCAAGATGTTTAACGCTTTCTATCTGTGAATCAACCGTCATGCGATCATCACTATTGAGAAATACGCAAGACTTTTTTACGCACTTTTTGGTAGAATTCGTCTTAGGTTTTTCATAAAGAGTCTCCAAAATATGTTCCAAGTAGGTAAGGATTGAATGTCTAATTTTCACGCTTTCCTGGTCTAGCTTGTGCACAAGGCTCAAAATGGTGGACGTGACATCAGCTAGCGCTGTCAAATTGTACGTGGCATTGGCAACTGTCTCGAGACGTATTCTGTATTCGTCAATCGTACGAGACACGTTTTCGAAACGTTCTATGGAGCACTCCTGGTTGATGTCGACCCAGTACATAGTTGGGCCCCAGACTGCGTCGAAGTCCCCGTTCTCGCTGACATTGGCTGAGCAGTCCCGAGAGATCAAGCCAGATCTTCCTGGCAATCTTGCGCTGGCTACAGTCCCTGCGGGTGGCACGCAAGTAAGGAATTGGTTATACTAAATTGAGAGATGCATATTTACCTGGCTCGTATGTTCCATATTCCAACATGCTGATTTTGCAGCAAGGTTATTGTTTAAAAATGTTAATATTGTAAGCTGTGGGTTTAAACGGTTCAATGTTTCGTTCAGTGAATTGAATTCATGGTTGAATTCAATGCATTGAATTAAACATTGAACCGTGTAATTCTAGATTTAGATTCGTTATAGACTTTGCAATTGATGGCATAAAACTTGAAGTGAAAGCGACTTAGTATACATGCAGTGTGCAGTTTACATTTACATATACAGCCACATTTACACGATATCTTCCAAATGTTTCTTGAATGGACCGGCCTATCTGGTTGATGTTGAATAACGCTGGGCTTATTTTATGCTATTATGTATCGTTCTTATCACCATTATATTTATTTATGCATTCTTTATTTTAAAGAAAAGGTTTGTTAATATTTTGTATAAAACCAGCCCAAGTCACACCCATGTTTGTCATTTAAGGAAAGTTATAGGTTGACATTATGATTATTTGTGTCCTGATATTGATAGGCTGTCACTGATGCAGTCAGTGGTGTAGTTCATGGTGTACGCAGGTATACGGCGTATACTCACCTTTTATTTTCGAACTTAGCGCATATCCACCTTTATTTTGAAGAAATACGCTGGTATATCTACGCGAAGTGCTAGCTTTTAAATGTCTAGCTTTTGCGAGTTTTCCACACTAGTTCTATATTTCACACTTTATATACCCAATTACCTCATCTAACCCATTTCCCACCCACCCATAGCACACCCATTTACCAACTATACCCATTTATCCATTTACCTTTGAGTTGCAAATCGAGATAGGTATGTGGACGTAGCGAAAATAGCCTTAAGCGCCAAACAAAAATGTTTGATAAGTGAAAAAAGGGTGCACATGTTAATGACGAAAAAATTTGTAAATAAGGGCTCAGTTTCAGTTTTACTGCCTCTCTCCCCCCCCCCCCCCCCCCCCCCAAAGATGCGATATATATTTTTCGTCGGCCCGGCCCGGCCTGGGCTCGGCCCGAAGAGTCTAGGTCGGGCCCGGCCCAACCCGAAAGTCTGGATTTTCTTTGAGCTCCGAACCGGCCCGACACATTTTCCCGGAAAGTTGAAGTTTGCCCGACAGGCCCGAAAAAGCCCAAAAAAGCCCGAAAGCCCAAAACAGCCCGAAAAAGCCCGAAAGCCCGAAAGTCGGGCACAACTTCAAAAAAGTACATTCGCTAGGTCATCGCCTGGATTTTGTTTCCTTTTTCCCTTTTACGAATTTTCATAGCATTGGCTATAAAAAATCAAAAGCCCGAAATTTTTTTGAAAGCTCGGCCCGAGCTTCGGGCGGGCCGGGCTTCCGGGCTTCCGGGCGTTTTTCGCATCACTGCCCCCCCCCCCCCCCTTTCCCCCCACTGGTTGACGACAAATTAGCGTATACCCACATTTATTTTCAGCATTACACTACATGGAGAAAGTAGCAACAGAGTTAGGCTAGGAATATGGTTTGATGTGGTTTGATCTTATAACCGCTGATGCTTATATGTTAAAGGAAAAAATATTGTGAACATTTTCCTCCTTACCTATTTTTTTCATTGTTGAGTTGAGCATATCGGAGGTGAACGCTGTACAATAGTCCATGTCCCGCCATGACAAAATCTTCAGCTCCGGGATTATCGACTGCACAACCCCAGCCTTTATCGACTTGGATGATTTCAATCGCACAGAAAATTTCCTTTTGCCCCTCAAATAGACGGTAGAAATTGTATCGACAATAATGTTCTTTTTGGCTTGTTTCAATTCGAATTCCAGTTCTTGTTCTGTCAAGTTCATCGCGTCGACAAGCAAGGTGTAAGCATTGGTGTAAGGCTTCTGCCGACGATATTGTTGGGCCCAGAACTCACTGAGTGCAGCGCGGCGAGCGCGTTGGCACAGCGCACAACGGAACTTGGTTTCGTGCTCTACCAGCTGCCACTCGTTACTCGTTAGGTTCAAGGATCCTCTCCAATCCGTAGCATCGTATGTTTCATTTTTGCTGAGTTTGTAGGCTAGATACTCGGCGGAAACTTTTTCCTATGAACGGATCATAAAATTAAACTGGGTTCAATGATTAACTAGATGCGTTGAAACTTCCCGAATACAATTGTTGCTTACTCCTGAGAGCGATTCAATATAAACAATAGCGACATAATTTTAACTATTTCCCCTTACTTTCATTTTATTTTGTGAATCGTTCATCAGCACTCTAAGTTGGGGGGCAAAACAGTTTGTTCAAGAAATTGATTGGCATCCTATTTCACGACTTAAACTGCGAAATAAAGCTACCAAATACTAAGCAGATGCACTAAATCTTACCTCATTCGGGAGACCGTAGGCACCCCTCCACAGAATGGGCCCATCTCTTGTCTTCTGCAAGCCCAATGGCACCGGGTCGTTTCCGCACAGCTCCCGCTCCTCCGAGGTCAAATTCGTGAAGTTTCTCTTGAGTATCTCGTACCCCGTAAACTGCACCGTGCACTGCCAGTCAACGTCGTGCCAAGAGATTGGGGGGTCGGTGCCCCCCAAGCGAAGGATGGACATGTTGACAGGAGCGAATCCTCCAGGACACGCAAAGACAAGGTCGACGGCAGCGAGCAGCATGATGGGGAGCAACATCGTGCCACTGAAAGCTAAATGTTAGACAATTGCTAAAACCTGATCAAAGTTGAGGCAATCCACCACCAATCACGAATGGCGTTCACAGCATTTTTGGCTGCTTTTTATACATTTTTCATCCATGGTTAATCCTTATACCGTCTATGCTTCAACGAAGATCCAATTCCACAGTAAACAGGGTTATTTTCAACGATTATTTCTTTCGATATTTTTTCTAGACTTCAAAGTTCCCATCTTTGGTCAGACAATCATTTGATGCTTCTGTTTCTAAGAGATTTGGTAAATTTTCTTCAGAAAGTTTCAGCAGCCCCAACCCGAGGTTTCATGGGAATATGAATAATAATATAATATATTATGATAATATGTTGGAGAAAGATGAAGGAATTTGGAATGACGGAAAGATCCAGAGCCCCGGTTAGATGGTGGTATACCATACCATTATGAAGGGATTTAAATTAACTCAGTCAGCTGCACATGTGTTGTGACGCTGAGATAAAATACTGTAGTATTTTATCTATCTTCCGGTCATTCTATATCGGTATCCGAACCACTATTATGATTGTGGGTTTTTGTGATATCCCACTTCTATTAAACGAAGGTCAAATAGGATGTGGTTGTGCATCGCTAATAAAAAGTTGCCCATTTCTTTAGTTTGCATGCCATTCCGATTTCCACTTTGTCCTTTTGGAACTGATACGGAGAAAGGTAGATCTTCGACGCTATTACAAAAATTTGCTGATTTTAAACGTACTAATTGACAGAAGTAAATAATTCGGTACTTTTCTTGGTCGTCCCTAACCCTAGGAAGTCTGATATAAGATAACGGACATTGAAACTATCTCAATAAACTGGTTGAACTGAGGAGATATAAAGTGCTATTTTTGGAACAACATTGCAATTACGAAAACTTGAGGAAGTGCAACCACACATTGTTGGTTGAGATATTGAAACAACTGGCGCAAGGTGGTTTATTGTCGTTTACAGCTGATTAAGACTTAAGAGTACTGACCTTCTTATGTAGCAGATCGTAAGCAACAACCGTTATACATTTTTAAGGATGAAATTAAATTTGAAATTATTGTGATTAAAACTATGCTTTAACGTCTAAAAAAGTAAATACATATATTGTAATAAACATCCCATTTGGCATTATGTGTGTGTTTGACATGTTCTTATCATACATTCAGCTGTATCCAGAAAAATTCGGTTCCAGGGCAACGAACCCGAACCCGTAACCCAAAAAACCGTAATTCTGGGTTGAACCCGAACCCGAACCCGAACCGGAATTACCAATCTGAAAAAACCCGAACCCGAACCGGAATAAGCAAAATAAAAAAACCCGAACCCGAACCCGAACCGAAATTTCACATTTACCGAACCTGAACCTGAACCCGAACCAATATTTTTTTCGGTTAGTTGCCTTGGGTTCGACTATTGTCAGGCCCTAAAAATTGCAAATGCCCTAAATATGTTGCTGTTCCTAACCGCGGAATCGATCCCCTCCCCTTCGACGTGGCACACAATTGGTTATTCAAATTGACAACAATCACATTTACTGTTCTACACAAATATCGCCAGAAATTTTACATTAAACATGTTAGTTATCTTACCCTTAAAGTACCGTCAAAACGGAGAAGTCAAAATGGAGCACACAACTGTGCTGACAAACAGTAAGTGTGCGATTAGCTCAATCAAACAGTTCAATCTAGGAGAGCAGCAACTGCAAAGTAAAGTACATAATATTCGCTATCGGATGTTTCTTCAGGAAGCAAGCCACCGCACATGCGTTGTATCGGCTTCCTTTTGCGGTAATTTTGACTGACTTTGGAAATAAATGTTCTTGGGTTAAAACACTGCCAGAATTTCCGGTTTTCCTACAGAGAAATAAATAGGAATGTGGAAAGAAAATTAGAATTGAATTCAGATTAGAGGACTTTTGTTCAGACCCACAGGGCTATACAGCGAACACGGACAAGAGACGTGTTTTCCTCCATATATATTCGATATTTCAGCGGCCATGGTGCGCTTAATATATGTATCACTCGAATTTATAAATCAAACCTTACTTTCAGAGAATATTATCATTCTTGTGAGGAATGCCAAACACCCAGTTATTGGTAGTTCCTCGCTCAGGGGCGTAACTACCACCCGGCAGGACCGGGCAAAGCCCGGAGGCCTCCGACTCAGGGGGGCCTCACAGAGGCCCCCTGAGTTTCGGAGAATTTTCTGAGTTACTACCTTTCTCATGATTTGGTATTTTCAAATTTCGTAAAAATTGAAATGGTACATTTTTTATGTGGAAAAGATTTCTTCTGGTTAGTATTCTTTGGCTTTGGGTATTAGCGAGAGGGGGTTAGCCGGCTATGGTGAGTTTCGGTACACTCGTTACTAGGAACGCAACATTGCCAGAAACCTATTTTGATTCAATTATATACCGCTGACTTCAACTGAAAAAAGCACATTGTCAAAGACGATTTTCCCAGTATTCCCAAAAATTTTGCGCCATGAAAAAAAAGTAAACAAAGGCAGTCAGTTAGCTGATTGCGATCGGCGTGTGCGGGTGTGTGCGCGTACCTAAGTCTCCTATAATGTCGATTTTTTTAGTGGATTTGCCGTGATTTGCCTATGCGCTGATTGATTTGCCGATTAGTAACTTAGTAATTGATATGTCGAGTGCGCTTGTGCGATGAGCTCCAACAAACGTGTATTCATAAGCGGGTCCCAGAAGAGGAAGAAAAAGTTGCAAGGAGCTACAGACACAAGTAAACTAGTAAAAATTAGTTGGTGTAGTTGGTTTGGGTGGGTGGAGGGGGGGGGCCTCATATTTTATTTTTCCCGGGGGCCTCCGATTTGAAGTTACGCCACTGTCCTCGCTAGTTTTATAGATCCTTTGCTAGCATTTGCACTCAAAGCGTTTTGTTTCATATTTCTCAAAATATCTTGTTACAAACGCATCTCCTTTTAACCATGTCTATAAACGATTTTTTAGTTTTACACAATGTATAAGGGAAATATTGAAGGAGAATTGAAGGAAAATATTGCTATATTTGAACATGAAAATGAAAATGAAAATGGCAACGTAAATAAGTTAGAACCAAAATTGACCTGGATTACTGCTTATTTTTCGTCCTACTTATTAACGATGATTTATTTCGTGAAAATCACGCCTTCAATACAATTTGATGCCATTCTATAGCTAATGGTCGTTCCATTGTTTTCTGCGCAGCTTGCGCAGACGATTTGGTTCTGCCCTGCACGAGCCAGGCCGACTGCGCCGACGTGTCGCTGGCCACCTGCACACTGCCCGCCGGTCACTGCGACTGCCCCAAGGGCTACGTCTTCAACGGGCAACTGACCAGCTGTCTCGCTGGTACGTAGCAAACGCTCCACACACATTTTGTGTAATGAGGTGATTTCTGGTTATATATTTTCAATTGTGCTATTCAGGAAATTGGACATCTTTAAAACGTATATGGAATTTCAATACCGCCGATTGCGTATTGAAGGACTTGGTGTAGTAACATATATAAAATAATTAATAACTGAAACACTGGACATACATTTCTGATCACACGCATTGTCAACGATTAAGTTACAGTCATTGCCGTTTCAAGTTACTGCTTCTTTACTCCAACAACTTTTTACAAACTAGAACTTGGTACTTGCAACTTTACCCAAAAATTTTCACATGAGACGGCCTAATCACAGGCGTAATAACTAATAAATAAGATTCAAACTTATAAATTGTAAAATACCTAGCCCCAGTTTTACCTAGTTTTTCAACTCCTATAGTTGGGATATCTACTAAGCGTTGAAAAACTTGGTAAAACCGGACTTGAATGACCTTCAAGACATTCCTCAAAACATACGTGTCCTTGGCGCTTGCTTGCGCGCGCAGTTTCCTCAGGTTTCGGCACAGCGTGCGAGGACAGCATCCAATGCGCACCAAGGATGCTCACTGGGGCGTCCTGCTCAGAGAAGTCCACGTGCGAGTGCGCAGCCGGATACCATTACCTGCACGGACGATGCTGGAAGAGCAAGGGTGAGCGCGGTGGCAGCCACAATTCCGGAAACTTTTGCATTTGCATGTGACAAGGATACTTGCGGAGCAATGAATTGAGATAATGATGGTGTTGTTAAAACCTTTTAATTGCATAACATGACTTTTATTGATTTCTAGCCTAAAAGCACAAATAATCACTACACATTTAAGTCCAGAAAGCTTAAGTATAATTATACTTAAAAATCCAAAAATAGCTTCTTCTTGTCCTATGATTAATTACAAATTCGTCTGTATCCAGAGGATAGCTGTTTGCAACAAAATTCCTTACAATAATTGTGAGTATCCCCTATATTTTGCGACCGGGAAACGAGCGAGAAACCACAGCATATACTTAAAACGTCGATGAATCAACTCTACCCGATTAACGCACATCCCAACCTGCCGATGTTCAACCGCGGTTCCTCTCTGTGCGTGCGCAGATCTCGACGAGTCTTGCACCAGCAGTGCGCAGTGCTACGGGAACTTCAACCACGAGGCGCTCTCGTGCGCAGCCGGCGTCTGCGCGTGCAGCGAGGGCTTCTATCTGCACGCGGCGGGCACCTTCTGCCGGCGGGAGGGGAAAGGTAATGCACTCTTTACATGAAAGGGAAACAATGTTTTGAGTGCCGAATCATATCGCAAACGCAGAGTTGATAAATAACTTCACGAAGAGACCGATGAAATGGAACTTCGCTGAAGTTAGCGGCATATCCCTTTTTCTTTTTGCTCAAATCGTGTGGAAAAGCACCAACCCTCATTTATAACCATCGGAAACAGCTGAGTCAAAATCGGCCGGGTACTCGGCTGTCTAGTTTGAGCTGATTGTGCGATTTGGTTTTGTGAGTGCAGTTGTTGATTCATTGATGGCTGGTACTAGAATGTCGCCAAATCGTGTCTAAATGGACCAAGGTGACCATTTGAGAAGCTGATAAGCTGCTGGGAGTGCAAAAGATCCCAAACCCAACATGCCATCCCCACCCAGCCCCCACCACCAAGCGCTATAGGAAGTAAATTGGAACCGAACGAATATAATCCCATGCCTGATATGATCCAGGTAATGCAACATAGCGGAAATGAAAATGATTGAATTGAAGTTACGAGAGCAGTGAGGTTTTTTTGAGAAAACAGGTACTATTTTTAGATCACACAATGATTTTAATAAAATACAATCAGTTCATAACGCATAGGGAAGTATAAGTAAAAGGGAAGTATAATAAATAACAATAAAACCACTGGAATTTTACTTCGAACAAGATGGCGCCTCTGTTCATATTTGCCACTAATCTGATGGTAGAAACCATGTGCCTTCCGCCATTCAATTTGGAACTAAAGTTCACCTCGCTTTCTTGCGTTCGCTGCAGGAAGAAAGTGGAAGTCGATAATGTACCCAAACCACTGTAAAAACCTTATCCCGATACAAACGGCTGAACTAGACGTCAGAACGTCAGTGTGCGTGCCGACGCCGATGCCGAAACCGACGCCGACGCCGACGCCGACGCCTTCGTGCCTCCGCACACGTCATCTGATTAGGAAACCGTTTTTAATGCAAAACGATTTTCTTTTCTTGCCCATACGTACAGTCTGGTGTTAGACCACAACATTACCATTTTAAACTTTCAGATTCGAGTTCCAAGTATGTCGACCTTAGCAGCTCGCAGTGCACACTCATACAGCATTTAGTAGACTTTCGAATGCAATCATTTGCATTTTAAAACCAACGCGTGGGGAACTTTTTTTTTAAAACAAATAGTGGCTTGCCTTAATTTGTATCGTTACTAAATTGCATAAGTTTAGCTATAAAAATAAAACTCGATAAGAGTTTATAATGTTAGTGTGCTACTCGCTTAGGGGTGGTGCGGGATGGGGGGGGGGGGGGTCATGCTCACCCGTAGACGGTGGCGTATTTCCTGAGTACTAGCGTGATCGAACACGAAACAGTGACAAATGCACGCTTCAATGGAAAGTTCAAAACGCATAACCCACGACTGCCCATGATTCGGCAAGCGATTTGTTTTTTGGAGAAATGACGCATTGTTTAACTTGACGCCATTGCGGTTAACATAAAAACGAACAACGATCAAGATAAACTTTCGTTACGTGAGAATGGAACTATCGATCTAGACTTATGTTGCACGTGGCTACATTTCAGTAGTCGTGGGTTAAAGAACTATGTCTATCCGTATGCGTTTGTCTGATTCCATGGTGGCATAGCCAATCAGAAATCTGATTAAAGACCTGATTAACGCGTTTACGAATTTTTTGAAAGTTGGCCTTTAGTGGCAGGATTATTAACAGCTGTTTAACGCAAATACCACCCACTTTTTAGCGCAATAACGCACAGCAACGACTTTAGTGCGTCTCATATACGGAAACCAGTGCCTATAGGGGCATTGGACATATACTTTAATAGTAAAATACCAGTTTGCTATAGGCCTTCCCAATTTGAGACCAAACAAGCGAATTATTTTACGCGCAAGATCGAGCTCAACGTTCAACATGTAACAACGTGTATTCATTTTATTTGTCATGTACCGATCTTACGTCCGTTTGTTAGAAGATGCGATTTTGATATTTAGTGCTCTGCCAATGTCATGAACACTGGCTCTTGCCAGACCGGGCATAATTACCCTTGCCATACCCTGTCTCAACGTCCCAGTACCCAACCAGTGTCCTATAAGAGGCTGACAAAAGTATACGTAAACGCTGTATAGTAAGTCTCAACACCCAAAAAAAGGGAATTACCGTGGAACTGCAACGAAACCAACCAAGATTTTCTCTGTATGCAAACCCTGAAAGCGTCTCAAACGAAACAATATATTTCCTTGCAGGCCAGTAGTCTCCCTTCTTCCAGCCATCTCTCTTATCTTCACCTGTGGTTATTCGATTTTATTATTTAAAAAACTTGCGTCAATGCAAATTGTTATGAAAATACTTTTAAACTGGACTAAACGCGGAAGTGGCCTGTTATGTAACACTTTTACGCAGATAATCAATAAAAAAGCACGCTAACCCAGCGTCTGCATGCGCTGCTGAATCTGCAACTAGTTCGAAACTCAATTGGTAGTCATAGAGTTGTTAGCCCTTTTACTGCATTACGAAATATACTGTTCGGCTGTATACCATTTCATTTTCCCTAAAAAGATTTCGAGTTCTACTTCGACGTACTGTTGAAAACAAACCTATTCCAAACAATTCAATAAATTCAACCCGCAGGGTTGCTCCACTGTTCAATCGGAATGAAGTTGATGTGATAGTGATCAACGTGGTCCTCAGGACCAGAGATGACCCTTCCAGTCTCGAGCCAAAAACGTTCATATTGTTCAAATTGAATTCATATAGGTATACTGTGATTTTGCAGCGCCTGGCGATGACTGCATATTCGACTTCGACTGCAAGTTCGAGGGAGGTTTATGTCGCCAAGAAGACCAAACCTGCATCTCATCTACGGGCTTCGGGGCAGTGTGGGCGCCGAGGATGTCTAATGACAACAATGTACCCGTTTGGAAAGGTACACAAATCAAATATAAATGAAGTATGTTAACGTGAATTGGGTTGGGACCATATTTTTTAAGTGGTGAGTAATGAGAATGTGCTTTGACAGTCAAAATACAAAGATTGAAGAGTTGTTTTTGTGTATTTCTTGAAATTTTCTTCCACCTTCAGTTGTCTTGAGTATTGCCAAGTTTTCACATGTATACATTGAAGTATTGGTAGTTTTGAAAGTATTTCGCGTCTATTTACCGAAGCATAAACAAAACATTGTTTGACAGATGCAACGTTCAGGAACCATAATACTTATAATAATTCCATGTGAATATAAATAAATTCCGGCACTCAGTCCTAGATGACACGTAATTCATCCTATCATCCTATCACAATCTCTCCACGTGTCCTTACAGCTGCACCCGCCGCTGCGCAGCAGTCTGCGAAGTTGGGCGAGTCGTGCGCAGACGACGCCGAGTGCCGCGCAGCCGATCCGAACTCCGAGTGCAGCACAGCTGGAACATGCTGGTGTGCACTGGGATTCTATAACAAGAGTGGTGTCTGCTTTAGAGGTAAGCCACCAAGACGATGGTGCTTTACAATCATGTTCTGGGCGCAGCGGCCAAATCATTGGCAACATATAGTACGTCTCAGGTTCTTTGGCAGCAACAAACCGGTTTTCTACAATGTTATCCGAGGCGCTGCCAAAATTCGTGAGACGTACAATAGAGAAGCCGTGGTTCACGTGGACTGGTTTTGAAGCCAGTATGGGTCTTTGATCTTATCTACATCCTATAATGGAAACGAGTTCAAAATGTTTAATGCGCATGTCTTATGTACATTGGCCATGGACCTTTATTTTCGTCAATTTCGCCGGCTCATACCAAAGCAGCCCATGCTGAATAGCGAAAGGGTAGCAATCAGATTAAATATTGTGTCGTGTGTGTAATCTTTCGACTACATTCTTCTGATTCTTCGCGGTTTGCGAGAAAACCGGGGAGTAATAAAAACGTTGGGTGCAATATTACCAAGCCTTAGACTATACATATCGAACCCAAGGTCATTGCCTCATGACCTTGATAACTGTACACGTGGCTTCATGTTACTGTCTTGCATTTGCTTTCTGGCATGCTTGTACTTGACAGGCAGGCTTTAGCTAAGAATCCATGTACGCCCTTGAATATCGACGTCTGATATGGTGTGGTTGTATGTTTTCGGACAGAGCTGGGTGAGCCTTGCGAACTGGAATCGGACTGCACCCACATCTCTAACGGCACTTGCCGCGCCCTGCCCGCGGGCGGGTCCATCTGCTCTTGCAACATCTACAGCATCCCTGGCGAGAACAACCAACGATGCAACCGCAGTGAGCACTTTGTACCACTTTTGTATAGAGGGCACAGAGCAAATACATTGATTAGGATGCGCATGCAAAAAAACTGATGCGTTTTAAAATTGTTTGTGTGCAATTAAGCCGCACATACAACCATGACAAAGTGCCTAAAACATGACAATTTGGGTATATACTTATGTGCATATTACAGTGCGAACTGCTAGGGTGATGAACTAGGAAACCGTAGAGATGACGTAGTCTTAAAAGTGAGTCTTTGGGATAAGTTTAGGGATATAAATATCTACGACACGAGTATTTTATAACGCTCCGCCGTTCAATGTTCCAGTGCGTCCCGAATTAGAGATCAACTGTCAACAGCAGCTCGAGACGTGCCAAAATTTCGGGCCCCTGTGCTACTGCGACACCCTCGTGCCAGGCGACGTCAAATGCCGATGCCTCAACAACTCCCACTTCGAGGAGGGCGCACAGGCGTGCTGGCTCACAAAGGGTGCGTACTGCGTATGCTGCCCGTTGATGGAGCCATTCACACGAACTGTTTTCACATGACCTTGAAAGCGATTTTGCGTGCAATCTGATATACGGAACATCGTTGTACGCTATTTTCCGAAGACAAGGCGTCATTTGGATAAACTTACATGTCCACATTGTTGTAAAGAAAACATCCGTTCGTTTCGGCCCAGTTCTGGTAAAAACCCGTACTAGCCCTAAACCAGTAGAGCCTTGAGACACAAATTGTTAATCCTAGGGAAGTCTCTACTTTACGTTCAATTATATATTTATTTCGTTTATTTTTATACTTATTTTTGAAATTTGAAACTAATTTTAAAACATTGAAATCAAATCTTAAACAGCAATATTTTGGGCTGCGGTGTGAATAGATAGAGTCTGTTTCTATGTTAACCACATTTTCCGTAAACTTCCACACACTTCTCACGAAAGTTGCAATACTTGGGGTGATTAGGATAAGTTTATGGACAACGTCGGCTGCATTTCGACCTGACAACTTGTCTGCAGCTTTGGGTGAGGCGTGTTCAGCACAGGAAGACTGCTCTGTTGCTGGCGGCAAAGAAACCGTTGAATGCAACGACTCTGGTGTTTGTGCGTGTGCGGACTCCTTCCACCCAGTCAACGGCGACTGCCGCAAAGATGCATTGGGTAAGCGATCACGCTGCAAGAGTTGATCAAGTTGATCAAAACACTTATTCGGAAGTTACACATCCATTCGTTTGTCACCATTTTTCGGTCTGGAGGATAGCAGTTAAAGATCCTAGATTGGAAAATCAAAAAGGTACAATTTTTTAGCCTTGAGACCAAGCAGAGCTCCTTGTAAAAACAGGATTTGTTTATGTTTTGCAGTTTTCGGCGAAGAATGTTTGGACGACATAGACTGCCAGTTCGCGAACGCGAAATGCGGGGATGGTGCCTGCATGTGCAAGTCTGGGTATTTCCCTTCGAGCGTAGACGAAGGACCTATCACATGTCTGACAGGTAACCACGTGAAAGTTAACCTGCAGCCCTGCACCACAATCTCTTTTATAGCTCAAGGACTCATAGGGAACTCATAGGGACTCATAATGGAGGGAGACTCATAGTTCTGGAAAAAACCAGTGAAAATGTCATGCGACCTGCGCCGAGAAAATATTGTTGGAACACGTTAATACCAACAGCTTAGAGTCGGATACAACCAGAGAAGAGTTTTACCCGGCTTGTCCCTCCTTGATACAACCTCCCAGTAAGCAGCCAAAATGTCGAGGGTTCGGTGGTGAGTCGAGGACTGAAACACGAATGGAAATTCGCAAACTTGCTGTAAGCATCTGATAACCGATGCCCAAACGACCTGTTGTATAGCCGTACCTGGTAATTCGTATTTTCTGGTTGGAGCAGACCACATAAAACAAAAGTAATGATATCCCCATACACAACATTATTTTTGCCTGTGCCGTACGCAACATGCTTTATCTGTTTGCCCAGTACAAGGAATTTAAACCTTCTTGCATTTTAAATTTGTGCTGTCCTATTTTTCCCAGGCATTGGAGGAACATGCACAAGCAGTGGTGACTGCAGCAGGGTGGAGAATGCGATGTGCAACACAACGAACTGCATTTGCAATGAAGACCCACAGAACCCACTGGTTGCCAACGACATGCGTGACCAGTGCTTGCCCGGTGAGTTCATCACTGGGTCACAGAGTGCGAACACAGGGTCATAGAGTTCGACCTTTTTAATTTCAAAGCAGATTTTTTACAACTTTTGATTGTTTTATAGGCCAGACATTGATATATATGTATACAATTTTCATCTCTGTTTCATCTCTGTTCCAATCTAGTAAAAGTTCCCATAACATCATTCTACCAATAATCATTCGTCAGAAACTCTTCATTTGCTGTCTGCTCTGACATTCATCCAGTTTCCATATAGCATCCCCTGCCCCACACTTTTAATACGAGACAAAAAGAACGACCACATCACTATTGTAGTTTTATTAGTTTCTATTCTCGTGGGGATACATCGACGGGACGAAATAACGTCTTTCTTGAGTTCTAAATATGGTATCATTACAAAAATAAATAGTATTTGTAATTTACTGGCATTGTATGTTCAGCAATATTCTGCTGACACGTCATCTCGAAACTTTTCCTACGCATAAGGAACATATCAGAACATTGCTCAGTATTTCCCAAACAGAAACACAATATGACGTCCTCAGTAGACCAGGGTAGCGATTGTGTAAAGTTATCGACAAGTTATCGATGTTTATCGGTAGCACGGCCCTTTGAAATAAGCAGGCAACTTTTAGCCATCGACCGGTTGCCCTTGGATACAGATCGACATAATTGTACACAATCGCCACCCAGGTATAGATATAAGGTAGGTAGAGTTTGTTTAATTCCGACCATTACCACAGTCCGGAGGTCCTTGAACTGGCCGGTCGTTGCTTGCAGTTGTGCAGACCTACGGCGGCGAGTGCGCCGATACTGTGCAGTGCCAAGCCGCGTTCGGAGAGAACTCGAACTGTACTGACAGTGCCTGCTTGTGTCTGGACAGCTTCCACTTCCTGGAAAAGGACCAGACATGCTGGGCGAAAACTTGTAAGTACCAAACATCTTCTTTCAAGGGTGATTACTTGCCATGCCAGTCGGACTTAGCGATATTTTTGGAATGTTGTTTCAGACACAAGTTTCAGACATCATTTTTTGAAATGGAACACTAATGGTAATTGAATTTGTTATTATTTGTAGATGTCGGTGATTTGTTTTATAGTAATTTTGAAACTTCTGCTGTCAAGGCTCAAATTTTTTAATTGATTGTTCGCTTGATCTGAGAATCGAGATATGAACAGATGTCAGATAAGTGAGGTTTTTTGGAGTTTCTTTTTGTAGCTACCTCCTACGAATGATCCTTTGTGTGTGCACAGATCTCCATGAGAGGTGCCACAACGGACGCGACTGCTTCGTGCCAAGCGGCAGCGACCGCACCGACTGCGTCAACGGAATCTGCAAGTGCCAGTACCAGTACGTCGAAGATGTCAACGCCATGGACTGCATATCTGGGGGTGAGTGCCCACTTTTCAGTTCATCATCGACATTCTCACCATCATTTCATATCTCCTCGATGAAACAAGACAATTGGATAAAGACTTCTCAAACATAACTAATGAGTAATGACATCTCTTCGTCAATGTCATCACTCGTCAATGATTGTTCGGAAAGTCACTCGCTAAATACACTATCTCTGGACCATATCGGGTCTTGAAGTTGAATTTTCGTCTATATGGATCGATCGTGATCTGTGAATTGTGACAATGCATTGAAATCATGCAGACCCAATTCGAATAGCAACGCTATAGAAAGCGATCTGGCTTGTGTTGGTGGGGGTTGCTGACAGTGAGGGGGGGGGGGGGGAGAATTGAGAATTGCAGCAGTTCTACAAGCCTCGGCAATAGCCTCGGCTTATTTGTAACGTTGAACAGGATGAATTAAGAATTTTGGCTTTGGGTGCTGGTGGCGTCATCACCTGTGCTTCACCTTGTAGTGTCCGCTATTTTTTTAAATGTTTTTATGTTAGTTTCAATACCATCCTCATATCTAGTCAATCTCAATCAAATACCGAAATAGACCAGTACGTGACAGGTAAACCACGCCAGGAATATGCGACGACAAAATACCGATCATCATCAATCTTGTGCTGCAGGCAACAAAGTCCATCACACGATTGGCGCCCTAGCGTCGCTGATGGCGTGCTTTCTCCTCGCCTCCTTGCTGTAAGAGGCGTCATCGAACGCCGATTGGTGACGTAAGATGGCTGCCACGTCACAGATAATCCATCAACGTCGTCAACGTTTGCATCAGACCCGAGTGAAGACGTGCTAAAAGCGTCGAAGCTTTTTGTGACGAGCACTTTGTTCGGAATTAGCGTTTTATTTTATGGGTACGTTATATTGGCGCCGGCCACCGCGCCTTTTAGCTTTCAATGGACATGCAATGCCATGATAAGAATGCGAGATAAGATCAGGATTAGAATCATGAACACAAATGTCATGATGGTAGTGTGGCAAAGTCGCATTGCATTGTGCGATAGTGATAAATCGCACGTAATGGCTTCTGATTGAAAGAGTAATGTGAAGTGAATGTGTCACTGACTGTTAATTAATTGCTGTCTAGAAATTGCTGATACAAATCGTCAGCTATCCTCTATGCAAACTATGTTTGTATATATAATGTGTTTATTTTTCGTAATAAACGTATCTATGTTCCAAACAGATATTGTGTGTGAAGTATTATACTAGCAAAATTAGCCTCCTTTTTGAACCATATTATTTTAAAGATACGAATTTGGACCTGTAAGGTAATAAAAATAAAAATAGTGTTCTATTGTCGATTAAACAGAAGTAAGACAGTCAAAAAGTTTCAGCTCTATAATATATGAGATAGGTATATAGAATTGAATTTCACAAAATTATGAATAAAACTTTGTTCAGACCGGAGTTCAAAGAGTAAACGAGTAAGACAAAAAAGGAGCCATTGCTATCTAATGGAATCTAATCGAAATTCGTGTGTTCAAACATGTTGTAGTAGACCTTATGTGTAACGTTGACATTATACTCATAGCTAAAAATCAAACATGTTCAGTTTGTAATTTCGAAATTGCTATAACGAAGAAAATTTCCAGAAAACTTGAGCAATGCGGGTAAGTAAAACGCACATGCGGGTTAATCAATTTAATTATAAAACAATATTATGAACAAAAGCATTTTCGTGCCATGATATGCCTGTACCTACTTTGAAATGTGATTTTAATGCAAATTTTATTATCGATCACCAACGCTGGGCAGCAAACAATTCCCCTCAGTCATGCGTTTCACTAATGTTTACATTATTCATTACTTTTAGTTTTATGCTAAAAGATATATAAATTACAGCTCGTATACTCCCGCCGCTAGGAGAAATAAGTAATTGTAGTTGGTACTTGGTATTACTCTAGGTGATGTACTACAATAGCGACCTAGTTACGCGACCTGATTAACCAGACCGGTATTGCATCTTGGCAATATTGGGCGAATGCAGAATTTTGTCCGGGGCAGTCCTTATGAACAATACAGGCTGCAGATACTTTTCGAAATAGAGCGAGCATGTGTCGACTGATTCATTTGTAGGAAATATATAAAATTGTTTGTGGAAAATTCGAGAGAATTAAGGTGATAACAAAATCATATGTTCTTTTCTTCTTGATTTCGTTATTTGGCTTATGGAGTAATATATACCCATTATTAATCGTTCAATGGGTGGTATAGCCTTTGAGGAATATCCAGACCGACATCGGCTAACTCTACACAATGGGAGAGTAAGGGGTATGCAAAACGAGGGTTCTCGCGAGAAAATAAAAAACGCTCTGTAGACTTCCGAACCTGCGACGTACTATAAGTGAAAAGCACACTGTGAATTCCATTTTCGAGCAAGCTTGCTTAGTATAGCTGGTTACAAAGTACCAGATATATTGCAACCATAAAACTTGTGGCACTAGCCTGCTTGCAGATAGGGGATCGGACAAAGCACCTCTCTTAAAATTTCTCGGCAAACTTGGTAGCATCATAGATGAATGAGTCATGAATGACTCATTCATCTATGAATGACTCATTCATCTATGAAAGTATAGCATGGTCCTTGTCCTATTGATATCACTCGGTGATAATAAAATACAATCTTCCGAAGTTTTTTTACGTTTGGAGATGACCAATTGATGCCAAGAATTTTCCTTGAACTGATCCGGAGAGATCTTCTCCAAATCTTAGTACTGTTGAAAAAAACCTGAAAAAACAACAAATTTCTAATGATTTTTTTTGTATCGCTGAGATGAAGACCGGGTAGGTATGCAACCCACAGTACATACCATTTCTTTCCCGCTAGCCGAGACTGCGACAGGATTTAAAAAATTCGTGATGTTTATAACAATAAAAGGTGTTATTGATGGGTTTTTTTGGCACGAGTCTTTGGCTACCTTTGGATCTAAAAACTTTTGATGTACAAACGAAACAAAAGAAAGTGTTGAGAAAATAAATAACCTTTGGGAGGTAAACTATAATTGACATTGTAGGTTGCGTTAATATATTTTACTTCCCAGTTCCCCTTTTAAGTATCAATGAAGTAAAGCAATCTGCAGCCTGCAGAGTGGTTTTAAAGAAATTTTTTTTAGTCACACAAAAAAACGTCTTTCTTTACACTGTACTTACCGTTTGCAATTTGCTACTGCACATGACCAAATATCAATCACAGATAAAAGAATGGATGAATAAACTAAACCCCTGCATTTAAAAAGTAAAAAAAATATTTATTTATTTTAGTTGCCTATTGTCCTAACAGATAGAATAGATATCTACATTGAAAATGGTAGACAGTGGTAGTTCGGACAGCCTACTACTCAAAAATAAGAAAATTTGTGCAAGCCCACACATTAAACTACATTGGAAAATTATTGAACTTTGCACAAAAAATCCCTGGGCTTACATCTGGGCACACATTGCCAATGTATGTAGTCAAGTGAATTGCTTCTAGCTGCTTTTTAATAAAACGAGTACAACAAAATGGAGATCATCAATATTAAAACGAGTAACCATGCACACATTCAAGCAAGATTGAGCAGTGGGCTATGACACACGCATGACACTTCAGCCAAATACCGTCTGTGGAACTTTACATGTTTCCTATAATCTGAAGAATGTAGCAAACAGCTTTAAAGAGCAGCTAAAAGCCTATCGATCTATTAGCAAAAATTATTTTTATGAATAAACAATCTTTGTGTGGTGAATGTATAATATTGTGAATATAAAGTACCTAATGTAACAACATAGGTAAGACTTAATGGTTGTCATTGTATAATACTGTTGAATATTAACCTTTAACATTACAATGTTGATAAATTTTTGAATTATGACATATAAAATTACAAGTTATTGATCTACTAGACAAAATAAAATTACAATTATTCCAACTACAGTCATGTGGTAGCTACTAAACAAATTATGTTTTACAATCACTTCAAGTTAAAGATTGGCACCAGAAGATTATAAACATAAGGCAAATTCAACAAACTTTTCCTCCATGATGGACAAATTGAAAGAATGGACATTATTACCTCTATGCAAATCTATAATGGCAGCAGGAATCATGAAATCATGATCATTGCAAGCAGGATCTATAAGATTCAAGACTTTTCCTTGATACATAGCTTGTAACTTGCTATCACAGCAAAAAAATCTCAGACAAAAATAGAAACTGATCGCTTGTGTTTGGTCGCAACTGATCAGTCTCATTGCGTAGGAAAAATCTCGGCCACCCTGGGAGTGATTAATACCCAGCCAAAAAATAGACCCGGCAAAGGAACACAGCGATACGCTATTATAGTTTCTTTCATATGCCTCAATAGGCAATGCCAATTCTAGAGTACCAGTTGGTAGAAAATAAAAAAGATTATTTGCATGGTCCTTAGAAACATGATCGTTCAAATTAGTTATTGGTCCATTCCAGTCGTCACAGATACGACACTTGCATCCGTACTTGCCACCAGGCAAGTGTTTCTCCATGTCTTGCTTGCCAAGCTAGAGCGGGCAGCCGCTGATCTTGTTCGGGCAGGGCTTTTCCACAAGATCGGCGATCTTCTCGAGGGTTACACAACGCAACGTTGGCATCCCTGGGGAAATATAGATGATACATGATTGATTTGGAAATATTACATATGTTTTATTACTATAAAGTTTGCTCTTGCACGTCCTATAGGAATAACACACTTTCATTGAAGATTTTGTGGGTTTTGAATCAGATTAAAACATTTTTTGAAAATTGTGAATCATGTCAGATTGGCCACATTTTGAAATTTGACATGTTTAAGGGTCTCCAAGCATTGCTCTTACAACTTGTGGTGTAGTCAGGGGATATGCAGGTATACGCCATATGGAGTATGTAAATACTGTACAGTACTGTAATACTGTGTACTGTAATACTGTAAATACTGTGGAGTATGTAAATGGAGTATGTATGGCGTATGGAGTACCTTTTGTTTCGAAAATAGCGACCTCACCTATATTATAATGAAATATGCTGGTATGCGCTGGTACTTACGCAAAGTTCTAGCTTTTAAATGTCTAATACGCCGTATGGAGTAATCTCACCTGTTTTTTCTCGAAAATAGCGACCTCACCTATATTTTAGTGAAATATGCTGGTATGCGCAGGTACTTACGCAAAGTTCTAGCTTTTTAATGTCTAACTTCTGCGAGTTTTCCATAATTGTTCTATGTTTCACACTTTATATACCCATTCATTTTATCTTACCCATATCCCACCCACCCATAGCACTCCCATTTATCCATTTACTTTTGAGTCACAAATCGAGAGATGTGAACTTGTTTTCGTGAAACCCAAGCGAAAATAGTCGTAAGCGCCACACAACAATGTTTGATATGAGAAAATGGGTGCGTTGGTAATGACGAAAATGTGAAAATAAAATTCAGTTTCATTTTTACTGCCCCCCCCCCCCCCCCCCCCCACCACACGGTTGACAAAAAATTTGGGTATATCCATCTTTATTTCCAGCACTACACCACTGCTTACAGCCTTTAACAAAAATATACCATTACCAAATATTTTTGATGGTTTTTTTGAACAGTTTACAGCAGTTTTTGGAAAATGTGGCTATAAGTATAAACCATGTCACAGACACATTGACAAAAGGATACTTGCCTGGCTCTCGGCACTCGCCGCACTCTAGAAGCCGTGGCTTGCACTTGTAGCAGATGATGTGCCCGTTGCAACACATGTAGATGGGCGCTTTACATGTTACCAGGCACACTGGACATTCCAGCTGACTCGTCAGTTTTTCGTTTAGTGTGCTGCTCGCTGACATCTTGAGGAGTGAAGCCTGGCGGTGGAAATCTAGAGTGATTTTAAACTTTTAGTCTCCCTAAAAACAAGGCCGCTTGCTCAGTCAGTCATCAGCTTGACGGGGGGGGGGGGGGGGGTATATAATTTTCTCATTTCTAATCAGCAACACAACACTCATCATTGCACAGGTTGAGGAGCCTGATCACATAGGTATATATCCTATTCATCCGACTCTCGACGCAACTCGCAACAAGCATCAAAATCAGAGAAATTAATATCATTACTTGATGACAATCGAGCTGACTCTATCGCAACTGTTATTTTGTTTCCTTTACGTAAAGTATTCAAAGTATGTATAAGGAATGCAAGAGTAGAGCAAAAACAATAGACGGTCATACAGAATGGTGGAAACGGGTGTTAAATAAGTAAGTGTTTTGTCACCATTATTATTTTTGATAGTAATGGATGAGAGGTTGAGAAAAGTGGTAAATGAGGATTTCGATACAAACACTGCAATATACGCAGATGATATTGTAATTTGGGGCAAGTCAAGTGAAGAGGTGCAAGAAAACGTGACCAAATGGAATAATGTTACAGAAGAGTATGGAATGTGGTTGAGCACAGCAAAGAGTGAATCTGTTGGAATGAACAGGGATAAAAGAAAACTGTGGGGAAATTAAAAATCGGCAATGAAGAAATTGAAGCAAGAAGCGAGTTTAAATATCTGGGCAGTATTATAAACAAAAATGCAACTGTTGACGTGGACGTTAAACGAAGAATTAAACAAAGCAATGGTTTCTACCAAAAAGTAAGAAAGTTGTTGTGGGATGAAAATTTCCCAAAAAAATGTGAACTTTTATTTTATAAGTTGTATTTTTTACCAATTTTAACTTACGGTGCCTGTACATGAACTATAGGGGGCAAGAAAGAAAGAAACCTGAAAGCAGAGCAAATGAAATTTATACAAAGTATACAAGGGGTGACAAAAATGGACAAGATTTGGAGCAAGATATTGAGAGAAAAGGTAGGAATAGAGAGGTTACGTTTTAAGATGGGAAGAGACAGATTGAAATTCTATGGAAGAATAATGAGAATGGAAGAGGTAAGATTACCAAAGAAGGCAATGGAAATGAAGTATGTAAAACGGGGAGTTGGAAGACCAAGAGAACGATGGATCGATCAAGTGAGGAGAGACGTCGAAGTACGAGGAGAAATCTGGGAAGAAGTAAATAATAGAGAAAAATGGTGGAATAGTAAGGAAAGGTGGAAGGAGTTGGCAAATGGAGAAGAAATTTATGAAGAAGCAAGTACAGAGAATATTAGGTAATAATGTAAAAAATGGTGTATGTTAGCTTGATAACACTAGTTGCAAGGAAAAGAGCTTGCATGTTGGTGTTTTACACCAGCTCTCTACCTGTTTATTTAAATGGTAAAGAGAAATAAATTCACATGTGGGTCAGAACAAGCCAAATCGATCAAAAGTGTGCTCGTGGATTTTTAATTTTTCTAAGAAAATTCAGGGTTATTCCCCTACCTTTACTGAGTTCAGAACGTTTAAAAAAAAATTTTTGCGACGAACCGTTCTCCAGATGCAGCCTCTCAAAGTTCGGAGAAAAGCGAATATTTGGCAACTACCCCCCAAAAAAAGTCACTTGTGTATGTTTTTTTTGTATGTGTGTTTGCGCGCGCTCTACAGACCAAACGCCTGAACCGATTTAGATGAAAATTTCAGAAGACCTACCTTTGTTCTGAACTTAGATCCTCCAAGTTTTTGGAAAAGATCGGTTCAGACATTTTTTAATAAATCAATTTTTACGGAATTTTTCGATCTTTTCTAAATTTTGAATCTCTGTAAATGTCAAAGTTCTTTACATATCTTCACCAAAACTTATAAACATGTCGACCTTATACATATTTATTACGCTTGAAAATCTGAGGTCGGTAGGACTTTCCGATTGGTTTTTATTCGCATTTTTGCAGTGTATTTTCGTGATTTGGTGCCTGATTCAATAAGAGTCCGGACTCCTTCGTTTCCTTGGTTACCAGCAATGTTGATTTCAGTTCGGGACAAGGCATAAATTTGACAGTAATCAGAAGTTTAGTCAATTTCGTTTATGGAAGTAACTGAAAGTAAATCCGCGTCAGAAATTTATCTCCAATCTAATAAGAACCCTCGGGCATAAGTTATCCCTTAAGTATTTACGTTATCATCACTCAATGAGTTCATAATCTGCATTTCTTCGCTATCTGACAGCTCGGAGAGAAACAAAGGAACGCAGAATCCGTCTACATTTCCAAGTGATCAGAATTTTTGAGTAGGCAATGGTCAGACTTGGTGCTCCATGGTTTTCATAGGCATTCTGCCCGCATACCTTTTCATCAGCTATACAAAAACCGCTACCTACGCTCATCTTCTACGCACAATTGCGTTCGCGAAGCCCTAGTATAATTCGATTAATTGTATCCATTCTCGCATTCTCTGGAACTCTAACCGAACGGTAACCCCAACCACATTACTTCTTCTCAGGCCCAGCCCAACGTGTCGAACGAGTGCAGATGTTGGGCGGCGAGCGTAGGCCTGAACTCCAAGTTGTCCATCCCCAATGATATAATTTCTCTAAGTCGGGGGGTATGCATTTTTGGGAAATGCTCTTTGAAAAGTTAGAACCTGCCAAACCAAAACGCTTATGTATTTTCATTTTTTCTCAGACACGCTGATAGATTTTTTTTTTTTTCTTGGAATGTATGTCCTCATCCCGGCATCCCGGCCCCTCCCCCTCCCTGCACCACCACCGACGGGAGAACATACAACACCATATACACCATGCTGTATTTACATTGTTTTCCTGCTTCTTTTGAAACATCAATATAAGACTGTTGTTGACTGTTGGTGATATTTGAAGTTTTAACAAGTTTATATAGTCAGATGTCATGCAATTATGATGCCCTGGGTTATGATGCCCCAAATTTGTGTAGTCCTATGGAGTACCTGCAACAACAGCCTGCTTAAACTCACTAGTGGACAACCTCAATGTTAATTCCCATTTAAAGACAAATGCAGGTATGATGTCCATAAATGAGATAACATTTATTGCAGGAGCTCTATCCACTATCCAGACAAAAGGACCCTTGCCAAGCCTATTAGAAAATGCATAAAACACCACCTAAACCGAAGCCGAAACAACATAGTACCTATCCGTAGCTACCACTTAACAACCTCAAAATTTGAGCACTGGAAAGCAAGTATCTTTGCTTTAAATCAAGTATCTTTGCTCGAAAGCGAATTGCAACTCTGTTATAAATTGTCAACTGACAACTATTAGTATTACACATCGAAAGTTAGTCTGAATTGATTCAGGAAGTAACTAGCTGTGAAGCAAAACTGCACTGTTACACCTAATTCATATTTACTCACTAGCAAGATTCAATACGGTGGGCCCAAAGCCTGACAACCTTAAAGTCAACCTTAAGGAAGTTACTAGCTGTGAAGCAAAACTAACCGAAGGTTGCACTGTTACATCTAATTAATATTTACTCACAAGCAAGATTCAATACGGTGGGCCCAAAGCCTGACAACCTTAAAGTTGACACTTGACGAAAGACACAACCACGCACCGATGGCAGTGCTGACTGGTGAGTGGCGGTGGCGACATGATGACGGCTGCGAACTTGCTAGTTGCAACCATCGACGTTCACTCCATCTAGTAGCAAAAAGTGCCATTCATTTGCAAACTTGTCAGACTTTTCTGCCTGGCGGGCAAAAAAAATTTAAGGGAAGGAACCAAAGTGAAAATAAAAGAGACACAAAGATAGAGCTTGAGGTGGCTTGAGTATGAGAAATTTAATATACTAGGGCGTCGCGAACGCAATTTGTGTTGCGTTGAAGATGAGCGTAGGTAGCGGTTTGTATACAGGCCTATGAAAACCATGGAGCACCAAGCCATTGCCTTCTCGAAAACTCTGATCACTCGAAAATTTAGACGATTATGACCTTCTTTTGTTTCTCTCTGAAACTGTCCGGTATCCAAAATGTGCTATTTTGAGCTAATTGAGTAATTTGAGCATAATATATACATAGATGTGAATTACGCTAGTGGATTCTTATTATATTAGAGATATATATCTAGTGTGGATTTACTTCAATTACTTTCATAAATGAGAATTACTTATTTCTTATATATCTGTCAAATCATTGCCTTGGACAAACTTCAAGTCAATTCGAGTGACGAATGAAATTGATTCAGGCGTCAAAAAGTACCGAAAATCACGAAAAAAACACTACAAAAATGCTAATAAACACCAATTGGAAAGACCTACCGACCTTCGATTTGCAGGCATGATACATATTTATAAGGTCAACATGTTTAGAAGTTTTGGTGAAGTTATGTTAAGAACTTTGAAATTTACCGAGATTCATAATTTTGAAAAAATCGAAAAATTTCGTAAAAGTTGATTTATTAAAAATATTCTGAACCGATCTTTTCCAAAAACATATTGTAGTCATATTGTGTCAGTCTACCTTGATAACCAGATCCGTAACAGAGGTTCTACTTCTAGTGCCGAGTGATTAATGACTGATTGGTTTTCATTCGCTTATTTGATGAAGGTTGAATTTTATTTCGGTGTAGTAAATAGAAATACCGATTTATTTGCAAAGAAATATCACCTCACACTCACAGTAAACAGTGATTGGCAAACTATTGCTTTGTGGCACTCAGATTCAGAATGAAACTTGGCGCCGTAAGGTTACTTCTTATACGTCATACTAGAAAACGCTGCCAAAGTGTTCGCGTTGAAGATGAGCGTAACTATTTGTAACTCGAATGCGTGAGAGGACTTGGGTTAATTAGTATTTCCAAGTTTGGTCACACACAAAGTGAAAAAATGTTTTTGGGAAAATTTGGAAAAAATACGCAATTTTAGATGAATTTTCCCAATTTCCCAATTTTTTTCTGATTTTATGGGTAGGGGTATAGAGGAGTATAGGGGTATAGAGGTATAGAGGGTCTAAGTTGAGAACAAAAGTAGACACCCTGAAAATTTCATCGCAATCGACGCAGGCGTTTGACCTGTAGAGCGCGCACAAACACACATACAAAAAACACACACACACACACACACACACACACAAGTTCCTTTTTTTTTAGCAGTAGTGAAATCTGAATTCAGTATGAAATCAGTATCAGTATATATATATATATATATATATATATATATATATATATATATATATTGCAAATGAATAAGCAAAAAGCCAATTATTATTTCATATTTTTCTTGTGTAATCTGGTTGTGTGAAAAAAACCTTGGCAACTTGAGAACTGAGAACTACGTTCTTTGCCGCCAAAAAATTCAAACAAGCTGAGCTGAGATCGCGTTTGCGTTCTGAAGGCAGCAGACGTGCTGAACTCTACTGAGAGCCTACTGGAGCTCAGTAAGCTCAGCAGGTTTCGGAACAGGACCTTTGAACCGCGACGGTTTCGATCAAAGATACTATATAATAACGTTTCGATTGTGGAGCGGGAAGGGTGCTAAGGGGGGGGGGGGGGAGGTTCTTGAATTAAGTAGTTTTATTTAGTAAATACGTAGTTCCTTCAGAAATTACTGTGATCAATTTCAATTCGGGTTGACATTTGCCACCTCCCTTCTGTCCTTCACCAGCATTTATCACCGATGTAACATCTGTTTGAATTTCGGTAACCAGTTAAGTAATAACAAAGGTTCGACTTCTAGTTCAGAGTGAAAGTTTCGTTTGGCTGTCCAGATGCAATGTAGATGCAATGTAGTTGCAATCTAGAGTTTGATTTTGCTCTGACGTCACAGAAATGCAGAAATGTAGTGATAACCTGGTGGACAAACAAACAGCTATGCAGAGCTCATTTGCAGCCATTAAAATTGTGTATCATTTTATTAAATTAATTATTTCCCTGCACACACGAAAAAGTGAGGTTAATTTCGTGTGTAGGCCAGCTAAGATAGTTAGCAATTTTTCTTGAGTCTAGTCACTACACATCTAAAAAATAAATTCTGATAATTAAATTATAATTGCTTAATCATTTCAAACATTGCACAAATAGCCACTGCCGACAGAAATCTTTTCATTCGAGCTCGAAAAGATAACCTCAAGTCCATTTCAGCCGCAATCAATGCAGGTTAGAATTTAAATCTGCCGGGCGTGTTTCTTAGTTACGCATTTAGATTGCTCGTTTGCGAGGAATTTAAAAATCTAGTTGCCATCAGTTGATAACCATATTTGGGGGACAAACAAACACCCCGTAACCGGAAATGCGAAATCAAGTTTGGACTAGCAAACACATGAAATCTATAGATATACCATGTTGTTGCCATCTAGATCTCGTGGACAACCAAACATAACTAATAACAGAATAGTTTTCATTCGGTCCCTGAAGGTTCAATTTGATTTCGCTGCAGTACATAACGACTTATTTGCAAATAAATATCGCCCCACACTCACAGTAAACAGTGATTGGCATAAATGTTGCATTGTGTCACTCAGAATGAGACTTGGCGCCGTGAGGTTAGTTCTTACTTCCTGTCGGAATACATACTACGATTTAGAAACTGTAACACAGATGCCATGAGCCTTGGGTATCAAAACAAACACCATTTTGCTTGTGAACGAGTTAAAATCCCTCGGGAAGGAAACCGATGCAACGGAAAGGAAGTTGTTGTGGGATTGGGATGAGAGTCCATCCAAACTGGTCACAAACCGCGAATATGATTTTTCAACGTGCGATGCTTTTGCTATTGAACGTGTTTATAGGTGATAATATACACAATTTTGTTGTTTAAGAATATAGTACTGTTTTTTTATTGTGTTTGCGGGAGGGGGGGGGGGCATATTTTATCAGTTTTATCAGGATACCTATTTTTATCACATGTTTTAAGTTACGGGAAGTTATTGAGAAAGCGTAGGTACGTAGAAGAGGTGCACTTGCAACTTGCAAGATTTGTTTAAATTGATTTTAAAATGTTTAAAAAGCAATGAGACCATTTATACATGGTTGGATTGTTATCTATGAATTCAATCAACAGATTGACTTCCATTCCCCTCTTAAACACGCTAAACTGACTTGTTTCATAATTCACTCAATCTGAGAGGGCACAACACAGCCAATATGTCGACTGATTTATTCACTACTGCTATCGTGTCGATCCATCAAGTTGATGTGCTCGCAATTCCAGCCCCACTTTGCCCTTATCGTGATCGCCAAGATATTTGTCGGCATCGAGACAAGCTAGTTTTACAAGGGCAATCAATGTCAGATCGCGATCTAATCTTTCCTACGGGAAGGGGTTACAGTTTACGCTGAACACTATTTGTTGAACATCCCCTTTGGACGCTTTTTAAATCACGAGATGTTTGTGTTATGAAAGATGTTTGGGCCAATGTGAATGTTTTGATCGAATGTTTGATGGTTGATGGAAAAACGTGATTATTTACTCTCTGAGAAATAAGTTAGTATGAGCTGTAATTCGATTTGATTTGAATACAAGATATATCAGAATTGATTGACGCTATTATTTTAATACATTTTTTTGCAGTTTGCTTGCACGAGAATGCTCCAGTACGATAAGAATTCCATTTTTTACTTTCTGATGCCTATTTCTTACTTTTCCTGTGGATAGTACAGACAACAGACGACAGGGAATAAAAAGGGATAAGCACCCACGAAGAATATGTATGAATGTATTGAGTTGTGTAATTGATTCGTAGTTGTTCGTCAGATAAAACGATGATATCAGATATTTAAAAGTTACTGTTTTTTTCTTTGTAAGATACGTTTAATTGTTCAATCTTAAGTAGAACGAGATAAGCGTTGTGAGGGAAATGTCAGTATTTCAGTTCATTACTTTCAACTTCATGCAAACACGAGAACAGACACGAACTGGTGTCCCACCCCAGCATTACTTTTAAATCACAACAGATACCACAGGCATGCACCCTATCTTCGAAGCTTACATTTCATTATTATTTTTATCATGCAAGCTATTATTTTCTTAAAAGCGTTCATCGAGCAAAGTTGCTAGAGGCCTCAAACAAATTTCAGCGAATCACTTTATGAAATTAGGTAAAAATTGTTCTTCCATTAGATCATAAATACTCTAATATACTTTATGCTCCGCGCCCTTCCAGGTCGTTTATATACCGAAATAAATCGCCCTCTGTCATAATCTTTAAGGTAAATGTATCGAGGTGGTATTTTAGCATCACAGAAAGATTTTTCTTGTTTATACGAGGGTCAACTTTGACGGCAGCCCTGATTTCGTTTTATGCGCCCTATAGATAAGGTCAAACGAATTAGTGTTTAGTTATATCGTTCAACAATCAATCACATACATTGGCTGATTATGCAAACGGGCCCTTAATTCCTTACTGAGCATTTGAAAACAAAAAATTATTACTATTTGGCAATCGTAGTAATTTATTAAGTAAGTTATTTTTAATGAATGGTAATGGAAAAAGTGTTTCTTTCAAAAATATCAAAGTATTCAAAGTATAGTATTCAAAGTATAATTTAAAATAAATAAAATAAAATAAAATAAAATAAAAAAATAAAAAACAAAATAAAATGAAATGAAATAAAATAAAATAAAATAAAATAAAATAAAATAAAATAAAATAAAATGCAATAAAATACAATACAATACAATACAATAAAATACAATAAAATAAAATAAATAAATAAAAAATATAAATATTATTTTTGTGCTTTTACAGGGTGTCGACTTTTGAACTTTTAGTTTGAACTCTGAAACAGGTGCTGTTAGCGTTAGCAGCATACAAAGCAATACGCGATTTTCACTTGATAATTACTGAACAAAGTTTACAAATTATTAGAATAAAATTTACGTCCAACAAAACAAAACCTAATCCTACCTTACACCAGACACGACTGGTTTTCGTCACTTTGGCCCACTATCGCGTTTCGCTCAACAATTAAAAACGTATTAAAAAATAAAAGCTAACCTCTGAACGTGCGTCATTTAAAAGCATGCCGATTAAAAACTCGAGCATTAAATATCCCTCGTGAGGCAGAGATTGTTTCAGCAGCGCATAAGCAAATTACGACGAGTTTCGAACATGCGTTTCTGATGAACAACTGAGCAGATAAGGGGCAAAAGGTCAGTGCGTGCTAGCCCTCGTGATTGTCGACTAGCTAGCGGTCACGCGCCCTATCCACGTTTGGGGGGAGGCGCGGGGAGGGGGCATTTTGACCTTGACTTGTTGATGGCCACCCCATATGCTCACATGAAATCAGAACAGCCAATGGGGGTACCATGAAAATGTCGTTTATCATTCAATGCATTTCTCGGTAATGTGGTAAAGGGTATACCTATACGATTCGTTACTCGCTTTTTTTGGCAACCAGGTAGCATTGGGCGGTCGATGTGCATGCAGAATGTGCTCGACGTCAGGACGGCCGCTTTTGGATGGCGTGACGGCGTCGGCGACGGCGTCGTGACGCCTTAAGCCCCGCGTACGCTCGCGTCGGCGAAAAATGTGGATCGAGGCGTAATTAAGAGTAGCAATTGTAATTTTCTCGGCATTCCGCACGGCACTAACAAAAGTAAAGAATGAAGAAAATTGGTTCTTAGCTGCGATACAAAAACCACAAGTCGTGTACACAAATCGCATGTGCTGAATAAAGCATTTTTTTCTGTTTATATTGCCACAATATAAAAAGAGGTCTGCAGCGAGAGGTTAATTGTACATCTATCAGATATTATAAAAGTCTAAATTTAGGCCCAATTCTGGCAATTATACTGCACATAATTTAACCTACTAAAATTCGCACCAATGCTACATACCCTATAGTACATGATACATAGCATATACTTTTCCTGCTTGCCTGCCAATGTTTCCTTGAACATCCTCGCCGATTGATAAGATCACGTTCTTCCGCCAATATTATTACCGTTTGATGTAGGCCCCATGTCCTGCCGAAGGGGAGGGTTCGGCCTCGCCCGCCTTTTCCGGACGTCCGGTCGCGGCGTGGAGTGATTTGCAGAACTAGGGAGGGAAGTGGGACGGTCGGACGTCCTCATGATAGATCACAGCAATCACAGTGTTGGTGGAGAGGTGTACATGGCATTTACTACCCATCTCGTCGGCCAATCCAGATTTGATTCAAGATGTATTCGCTTTTCTTGTATTTCGGGGTTCTGCAAATAATCTGCTATAGTACGTCTCAGGTTGGGATGTCAGCAGCAAACTGGTATTCTACAATGTTATGGTATAGGCCCAATGCCCCGAGGCGCTGCCAAACGAACCTGAGACGTACTATAGAACAGGCTGTAGATCCTAACGAGACCTCTATAAATGCAGCCAGAAACTGGTTAATTATGTGTGTGTATGTTAGTTGGTTACCTAGTATTCAGACAATTTCTTTCGATCGTTTGGCAGCTTTTGAAGTGGATTTGATATGGGTAATTAGATTGAAAAATTGTGTTGAAATGTGGTATCCCGCGTTCAAAGTTCAGTTTGTTTTTATATTTCTCTCTTGAGGTAACAGCAATGACTCAATGAAAATAGAGAAAATGCGATTGCCAATCCAGGCAACTATAGGCACCTAGGAAAACAAAACCTTGACACCTTCCAAATAATCCTGTACATTGCGGAAAAATTTGAAAATAAATTGAAGAAATTTACGATAAACTTGCATATTTTAGATTGGTATGAATGTATCTTCCTTGATGTTAAAGTTATCTTGAAAAATGCAATTAAAAAGCATTCGCTCATCCATCACCACGACCTGATAACGATAATCGTCAAGGCTCACGGTAACTACACAATAAAACCAGCTAGGAGTTACGTAACTTAATGCACCCACTTGCATGTGGGTCTGATACTGTCCAGCCTGATACTGTCCACTGGGGTTGATCTAGGTGCGCGTCTATTTGGGTTAATTGCACCCCCCCCCCCCCCATTCCCCAACCACCGACTTGATGCTAGGCGCGAGGGGTAGGGTTAGGGCGGATTATTCCTTGCATCGCATGCTCTCCTGTCCTAATTTATTGAGCGTCGCTGATAATTGCAGGTGCGTGTCTTTATTCCTGAAGGAAGACTCGCCAACTCCGTATGTGGAAGTCGTTTAATGTTAAGTTTTATTGCCATTCATGTGCTTGGGTCCAGGTGTTTGGTAGTTCGACGCGTGGCATGTTGTTTGTCTATTAGAGAAATTTGGTGTGGATCGGAGTCATGGAAATAAGTGGGCAAATGATAATGTGCTACACCTCAGTTCGACCCCTTCCTGAAAGGTCCTTCCTGAATAGGGATGCCATAATATAGTGGTGTCTTGGGATGATGAGAATTTGTATGCCCCTTTTTGTTTCCGATTTAGATTGGAGGTATGTTGGAAACGGTGTGCTGTGTGCATGTTGGATATTATTGCGTCAAAACATTTCAGGATCTCACAAAATATGACTGAGTTATCGATTATGGGTATGCTACCATTGTTTGTATATTACCAGCTGATTTGGTAAAGAACTTGGGGCAAGAAGAAATACGCTCTAAAAATGACTAAATTCACAAAAACTTTTTTGCGTCTTGTCATTTTGCGCAAGTCAATGAAGAGAATATATTAAACTTTAAACTTTCGAAAACCTAATACTACTGCATATTGTAATATTATCTTGTAAATCGAGTTTGATCTAATGATCTTTTCGATCTTCGGTCGAGTCATCTTGTTCGGGTATCGTTCGCAAAACTCCAAACGGTTCAAGCTCAAGCTAAAATTTATTTGGATGTTGGTTGTGGCTTTGGTTTTGGTTTTCTGCAGTGACTTTTGTAAACGCCCAATCGAAGTTATTACATGCCACTAAACGTTGCTGCCAACACGCACATCGGCGCTTTGTGGCAATTGCCTTTGCAATTTGCTTACCAAGTTCATTGAGGCCAAAGAAGTCGTTTGTGGAAAA
The DNA here is from genome assembly GCA_921293005.1 of Nemoura dubitans. Lineage (NCBI taxonomy): Eukaryota > Metazoa > Arthropoda > Insecta > Plecoptera > Nemouridae > Nemoura > Nemoura dubitans. The sequence goes on along the minus strand of OV121073.1, from coordinate 64,896,858 downwards.
CTGATTCATCTTTTAATGAAAAGCATATTATTATTGCTAATGCAAATATCAACTCTGACACTAAGAAATTAGCGATATTAAGTTGATAGTTGTTATTATGACCAGATTGTACTAGAACAACCTTAAGGTTGATATTTTAAATAGGGGCTGAAAGTCCGTATGACCATTTCGCTCTCTAGGCAGCTGACGTTATCAGGTGATCTGCGTAGATAGGGTACCTGCAATAATGCTTAAAAAGTGAATCACAATAATATGTCTTGTAGCTTCACTTTCTGGAGAAACGATTCCAATCGATCTCAGAGCTGATTTCGAATCTTTGATCGGCCATTTCAAAGTACGGAATTTGATTCTTGTCCAGAAAAATTCAGGTAAACTTTCCAGAAAGAATTCTAAATTTCAGAGGAAAGTGTGCGTGAATAGAAGATTAAATAAATGTTGAAGTAACGATAGTCGATTTTCCTCGTGAATGTATAGACGACGTTTTAGGTACTAAGAGAGGAAGCGTGACCAAGGAGTAATTTTTTAGCCTTGAGCTCATTGTAAGTGGTGTGAATTGTGCCGATCTGAAATAAAGACCTAAACTCTTTAGTGCATTGTTCTACCCTCTTACAAGAAGTGCACAGCCCTGCAATGCTCTTCAATCCAGTCAGGTAAGAGATCAAAATTATTTTCTGGTCATGTTAGGTCAAAAAGTAAGAAGGCATTTTATTTCAAATTCACGAAATGACGAAATTGACGAAATGAATTCACGAACGCGAAATGATTAAACCAGAACACACCTGTACCTACACATTAAGACACTTGGCCCTTAAAATGAAGAACTGGCCGATCACTTTGGAGATGTCTTGGAGCCCAACTGGCCCGGAAAGGCAGAAGGCACGTTGGTGTCACTTGTCTTGTCGACGTGACCGCTAGTGGAGAAATTGGCGTACATCGCCCCGTTCAGGTTTTCAAGGTAAGTCATCGTTGAAATTGTGTTAAAAATTTCATGCAAGAGATGTACAATTTCTGTTCAAATTTCGCCCGTCTTCTAAATGTCCCCTAATTATGAATTAAGCAGCAATTTAAAAGTTGTCGTTTTTTAGCATGGGTCCTTCGAGAAATTAGACGATAAGAATAACGTTGAATCCGTGGTTGAATAATAGCATAAAGAAACTAGAAACCTAAAAATTATTTCCAGAAATTATTTCAAACCCGTAGAGACAGTTTTATTTAAAACAAAAGTTAGTTCCCAGTATGGCTTTTAAGGTAGACCCACTGGCACCTACCAATAGAGTATTGTAGGTACCAGCACCGAGCAAGGATTTAGCACATTCAAAGCGACACTGCTTTCAAAGCTTTGTGTATTTACTATTTACTATTCAATATTCATAATACAATAACGTTTCGAAATTAATTACAGTTCCCTAATATACGTTCGTCCACCCGACCCTTGAAAAGGAGTATAACACCAATCACGCTTTTTCCACCGCAATCTCAGAAGCTTGACGATCTTTCCGTTAATAAAACGGAACAACCGATACCATGAACAAACTGCGAAAAAGGTTTCGTTACTACGGCGAAGACAAGCTTGAAACATCCCTGTGAACGCTACGCGTCTGGAGAAAATAGCTGTTGTGACAACGAAAAGCAACACAGACCTGTACGTCGACAGGTCTGCATGTCCGATAGTGGAAAGTCAGGTCGGCCTGTTCTTCCAGTGGGCCACCCTGGGAAAATCTCGCAACTTTCAATACAACAAATTGTTCCGCTTAGCGTGAGTTTGATATATATGGCCGTATTATTATAGTCGTATATATATTTTTTTTGTGTGACTTTGTGGTTATATATAACAGTGAGTAAAATCTTTTGCGAGCTAGTATTTCACTAGTGACAGAGTATTAGATAGAACTAAATTTACCGAATCATAAACCTCAATCAATTAATCTCTGATTCCGGAGACAATGCTTACCTGGTAGGCACCTACAGAACAATTGAAATAATTATGGACAGGTGAAAAATTACGCCTGCTGCAACGGAACACTTGATATAGTATTGTGCAATGAGATGTGCCCGAAAAAGAGGTACCTTACCTTGTTTTGTAATGTTACGGTTTTCGATGGAACCGCGAAAGAATGTCCATAGTTGTGCTGTACCTGAGGTCACGCTGCTCGTACATTGACATTTCTCGCTACCAAATTTTCTGCTCTAGGGAACATATTATATTAAATAGTTATAGCTGTGGTTATAGTATAGGCTTAACGTAAGTAATGGGTCCGTATAGGTGCTATCATAATTTAAACATTCTAATACTCCGACCAATTCTAAATGCATCTTGCATTCCAGTGTCCGACGCTTGGCTGAGACGGGAGTCGTCAAACGCAATGAGATCAAGGCTTAGATGGACGCACAATCTTTTCAGGAGGTTTTGAGTTCGAAGTGATCGAACTTATCAAAGTGGAAAGCCTTCTAGTCCTGTATGCGGCTGAAGTTGCGGCCTCTTTACTTATATATCTAATTGAATTAGGACATTACACAATTTTTGGCTACTTTTTGAATCGCAAAAATTTAAAAAAGCATTTTGCGATCGAAAAATAAAACTGGACGTAATTGGCAATACAACGTTGTATTACCAAAATACCGTCGAGATTTATTTTTATATCATATCTTGTGTACCAGAATGTACCAGAGATGTCATGTAATTTTTCCAAATTCTTACTTGCCTTATTATACTCATCTGATACCACCAATCAATTTTAAATGTGTGTTTATCTCAATCTTCTTCTCGAAACAGACTCGAACTACCTAAAAAATAAAATGTACCGCCAATGTAACATTCGTGCTCGAGTACGCAACCCGCAGAGCAGTATGGCTCCTCCACTACACCCAAGGCTTCTCCATTTTATACTCTAATCGTTGGAAATATGATTATTTGTTGCCAAAAATATTGTTAATGTATCATCAATTCGCCAATTTTTTTTTTTTTTTTTTTTTGTATTCGCCAATTTCTCGTAGGCATAAAATATGTGTTTGTGTAGGTACACAATTAACACGCATTTTTGAAAAACAACTAACCACAAAGGTTTGACATTAACGACATTAAAACTTTGACGGGAATGAAAATCTTCTCTAAAGGTATAGAGCGTGAGGTAATTTAAATTTCGAAAGTAAGTCACTTTTCTATCTTGTATGGGATTGCAGTAGCCGCCTCTTTAATAATATTTTTAATCTTACAAAATTTACTAAATGTATGGCACTTTTATTGAATTCGAACTAACATTTTTTCGCCAATGTATATATAGAAATAGAAAAATTGTATCACGCGTCTATAATTTATTGTTTGCCAATTATTCTGTGAAAACTTATAACACTTATTATAACCAATGCGTACAGGTAACATAATTATAACTTTGTAGCGTAGAGGTGGATCAGAATAGATCAGACTAGAAGGGCATTTACAATTACTCCATAATGGTTCGTCCAACCTTGGTCCAACCTATTTTCAATGTTTATGGATATCACATTTACGCCAAATCAGGTAGGTAGTTTATAATATTTATGGTCTGCAATCAACAGAGCCTTATTAGTTTTTTTTACTACACCGGGAATTCGATAGTGCAAAGTGCACCATGCAAAGTGCAATGCGCAAAGTGCACCCTGGGATAGTGTAGTAAATCGTACATCGGTTACAATATTGGTTCAATTAAAATTCACTGCTATACGCAAAACAGCAGAGCAAAAATGGCACCTCTCCCACTGAAATTTATCCGTCAATTTATATATAAAAAATATCTACTGTTGTTTCGTATCTAATACCTCTTTCTCATATCTCTATTCCACTCTAATGTTTTATTCTCTGAGCCCTTTTCCGCTCACGCCAACCATTGTAGCCAAAGAGTTTACAAAAGGGCCCGTAATACCTATATGCACCATTTAATGCATTTTTCACTAGCTTAATGCAATTTCTACACGAAATCTGGTGCTATATCATGTGCAACTTAGTAATTTGCAAATCATTATGCTCGTACCGTACGTTCTCAAACCTCGAGCTGTGCACGCATACATCTCGTAAATTTATCGATACTACGGCACCAGTAAATCGCACAAGACGTTGGTAGGTGTTGAGAATCGAATTGGCAATGGCACTACGCCATTTCATCATTCTGTGCTCGTTCATTTCACTTTCTCGTGAAAATATTCCAAAATACCTGCAAGAAGATTTATTATCCTTGGTTAAACATTTCAACCTTCACAATGTTTCGATGTTACATGGGGACACAGGTACAATTTTAAATTTTCTTATAATGTTTGATTAATTTTGATATATTATGAAAGTCAAATTCATAGGGAGATTAATGTTATTCCCCATGAATTTAGTGGCAAACTTGGTTTCCCTGCGAGGAAGTACAACAAAAGATCTATATTTGAGCCACGAAATGCTCTTCAGCATCGTTAAATGTGTCGCATTTGACCTTGAGGCCTTTCCCGAAGGAGCTTTCTTTTACCCTCTTACTAGAGCCGCACAACCTTGCACTGTTCAAGAAACTGACAAGGTATGGTACTACTTATTCCTGTGTATTTCGCTCCTACTTTCTCTCATATGCTAATTTCAAAACTTTAAATCCAAAAAAAGTCCATATTGGTATTGATAATATTATATATTGGTATTATATATTCGACCAATATTGGTATATTGGTCCATATTGGTATTGCTTTCAAGGATTTCTTAATTATTCCTCAACAAATACTCATTCCGACGGCTAAACCCAGTTGTATACCCGGAATCTTCCTACTTCTCTTACACTATGGATTTTGTAATCGTCGGCCTCTGACTTCAGCTCCTTAGATCATCGCAGTTCAAGCGGCCTTTGTTCTTGTACGCACTGAACGAATCAGAGCTGCCATCGTGGATCTACAACGCGTATATACCCTTCGACACCAGTGTCTTCGTAATTATTCGGAACGCTCTCAACGAACGATGGCTTACTTTACAAGAGATCTTTCACTTATCTCCCGGCTCGGATTTGGTCGAAAACACTGTGGGTTCAAGAGAGATGAATGGATGCTGTGAATCAAATTGGCACTTTGTTGGGCAGGAATTGGATAAGCGAAGTCGATTTAACTTACGTGGCAGCAAAATTAAAACATTGTATAACGACGTAAGTATGGATAAACCAGCGGACATCAATCTGGCATTTGCATTAATGCGCATAGGACATATTGACGACAATACCTTAACGACAATACCTCATTGACGACGAGTACCTTAAGCCCAGAGGATGGCGTCGTTGGTGTTGCTCAGATAATCAGGCATCTCATTAAATACTTCTTCAAAAGTAACATAATCCACAGGTGATGTTTGTAGCGCCAGATTCCGACTTTGCTAAGGGGTACAGACAACTTGAGGGTACTTTTCAAACGATTTGTGACTCTTTAAACGCCAGGTAACATGCTGAAAGTTTCACCTCTTATTTCTAAATTAACGCCGAAATTTTACACCAAGTAACCTGTCTGTCTTATTAACAATTCATCTGATTTGCGCCAACAGCATCGAGCAAATAGTATTGCACGACACGTCCATTTTGAACAAACTGCTGTCAACGGTTGCCGACATAGCCTTACAGCCACTGACTTCCAGTTCCGAAAACGACTCGGATGTCATTTCTTTCACCGTTCCGTATTCTTTTGTGAAGTAAGTGATACAATATACCACAGATGAATGGATCAAATGGGTATGGTTTGTCTAAAGAGGTAACTTTGCTTTCTCCATACAGTGTTTAAAAACCCCTCTAAAATCCACATAAACTTACCTCTGGCATACCATAGATGAATGAGTGAGTATACTTATTCATCTATGGTTATACCTTTGGATACCCTAAAAAGACACGCACTCATATTTCAGCGTGACTTTTAAACAGTATCCAAAGTTTCCCTAAAACGGCATAGTATATGCCCAAATGAAAGTAAACAATACATATATTTTTTTCCCCACGTTGTCAAAACATCCCGCGCTAATTAGGTAGGACCTATACCTATCTAAGAACACATCGTTTTTTCCAACTTCCAAGGATTTTAGCAAAACATGACAACGTTAGATTACGGAAAATGATCGTTTCAAGTCGGTAAACTAACCAGTACTAGCAAGTTAATCTTTGAATTCGATTTAATAATCCCATTACTTTCCAGAGTACGCATTTTCATTCGTCGGCCGGAGTTCAGATACTCGCTGACTACTGTGCTTCAGAGTTTCGCCGTCTCTAGCTGGCTTGCGATAGCTGGCGTCTTGCTAGCTCTCGCTGTAGCAATGAAGACAGTTAGCCTTTGCACCCGCCAATTTTTCAGCAGCGACGATCATCAGTTCAGTCTTGGCAATTGTCTGCTGACATCGCTGGGGATTTTCTGTGCTCAAGGTCAGCTCCTGCGGTTTTCTATAAGTCGATCGCTGAACTATGATGAGAAAATCTGATGTTAGTTTCTCGTGAGAAGTTATGTTTGAAACAGGACACTGAGGTATCAAATTGTAACCTTTAACATTACTGATGACGTATTTAAGTAATAGTTTAAAATATGTGTAGATGATTGAGTTACAATCTCAATTAGCTCTATATACACTCCTACTAGATTTATACTATCACTTGCACCATAGACAATGTTAACTATTCAAATCCTGAAAAAATGAATACGTAGATATTTAAAACATCACAAAAACCAAGTGATTGGTTTTATCCCTAGAAATGTGTTTTCCAGGCTGGGAACGGCTACCAAATAGCCTAGCCGGAAGAGTGGTGGTCTTCTCTTCACTCTACGTCGGTTTCTTCTTGAACTCGTTGTTCGTGTTACAACTGCAGGCTGGTCTCGCGTCCAAACTGAGTCCGCTGCCTTTCGCAGGAATTGACCAACTGGCAGACTCCGACTATGCAGTCTACACAGATCCTCTAGGTTTGCCACGCGCAGACATCAAAGTAAATGCACTTGCTCAACTCCTCGGCGGTTTCAGAAACTAAAAAAGTGCCAGGTTTTTTCTACCGTTGTATGTGCTATGTTATACCGTTCACAAATTGCAAATGAATGTTATAAAATCCCTGAAAAATCAGTGGTAATATGCAATTGAAAATGTCGTTCAAGTCTCTCATGAAGGAGGTTAAGTTGGAAAAGCTTGATACGAATTATGGTTTTCGTAATTTTTTTTCCGTCACCTGCACTCTCAAAAAACTTCACATGGACCTATGTGATTGTGACATGAAATCATGGCAATGATTGTAATCAAATATGTCGTGGTAGCTTCCCATGGCTTCCTGGGAATGATTCTCTTGGTTATCGGCTGCCATTGCAGGAGCCTGCCACCTACGGGAATTTGAGGTTAGGATGCCCCGAGGAGGTTTTGGACCTTTCATTGGGATGGTTAGCAAGTTTGGGAGCCGATTATGTAGAGTTTCCACTGGATTGCTCTAGTTACCGATATCACTGCCCGATACGTCTCGCAGCCTAGTGCCTATATACCCTAAACATCCGTGTTCAATGGGACACATGGCATGCGCTCATGGGAATCATTGCCATGGCGGCGTGGATGCCGATTTTAAAATGGATTGATTAACATGCAAATTACTAAAGATCACATCGAGTCGCTCAAGATAATGCATTCACATACAGGCCATGTGAATAAATCTGAGAGTGTGCGACGTTTCTTGAACAATAATCTTAGTTACAGAGAGCCAGATTCCCTTTCTACTGGTCCTGGTTGAAAGAAGTGCACCCTAATTAACATAATATTGATTTGTTCTGAATGTCGCAGAAGGGCGACACTGTTGTGAATAGAAAACTTAAGTCGATGCTCCGATATTTCGACAAGGAATTAGGAGGACACCCACCATTAGACGCAGCGTGCTTTGAAAAGATTGCCTTGGTGGTTCCAACCAAGTACATCGACCTGTTCGTTGACAGATTAGCTTGTCCGATTGTTGACACCAAAGTGGACTTGTATTTCCAATGGGCTTGCTTGCCAATGACTAGCAACTACCGTTTCAAGAAAGTCTTTGATATGAGGTGAGAACAAAAAGTCTGGAGTTGTCACGGAAAAGAAGAGTTGAAAGGAGAGCAAAAATAATGTTATGCCAGAAATCTAACAACATTTTTTTGTTTATTTATTTACAACAATACACATTTGGTCAAATGTTCAATACACATGGTCGGAAATTAAATTTATTATCGGGACAGAATAACATATAAAGTCAATCTGCTCTGGACGAAAGTTTTTGTTTTTACGAAGTTAAATTTAATTCAACATTCCCAATACTTCTATACCAGTATATACCAAATAAGACGTGACTACACGAATCACAATTCAAACAGTTTCAAACTAATTAAGTAGTAGACATAAACAAGTCCAAATAAACAAACAACTCAAATATTAAGGTGGTCTACTAAATCTTTTCGAACATACATCTACCTCCAAAGAAAGTGGTATAGACATAACATTTCATAAAATAATTTTGCAATTTCTGTCCGCTTGTTTCAGAATTCGCCAGTTGGTGGAAGTGGGAATCTTGCAACGCTCAGAGTCACTGTCGCAGTTGATAAAACAGGTGCCGGTTGAAGGGTACGAATTCGAAGTGGTCGAACTATCCATGGTCAGTGAGTGCTTTATTTTGTACACCTGCGCCCTAGCAACTGCGTTTTTGGTCTACCTTCTCGAACTTGTTTCTGTCAAAGCTAGAAACTTTCAGGTGCGTGGCCACGAGGTCGAGCATTATGAATAGTTTGGAGCGCTTTTCATTAATTTACTCATCGTTAAACAGTGTGGTTAATTGTCTAATAAGTGCATTGGCAACGATTTTCAAATGTGTAAATTCCTTTAACATTTCGCAAGCATTGCTGTGCTAGCTTAGCGTATCATTCGACAGAACTCCTACACGCAGCCCGCAGAGTAAACTCGGCTCCTCCACTGCAATATTTTCCTTGTTACCTTTAAAGGAAAAAATTAACACAATCGTATACATATTTTATATGCCATCTTTATATGCATGGAATTGCATCAAGTTCCTTCCACATTATCAATGCATTGCGTCATTACATTTTAGCTAGCAAGGAGATTATCTGCCGACAAGCACGAGCATAAACTCAGCACGAAAGAATATCAACAGCAGAACAAAACGGATTATAAAACCATAGCATAAAGCACTGGCTTGCCCACGACTAGATTCAAATAAACTAAATATGCGGTAATCGCGTGAGGAGAATTCAGTAAAAATAGACAACAATAATGGTTTCCAGTGAATTACCATTCCCCACCGCCTAGACATGTGCTTAGATTATGGTGTCATTATTGTATGTTTCGCTATAATAAAACCTAATCCTGTGGTAACATATATAATTACGGTATACCAAAGTTGACTACAGAAAACTCGCATTAACCTTTCAGCAAGATGTTTTAAGAAAAATACAACAGCGTCTAGATATATTTCATTTGATATTTAATTTCAACTTTTATAACGTTGCTTTGCATATCATTATGAACAATGTATTAATAACAACTCTTTTTTCTTCATGGCAAATTACAACAAATAATAGTTTCATTAAAAAGAAACCTCAGCTAGAGTGAGAATTTAAGCTCTATGTCGATGAGTTCATATTTCAACGGGAAACCCAAAGAGTTTTTCGTAACACACTACAGAAGCAACAGTTCAGTTCAATCCCATAATTCCCCCTGCATAGACTGTGCACGTCTAGCGCCTCGCATGCGGCGACGGTAGCTATCGAACAGCGCATCGAACCCTAGCCTCGCACGGTGCGAGCAGGAATCAAAGCCTGTCCAATTAACGGCTGGTTTTTGCTCGTCGACGCAGGGCAAGACGGTAGCTGCTGGCACGCTAGAAGTCGCACAGAGCGCCGACGCTAACTAGGAGAGGAAATTGCGACACAAATGGACGCACTGCATTACATTAAAAAGGCTCTGAAGGTTAGAAATGTGGACATTTTAAAAGAAATTGTACTAATTTAAGTAATATTAGGTTACATGGAACCTAACCTTGCTTATGGTTTATGAATCTTGGGAAAGAATTGAACGTTATGAAGCATTTTGATAACTTTCGTTTCTTTTTTCAAAGGTTGTAAAACATTTTCGGTACTGTGCTCCGACTCATAGACCTTCCGTTGTTTGAAATGGCAGTAGGAAAAATTACTAATCAACACAACATTAAGTAAACACCGTTATGTATGATGAGATGGCATATATTATTATTTTTAAACTAAATTAATGTTGGTATTCAGACAGGCCACTCTCTGACTATGAAGGCTTTCTAGTTCTGACCAAGCCTGCAGAGAGCGAGGACGAGATTGGTCAAACATTGATCACGCTTTTAGTCGTAACACGAAAGGCATCACCTGACGAATATCAAGAAGCTCTGTGCAGACATGGAACCCACAAGCGTTCGCGTTGCCTGCCCTCTCGTGCGTTTCATGTCAATTTCTTCGCCAACGGCTAACGATTTGAAATTGTCTTGGCGGATTCCAATCAGTTTACATGCTCGTTTCGGCTAAAGGGCAACAGGGACATTAGATTTGGAATGAATTTGTAATGGGTAATTTTCTTGTCACTTAAAGTTTGTTTCATTTTACAAGGTTCGTGGTCTTTAGCTAAATAACTTTTCTTGACTGTAGGAAATCATAATCACATACAGAAAGCTGACATGAGGACGAACTCGTGTGGACGCATTCAAAAATCTTAAAGCATAAATCGAAATGAGATTGATTTATGTGAAAATTCATCCGTCATCCCAAGGGAGTTCATAATGTCTCCAAGTAACAACACTAGCGATAAGGATACAAGTTAAGGTTTAGTATTATTAATGATATTTATAAACTTGTGCTACATTCGGATGGTAATTTGACTCTTCCTATTCGTATTCCCTTAGATCGACTGCGCTTCGATCTATTTTTAAAACCTCATCAATCAAAAGCTCAAGTAACAATCGCAGCAGTTCCCGCAGCCCAACTCTGCACGACTCCCCACGTTGCCGTGTCAAGGAGCCATCGATCTCTTGGTCGTGTCGAAAGCTTTGTCCCTAGCCACCAGATGCCGAAAGTAGAACAGTGACTCCTTCAATCAACGCAATAACCACCGTCCCTAGTAACCTTGCAGGAGCCGATCACCATTAGGGACTATGAAGTCGTCGCAAGGGACTACGCAGTTGTCAGGCGTCACAAGGGACAATATAGTGGTCAGGTCAGGCATCACAATCTGTGACGAGTTTGAGACAGAACGAGAAAGCATGCCTCGGGAATTTCTGTCACGACTCTTCAGCCGCCATTTTGAAGCCGGGGTTTAAGAGGAAAATAAGATGGCCTCCCCTCGTTAAGCACGCATTTGCACTTGGCATTTGCTTTTTTTAGTCGTGAAAGTGGAATCGATGGCCTAAAATTTCAGTTTGCACAAAATATAGAATTTCACTTCCATTCTGTTGTGCTTGAATTAGATTCATTGCTGGGGTAGCATGTTAACTAAAATAACCCATACGAATGTTCTGTTAAAAGAATTCTTTCTGAGACACTCTTATTACCTGCAACATAAATATATCGTTGTATTTTCATGCAAATAGTATTACTACGTTGACCAACCACTGTTCAAAGTCGCGACTGCAGTGGCAACGTTGTCGTATCCGGTCGGACGGTGGTAAAACATTCTAATTACATCGCGTAATTACCAGTCTACAATACACCTCTAATTATTCGCCGGTATCGCACACTCGTGAAATTACCTTCCTGCTCTACATCAACATTTGGCGCCACAACGCCTATCTCCTGAACGCAGCCCGCAGAGCTAACTCGGCACCTCCACCGACTCCATTTTTCATCGCTTTCATCGTTCCACTAGCAATTTTCATTGTTTGCCGATTCTTATCGTTTTTCGTTCGATGCCTTACGACTTCCTCAAATCCAATTTGAAAAAATAGTGTGTCGTTAAACATCACCAATAAATCATTATTCAACCATACTAAACATCAATATGTCAAATTGTCTCGTATTGGGTTGGCAACCGGGATCAAGGAAACTATTTGTGTAAAATATGAGCAAGAATTTATGTAAAGACAGTACTAACCTTTCTAAATCTAAATCCAATCTCTGCCTTTCTCATCCATTTGAATTATTCTGACATGTGCCTCTTTCCCATCAAAACCGCTCCTGTAGGCTGCACTTGTTGGTGAAGTTTTGACCATGACCATGCTAAAACTAGGTGATCGAAGGTTGCTGTTTGAATGATGGTGTGATTGTGAAGGGTGTTCGTATCATAGGATGGCGGCGGTGGCAGCCGGAGCGATCGTTGTGATGGCCTGAAGGGTGTGTGTTGGGGGGGGGGGGGGTTCCAATGTGCCAGCCACGACGCTGTTCGCTCTAGGCACGCATTGGTCGAGTCGCTGGTGCTAGTTCTTGCACGTGTCACGTTCTGACACGACACACTGCTAGAACACACTAGAATGCTGGCAGCTACAGGATTTGTTTAATATTGTGTACGTTTGTGTTATTTGATAATGAGTTTAAAAAATAATAATTGAAGTTCTCACTACAGGAATCGCCCTTGCTGTCGTATATCAAAATATTGCCAGTCTTCCTACCAATTTTTTTCCCAATCTGATTCTCACTTAAAATGAAATTCCAACCTGTCCAAAGAAGCGTATGCCCTTGTTCGGAAGTCTAAATGCATACACCTAAGTTAAAATATTCATTAATCATTTCTGTATATTTCTATTAACATGCCAACTTTTTAAACGTTGGTAGCGAAGGTGGTTAAAGTGCAACAAAAAGATGTGAATTTAAAGTGGCTTAGTAAATGAAAAACGGATTACAATCTAAATCGTGTTTATTAAATGTTTGAAAATGCACAGTACATACAGATTGAAGGGTAGGTTCACTTAAATCGTCAACGAAATCCTGCAGGACAATCGTCTGTACCCGCTTTACTATACATTTACCGAGAAAACAGAGAGCATACTTAACTCTGCGTCGAGTGTATACCCAACAGCGAACCCTTGTTCAATACTTTTGTACATAGAATAAAAATCGAAATCCTGGCAAATAATAATTAGCACGCTAAGGGTTCATGTGTATAATTAGCGAGCTATTTTTAGCAACATGGTCGCCGGGTGCTCGGATAAGCGGCAACCAAGTCCCGGACACAGTCCAAGGATTTATGTCTAAAGGCTAATTTGAATTACTAAAAGATGTAGAAGTTAACAACACATACCTTTCCGCGTTTTTTGTTTGTCTCACAATGTAGGTACGCTTGTAAAGGCACCTGGCACTAAATAGAAACACTTTGTCAGTCATCTTGAAAAAAAATGTTATGTGTTGATCACGACTAAATTCCTTTCCCACACACAAGCATTTGCTCATGTGGGTGTTTATTTGTTTATTTTATTTTATTTTGCTTATTTTCTACTTTGTTTTGCTCTTATGTGTAGTGAAAAAAATAAGAACAAAAAATTAATTGTCAATTTAAAAATAAAGTGTATTGATACCGTGCTTGTTTCTCTGTTCCAATACACAATTTAAAGTTCAACTTGCAATAACGTTAAATGAGATGTTTATGATTGGCTTTGACAATGCAAACAAGTTAATTATAAACTTTTAAATATTAGTTCCTGCTTGACATCGTGACCAATTATATTTAATTAAGAACTTTATTTAAATGTTGAACCATCATGTTCACTATTCAGAGAAGCGCCGGATTATTTTGACTGCGTAGCAAATGCGTGAACATTCCTGAATATTGAATTTTACTTTGATATGTTGATTTTCTTTGCTGAAGTGTTATGTTGTATATTGTCTCCTATTACGCCTTATAGTAAAATTATCTGTGGTGAAATCAGTAAAACTCCTGTAACCAGAGCGCGCTCAAGTCGACATAATACGCTAACAATATTGCAGAATTGAGCAGGAATTTCAACGAGCGAATGCGCAAAATCGCAAAGCAGTGTGCGTCTACAGGAAAGAATTCACCCCCGGGTCAGCTTTCCGCAAACCACGTCACACCCTACGTCACAAGCAAAAAGATTTCGTCAGGGTGGTAACTTAATTCATGGCAACAAAAAATAAGCACATACATTATCTCACGCTCTAATCGCTGCCAAAAACTAATCTACAAATAACCTTTCATTTTCTTCCGTAAAACGTTATACACCGAAAAGCTAGAAGATCAACATCCTACCAATCACTCTCTGCTCATAAAAAAGCACATCAAGAAGCACATCAATTGATCCATAAGCCACGAATTAATCTTCCCATGACGTTACCCAATATTACTAAAATAGAACCACCAAACTAATAAGCAGTCCCTAAACACTGGTTCATTAGCTAAATGGATGCATACTGCTATATTTGTACGCCCATCAACAAAGCTTTAGGACCACCCTTTCATGTATATATAGGTAAGGTACATAATGGTGTTAAAGATGGAGAGAGTAGGGTGTTAGTGGTAAATGAACAGCCTGTGGCGAGATAGAAAATGATAGAGAGTGAGACGGTGAGTGAGAGAATTTTGATAAGTGAAAGAGAGGGTGCATTATGACGCAATGGGTTGCATGTTCTCGTGGTATAAGACGGTGAAAACCGGATGCCGTGCTCTTATCAGCATCAGCAAAGGCGCTTGCGTGGAGGTTGAATTTCTCGCCGCTTGAGCTGCACCGAATTGATATCGTTTGAGAACTGCATTGTCTGAAGTCAGTTGTTGTTGTGGAGTCAACTTAACTGGTCATCTTTGATTCGAGAGATACTTCTTGCTGTTTAGCATCTGTAAAGTGCGACGTTGTAACGATGCAGAACGAGATGATGAGATACGTTTGCGTGACGATGGTGATCCTCATGGCAGTTAGGAGTACTTCGACTTTGACCACGTTTGGAACCAACAAGAACACGGATACGGATCAGAATAAAACTCAGCCTCCTCCTATAGGTGAGTAAAGTGCAGATGGTATGTTACTTTTGTTGACTTTTATCTAGGAAGAACTTTAAAAGTTAACCCAGATTTTTTTGTTATGATACTTCTTCGAAGGGTGTTTATGGTCGTTATTTTTCGGGGGCCTTTTAACTCACCCGGCGGAGCCGCGTCTGGGTAGTTCAGCAGAGCTCTGACCGGCATCGGGAGGTCCAGGGTTTCCTAACCCGGTCCTGTTAAACAAAATTCCGGCTTCGTTTTCCTTACAATTATAGGAAGGCAGCAAAAATGAGATTTGCGGAATTTTGTACGTAAGTAAGTACACAAATGTTGATGGCTTAAGGGGACAGATCAGTTTGCCAGAAAGTGGCTTTTCAGACCAAAAGTTGCCGAGTTCTCAAGGCCACGTCGTCTAAGTTATCATTTCAATATTTCAGTATGTTGCAGACAAAAGACGTAAATAAGGGCGACCATGGGCCTTTTTTCGAAAATTTGCCCCTGAAAGGATAAAACTTACCCCGAAACTCTTCTTTTTTACCCGCCGGGCCATGGTCGCCCTTATTTACGTCTTTTGTCTACAACATACTGAAGTATTGAAATTATAGTAATTGGAAACTTTTGATCTGTTTCGAGACAAAAAAACGTGCTAATTGTGCGATTTTGGCCACCCTCAAATAATTTTTCGACCAAACTTGAAAAAGTGGATACCTTCTGCGTGTAGGACTACATACATATGTGTAATATGTCTCATGCCGATAGGAAGCGATTTACTGAAATTGTTATCTAGGGGTGATATTCCCCTTTAAAGGTAATATATTTGCAAGGTGTTTTTATTTTTTATTTTTTAGCTATAATATAACGATTGAGGACATTCTGCAAGTGAACTTATAATTGAGAAGTTAAAAGGGTTGCCAAGGAAACTATAAAAATACGTTAGCGGTAAGAAGATAAAGTAAATGAGATTTACCAATTGGTAGACGTACTTCAGTTATAAGAGCATAAAATAAAAGTGGTGAAATACCGAACTTTAGATTGTTTCAGTAGTATTCAAAACAATTATACGATACCAAATTATTCCCCCTGATTGATAAGGATGCCTTTAATTTACCATTATTATCGGAGCATCACACATAACGACATTGAGGCATAATGGCTAAACTTTGAGAGTGACTTGGCATTGTCGAGGTTGCAGATCATTAGTGCACGAAATCACAGAAAATTTTTAAAGACTAAGAATTTGAACTCTGTATATATATATAATATGTGCTTCGAGATCAATACATATAATATATGTACTTCCGTAAACTTCCGTAAACTGTCCAAAGAATATAGAGGTGGATGCTCAAATCAGGAAATTACATGATTCCGGGCTCGAGAGAGTTGTAGTGTAAAGAACAGCCAGTGGCGAGATGCAAAATTATAGAGAGTGCGACGGTGAGTGAGAGAGTTATGATAAGCGACAGAGAGGGTGAGTTATGACGCAATGGATTGCATGTCTCCGTGGTATAAGACGGTGAAAAACCAGACGCCAAGTCTTATCATTGTCGGCAAAGGCGCTTGCGTGGAGGTGGAATTTTCTCCCCTCTTGAGCAGAACCGAGGGTTTGAGGCGACTGCAATGTCTGAAGCCAGTAGTTGTTGTGGAGTCAACTGTATTGGTGATCTGTGATTTTAGAGATAATTCTTGATTTTTAGCCTCTGTAAAGTTGTAACAATGAAGAACGAGATTATTAGATACGTTTGTATGACTGTGGTTATCCTCATGGCTGTTGGGAGTGCGTCGTCTCTGACAACATTTTTTAACAGCAAGAACTCGGAGGAGCAGAATAAAACTACCCCACCTCCTATAGGTGAGTCAAGTGCAGATTTATTTCACTTTTGTTGATTTATATCTAAGAGGAATACTAAAAGTTAAACCAGTGTTTTTGTAATGGTACTTTCTCAAAGTGTTTTTAGAAAGTTTTAGATTCCCTGTTGATGTTTTTTATACATAGGTTATTGCCTTACATGACATGTTTTTGGTTTAACGCAAAAATACATAATACTTTATTTTGTATGTTCAATATTTTTGGAGCAGTGAATTCTATGGAGTTCAACTATCAAATTTGATAGCTTGTAGATAAATGGAATCTCCAGGGAGGAAATAAATTGAACATGTTTTCGAGTAGGGAATGTATTTTGGCATAAGACCGGCGAAACCAGACGCCATGCATGGTCTTGCCATCGTCAGCAAAGGCGCTTGCGTGGCGGATGATTTTCTCCCCTCATGAGCGGCACCAAAGGTTTCCTTTGAGGCCTAAAGTCAGTTGTTGTGGGGGAGTCAACTTAACAGGTCATATGTGATTCGGGTGACACTTCTTGCTGTTTAGCGTCTGTAAATTGCGTCGTTGCTGCAATGAAGAACGAGATGAGATATTTCTGCGTAACAGTGGTGATTCTTATGACGGTTGGGCGAACTTCGACTTTGTTATCAAATTATGGCGGCAAGAATAAGGAGACGGAGCCGATTAAAACTACGCCAACTCCTATAGGTATGAGAGTGAAGTGAAGTGCATACTTATTTCACTGGAGTTGACTTATCCATGAGGGAAACTAAAAGTTAATCCAGTTTTTTTTACGTTACTTTTTCAACGTTTTTTTTCGGCTTTTTCCGGTTATAGAAGGGCAGAAATTATAAGATTTGCGGAATTTTAAAGTAAATACCTACGTAAAAAATGGTTAACGGTTTAGGCCAGTGGTTCTCATACCGTGCGGCGCGGCGTTCTCATACAAGGGCCTCGCGCATTTCAGCTAGAGGCGTCGCCGAATTTTAGCAAGATTCCATGCATCGCAATTTTTCTGTATAAATAAATAATATTTGTTCTCGATAAATACAATTGACATGATTTTGAATTACAACCCCCTTGTCAGTGTCAAATTAACACATATTTTTACATGTATTTTCTTGCACTTTTGGTATGCCGCTTAAAAACGTATCGATTAAACAGGCATCTTGCGCAAACTTGAAAATTAGGTTACTTTCTTGATAATACAGGGGAGACACGCAAATTCAACCTGCTCTTAAAGAATGTACGCAAAAAGTTTGAGAATCACTGGTTTAGGCTATGTATTTGAAATAATATATGTTATCGTTTGTCTATACGACGATTGGGGGCGTTTTGCAAGTTAACTTTTATTGGAAATCTTTTGTTACATTTTTAGTAGTGAAACCATTAAGACATTTTAGCGGTAAAACGGAGGTATATACCCGATATTTACTAATATACCAGTTATCAGAGCACAAAATAAATCTTAGTGAAATATCGAACCATATATGGATTGGTTCGGTAGTATTCAAAATAACTCTATGATACAGGATTTTTCCCGTTGGTTGATAATAGTGCCTCGTAATTACCGTTATTATTGTCGCATGTGCACACAACGACATTGAGGCATAACAACTTTTTCGGTATACTGCACTGCCCTCTAGCGGTGGTGACTTGGAGTTGTGTCGGGAGTGCGGGTCATTTGTACACGAAAGCACAGAGAAATAAGAAAAGAAACTGAGAATTTGAACTGTGTTACCACGTACCGTTGCCCCGTATCCGAGTTATCTTGACAAGCTTTTTTTTTCTGTTCACTTTTTTAGATCCCTTGTTGATATTGCTATTTAAACACAGGTTATTGTCCTGATTGAATGTCATAGATCAACAAAAATATTCAGTTTTTACTTTTTGTTCCGAACCGAACACTGAAGTGCCAAATATATAAATACTATAATATTCTACAATATTTTTGGAGCGGTGACCTCAAAAGAGTTCAACGATCGGTTTTGATAGCTTATCTGAATTAAGATCGGGGGATCTCAAGGGAGAAAATTAATTGAACATGATTTCCAGCACGCGGAGCGTTCCGCATCATCACAGGCATTATGCGTAGATTATAGACATGGAATAAGAATAGTATACGTACATTTAGTTCATTTAGTTCTTAGAGATCTCTACTGCCCGTGTATATAAATACTTCCGTTAACGTCCGTTACCTATATTTAACGAAAAGAATCAGGGAGAGGACAGAACTCAGGAGGAAATTCTTCAATACATGTATGTAAAAATGCGAATGCTAAACAAGTATTCGTCACCGGGATTGAACATTTAGAGTATTTTATAAGCCTATTTTTCGTGTTTTCTTGACTTCTCTGTCTGATATTCCTACTCCTATGGTTCGTCTCAGTCTCTGATATCAACAGCTATAACCGGTATTTTACATGTTATATTTTTGATGAGTGTAGCGAGCGAAGCGCAATCCTCAATATCACTACTCGTTTTTCAAGAAAATCCTCCATACACCATCCCTTCAATCAAAACAGAAAAAAGAGCAATACTCAAAATTGGGAAAATTTTGATAAATACATCAATTTTTCGAAAAGTGCTTATTTTTTCCAAATTTTCCCAAATTTTCCCAAACACATAAAAAACACAAACAGCTGCAAACAGCTACAAACAGCTACGCTCATCTTCAACACGAGCACTTTAGCAGCGTTTCCTAGTAAATATTCAAATAATATACTCCAACCGCGTCTGGTTCAGGATTTAAACTCTATGATTTTTTAATCCATTAAATATTCGACCAAATAATAAAATTGTAGTCGTGCATTTTCGACGTTTTTGGGCACGAAAGCACCACGAAAGTTTGTTTTTTATCTTGATTGTACATTTTCTCTAGCATTCTCCTACTTGTGTGGCTCATTTTTACCTGAATATGTTCGACAACTTCTCAAGGATCCAATGCGACGTGCGTGCTGACTTCGCGTTGTAAAAGTCCCAGGAAAGTCACGGAAAGTGTATGCGTATTTTTTAGAAAGCCGCTGTTCTAAAATAAAATAATAAGGTTTAAAACACTGATCGTTTCCAGTTCTACGTTAGTTTTTAAGACTGTAGGTTTGCAAAAATATGTTTGCATATGTTTCTAAATAAATACAAATATCATCAATTTTATTTCTGTTGCGAACAAAAAGAAATTATGGTTGATGGTTGGGCGTTCAAGTTCAACGACCTTGGTAAGGACAGAAGAATATGTTTATAACACCCCAGCGAAATATCGACTAGAAACAATGAGACCAAAATAACTTTTGTATACGTAGCAAACATTTTTGGAAGTCTTGAATAATCCAATCATTCATTAAGAAAACTCTTCGATCATAACATGACTTCATCCAAATATCACGACAATTTGAAATATTACGAAGTGGCTATATGCGTGCCGCTATTGGCTATTTTGTAAGTCTCTTTGCTTATCAACCTCTAGTAGCTATGAGTTGTCGGGGGAACCCTGTTGTTTGAATTATAGTATTGACATTTGGATTTCGAAAAGCACTTATGTTTTGGCTGCCTGCCCTGTGTACCTGTCCTTTTTTCCGTGACCGATGTGTTGTGATTGTTTATTCTTAAAAAACTAGCTGGCTATCACATCAGTCACTGCGATCAAAATAAAGTATTCCGATTTAATTGATGACTTTGACATTTAGGAATCGAGTATATTTGCCTCACATGGATATTGCAAGGGGGCAAGGGTTATGCAAGGATATTGCAGTATTGACAACGTTGAATGTGACAGTGCTAACACAGTGCTACCTAAGGAAATATTACATAATATAATATACGCCACATAATTTTACACCGTAAGTACAATATGCCATACATACAAATTGCTGAGGCATGAGTTTCTAAATAAGCATAGACACTAGACAGGCTATACGCATATACCCTATTTAAACCTTAGTAATGAAGTTCATCGTTAAAGTGAAAATCAACAATATTGTCGTAAGCAATTATAAAAGTTTGCCGACAATACGAAATAATTGAACGACCAACTTAGGTAGGTACTTGTTATAAGGGGTTTTAAAAGGAGCAAATTATTTTGTGTGTGGCCTAGTGCACACTAGGAAAATCTATACCATCAAAAATAAGTGTTGGTCGCGAGATATTTGAATGTTTATGAAAATAATTACAGTCTGAGCATACGGCGACTGAAGACGCGGAAATACAACAGGGATAATATACTAAAATAACCACACTTCAGAGAACTAGCTGCTGTCACTTTTAAACAACCCATCTGGGTCTGGTTAAATGAAAACTGGGGTAAAACCCGGGGCTTTTTTGCTTTCAGCCAATCAGGTTCAATATGCAGTTTATTTTTGGGGTAATCACTATGGAGATAACAAGCTTTACCCCCGGGGTAATGATCCCGCTTTGTGAATCCAGGCCCATGGCCTGAAAACACTATATTCGAATTTTTTGATGGGGATTGAGGAAGTTTTCTTCTTTCCTCTCATAACTCTTAGCTAGGAAGTCTTTATCGATAGAAAATTTTATCTAAACTGCAGGTTACTGCAGGAAAAAGCTTTAGGAAATCACAAAAAACAACAGCAAGATGGTTTGAAATAAAATATTCGTTGTCAATCGTGACAACAGCCTCATGAACAGGCAGATGAATTTAAGTTTCAAAGAAAGTGACAAGACAATCAAGTGAGAAACACGAAGGCCTCAAACTGGGCAAACTTGCCCAGTTTAACCAAGTTTTCCAGCTCCTAGTTGAGATCCCAACTAGGAGTTACAAAATAATTCGCTGCTTGTGATTGGCTGAAATCAGTTGTAACTCCTAGTTGGGATCTCAACTAGGAGTTGAGAAACTTGGTAAAACCGGGGGTAAGGCTTGCTTTAATTTATTCCCCTAACCTCGAACAATTTCAGGGCTGCCACACCTCCGTGCGTAGCATGAAGCATCATTTGCATATTAATATTATGTAGTACCTTTACCAAAAATATTTTAGAGTTGTTGGGACCGGTGGCGCTTTTCGCTTCTCGCTTTTTTAGGCTTTTGTGGGGGCGTTACGGCCCTGGTAAAGTGTTTCAAAATTAAGGGAATTTATTTGGAGCAGCTTGAAAGTGAGATTTACATATAAAATCTGGACACCGTGTGCTGGTATCACGAGTCAATTCTATCAACTGCAAAAAAACTGTCTAAAATAATTAGTTGCAGGAAATAGCGAATCATGACTCTTTTTTTTTGGCTTACGTTATATTTCCATGCATATCTAGTGCTGGGTTCGAGGCCTTCGTGTTTTCACTTCGCTGTCTTGTCATTTTCGTTGAAAACTTCGTTTTCACTAACAAAGCTCGCATAAGAAATGATGCACTCAGGTTAACTTGCTCCGGGAATTGCACGAAAATACGTGATTGATCTTTTAATCTTATTTAAATTACGAAAGCTCGTAATTGGCTATTCATTTTATTATTATGTACACAAATTCTAATTTGTGTGTTTTTTTTTAACTTGTGTTAATTTGTTTCACAAATGGCTAATTTGTGTACATAATAATAAAATGAATAGCCAATTACGAGATTTCGTAATTTAAATAAGATTAAAAGAGAATTCAACGCATCCAACGTTAATTTGGAGTTACTCGAGGTTGAATGTAAAATGTGGTTGCAGTATAGCATCACGCGGTACCAGAGCCACTATGAGTATTCGTAGACTCTGGACCATACCCCCCTGGGGACATTCAATTCTCACCCTGTATGCAAATTACTTCTCCCAAATTTAATGGCCATTTAGCTCAGCGGTTAGAGCACCAGCCGCGAAAGTTGGGGACCCGGGATCAAATCCCGGAATGGACAACACTTTTGGATGGCTAATTTGTGTACATAATAATAAAATACGTGATTGACTTTTCGGTTTTAATCAACAACTTCACTCTCTATTTCTAGAGTCTAACTATCTTGATAGCATATCGGATAATTAGCATTTAAGTTTAACTTGGTGGTGTTTAGTACGGTTGTACTCTGTTCGAATTGACTTGACTTGATTGTTCGGATTGAGAACCTAAAAAGGATCTTTGTCAACGTGTCGTCAGCGTTGCCACCGATATCTTCAGCAAAGTCATGAACGTTTTTCATAATATATAAATCACATGCACCAATTTTAATCACGTGAAATTAAAAAGTAAAAAAAATGTAATTAGAGGGGGAGGGGATAATTGTGGTGTCCACTCAAAAGATCTTGACATTCTCCTCTCCCTCCCCCCCCCCCCCCTGTCTCACAACCATCAAACCACCAATTTGAATTTGCTCTTATTTAGAGTGATGCGAAGAATGTAACGGTATGCCTCAAATTTTGAAGATGGTGCTATCAATCAAGGACAAAATAATTTGGGTTATAGATTTATCGAAATTAAATTTTGATTGATCATAGCGAGCGCAGAAAAGATACACCAGTGTGGACTAAAGTGTTATTGTTCGCGCTCTGATTGAGCGGATGATTTTTTTTCTTACCCTGCCCTGCCCTGCCCTGCCCTGCCCTGCCCTGCCCTGCCCTACCTTGCCCTGCCCTACCCTACCCTGCCCTGCCCTACCCTGCCCTACCCTGCCCTGCCCTGCCCTACCCTGCCCTGCCCTGCCCTACCCTGCCCTGCCCTACCCTACCCTACCCTACCCTGCCCTACCCTTCCCTGTCATGCCCTGCCCTGCCCTACCCTGCCCTGCCCTGCCCTGCCCTACCCTGCCCTGCCCTGCCCTGCCCTACCCTGCCCTGCCCTGCCCTGCCCTGCCCTGTCCTGCCCTGACCTGCCCTGCCATGCCGAACCTCCCCGCTCAGCAATATTTATAGTTTTGGCTGTAGAAAAGCCCATCCTAGCATCGTCCTCGTGGCTAGGTGCTATACTTCGGAAGTGGGTTTGCCAATTTTGACATAAAAATCGTAGGTAAATTTGTTGATATTTTATAGCAATAAAGTATCAAACCTGTTGATGCTCCGCCTGTCACCCGTTGGGTATTAGAGGTCACCTTGAGGCACGCGAGCCGTGTGTTCCTCACATCGATCAAGACCATTCATAAGACATCGACTCCGTCAAAGAAAAAACTTTGTGTAAAGTTTGCCTATCTCCCTTCTTTAGACATGTGATTCCCTCACGCTGGCATTGTCAGTGACACGATGCCATGGACATTGGCTCTGGACCAATCAGATACTCCATGGCAGAGTCGCGTACATGACGTCATGAACAGCCAGAGTCCCTGAATCGTCCAGAGCCAATGTTCATGACATCGTGTCACGGAAAATTCTATCTGTTCACCCTGCTATATCAACACTTTCGTTGGCTTTACAAAAAATTTATGATTTTAACGTTGTCGAAGTGGAAACTGTCTTCCCAGCATTGACACCGTCTCTCTTGTTCCACCTGAATTAAATGTAGCTTGTCAGTAGGTACAAACATAGCATAGTCGATATGTTTCTTTCTTCCTTCCTTCCAAGAACTGGCATTTTTTCTGGACAGTATACCACCTATAAATAAACTGTATTGTCTTTCCAGCACTGGAATTGTCTCTATTGGACCACATAAATTTACTGTCGTCCCAGCGCAACTGCCATCCCAGGCCTGGCATTCTCTCAGTTGGTCCACCTAAATTTACTGTCGTCCCAGCGCAACTGCCATCCCAGCCCTGGCATTCTCTCAGTTGGTCCACCTAAATTTACTGTCGTCCCAGCGCAACTGCCATCCCAGCCCTGGCATTCTCTCAGTTGGTCCACCTAAATTTACTGTCGTCCCAGCGCAACTGCCATCCCAGGCCTGGCATTCTCTCAGTTGGTCCACCTAAATTTACTGTCGTCCCAGCGCAACTGCCATCCCAACCCTGGCATTCTCTCAGTTGGTCCACCTAAATTTACTGTCGTCCCAGCGCAACTGCCATCCCAGGCCTGGCATTCTCTCAGTTGGTCCACCTAAATTTTCTGTCTCTCCAGCACTCAACTGACGTTGTTTGTGTTGTTCCGACAGTTCGGGGCCGCGAGTGCAAAAAGGACTCGGAGTGCAACCTCATCCCCAACACAGTCTGTCGCCACGACCACAGGGATCGGAAAATGCGGTGTCTCTGCGTCAACAAATCAGCTCCAGTCAACGGGGCGTGTCCCAAATATCCAAAAGGTGAGTCTGCGGCACGAGACGCCCCCCCCC
This sequence comes from Nemoura dubitans, assembly GCA_921293005.1. NCBI lineage: Eukaryota > Metazoa > Arthropoda > Insecta > Plecoptera > Nemouridae > Nemoura > Nemoura dubitans. The sequence continues at coordinate 64,871,966 of OV121073.1, read as the reverse complement.
CACCCGGTTTTCCCCTGCAAGACCTGGAATCACGAAGCAGGGTAAATAACAACTGGGGTTAAAAGCGGGGTTATTTTTCTTTCAGCCGATCAGGTTCAATATGCAGTGGATTTTTGGGATAACAACTTTACCCTCAGGGTTATGATAACCCCGCTTTGTGAATGCAGTCCCAGACAGAAGGGAGGGGGGGGGGGGGGGGGACACAAATCAGAAAATTTTCAATGTTTTTTCAGTTTATTTATTTCCAATGTTAATTAATACAAACCCAGAGTCAAACAGAGACCCCGTGATACAGGGTTGTATTTTGGATAAGAAATAAAAAAGAACGAGAATTTGCATGTGAATATAGATGTATCTAACTTAAAACTACTACTTATTGTAGTAGCACAATGTCACAACTAATTACACAATTAATATCAAACTTTAGAGTAGGAAATACAAAACGACATTTTTGGATAAGATCGTCGGGGCCCTGTCTTAAAAAGTCAGAAAAAATCAGAAATTTGTCAATGTTTTTTCAGTTTATTTATTTCCAATGTTAATTAATACAAACCCAGAGTCAAACAGAGACCCCGTGATACAGGGTTGTAACAGCGTGCTGTGTGTAACATGGAACGACTAGTTTAAATCGGTAAAAAGGCAAGATGTGAAAGTATTAGTATAGGTATAGTTATGGTCATGCGATTTTACGACACCCAGCCAGTCCCAATGTAGCAAATGCTACGAGTGATCCAGGCAATATCAGAAAGCCTCAGCCAAGAATGCAAACTCGTGTCACGTCGTCGATGATTTGCATAGCGAAACGGTTCTCGCAAGGTAGATGGATGGTGTCTCTGTATATACATATACCATGAAATTGGAGCCGTTTCACTTTCATTGTCCTCGTAATTCGAAAGATGACATTTTCATTTTTCTCGCACTCAACATTTTTAAAGGCTCAAAACACCCATTCATGATTTCCAATGATTTTATAATACAAGTTATTCACAATTTCACATCATGATTCACTAAACATCAAAGCACGTAGGCAACCAAGAGAAATTTCGAACTGTGGAAATTTAAAGAAAATTCACTGTCATATTTAGTGAAATGAAGAATATGCACCTAAATGACACAATTTTCTTTACCTTATAACGTGCACACTTATGAAATTCTTGAGACAAGTTTCACATACAAAAGTCAGTCAAAAGACTGGACGTGATCAGGCATACCAGTGCTCAGGAGTGTCGGGCTTACGGGGGCCTCCGATAAGATATTTGGGACTCGTTAATCCGAAAAAAAGGCGATGATGTTTCTGTAGGGAATGGATGTTTTAGTTAGTCCGAAAAAAAGGCGGCAACGTTTTTTCTTTGGATGTTTAGAAAAGTTAATCTTAAAAGAAGGCGATGATCGTTCTTTAGGGAATGGTTTATTTGAAGCGAGGCAGGTGACGGGTGACAAAAATCTGGGTGTACGTTTTCCTCCCGCCGCGAGGGGGGCAAGATTCCCCGGGCGCCGGTCACAGGGGGGCGCCGAAAAGAAGGGCAGGAAAGGACACACAAAATGAGAAATGAGAGAAAAGGAAAGGAAAAATTTAAAATTAAAAAGAATAAAGTAAAAAATTATGTAGCTATATGACCTCTTGATCCTGCCGTCAATTGTCAAGTGGTGCACTTGTTATTGCATACCTATTATAGGGCTACCCAAAATGCTCTTGATTGCGTTGAAGGCTTAGCGTGTGCGCGTTAGGCCTAGGGGCTCATTGAACCGATTTTCCTGTAGTTCTCTGCCTTGAAAATAAGCACTAGTACTAATGATTGTGTATTGCAAAACTGCTCGCAAAAAGGTCTTCCTTGTGCCATTGGCGTCGTCCCCGACTTTATGAACTTCGTCCGTCGTTCTTAATTCCCTGTTCGGCTACCCTCTTGAATGCCTAGAGGATTATATCTATATTTAAAACCCCTTTTAAATTGTCATAATCGAAATTTGCCCTCAAACGCATGATTATCACCTCAAACAACCGCAAGCTACTGATTTCTCGTGGGCTGCACCCCCGAACCCTTTCCCTTGCCTTATTTCTGCTTTGAGTTATTTTCGACCAAACCAAACGTCCACTCTCCTACGGTCAAATGCGCCCCTGGGATAAAAAAAATCAAGAGAAATATGCCCATTTAATAGAGTGAGACCTAATCTACGTACTTCTTTAAATAACTCTTCGAATAATTCTCAGCAAAAAAATCTAGTCACAAGAGGGTTAAAAAGATCACTTGCTAAATTAAAACCCCAGTTATGATTACCCTAGAATTTTCGTGAAATTTTCGCCAATGAGTTGGGGGGGGGGGGGCAAATTTTTGGGCTTGCCCCGGGCGCCACGACCCTTGCTACGCCTCTGGCCCTGGGGCCTCCGATTTAAGGCCATTCATTGATGGTTGTTGAGGTTAAATGAATTCAACTTTTTATGGATTTCCAAGAGATATTTCGAGGTTCTAAAACATTCAATTGGTTGTCAAAAGTGTGAGGATTCCGTAGATATTTGTTTCGTTTCGATCGGATAACGGGTGTGGCCTGGAAAGTGTATACGGTAAGAGGTATATTCTTAGCTGGAATTTACCCTTAAGTACATTTTCAATGTACCGGCTAAACAAGGTTATTTTAAAATTCTTGGAAGTAATTGACGAGTGAATCTTGCGAAATGAAAATGGTTCAAAATTGGTTGTACGAAGTGTGAAGATTCCGAAACTATAGGCTTCGTCGCGATCCGACGAAAGGTGTGGCCTGGAAAGTGTATACCTTACGAGGTGAAGGAAACAGCTCGACTTCGGAGCACATTGAACAGGCTTTAAGTTACGCCACTGATAAAAGTCGCCAACGTGAGCCTTTTGCTATCTACCAGTTAACCCTAGAAACGAAGAGCCGTCGACGCCGCCGACGCCGTCCTGTTCCAGTTTTCCACGTTATAATATCTCCGCCCTTGGCCCACTTCTTGAATCCTGACTCCCGCAAATAAAATTAGTACCAACTAGAAGGTTGCACATCCATGGCGTGGCTATGGTAAAATCTTTCAGAATCTTGATTTCTGTTTACATCACTTCACATGTACGTGTTGGAACTCTGCACCCTTCCGAATCGGTGCTTTTCAATTGTGACTCCGTTTTCTGCCACGCAACCGACATTGATTCGGTACATCTGTAGCCACTTCCGGCTACCAATGTTCCTCCCGCCGGAACGTGGTAAATCATTTGAGGCACGGCATACGATGATTACCAACCGTCCTGTGATTGATAGGTATACGCTCTGTGGGAAGGGAGACTGACCGCTTTGCTTATTTTAGGGCTGAACTGGAAATATAGTACATGGGCATAAAAGTTTACGTTTTATCGTTACTATGTTTTAATATGTGTTTTACAAGTTCATAAACCATTAACCAACAGTTTGTAGTATTATATGACTCTCAACACAGACTGCAAAGTGTAAGTGGTATAAAGTTACATTGTAATAGTATATTGTGATGATATAACGCCCAATAGTGTGTTGTGGCTAATCAATTATTTTCCGAATTATGAATATTGATGCTTCTTCTATAGACTTCTATAGTCGACAGCTTCAATAATTTGTATTTTAAATTTACATAATTGGGAATTTTAACTTATAAAACTTCAAAACTAAGCTAAATGATCTCGGTTCAAACTACGAACAGTTTTAAAACAAAGATACTATAATGGATTAAATTATCATTTCTTCAAGGTTTTATTTAATTACAAGCGACGATATAGGTTTCTTTGCTTTAATCAGGATTTTGTAAAGTGTGGTGACATTCACAAAAAAAATACGGAGGTTCCGATTCAGATTTGATTTCGATTCAAAAAGTCCAATCCCTAAAAAAAAAGCCCAAGGGGCGATGGCCCTAGCCCCCACGGTCAAATAGCTCGGGGCTTCGGCGGCAATCGCCGTCTAGCCGCCCTGGCTAGTCCGACACTGCTCATTTCCAAGGTGTTAACACCTGCAGGACCCACATTCAAATGTGTTGTTACTTTTGAAGTGGCAAAATCAGTATGACATTCTGGTTGGAAAATAAATTGAAAATTTACTCACTTTTCTAAACATCAACATGGCATTCGACAGCTTAGCTCAGGGGCTGAGTGGATTTCAAGGTCATGTTCAACGTCCGTTTGAGGGAATTGCCCGGCCCAAAATAAAACCGAGTTCCTGCAACCCAGTTCACAGTTAAAAGTTAAAAGTTAAAAAAGTGAAATCTGGTTAGGAGTAATCGGTTTGTTATCACACCTGAGCATTCTCAGCAGATTCTGTCTAAACGTTGCAATAATTTGTAAGCGTTGCAAGAATGACAGCAAGCTTCGGACCTAAATACTCCCTAGCTACAGATACCTACCTACATTATAATGCAAATTGGTTTGGTTCGATCAAGGTCTGTATGTACTATGTACCCAGTTTCCTGACTGCCAAGACCAATCATTTTACAAACACTAGCCTAAACACACAATAATGACAGCAGCCGACTGAACTGACCGTTCAATATTGATACAGCAGTGAACCTATCTGAAAATTGTAACCAGGTTTTTGTGGATTGTGATGTTGCCTTTTGGTCATGAGGGCAGAAAGTTTGGGGACAGTAAAAAAATGTACATTTCCAAGTGAGTATCTAAATGTTCTCCAATCGTTTTGTAACATGTACTAAAGTTACTTTTTTAGTTTTTAGTTTAGTTGATGTTGATTTGATAAGTTATAACTATGAATTTAAAAAAATTGTTAAGGTCGGCTATAAGCTAGGAAATAGACAAGATACTCAAAAATGTATGTAGTGAGTATACTTTAAATTATTCATTATTTCAAATTCAATGTTGAGTCTTATATCGTCAGGATTGGACGGATTAAAGGGTTTAGTGGTCAGCACACACTATCGCAGGGGCCTCGACTTATGTTGTTCCCGTGAAGGCAAAGCGCAATCATATGAAATAAAGAGCTAGAACCGGTACCAATTTTGTAATTATATACATCTTGCAACACTCATTCGTAATGCGCCCCAATATTTCATTCATTTCATATTCTAACACAAACAAACAATCATTAACGATGCGAATTCCCATCGTCAGCAATCGAGTGGGAAGAGGTGATGTATAAATAAAGACGTCATGGAACTGAAAGCAAATAGCAAGCGTGACTGATAATGCCCACATCTTATACAATGTGAAATCAGTCACGTCAATGTTTCTGATGATAGTTGTGGTTTCACCTTATGTGCTCCTAAAAAGGACTCGTTTCGAGTCCGAGACTGAAAAGAAAGTGAAGAGGGTGGGATTGGGTCGAAAAAAAGAACCATGCAAAGAAAGGAACCTGTTGAAAGTTACAGGCCCCGCCCCCTGCCGACATGTCCACTTTATCGAATCCCAAGGGCGCAAGGCCCCCAGGCAGGCCTCAGGCTCCGAGGCCCCAGGTGCAAGCACTCGTGAAGTGGGGGCCTCGTCCGTATTTGCAGTAATGCTGACCGTTAAATCCGCCCTTGGATGTAACGCAAGCTGCTGTGGATTGTTGATGTGAATTTTGATGTTTTTAAACCACTCTCTACAAAATGCACAAAATAACTTCCAGCAGAATTTAATGTAAATCGTTGTCATTATTGTTGTTGTTGTAAACACTGACTTTAACGGTTGAATGTTGATGTTGCAGCGCTGAGGGCATCCTGCAGCGACCACAAGGATTGCTTAGAGGGAGCACAGTGTTCGACGCAAACCAACTCGACCTCGGCGCCGAAATCATGCATGTGCAAGGAGGGATTCTACGAAGATGACCACATGTGCAACGGTAAGACCGTAAGACCACAATGGAGTAGGAACATGGGGAAACAATACCCGAGCTTTTCTTGTTGCAAGGAGCAATCGACTTGCACAAGGAGCAGTTTCTTTATTAAGGGAACAAATCAGTTACACCCATTAATTATCTACTTTCAACCACACGGGTTTTGGAAACTGATATACACAGTGAATAATGGAATACTTTTTGTCATTAAGAGTTCTCCATGCGCTTGAGGACGTTAAAAAATCAACCTAGCACGCAAAAGGTAGGATATTATCTGCATTGTGCCCTACTCAGCGAGCGCCTTACCACCCCTTCCTTTTTCCTATAGCCCCCCCCCCCCCAAAACACCCACGCGCGCGCCTTTCGTCAGGAGATCGGAGTAGTTTTTCAGGAACAAGCGCAAAATTTACAATGCAGGATTAGAAATAATAAAAAACTTACAATTACTTGTAATTTGAACCATTCTTTGGATCCATAGCATTAATCATTGTGCAGGTCAAATCAGACACAATGCGTGATCTATTAGCCTTATTAGTTATTATAGTCATTTTGCACCAATGTTGATGATGATATTTATTTATATCCTCAAATTTCAAATCATGAGTCAATGTTTCTGATGATCGTTGTGGTTTCACCTTATGTGCTCCTAAAAAGGACTCGTTTCGACGGTGAGTCCGAGACTGAAAAGAAAGTGAAGAGGGTGGGATTAGGTTGAAAGAAAGAACCATGCAAAGAAAGGAACCTGTTGAAAGTTACTGGCCCCGCCCCCTGCCGACATGTCCACTTTATCGAATCGGCATCCAAACGTTTGCTCATGTTCAGGGCTTCAGGAGCCCGACGCGGTTAGGGCTAGGCCCGGAATTCGAGCTCACCGGCAGCGAAAACAAAACTGCGATAACTTTATAATAGGCAAATACAAAACAAGTATATGTTGGGGTTCTTGGCTGAGGCTGGCTGCGTGTGGCGAGGCCGAATCTCTCTTGACTGCTTTTCTTGGCTGCTTGAGGGTAGAAAATTGATGCTGTAACTGGCCAAAGACTGCCAGCTGTCTTCTGGCCAATGGCCACACAGATTTTAATACTTTTGTGCTGGCCTCAACTGCAGAGATGGAAGAAAGCATCAGCAGTTGTCCTCTTCTGATTCTGACGACCGTTGCCCATGTCAATAGTGGTTGGCTGCTGGACAAAGTGTTTCCTGCCAGCCAGCCTACCATCCAAAGCCGATAACGCGAACTCGTGTCGTTCTGCATGAAGTTATTGTAGATTTGTTTCTGGTCACACTGAGCTAGTCCCCAGCCAAAAACGAGAACACGTATAACGGTCTCAGATGGACCCAGTCAGCAAATGCTGAACGATTTAGCGATTTAACATTGACATCTGACTTTTACAGGAGGATTCCTGTCAAGCGTGCCGTCTTTCCTGACCCTCCTGATCGCCTTCTCGATCCTCTGTTTGGTCAGCAAGACAGACTCGACATTCTAGACAACAATTGGGCCAGAAGCGGCCACCAGTGCAAATGCAGTGTCCCCAAAGTCAGTGTTGAATAGCAGTTCATGTGAATTCAGTTTCAGGCAGTCAAAACCCTTCAGTGCAATTGAATGTTCAAAATATTGTAATTTAACAAAAATAAATAAATATAGATATATCGTTATCTCTCCCATTCAAGTGTGAAATTACATAATAAATAAAAGCCCGCTTAAAATGAAACAAACTTCATCACCATTGTTAATAAAGAATATAAATAATTATATAATCATTATCTCGTCGTCTACATCTCACTCATTTAACAATTTGCAATTTATACAATAAACATAATGTATACTATTTTATTTTAATTAACAATCTCTCGCTAAATTGTAAATAACGATGAATGCTAATTGAATCTCATATTTGTAAAGCTTTAAGAAACAAAACAGTTGTATTTTAATTAACGGATTTTTCATGTTGTAAAATGTAATTAATAAATAAATAGCAATAAAGCACGTACAGAAAAGTTACAAAATGTTATAATGCATAAATACAATGGCGTAGTGAACGCCGAAGGTCAATTTAAAAGTAAAAAAAAAGGCAAAGAAACGACATATTTTCAACCTGCAAATAAAATATTTTTTTCGATTTCCAATAATGAAACTCATTATCAAATTTCAATCTCTGGAAAACAAGTGGAAACTGCGCAGACTCGCAGACTAGATGTGAGCGAGCCTAGCGAGCAACGTCCGTCAGCAGTCACTGGGTCGTGGTTTGCAGAACGCTGTCCTGTGTGTTTTGTTTTTGTAGGCATTTCTTTCAAGGTAAGTGATTTGTTTACTGAATATTCTCGTATTTTAATTAAATCGTATCGTTTTTCATGTTAAGAACCACCAGTTCATTTATCACGAGCAGTAATTTGCATTGTTTTGAGACCAGGAAATGGAATGTGTGTTAACCTGTACAAATTCCCAAAGATGCCAAGGACGCGCCACAATCCGTTATTACACCGCTGGTCACGACTCACAAGTTACACTATGTTATATATTAGTTAAATGCCAATATTTTAATATTTGTAGCCGAGCTATCATTGTATAAGGTGTATCTGCAGTGAATAAACTCAAGCGAGTCACTTCTGAAATCACCATCATTAGCAATCATGAGTTCCTAACGTTCATGAGTTCCTAACAAGAGTTCCTAACGATTGGCTGTTCCAAGCCCTATGAGAATCTTGATATTTGGTTATCCTGTCTATCTGGTAGGTAGGTACAACCATAGAGTAATGAAACCTACTCTATGGTACAACTTTTCACTGGAACTGGTGTAACAAATAGAATATTTACTTGCATTTTTTTCCCATAGGTCCTTCTCATTTAGCATGGAGGGAGGAAGAGGAAGAATTCGTCCATCAGTCCAAGAGCGATTATTGTACAACAGGCGTTTTTTGGAGGAAGGTGTCAGAAATATAGAAATAGCTGAGAACGCTACACATGAACTAAATGCTCAAAAGGATATACTTCCCTTCTCTAATTTTTCTACTGCGGCTTTAGATAAACTGATCCAGCATGTAGCTGCACTGGACATTAATGATGGAGTCAAGCTGAAGAGTCTACAATTTGGCATCGTTCACTTCTGTAGCAGCGTACATGCAATGCAGTAAGCTGGTTTATACTTTCTTAGCATGATTTCAATTGCATATAACTGGCTCTTTTATAATCTATTGCACTAAGTAGGTACCTACACTGTGGCATTGTTTAATCAAGACTAGAGAGGGTTTATATTTTATGCCTCAGTGATGGTGCTTGTTAAGTGCTAGGCAAAAAAGCTGAGGCTTCAAACTCTTGCTAGCGATCAGTCAATCACAACCCGCAACTTGGTCGCATGACACACTGAAATAAAAATAAAATAAATTCTACATAGAATCTAGAAGTAGTAGGTTAGGTATATAATTTAAAATATATTCTCATCTAGTATAAAAAAAGCTTAATTTGTCAAAATCTTAATCTCTCAAGGACGTGCATTGAACGCCTTCACGGTCAGGCCCTGGTTGACCCAGTCTTCGGATTGCGCGCAGCTGCTGCTCTAGCCACGGTATCCAATCTTGTTGTCGACGGTGTCAAGTTGCGGAACATCCTGATAAGTGCTCTGCAAAATGATTTTTCCAGTAAGTGTGCATCTACTGTTCCTACCTACAATGGCTGACCTTGATGGTCACACCAAGTTCAGAGGCAGATACAGGGGGGGGGGGGGGCTGGTGGGGGCGGTTGCCCCCTGCTCCCTCTGTGATCCTAGCAAGCGAAGCGAGCAAGGCGTAACGAGCGAAGCGAATGGAGCAATATCTGATTTTCACATTCCCCAAAGAATGCCATTTGTGTGTGTAATTAGCCATGTGTGTAAATGAAACTATTTCTTTAAAACTAAGCTAAAAAAGCTTAATAAAAAACATTTGGATTGGATGTCATATGAAAATCTATAGTATTTCTCAGAAGGATGTAAATTAAAAGAGAACAAGAAAGCATGCTGATCTAAAATCTTTGGGGATACTTCATTTCAACTTGCTGTGCATGTCAGTAAAGTTTCATAAACAAAATAGTCAGAAAATTCAGCACTACAGCGTCGAGAAATTTCTGAAAAATATGGAAAAATTTGTTAATCTTGATAGGTTCAAAAACATACACAAATTTTGGGAAATCATGGAGAAGACTTTAATCGAGAACAAGGTACTCTGAAAATTTCACCGATATCTGAGCAAGCGTTTGGTCTGCAGAGTGTAGCCAAACTCAAAAAGCATTCAGAAGTGACTTGTTTTGGATACCCACTGAAATTGAAAATTTCTCCCTACTCGCTCGCTCGCGACGCTGAATTACTGATCATTTGCAACAAAAGTACATTTTGGTTGCAAGTACTGAATGAAAGAAAAATAAGTGTGAACAAATTTGAATTTTCTTTCCATCCCGTGAAAAATTGAGGACTTCAAAAACGGGTCTAGCTTGAATTATTTTTACGACCCTCTCAAACACAATTTAATTTGCAGAGTCTGAAGAAATCAGGACGCAAAACAAATCCCTGTTCCTGAACATGGTGGCCTTCCTCGGACAAGTGTTCGGCCGAGTTAAGCTGAACAACGAGCCCATCCGAGTGTTATCGCTCCCTCATCTTGTGTACCAGAGACGGCTGCTGGAGGGGGACGATATTGAGCTGGAGATTTGCGTCTTGTTGGTAAGATATAAAGTTATACGATGAAGACCCCACTGTACTCAGACATCACTCATCAGTCATCGTTCATAGATATTGACGAGATATGTCTGAGTTGCAAAAACAAGGTAGGGAACATGGCTTACGACTGTGATTGATCCCAGAGTCGATGCTTTGATCACTGCTCCGACCCAGGATTGGTAACCAGAATGCCGTACCAGCTACCAGCTCTTACTGCATTCGATGTGTGCGCTAGCTTCCCATTCATCTTAAGAGTGTATGAACATGAATACAAACAAACCAGGGAATTATTTAGCAACTTCTTAATTGACAAACAGATAGTTCACATCACTTCTCTTTGAGCATATGGTCGATATTGAATGTTGATATTGTAGTTTGCGGGTGCAGTTTTTGGTAGGTAACATTTCAAAAAAAAATTCCATGAAAGTAAAGTTGTACTGTTAAAAGAAACAATAACAATGTTTGTTATGATTTATAAAGATGTTATCATACTAATTTAAACGTGTGTCCAAGTTCACACACGTTTTCGCACAGAATTACATTGCGAAATTTTCGTCACCATGGATACGAAGACCATTCGGTGTTCTAGCACACGCACACTGTTAAGTAACATAATTTCCATATTTTCTTTTTCAGTTGGCTCAGAATGGTTTACTTTTGGCAGAGTGCCAGTCAACCAACTCCACTATCCTCACCGAGTTCTATGTGGATATAATGACTCGCATTCTGAAAGAAGTTTGTGGTCATAAAGCTCGTGGCTGGCTGATGCTGGCTTTCTATTTGAACTCTCACAAGTACACTCTGAGCCCTCAATACCACGCCCTCTTCTCGAACGTGCTGGGCTTCGACAGCATGACTCGCATCGCTTACGCTCTCAATTCGAGCGCCACCCCGCTTCCGTTACAGATCCTCGACGAGAAGAGCCTCTCTGCCCTGCGATTGGGTCCCGCTAAGGAAGGTTCCGGCGACTTTGCTCCGATTTAATCGATTGTCATGGGTGATTGCATTGGTAGATGTCATGTCTTGATTGCTTGATGCCATTTGAAATGACATCGGTTTTAGTTCCTCACGACTAACGTTGATCTGTGTTCCTTTTTTTGTGACCGCAACTGGTTCCAATCAGTCGTCAGTTCCTGTCATTATTTTGCATCAGCAATGCCTAGGTTTGAGTTAACATCTTAAATTTCTCTCGGCTTGTGTCCATTTATTTTCGTTTTATTTGTTTCAAAGCCAACAGGGTTTGTCCCCTGGAAGGAGGGGTGGAAACCGTGCTCATTTCTAGCCAGTTGTGGCCGGTGATTGCTTCACTTGTTTACATGCATTCCTAGGGTTATCAAGAAACCCAATTTAGGTTCCACGTTTGACACTTGCAAGGCTGCAAAATATTTTCAGCGATTGTATTAAAACGTAACGCTTAAAATGAACTTATTTTATCTCTTGTGTCGACATTGCTGAATTAACAAATTGTTCAATAATTTCTTGTCCCCATTGTTAATTGTTAATCACTTTCCATAATTCTAACACCAATCCGGTGTTAAACCTAAAATGCTTCCCATTTAAGCATTTTTTGATTGCAAGTTCTGCATTGAATTTTCTACTAGATAAATAATTGAATAAGTATTAATATGGTTTCCATAAAACCACGTCGATAACTTAAAGCCTCTATCAAGCTACCAACTGTGCCTTTGTACGTACATTAGGTTATAGTTTAATTTGTTAACATTGCCTAATCAAAATGTGTGTAAAACATGCAAGCACAAATAAATAATTTGTAAACTGATAATTAGTAATTAAAATAATTTTTGTAGGAACTTCCCTCATGTTGCATGCACTTAAGACAATTGCTGAAATAAAAACTATGGACTGGGCTCGGCATTGGTCATTTTAGTAATGCAACATCAATTTTTATTATTGATTAGCGGTGGAAATCTCCCTTTCATTATCCCTCACTCTCTTCTGTTTGTTTTAATTTTTTTTTTGTGTATGTGTGCTCTATCGGATGTTCGATGTAGATAAAATTTTCGCGGGTTTGTGGGCTCAGGCCCCAAGAAAGTTTTGATGTAAAGTAATTTGTGGTGCAAATCTGTGCATTTTCAGGCAATTTTGAGCCTGAAAGTATAGAGTTGGCCCTTGCTTTCAGGAGGCTGTGGTTGAGTACCGCTGTTATAGCGTAAATATAAAAACTGAGGAGTAGGTACCTGCTTTGCTTTTAAAACCAATAAATAAATTAGAAAGTATTGAATTAGAAGGTGGAGTTTGGGTACAGTCCGTGTCTGGGCCTACCTTTGGGCTAATTGGCATGAGCGCTGCACACCAATACATACAATACATGAGCCCTGGTGTACTGTTTATGATGTTCTGCCTTCACTTTTTAATTCTGCTATAAAAATGTTCTGCACATCTTCGATGCAACACAAATTGCATTGGGTAAGATTTGGAGTTTAGGGTTTTCTGTCTTTACTTTCCAACAGCTAACCAGTTACGCTCATCTTGTGCATTATGCACAAACTTAGTGAGAGAAGTCTTGAGCAAAGCTCTAGTATTGATAGGATAAAAGCGTTATGTCTTACAATTTTTGGAAGTTACATATCCTTGTTCACTAGCTCTAACTTGATTGTTTTGTGATACTAATAGCTTTGTTCTCCAGCCTTGCACAGTGGTTTGCAAAAGTGTTAGCAGCAGTGGTTTACCAGGAGGAATTTAAAACTCCCTCTTTGCATTTGCCAACATAACCTCACTTGCACATGGTAGTTTTGTTCGGATCGCCAACAACTGGCCAATAAAGTTGTCGACAATTTCTAACTGCGTACACAGTTAATCTAGAATGGATCCAACAGAAGTCGAGGAATTGGTTCCTTCAAAACTTGGAACGAAAGAATAGTAAGCAATCGTCTGCCAGTAGGCACTAAGTCGGCATGAATGTACCTAGCGAAGTGATTATGGCCCCCACTGTTGGGGTACTATTTCAGTGGGAAAGGTAAAAAAATTAATGGCATGTTATCATTGTTATAGCTGGAATGAAACGTATAAAATGGAAGTTAAGAATTATGAAACTCACGGGGACATCGGCGAGGTTTGGTTTGGTGAAGACAGTGCGCTTAGGATAATAAGGTAGGTTTAAGTTAGAAAACATTTTTAACAGCATTTCCACATGTAGCAAATTGTGTCACAAATATTAATAAAAAAGTCTGAAGAAAAAAGCATATTCTGAATTAGAATCATAATATAGTTTGGATGGTAGTTGTTAGTAATAAAAGTAGGTAAATCATACTTTTGTGCCTAACACAAACTGCTAGTAAAAATGCCGCAAAATATGGCATTTTACTCGCTTTTTGTAAATTCACAGCTAGCACTCATTTTTTAAAGGTAGGTACAACCATAGAATGTACAACCAATGGTACAACAACCTTACATGGTACCATCCGACATTGTGTATTTGTTTTCAAACCGCTGTTGTATATTTGTGGCCAGGAGGAGTTTCTGTGTGAACCTGTCCATTAAAAATAAATTACAATGCAAACAAGCATATAGTTTCCTCTTAACGCACAGTGGACTGTGTTCCCTCATGTACCTATCTCGTTGTGTCTCTGTTAAGAGGAAACGAAACGCTAGTGTTTTCGTCGTACGCGGAGGTTCTCGCGGGAACTTCTCCTGGCCACAAATACTAACACAGAGTTTTGGAAATAAATACACGTGTAGTTGAAGGGTGGTTGGATGTCGGATAGTGTGTTAGGTTATTATACTTTCAAAAATGACAGCGGTGTGAATTTTCAAAACGTGCCTAAAATACCATTTTTACGCAGCTCGTACGGAAAAAGTTTACCATAACTTGTATTAAAAACTACCATCCGACATCCAGTGATTCTTTCTCGGTCTATGGTTTTTTTTCCAGATTTGTACATTAATAATTGTTGGTGTAGGAAGTTCCCGCGTGAACCTCTGCACCGTCCCCTGGCCATGCAGCGTGGCTTTTGAATCCAATAGTTTCCAACGCTCTTAAGGTTGATTCCCACTCCTGCGTTTACCGTGCCGGGCGGGGCGTTTTTTATTGCTCGACCAATAGCAGCCGTGTATTCTTGCCGCTTCTTGCCGCCGGACCCGCCGCCTGCCGTCACGCAAAAGTAGACTCAACTGCTACTTTTGCGGCGCGTTACCGCCAGAAAGTAACTCAGGCTAGTTTGAAAATTGAGAAATTGATGTCTCGTGCGTTTTAGAGTTCATTTGCTTGAGAATCAGCTGTCATTAGAAATTATTTATTTCCCAAATAAATTGTAAGAAATGATTCCAATAGTCATAACCTGGGACGGTTTCCCACGCAGCAACTCTGCATTACAGGTATGCAACTTTAGATGTAGAAGTCCAGGCGGAAAGTATCGCAAAAATTGTACTGTTGTGTATAGACGTGCAAGATCTAGCCCACTCTTTTATTGGCCCGGAAGTAAACTGATCAATTTTGTATTTTTAATATTGAATTGGGTTTCAAATCAAATTGACAGAAGCGCGGCACACAAGATCGTGATCACTTACATCGGAACCGACCAAAATACCCCGGATTTTGTGGAACTGGTGCTATTATAGATCAGTTCCCGCTAGACAGAGTTCCGTCGCGCCGTGACGTAAAACGGCGTGAGTGGGAACAGGGTGGCGGCATTTCACCACGAAAACGCGCTACGCGGCACGGTTAGCGCGGGAGTCGGAACCAACCTTTAGATAGATAGACGCGTTTTTCCCTAAAATAGTGTATAGTATGTTAACCTACTGTGTATTAACTTCACAAACGTACAAATCCTCTATAGCTGTGTACCGAGGTATGCGGTGGCTGGCAGCAGAGGCGATATTGATTAGTGTTATAAAATTCCATGTAAATAAGATCTAGCATTTTTCATTTTTTAATAAGTGTTCCTCTCAAAACTTTTATTATTGTCAAAAGTTTCCAATTTGATAGACGGTATTATACCAGGTACCTACTTTGTGCTTGTTCTAGTTGGATTTCTTCGTCCACTCTAGTGAAGCAAGATGACATGATTGTGGATCTCGGGTGCGGAAATGGAATGCTTCTGATAGAGCTTGCACGCGAAGGTTTCACAAATCTTACTGGAGTAGACTACTGTGAGAATGCAATCACACTTGCCAAAGCAGTTGCAAAAAGTCAGAACTTACCAATTAGGTACCAAGTAGGAGATATTCTGTCCTCGGAGAAGGCAGCCACAGAATATGCAGTTGCTCTCGATAAAGGAACATACGATGCAATCAGCCTACATCCGGATGATTCAAAAGGGAAGAGAGAAATGTATATCAACAATGTTTGGAATTTGCTTCGTCCAAATGGCCTGCTGATTCTTACTTCGTGCAATTGGACTGAAGATGAACTGCTTGTCCATTTTCAGCCAAGTAAGTTATTTTAGACATTTTTGCTTTCCCTGTCTGTTGGTGTATTTTGTAACTATGTTCATTCCAATACAAAAAAGAGCCATAAAATGCATAATTACCTACTTTACTTTGGCATCTTTAAATATAGTCCGTAATCGATTTAAGTATGGTAGGCACCTAACTTTCAATAGTACCTATAGGTAGGTTCTTACTTGATAAAACTTTTTACCAGCTGAATAATTGTTTATTTTTCAAATAAATAGGAACGTGGTTCGACAGCCAACCGTACCAATAATAATGCCTGTGTTACTTTTCAGAGTTTGAATTGCACCATGCCATTCCTACTCCGACTTTTCAATTTGGAGGGAAAACTGGAAACCTAATAACGTCAATTGTCCTGAAGAAAGTGTGAACACCGCTTTTAGAATATGTGTTGAAAATCTTCAGGGAAAATTTTCGATTTTTTGGGTACTACCTACCTAGTACCTAAAGTTGGAGGAAGAACCAGAATCCTTACCATAAGCAGAAATTTGAAATGAGGAAAGGCAGTTCTATTGTTATGGAATATTTGGTTTTTCAACAAATACCAGCAATGACACAGATACAGCGCCCGATTTACGCATAGGCTGGCGAGGCTGTAGCCTAGGGGCGTCGCTTCCGATGGGGCGCCAGAAAAGCCACCGCTAAGGTGCAGATAGTTTAGAGGAAAATGTGTTTTGCTGAGAACTGAGGAAGTCAAGTTGTATTGAACTACACGTTCTCCAATAAAAAAGCGCAATGATAGCAAATGTAAGGTAATTTAAAAGTAAATTAAGGCCAGATTTAAACAATCTCACATTACAATAGCTCTGGTTAGCTGGCACACCTACAACAATACCCCATCTGGTGTCTTGAATTATTTACTACAGCTGAAGTTATGTGGCTTTGCCTGTTGCTGATTGGAAAATATTGAAACTTTGAAACAGTGCTAGGTAATAATCTTTGGCTGTAGGTACTCGTGAGAAAAGCCACATTTCGGGGGTGGGAAGGGGGGGTGCCGTAAAATACTAGCTTATGGGCGCCAATGGTTTAGATCGGGCACTGCACTGATATGACTGCTATGAATCGCTGCTCATATCAACTGTGATAACCTGAGAAACTGTCAAAAAATGGTAAATAGCATTTGGCCTGGGAGAGAGAACAGATATAAGTTTAACAATGTGCCAGCATCTTAAGATTTAATTTCTATCTTCGATGGGGAATGTCGGAATTTATTTATTTGCGAATTTTTGTGGAGAAAATTTCAAATCATTTTTTTTCATTTCAAAAAGCCATTGATACAGACCATCTGCATAAGTTATCAATAATAAGCGGTAATCAAAAATAACTTAATTATGAGATATTATTTCACAAATTATATACATACCTACTAAGGATTTCCATTTATTTGCTTTTAGCAGCATTGCAAACTACCTACTGTCACCTACTGTTGTAAAATTGTAAGACAAGAATATTATTGGTTTTATTTTTATATCATTTTATTATACCTACCTACTTCTTTATTTTCTAAAATATTGTGATTTAGCTGTAAAAAACATGTTTTTTATAGTTCTTTCTACTAATACGTGCAGTAAATCTAAATTGCATAACACCTGGCTTTTGGTATTATCTCTTTTCTTTTAACTCAGTGTTGTCGTATGTCTAGAAATTATTTCTAAAATATTGTGATTTAGCTGTAAAAAACATGTTTTTTATAGTTCTTTCTACTAATACGTGCAGTAAATCTAAATTGCATAACACCTGGCTTTTGGTATTATCTCTTTTCTTTTAACTCAGTGTTGTCGTATGTCTATTTTACTAAATTTTATTAAATTTTATTTACTATGATTAAATTCTTGCTTGAGAGTTGATACAACTTTGAGGAATAAAGTAAGAAGAAAAATACAAAAGTCTTAGAACACATTTTTTCTCAACGACCTCCGATTTTGGCGACTACAGAAGAAGCGGAACTTCTTCCCTTTGACTGCAAACGTTTTCTTCAGTGTCCGGCAATCAAGATGGTTGTTCCCACGCACATCTAAACTACGTAGACCTGGCGGAAACATATCTGGTTCCACTTTTTGCAAGTTGTTAAATGAAAGGTCCAGTTTTCTAAGGCCCTTAAGGCCCTTGAAAGCATTCGGATCAATCACTGTTATCTGTGTTTCTCGAAGAACGAGCACTTTCGTGCGCATGAGAGCTTTGCCAGGAAACGTTTTGGCATGAAGGGTAGGTATCTTGTTTCCACTCATGTCCAGAACGTTTGGTGAAGAGGGGAAACGATGCGGAACGGCTGTCAGAGAACGGAAACTGCAGTCGACGGAGAGCGCACTCCGCTTCGCCTTGCAAGTGCAGTCGGCGGGACATTGGGTCGGGGCAGCCAACGTCCCGACGGCCATTAGAAGCAGCACCAGTGTCCAGGGTGGTGCCATCGTGAGACTGCCCGATGAACCTGTTGAAACGCAATGTTCACAAGTTTGTAATTTGCATCGGAATATTCCTAGTGTCCAGGAATGTTCCATTTATTTGGGTTTTAGCCCAAAAATGTTCATAACATGCATAAATAGACCTTCCTAATTGTAAAGGAGACCGTAGAAAAAAGAAAATATGACACGAAACTCAAAACTGTTTCCAAACATAACGAGCCCAAAATAATAAAGTTAAAAAAGAAAAACAAACTTTTACGACCATTCTGGATAATAGGAATATATACCGTGTCATCGATTAAATGAAATACTTAAAATGGTTTTTATCTGTTCATTTTTTAACATTTCAACCCCAGCACTGTTGATTTATTTTATTTTTTATCAGTTTTGGCTTTAAAAGTTTCTAAAATTCATACTCTACCTACTTTTTGTTAAACACCGTAGGCCAAGTAAGAATCACTCTAATCTTGATGGTATACCATCAAGAATGTGGGAGGAAGGAAGTACTGTAAGAAGTACGCGCTTGAGCCTCGCTGCAACGACCCCTTGCCGCATTGTATCATGGCAAATGAACTTGCTACTATAGCTGTTCTGGTTAGCTCCCCACGAAAATACCGGCCCTACTACGTACAAGTACCCTGTTGCTTTAATCCCTGGGTTTTGAATGATTGACACCTGGTTTCGTACCTATGTCTGGTATTTTGATATTTGGTACCTCCTTGTGTGTGATTGTCCAAAAATAAAATGGCACAATGGTTTCAAGCTTATCATAAGAAATTACAATACAATCACTAATTGTACATCAACAGTATTCATGTTGACTACTGGTACACTCTATATCTGATAATGGTTAGGTTTTACCAATGCAACCCTCCCTTCCCCCACTCCACGGAATTCCCAGGTTCGTGTTTGGGAGGTTTAGTTTCTAAAGGCAATTCATATTCTACCTTTGTGCCATTGTTATGCATTCAGCTTCAAGTTTTTTTGCGTATTATTTTCATTTGTATTTGTATTTGTATTTATTTATTAGCTGCGGACGGATACATCATATTTATTCTGAAGTCAGGAAAATATAGTTGTTTGGCAAATTTAAGAGCGAAAATTGGTCTTCGAACTAATCCACCAGCAGAACAAATCCAAATGTAGTGTAACTGAATTTTTCCCCTGCTGCATATGTTATTTATTAACATGGTATCTCAAGGTGTCTCTTCGCTGGTATCTCAAGGGTAATATTTAAACTAATTACGCCTTAGTATTCAATTATTTAAACCACATTTCCAAATCCTCGTGACCATAAGATTGCTCAGTCAAAGAAGCCTTGTTTGGTGAAAATTAACTTCTACGTATATACAAGAGATAGGTTCTGCTTTTCTATCGATTCAGCCTGTGGCTGCCTTCTAGCTGTACCAAACCAACTAATTAGTTCCTACCGGATATTGCACCATGATAGAACATCTTGCTTCAAGAAGAAATGTCTTCGTTTCACAATCACCATGACGACGCTAGGATTTTTCCTTGTGAGTTGTGGGTACGTGGACGCCGAATTTGGTTTTACTTTGAGGGGGGGGGGGGGGAAGCTCGGAGCGCCACGATAACTTAATTTTTTGTCGTATGGTATGGTATCGTTGGTTTGGGTAGTGCCCTCCTTTCTTATCTTATACCAACATTGTTTTTCGCGAAGGGTGGTTATAATAAGTTATTCAGAACCATATGATGCGAATAAAGCTGACCAATTTTTTCAAATTTCATAATATTTTAGCATATTTTTACTTTCGTGCGTTGGACGACAATAGGTTGCGTAGCGCGTCCAAGTATGTACCCCTTGCGGCAGCACCCCCTACTCACCCTGTTCGTCACCACTACATGACCTTGAAGCTGGAGGTGCCAATGGCGTTGCAGCAAAAGGTGTGGTCGCTTAGGCCTTGGAGGGACGAGCGCATTTGTACTGTTTGGTGTGTTTGATAGCGGTTGCTGGTTAGGTAAAATGTGACGCCAAATCGATTCAGTCAACCGTACGGGTTTGACTTGTAATTAATAAATGAGAATAGGTCCATTAAAGACTCACTCAAATGAAGAAGTCAAATGATTAGTATATGGCTAGCAAAATATAATGAACGCCATGGTATCAACGCGCCCTTAAATATTTAATCAGAAAACCTTGCCCTGCCTCAAACGAATTAGCATTGATGAAATTGGCATGCATGGTTGCTACCAAGATCTGATCATGAATGAGTCACCAAGAGTGCTGGATACATATTACTTTTGAAGAAGAATTCATTCACACACAAATAATCACCTAGAACTGCCGATCTGTTTCCACTTGACGATCTGGATATTTCCTGGTAATTAATCTGATGACAATGCAGATGGTCGTAAAAGCAGAGATGCGATCCTGTCGAAATACTCTCGGTTCACTCCTGAACGTATTTACGGAATGAGGAGAGCATGCCAATGTGAATCATATTCATACCTTATCTGGACTGATAAGAGTGTCATGGTTACTTTGTCAGATTATAAAAATATCTTCGTTTGTGTTGTGGTGTGTGAAACTCTAAATTATATGCAATTTATAGACGATTATAGACAATCGCTTGATTTCATTGGTAAATTGAGTCATCATTAAGCGTTCTAGAATTTGCTGGTCATATTCAAACGCACGTGTTATTCCTTCAATATCAGTTTTAGTGCGAATTTATAGTAGGTACCAGAAAAGAATATTTACAATTGGCGTACGCAACATAGCACCGGATATTCAATATTTGCATTCGGTCCCTTTTCGGAGAAACGTGCGTAGTAAAGTTGCGGTGAATATGACGTAATTTCGAAATGCAACTAACGAATATTAAAAAATGCGAAATTTTTGCATTGCAGCTGCAATCTCTTCCGCCACATAAGGCTGCCCGAGATCGAGAGCGAGATCCCCAGATCTTGTTATGATTGATTGAGTTTTTTTGTTGGTTACACATTTGAGTATTTAGGTATAGGAAGTATGAACCCATGCATAGTGTGGAGGGATGGGAGGGCAATGCCTTTTTGGAATATATACCACAACTATCTCACAATTTGTCTGAATTTTTTAAGTAAACCTACTCCAAATCACTCTCCATAATTTAATTTTTCTAAAATAGCCCGAGTCTGCGCTACTCGGAGCAAACTTGACGTATAAGAGCCAGGTTTTCCCTCTCTTTTCACCCGCATTGTCGGATGCACTCTAGTGAACTAAAACGGGGTTCGTATAAAAACGTGCTTTTGTTTAATTTTGAATTTCAATCCCCATTCCGGAAAATATATTTTTTTATCATCCTGCATATTCAAATCTGGAATGGCTCGCGCATGTTATGCATACGGCTTACCTACCTATACTTTCCTAAACACTATAGTGTAATCATTAATGCTTTTCGAATACTAATTACTTTAAGGTGCATTGCGTCATCTGTATAACGTTCATTATTGTAGAGAAACTTTCAGAGCCCATATTACAGAAAGAGACGCGTATTGTTCATAAAAAATAATGCGCAACGACAAGTTTGCTATTCGACGCGGGTTACTCACTTTCAGTTGAGCTAATCACAGCTAACCATCTGACCATCACCGGTGACCCTGAACTGATTGGCATATTTCTTAGTGCTTTACTGTCCCTACACTGAACACTCATTGTTTGTAAACAGTGTGCACCAATTTGTAAGTTAATGAACCATTCTCCGTGCTCGTTAGGACCAGAATGGCAAGGATGCCGACGTAATTCGGCCAGTAGAGGTAGCTGTGCCTGTGCATTTGAAGCGGATCGACGGATGTGAGTGGACGTTGCATGTAAAAGGACGTCGGTTTCATCTGGCTGCTGACTGCTCAAGATGGGAGCAGCGTCGTCTGTGTTTACACAGATAGTCATTAATATTTGTTGGAAACTACGACTCTACTTGGAGGAGAGGTAAGAGATAGTCTTAAAAATGCGACATTTTTCTCTCCAACATCGAAGTTCTTTACACCGTTTTGACAGACCTGAGCTGCCAGATTAACTCATTCTACTTTTAAAACTTTATACAACTCTATGACTAGCAACGAAGAGAACTCAATTATGGCACAGTAAATCGAGAATATCGACTTGTATTAGGACTGAATTGTGATTGATTAGATGTAGCCGGTAAAATGTAGTTGAAATGTTTTCTTCCTTCTAACAGTAATTCTTCCCTTTTTTTAATACCAGGTTAAGGTACCTACCTATACAATATATTTCATCTACCAAAATTCCTTGCAAGTTTCATTTCATGTAAATTTGCAGATTCATAATAATAATATATTTTTCGACTAGGCATGTCATATTGGTAGTAGGTAATTGGTAGTATTGAGGTAGTTCGTCTGCAGAACGTAAACATTGACACTCATTTCCATCATCAATTCTGCAGTTTAGCGAACACCAGGTCATTATACCTGCAGTAAATATTATATTTAAAGTCCCCTCCCACCGCAAGAATGTAAAAATATTACTGTATAAATGGTATAATTTTCCAATATTTGAATGCTATACGCGCATACCTTATATAAGTAGTTAAGTAATGGTATACATACCTATATCTATAGGCATACCTATACATACCCTATTTTGAGGGTACGATTACGAATTTACCTGGGTATCTAACATTAAGGAAATCACTGCGGTTATGTGAAAATCGCTCTCGAGAACACCGTTCCGATCCTCAGATGCATATTTTACTTCATAGCATTGAAACATAATATGCGAATATCTTTATTATCTAATGCAGTTATTATCTTTCTAAAAATCGTCGAGGTTACGCAATTGTGAGAAGAGTCGGGTATTGGGATGGGTGACCAATAAATTACCAGACACCGGTATGGTTTTATGGCCAGGAGATCGGCTGATGAAATTAAAGTAATTCTAGTCCTTTAATAAATAGTCCTTATAAATATTATTATTTATAGCGCCATGTTGTATAAGTAGGGGATCCAGTTGCTCGAATTGTACCGTCCTTCAGAATGAATGCCTGCACTGGGATTCCCCCCCCCCCCCCTCCCTCAATTCCAGATGTGGTGCCCGTGCATCATCATCCAACTTCCTAATATAGTACGTCTCAAGATGTTTGGTAGCGCCTCGGGGCACTTGGCCCATACCATAACATTTTGGAAAACCGGTTTGTTGCTACCAAAGAACCTGAGACGAACTATATTCAAACTTATAAAAGACGCCATTTCTACCTGTGATTCAACCAATTGCCAATTAGGCCATGTGCAGGGTAAATCCGAGTAAATTCATAATTCATTCATAATTCATTAATAATTCATTAATAATTCATTAATAATTCATTAATAATTCATTCATAATTCATTTGATCCCGCTTACAATGTTTGTATGACGGGAACCTTTTGGGGAAGAACCGTTTTGGCCAGAATCTCCCTCGGCATGTCCCTGGTCCACTTACACATTTTTTGCATTTTTAAAACTCAGCTGTGTCCAATTTTGCTATTCTCTTTGGGGCTCCCTCTACTCCCCCCCCCCCCCCTCGCCCACCCAGTGACACGTGTATTGGCCTATGGCGCACTAGGCACGCGTCTAGATGCCGAAGATTTTCTGCCTGTGACGCCCAGAGAAACGAAATGTTTACTTAAAATCAAATTAAATTTGTCTCATTTTTTCGAATCTCGAACCCAGGGTTGGATAGGCCCACTAGGCGACCGGGCAAATGCCCGAAGGGCCGGTAGGTTCTGGGCCGGTAGGTTCTGGGCCGGTAGGTTCTGGGCCGGTAGGTTCTGGGCCGGTAGGTTCTGGGCCGGTAGGTTCTGGGCCGGTAGGTTCTGGGCAGGTAGGTTCTGGGTCGTAGGTTCTGGGCCTGTAGGTTCTGGGTCGGTAGAACGGCTGGAATTTATAGCACCATTGCAAAGGATATAGCTAGATAAAGCTATGATGTGATGCTATTGGAAACGGAGGGTGCACCATTAATAGTTGGGCTCCTCAACAAATTAATGGGAACCAATCTACTTCACTTGGAAACCTTAATTTGGATACAATACCTCCATTGGAAATCCAGACATTCCTACCTACAATTCCTACCTACAAGAGTAATAAATAAGTAGGTATATACCTACTTACCTATAGGTACTACCTACATTTTTTTAAATAATTTCAACCCCCCCCCCCCCAAAGTTGTGATACAAACACTAGTGGTGGCTAGAGACTTAGGTCAGCATCCATCACTTTGAAGTTCACATATGCACACCAACCAACCCAACAAGCACAATTGGGTAATATACCCACTGCACTGTTTCTAGTAGGAATTCCACTCTCTACAGTCATGTTAGCCTAAGATTACCACACCCTGGTGGACTTCGAAGTAAAGTATCATTTCACTCTTTTACGATTTGTAAAGAGTAAAATGGTAAGTAATTGTAATGATAAATACCTTTTTTAATGGTAATGGAATCTGTGGTAATGGCATAAACTTATCATTTGATTCTATGGTGTGGTACTCTATGATAAGAGATCCCCAAAAAGTGGCAAACTTAAAATAATTCTAGTGTACTGGTAATTTTCGCCACCAATCTATCGACTCAAGTGAAAAGTGTAAACACTGACAGGTAGAGTAGGAGGCCAACTATCCGGCGTGGCATTGATAAGTGACAACAGTGCCAAATTTCCAAATAACCAAGTCTAGCAGCTTGGCCAAGTGTGCAAAAGTGAATATATCTAAGATTTTGCAAATAACCAAGTCTAGCAGCTTGGCCAAGTGGGCAAAAGTGTCTATATATATCTAAGATTTTGCTAGATGGTACTACAAGTGTTTCAGATTTCCTTATATTTTTGGTTTTTCAACATCTTATTATAAAGTGAAAACAGAACTTAGTATCCATGCATAGAAGGTAAATATTGTGTAGGGGTTCGTATCTGGATTAGGGTGACCACATGTTCTAACTAAAAAACCAGGACAATATAATTCTTATGAGTGTGGTAAAGGGGGGGGGATATTTCAAAACAACCCAATTTACCCTTACAGCCAGGGCCGTATTGTGCAGAAACACCACCTTGCTTAAAATGGGGAAAGGCCCTCTCTTAATGATGATAAAATACCATTATTTACTGCAAAATCTAAGTGATTCAGACAATTCATGGCTTGCAAATTTGAGACTGCTACCATGTTTCATAACTGGTTTTTTATGATTTCCAAAAATGATTCTCCTGTAGACTGTGTGATAAAAATATGGTAGGATATATATTTGCAGCTCCCACAGCCATTTCCAGAATTCTCCAACAGGTATATAGGTACACACACTATAATGGCAGATTGTAGCATAAAAATCAAAATTTAAGGATTCATACCGGTTTTTACGAGGGGAGAGTGTTCGGTTATTGTCATAACCTGCAGAACATCCTCACACCAATTGCTTGAAACAGGCACTACACAATAATTAATTAAGATAGTACCTACACAGAGACAAATTATTTGAAATGAAAATGATAAAACTAGTCAAATGGAATGGCTTGAAAACCGGACCATTTAGGTGTCCCGGGTGGTATCTCTTGGGACACTGTGACAGGGACCTCAAAACCAGGACTGCCCTGGAAAAACCGGAACATATGGTCACCCTAATCTGGATCCTACTCGCGCTGCTTGGCTGAAGGCCTCAGCGCGCCACTGCCTTATTCTGGGTTGAAATACATTGTAATACTGGCCTTAACTACCACAAATAAAATAAATTCACGGAAAAAAGAATTAACAGCAATCCTACTGTTTACAGGAACGATATGCGAGGCATTCAGGGCGAGATGAGCCCATCCGATACTGGTTTCCTCAACACTCCCGAAGCAACATCCACGCCCGTGTCCCCCTGCAGTATATCCGAGCCCCTTTCGATCGATTCCGCCCAGACGAAGCCGGCACACTCGACGATGCAGAAGCCACGGCGTCGAAAACATCGACACCAGCGGAGGCTCCGCGTTAACGAGATACTGTCGCCTGTCGAAGAGGAAAGACTACGCATTGCTGCCCTCGCGAAAAGCGTTGCTCGTATCGGCATAACGCCCTCCGTTCCGAAACGAGCTCCGCTGGTAGCGAGGAACGTGATTTGCCCTGACAACTTTGATCTCTTCAATGTGTCAACAAAGTCGCAGTCTTTTATGGCATTGGACTTGGCTGTCAAACCAAATAATCTACACAGGCGTGCGGGGCTACGCCTGTAGTGAGAATGGACTGCGAAGTGGCCTGATATAATAAATGGATAGCTGGCATAAAACATGTCGTTCATTGACAACTGACTGACGTTATCGCAAGCAAAGATAATCTCAAGTAATAGGTACCTACATATAGCCATATTGTATTATCTGTGGTACATTTTGCTTGCAGATCGATATACCTGCCAAAGACTGAATTGTTCTCAGGTGCTTGCTGATAATGGTGACCAACTGTTATTTTGGCACGTTAATTTTAATTTTCTACTTATACCTTTCATTTTATATGTTAGTAACAAAATACGGTGCCGAGAATAAATGCATGAAATCGTAATTCTTTCTTTCTTGTTTTTGTAACTAGGAACCTATCTACAATCACAAACAATATACAGCCTTAATTTTGTCAGATTACTAGTCCATAATTTATAATATATGTACTTTCTCTAATCTAACTTCTGTAGGTAGGTACTTGACTTCAAGAGAATGATAAGTGCAAAAGGCATTATATATGCATGAACAAGACAATGCACCAGTCTAGTTACACCTGTGACCAAAGATACTTATCAATACTTCTTATATTGCCTGTGACTTGTTGATTGTTAAATGACATTGTAATTCAGTGATTTGTCCAATCGTGATTTTGTAAACAGACACTCGTAACCATGTTCGGCTGCTCCAGATTTTGGCTTGTATTGATTAGCTGTATTCTTTCTGCTTTTTTAACTAAAACGGTCAGCGCTGGGCCAACTCCGGTGGTTCTCTGGCATGGAATGGGTAAGGAGGATATACGCTAACCTCTAATTTGCACTAGAGTTTGCAACAGTCATATAATAATATAACAATTGTTCATACTCTGCTCAAACCAATGGTACAGGTGATAGCTGTTGTAATCCACTGAGCCTTGGATCTATAATAAAACTTCTGGAGGAACAAATTCCTGGAGTCTATGTAAAATCGTTGAGGATCGGCAACAACATCATTGAAGACACCGAGAACGGCTTCTTCCTGAATGTCAACACTCAGATTGCAGATGCATGTCAGCAACTAGCAGCAGATCCATTGCTCAAGAATGGCTACAATGCAATCGGATTCTCGCAAGGAGGACAATTTTTGTAAGTCTGTCCATGCATAATTTTACTCTGCATGGTGCATGGTGCAGCATGGTGGAACGAATTGGCATCGATATTAGTAAAGATATACTTACTTTCCGGTAGATTGAAAATGGGTGGACAATGCAACTTTTACTTGAACCTATTTGTAAATTATATTAATTGATGAGCGTACCCTTACTAAAATTTCTAGCAGGAAACTGATTGCTTCTGAACGCATTTCATCGCAACTGTGTGTAAATCCTTGCAGCTCATTGCAACTGATAACATCTCATAACATCTGCGCGGATCTGACCGCGGGGTGGCGAGCAGTTGCAAGCAGTTGCAATGAGTTTTACAAGGCAGAGAAAACTGCGTGCATCTCGTTGCTTTTCATTGCATCTCATTGCATCTCATCGTAATTTGCCATGGAGTTGCGAGCAAATGCAAGCAGTTGCAATCAGTTTTGCAAGGCAGATAAAACTGAGTGCATTTTGTTGCTTTTCATTGCATCTCATCGTAATTTGCCATGGAGTTGCGAGCAAATGCAAGCAGTTGCAATGAGTTTTTAAGGCAGATAAAACTGCGTGCATCTCGTTGCTTTTCATTGCATCTCATCGCAATTTAACGTGGAGTGGCGAGCAGATGCAAGCGGTTTGCAATGAGTTTTACAAGGCAGAGAAAACTGAAAGTTATTTCGATTCTTTTCATTTAATCTCATCGTAATTTGGGATTAAAACATTTTTCGTTGCCTCGTGGGCTCTTCGGAACTATATTATTAAATATATTAAACGGTCGTGAATCCACGTTCAACGTCTCTTATCAAAACAAAATAACCGCTCGTGCTATAAACAAAAATAATGGCGAAGGAAAAAGGGCAATAAACAGTGTTGGTAAATATGGTGAATGAAATTTAGCGAAATGGGGCGGCAAATAGGGCGTAATAGCCATGTATCCCCGTGCACCCTCCCGTGAATAGTAAGACCAGGACCAGCACGGCTCTCGTTAAGGAGGTGTTGTGGCAAAGACCACAACAACGGCCACGACGACAACGGCCAACAACACCTACATCGGCCACGACGACGACGATGGGTGCTTTTTGTTCATAGAGGGAAATCCACTCATCTGTTAGCATAGGTACCGCAATAATCATATTTAATTTCCACGTTGACACGCACGTATACCTACCGGCAAACTCGAGGCCACGAGATTCACCACTTTGCCAATACCGACCCGACATTGGCTTGCCTGCACACGGCGTACGTAAATTTACGTGTCGTCATACTTGTGATGGTTTCATCCTAGGCGTTCACCTCAGGTTCAAAACATAACTGGGGGGATAGTGTGCATTAAAGCAAAGTCTTGCAAAGTCTTCAGCCTACGGATCGAGGGGTACCCAGTTCAAATCCTGCCAGCTCCAAAACATGAATTCGGTTTTCGCCTCGGTGAAAAATTAGATCGATTACTTTCCTCTCACCGTCTGCGCAGTGAAACGGTCTATATGGAAAATTCAGCCCTGAATCTTTATTTTCGTTTTCCCAAATGCTAATTTTTTCCGTAGCTGATAACGTCACTGATTTTAAGGCAACGGCAAAGTGTGGGCAAAGTATGCGAGATGTAAGACGATACAACGAGATCCAATAAATCCCAACCAAACCCACGTCAATTCATGACAGGTTTGCAATGAGATGCAATGAGTTGCAACGAGATGCTAGGAGTTTGCAATGAGTTGCAACGAGATGCTATGAGTTTGCAACGAGATGCAATGAGTCTGCAACGAGTTTCTGATGAGTGTGGTGGAAAAGTGAATGCATTTGATAGAATCTCATCGCAACTCATCGCATCTCATTGCATTTAGTGGAAAACTCATTGCAACTCATGGAAAAATTCAGTTTTCCCATCAGTTGCAACCAGTTCAAACTCATAGCAATTGATCTCAAAATGCAATGAGTTGCAAGGTATTTTTCTGTAAGGGTAGCGAGCGAAGCAAAGCAGGTTTAAATAAAATTGTCAGAATTTAGTTAGGTACCTACCTACTACCAGCTCAATTATAGCTTAAGAAATAGATCTCTGGGAAATATATTTTGTGCTAGAGCTAGACCTTGCCAACAAAAACTTTTCGATCTCTTGCCGATTTGCATTATGTCTTATAGGTACACAACCTCTCTGATTCAGCCCATTACCTCAAATTTATTATAGTCGATCCTCCAAACAATCTTAGGCCAACCTTCAAATACCTTACCCATGACTAACTGATTTTATTTCAAAGCCACTTGTAGGTTCTCGATGAAATACCACTGTTATAAAATCTTATCCGCAGGCGTGGAGTTGCTCAGCGCTGTCCTTTGCCGCGCATGGACAAGTTAGTAACGTTGGGGGCGCAGCACCAAGGTGTGTATGGTCTGCCCAAATGCGCAGCCCAGCAGCATGAAGTCTGTGACTATATCCGCGAGATACTCAACACTGGAGCCTATTGGAATTGGGTTCAGGATGGATTGGTTCAGGCAAGTTATACAAACTTATAGTTTTATGGGTGTGCATTTTACTCTCTTTCGGTTCCTTTCTTATAAATATTGGGAATGGCTTCCAATCGTGCAAGTTACAATTTTTTATGGTGCTTATTGACCGTGCAGTGTACATTTTTCCCTTCACAGGCCCAATACTGGCACGACCCGCTGAACGAGGAAAAATATCGCCAACGTAGCAAGTTCCTGGCAGAAATCAACAATGAGGTGGTTGTCAACAGCAGTTACGTCGCCAACCTGTCGAAGCTGAGCAAGCTTGTGCTGGTGCGGTTTAATAACGACTCGATGGTCCAGCCTAGGGAATCCTCACAGTTTGGCTTTTATGCTGCTGGACAGGCAGAAACGGTGCTGCCTGTGCAGCAGACTGATCTTTATACACAGGTGAGCAGTGATGGATGAGAAAGGTACTAGGCAATTTATTCTACCACAATGAGGATAGTAATTTTCAGAGTAGGTAGCCGTAATATTATTGGATTGATTGTTGGGAATACCTATGTGAATACTGATCGTAATTTATATCTCCTTTATACCAATTCTTGAAAATCATTGGGTTGATAGGCATCAATTACACTACTACTACTATCCAAAGAATTATTAATAAGATTTTTACCAATTACGGTTTACTAAGGCTTGTAATATTTTCCCCTGCAGGATCGGCTGGGACTGAAGGCCATGGACAAGCAGGGAAAGATAGATTTTCTTGACCTTGATGGAGATCACCTTCAATTTTCCACGGAATGGTTCATTCAAGAAATCGTCCAGAAATACTTAATTGAGACGGAGATGGACAACGAAATCCCCAACATCACAAAGTAACTGCTAGTAAATACCTACTAAGAAATCACGATTTAAATCTTTACCTTTATAGCCTTATGGAGCCAATAGCTCAATCGCTATCATGACATTAACGCAACGACGTTGCTTGTAGGTTAGATATAGTTATATCTTGCATATTGATAGGTGAACTGAACTTAAATCGTATTGATGTGGATTGATGGGGATACCAGTAAATGATAATGCTTCCTGGTGATTTTTAAGTAGGTATTCTGAAACCCTAAAATTTGTTTATGGTTTTTTGAACTGTGATTTGTGAGTTTTATTAAACGCAAGTTATGATTTTACCTACATGTGGATTCTCTTCAATTCCAACAATCCTAATGTGATTTAATTGTATATTTGTTCATATTGTCAAGCTGACAGCATGTTAAACTTGACAACGATAGCAAATCATAATTAAATCATGTCGTTTAATCTTACATCAGTTCTTTGATCAGCGATACTAAAACACAACATTGTCAACGTGGATGGGTCGCCTGTGGCTGAAGTCGCGGAAAGAGCTCTTCCGAGAAATGAATTTCATGCTGTTTGTGTTGCATACCTTGGGAGAGAAATCTTTGAGTTGTGATCCTTTCTCCCTAGGAATTTTGGTCTTGATAAATATCTTGCTGAATATCTTGCCCTATGCTGGAATGTTAACTGCTGCCTTGTGAAGACATCGGAGGCTGTTCTTTTATTCTTTCGCGTCTCCAGCTTTTCCAATTTGAAGTCTTGGGTGGCTTTGCTGATGCTTATGTATGGTGACTCTTTCTTCTTGCACCACCTTCTGTGTTCACCAGTACCATGGCAGACTGCTTTGTTCTGCACACTGTTGATTGCTGCAATCAGTTTGTGAGATTGCGGGTCACATACTCCGATGCAGTGTCCGAATAAGACATTGATATGCGTGTTCTTTGGTTTTCGGTAGGCCGCACTGGAGGCTACTCATCACAAAGTGGAGTATCTTTTTTGCATTTGACACAGTGTTGGTATGGCTGTCCCATTTCAAGTCGTCTTGCAACGTAAGACCAAGGTATTGACATATTTTTCACTTTTGAAGGTCTGTTCTGTAAAGGCTATATTTGGTGTCTTATCACATTCTTTTTTCTGGAGAAGAAGTTAACACTAAACTACAGGGGAAGATGTTATGTGATTGACATTTGAAATTGCTATTTCATCCTACCATAGCAGCTCACCTAGGATTCTGTGTAACCTCCATTCCACCACACGAAGCAAACTAGTAGGAAATTAAATCGCTTTGGATTCTGCGATCTGTCAACACATGTGCATCGAATGGGAGTTTTTGGAAGCGAGCTCTACCAAAAGTTTTCTGGCTACCAAGACAGGTCTGAAAGACGTCGCTAGTCTTCAAAAAATTCCTTCGAGAATACAGGTTCTTACAGCTTTTCGCGTATTAAGTTACCTGTTGAAGCCTGTTGCTTGCTAACCTTTTGGAATCGGGAAGGATTGAACGCTAAGTGCCAACTAATTTGCAATAGCTCATTTAGAATATTTATCCTTCAAATTAACTAGTGATACTTCAAGATTCCTCATTTTAAACATGGTATCTTTCAATTTTGATGTTCATGCTTTTTTACACGAAAAGATTTCGTTGTATTATAAATTATTATTGTCTCTTTATTTAACTTCGACATGTTTTATAGACATCTTCGGTAGGTACCTATAAAAATATGAAACAACAATCAATACCAATGCAATAGGTATATTCAGAGCCCTGCTTTTATGGTGAATTAAAAAGCCAAATTTCGTTTTTAAATTTCCCAAAAGCGGTGAATAAGCGGTGAATTACCAAAAATTTCTATACATGCGGCAAAATCGAATATTTTTTTGAAAAACGTCCAAAAAGCGACAATTAGATCTACTAATTTGTCAACTCGTTCAGGAATACATATAGGTTGACTGTAAAAAGCCTATCTAATGAAGTAAATAAAAGTAGTTTGTATTTGCAGTAGCTACATATGTTTTTATTGTCAACATAACATCACTTATTATGTCACTATGTCACAATGTATTGTATTGACCAACTGTATGGGCCTTCGTTAACATTTAAATATTTACAAAATACCAACATATATTGTAGACGCTACATAAAAAAAGAAATTACTATGCTATTTTAGGCCCTACATTAATTTACATCACCGAACTGCAACATGCAGCTAGTGACGATATTCTCAGCTTTCATGGTGGTCCTACGATCTGTCACAACTAAGCTGTATCTTGGAAAGTACCTTTCGGAATCGGCATTGGATATTGGCAGCCACATGGCTTGCAAACACTTCTTTGCAAAATTGCAAAAGACAACCTGAGAGGTTAGCCCCAACAGCACATTTTCAACAAGAATGCCAACATCGCTATCTTCGGCCAAATCCTTGCATTTTTTGGACAACTCGCTGTACATCAGCAATAAATCACCCTCAAAATTGTGGAAAAAAGGCAACATTAGAAATTGCTTCTTTACTTGGTCCAAGTTCAAGTTGTGCCTACTGAGAATGTTGGAGGGGTCAAAGAGGTAACTTAGGGCTTGGAGGACACGCACTTCTTCAAACAACTTGTTTGCACCGGAACTGTCTACGTACTTCGAAAGCTTCATGTGGGCTTTGGATCCACAAAGCTTTAGCTTTAAAACAATATCCGCTTGCTTGGACACAGAAATTTCACTTAATACACTTTTAACTTTGTCACCAAAGTGCCCCTTGCTTACAAGATCACATTTGGTTAACACAGCATCTAATCTAGAAAATAGAATGTGAGCCTTTGGAGCGCACTTTGCCTGGAACTCCAGGATCGGTTGCGTGATAACTGAACAGTTCTCTCGTACAAACATAGCCTGGACTTGAACACAATTGAAGAAGTCTGGCATCAAGAGTTCCAGGAGACTTGTACCCTGTGCAGATAAAGTTTCCTTGCGAGCTTCCAGGAAACTTTTGATGGCCTTCAAATACTCACTAAGATAGTCCACTGAGTTGAACCAACTCGACCACCGTGTCAACACTGGAATTGGGTACAGATTGGGGGCAAGGTCAGGGAAGAACTGTTGAAGATGGATCTTGTACTCTCTCTTCAATTTTCTTGCGTTCCGGAAAACTCCCTTTAGCTTTGCTACGACGTTGTTGAGCTCGCTCAAAGTTGACTGCCATATTTCCCCGACGAGGTTTAACTTGTGGCACCAACAGGTGAAGGGTATGAATTGATCCCCAAAAACCGTTTTAAGAGTGCTCGCACACAAAATCATGTACGGTGCACTGTCGGTGCAAATACCATACACGTCTGAGTAGCTGATGCCCAGATCGCGCACTGTGTCCAGAATTGCCCTCACGCAGTTCGTCGAGTTTGCAGCATCAAGGAAGCTGCATGATCCCAAATACAGCTGCTGTGTAGTGCTGCCTTGGACGGTCCCCAACAGAACAGCAAAGACACAGTTTCCATTGCGATCTGTCGTCTCGTCGCAGAAAATAAGCACCGGCTTGCCCTCTAGATGGGCCTTAATCTCTTCCTTGACGGCTGCCCCGCACCTGGGAACGTACTCCCGACGTAGCTGGTTGGCACTGGGAAGGTCGCCGGAACCTTTTACGTATTTCCCCATCCACGACTTGACGGCGGGATGGTCCATCTTTTCAATGGGAATGTTTGCCTGTAAACAAGAAAATTTTACATTTCAGTCAGATTGTATTTAGGCCTACTCCTCTTTTTTTAACAGTGTATTAAAATATATAGAGGTAAGCCCTATTTAGCCTATTTTACAAACAAAAAGCCTGTTAGCCTTTCATAGGGCCTAGTATCAGTAGAACAACGTAATAAAGCTAGAAACTTCAGTGAAATTCTTACCTTCAGCAGCATTGTAGTCGTGTCCATAATGAATTCACTTTTTTGCTCTTTCGCCTTCTGCTGGTTACCTAAGGCACTAACGATGGATGTTTGCAATGTAGGCCTAGATGTTGGCGGGTTCGTTTTCAGTGAAATATGGTTTTTTGAAGTTACATGTTTCTCACACGAATCTTTGCGCGACCACTCCACCCTAACATTACAAATTTTACACATGATTACATCCCGGTCATGAACGTAAAATCCATCCTTTTTATATTCGAGCGCTCTTGATGCCACACTAACATCCTTCCCTCGTCGACCCATTCTTCAATTCAATCACTGCAATAAAAATCTTCTCTAAAACTTGCAAGATGTGGTGTGAAATTAACAAAAACAAAGGTGCGAGAAATGCTCAAATGGGCTAGGCGGATGCGGTGGATGGCGTCTAAGAGGCTAGCTGCCACGACTCACTTCATAGCCATGTTACCCAATAGCAGCGTTCCGATGGCAAGCAACAATGAGCTAGATAACGGTCCTGACCTTGGTTTTTCCCATGCGGCGTCAGCGTGTCGAATAAGCAGAAAGTAGTAGTCATGAACGAAAACAAGGGACCTCCGAAAATAAAAAATGTGATTTTCAAACTTTAAACGTTTATTTTTCAATTTTTCAAAATATTACGGCGAATGCCGAAAATCACGAATTACGCGTGAATATCGCGGACATCGTTAAAAATCGCAAAATATCGCGCTAAAATGCCGATTTCGCGAATTATCGCGACAATTCTGAGCACATATCTGCAATCAGATTAACCTGCAGCGTAAACATCTGAAAGAAAAAATGACCTTTTCTACATTCGCGAATTATCGCGATCTCCACAAACGCAGGGCTCTGGGTATATTTTCACATTTGTTTAAAATAATTAATTTAAACTACATAGTACTATCTATTTAGAATTTTATTCAGCTTTTTAAGCATAAATGTTTGGTTTTTTGTTCAATCATAAAATAACTCGATAGTTTCTAGAAAGTCGGAAAGTTTAGTTTTATTTTTTGTCTCGTGGTTGATATGAAATTGCAGTGGAATTGTTGCTTGGAAAGCATTTTGTCGGTCCTTGAAGTAAATTTACTTAATATAGGTTCACGTTTTTTTTTTGGGTTAACACTTAACATATATATTATCATACCTTCCAAAGATGTGTACTTATAAAATAATGAAATCTACTAAAATTAATTCAAAAATCTTAAAATTTTTTTTTTATTTGACACAGTTTTTAATTTTCAGAATAGGTAATTTTCAGAAAATTACTGGGAAGAGCATTGCTCACAAAGCTCTCAATGCTAATTCTTTCAAAATTGCAACTCTTCACCCACCTTTCAGGAGATTTTTGTAATGTATAATGGAACAGTTTTGTCAACTGGCAAGCAAATCTTAGTTCGTAAGAATGAGAAACACACACAAAATTAAAATTGGAATAATACATTAAAAAAATGTAACAATAGGGAAAAAGTGTTTGACCAAAATGTTGGACCACAGTTACTCAATGGTCAAATCGCGATTCAGTCTTCGCCCAAGATTCTCACCTCCACGATCGGAACAGTGAAATGGTCTGGCCGCCATGCAGTGTCTAGAATCAAACTCGATGAAAAACACCTTCCGTTCGCCGGCCGCAATGAGCCGCATTCCGAAACTTCCCCCAGACACGTGAATCGCTCTGATGGGGCCACACTGCAGGTGAGTCGTCCACAAGGGTCTGGAGAGATCAAGCTTGGGTAGGTTTCGAGCGTCGAAGGCCAGCACCGAGCCCATCGCCGTCCCCATGAACAAGATGGAGCAGTGCAGGAGATAGCAAACGGGAACGGACGGCAGTGCGGGCCGCACTTCGTGTTTGCTGCTCGCGGAGTCGTTGACGTGGATGTGCAGTTGTGTGGTCGCTGGAACGTAATGTCGAGGTAAGTGATAACGTAAGGTTTATTAATTAATGGGAAACTTCAAATTTGCAGTGGCATGCATATTTTGTGTTGGAGAAGGGGGTAGGGTAGACGTCATGTGCACTATTCGACTAACTAGGGCTTCGCGAACGCAATTTGTGTTGCGTTGAAGATGAGCGTAGGTAGCGGTTTGTGTATAGCGGATTAAAAGGTGCAGGCAGCAGTCACAAGAAAACCATGGAGCACCAAACCTGACCATTGCCTTCTCAAAAATTCTGATCACTTGAAAATGTATACGGATTCTGACGTTCCTTTGTTTCTCTTCGAGGTCAACAAAGCTGGTAACCAAGGAAACGAAGGAAACCGGACTCGTATTGAATCAGCCGTCAAATCACGAAAAAAACACCACAAAAATGCTAATAAAAACCAATTGGAAAAACCTACCGAACTAAGATTTGCAGGCATGATAAATATTTATAAGGTCAACATGTTTAGAAGTTTTGGTGAAGTTATGTTCAGAACTTTGAAATTTACGGGGGTTCAAAATTCTGAAAAAATCGAAAAATTTCGTAAAAATTGATTTATAAAAAATTTACTGCACCGATCTTTTTCAAAAACGCAGGGGGTCTAAGTTGAGAACAGAGGTAGATACTCAGAAATTTTCATCCATGTCGGTTCAGGCGTTTGGTCTGTAGAGCGCACACAAACACACAAAAAAAAAAAAAAAAAAAAAACATACACAAATGACTTTTTGCTGGGGTAAGTGAAATTGAAGATTTCGCTCCGCTCGCTACGCTCATCAACTAGGGAGATCGGGCTTGGGCAGATTTAGAGCTCGATCTCGGAGCGAATCTCAGTCCCTAACGTAGTAATTTTGCTACTGCCACATAATATTGGTACCTACCATAAAGTGTTTTCCTACTTTAAATAATACAAGAATCTCAAAAAGATTGTGTGAGGTGTTAGATAAATTTGCTCATGTAGACAAATGCGTTTCAATAAAGTTGATATACTTTCCAGTTTTCCAGTTTTGCCTATTGTTTCAGATTTGGGCAAGCTTAGAATGGGAGTGGAGCTCATGCTTTGGAGTAAGCAGTATTCCATTAGGTAAATTAGATAATTTTTTCAAAACTGATGGCTTAACATTTTTTAAAGTAAGTTCTGTGGTAAAAACATACCACTGTTTTCAACCCATATGCAAATATTGGCTCTGAAAATGTTCACATCTTGCAAGAAATCTGTGGCTAGCCTTAGCCGGGTGGATGTGAATCCATTCTCGTAGTCTACGTCCAAGTCGATGCGCACAAATGACTGAACGCCGTCGTCGCTTATCAACGCTGTT
The DNA here is from genome assembly GCA_921293005.1 of Nemoura dubitans. Classification (NCBI taxonomy): domain Eukaryota; kingdom Metazoa; phylum Arthropoda; class Insecta; order Plecoptera; family Nemouridae; genus Nemoura; species Nemoura dubitans. Next base: position 64,833,977 of record OV121073.1, on the reverse strand, counting down.
ACCTGCAAGGGAAAAATACTATATAATACTTGGTTTTGGAAGAAAATCTGAAGAGTGCATACTGAAAAGTTAAAATCGTGTTACTTGTGTTGAAGAAAAAGGCCCGGTTTTTCCGTAGCACGTTAAATATCTAATGATCTGTTAACTTGTTATTTGCTTAGCAACGTCCAATCAGAGCCTTTCCTTTTCTTGCTAATGGACCGTTTGTATCTTCACGGGCCACTGAAAAACCGGCTTTACTGGCCGTTTGCCTTTTTTTATGGTTCTCACTACTCAGTTCACCACAACTCACAGTTTTTGGTGGGTGGCAGCTAATTGAATTGAGGTTGAGCTTTCCTGGAAATTTGAACTCGAGCTTGCTTTTGAGAATAAGCTTAGTCTGGTTTTTCATCATGTCATACAGCCATTTTCCCTTGTAGATTACGCCTATATGTGCAAGCCCATCGGCTACCACAAGTAAGATGTAATTAGTTGTCGGAAACGCACGGGCTGCAATGACGGGCCTTAAAAAGACCAGAATCTATATTAAAATTGGGCGCAGCAAAAACTCACCATATTTGTAATGTAAGGAACTTGCAACAGCTAGGGCTTGGAATTGTTTATATTAGGTATTTATAGTGTGAAAATTAGTGCCATGCCTTAGGGAATGTGCATTCAATTGATTATTGAGTGTGCATGCATACCTGTCATGAAAGTAGTCTGGCTGTTTAAACTTCATAACCCCATCCATTCTGACTGTCCCGACAAAGTATGTGATTGCCAGCTCCTCGTCTAGCGACGTAGACATAACACAGTGATGGGCCAGTCCCAACTGAGAACTTGGGCTCGTTTCGATTCCTGTAAGGTCATTGAAAGTTGAGCTACATGATGCCAGACTCGACATTTAAATCGGGTGCCTATTCGAACGTTAATTGTTAAGTCTGTAACTTTCAATATGGATGACTGTCTTGCCTGGTTCTTTCAGTTTTAAATACAGGTCCTGTTTCCAGTTCTCTCAAAATTAAATTATGAATTTAACGGCTCTGAATCTGGCTCAATCCCTTATTTTTGAGTTCTGATTTCATTTCTAGTTCAGAATCCCATAAAAATCGTTCCACGACAACAACCCAACAAATGTCCGAGTTTACAGCTAATCTTTGTGGAATCGAAAAGAAACGATATTTTTGATTCACATAACGGATAGAGTTCCAATTTCTGATCTACGAAAACTAAAAATTTTAAGATAATGGTTCCGGTTCCAAAAAGGTTCTTGGAAAATTATTAATATCGGTTCCGATTCCAGTTTGAATGAATGAATCTTTATTTTTTATGCATTGAAATGATACATTTTTCGGTGGCATATTTCTCAACGTATAGGTACAAGAAAATGCTTATGTCTAACTTAATTCTAATACTCTAGTTCTAAATAATTTACATGAGGACATGTTCTCGAATGCCTCCTGAGGCATCCCGTTCCACTCTACCGTCCCCCTATCTACAAGCGTATCAATGTTTTTTACCGTCCCTATTCTTTTGATTTTATGGGAATGGTCATTCCTGCTCTTAAATTGATGTGTTTCTAGTCTTTTGCTGATGTCCTTCCATGCCTTGTCCCCTCTGTACGCTTTGTAAATAGCAACCATTCTTGCCGCTTTCCTCCTCTTACTCAGCGAATCCCATTTCAGAGATTTAAGCAGTCCCGTTACACTCCTGTATTTTTTGCTTGTAACTGTTACCCACCCTGTCTCCTCTCCCTCTTCTTCAGCCAACCGCTCGAGATTTTTAACTAGCTGGGCCTTGTTACCAGCGGTTTTGCCCTTTCGCTTGTTCAGCTCTTCTTTCAGCTCCACTTGTTTCATCTCGCAAATTAGACTCCTAGTAATTATTGTCTTTACCCCTTTACCTCCGCTGACAAATTTGGCCGCCTTCCTTTGGACTTTCTCCAATTGCTTTTCTGTTCCTGTGTTAACATTCCAGATTGCATTCGCATACTCCACAATTGGTCTGACAAGAGCCATATACGCTTTCGCCTTGGCTTTCCTACTGCTTTTTTTCAGAGTTCTCATTATAAAATACAGTCTTTGGTTCGCTCTCCTTGTGACGGTGTCTATGTGTTTGGCCCATTTTAGGCCCGAGTCAATGATGACTCCTAAGTACTTCACTTCTTTTTTACTTTCTACCGCCTGTCCTTGGATCTTATACTCAAAGATATCTTCTTCCCTCTTTCCTTTCCCCACCGTTATTGCGAGACTCTTTTTGCTATTTACATTCAGTCCTATGAGCGCTAATCTTTCTACATATATCGTGATATCTTCTTGCAGCTCCATGCAGTCCTCTACTGTCGCAATGGATCTGTAGATTATTGCATCATCTGCAAAGAGTCTAACGACTGATTTCAGTCCTGCAGGGAGATGATTGATCAGTATGATGAACAGGAGTGGCCCTAGTACACTGCCTTGCGGCACGCCTGATGTTATGATTGTGTGTGGTGACAAAGCCTCTCCTACTTTTACCCTCTGCTTCCTGTCCTGAAGGAAATTTCCCACCCAATTCACAACTCTTTTGTCGAGTGGCAGTGACTTGAGAGTTCCTACAATCTTTTTGTGGCTGACTGTGTCAAACGCCTTCCTAACATCCAGTGAGATTGCGTCTACCCTACCTCCTTTGGCCTTTTCTTCCGAGAGATCTTGAATTAGGGCTGCTAGCTGAGACTCACATGAGTGCTTGCTACGAAACCCATGTTGTGTTGTAGTGAACCATTCTTGTGATTCTAGAATATCTCTAATGTATCTCGCCATCAGTCTTTCTAGTATCTTACAAATTACTGAGGTAAGACTGATTGGTCTGTAGTTACCTGGAGTCTTTTTTTCACCCCCTTTGTATATCCCTATCACAGTAGCTTCCTTCCATTCATGAGGTAGTTGACAGTTGTTGAGGGACACATTAAATAGTATCCGAAGATACGGAACTATTGCCCTACGTGCTAGCTTTATGTAATCTACCGTTATTCCATCATCTCCTCCCGCTTTGTGTGGCTTCAGTTCCTTGATTATTCTGTGAATATCGTTATCTGTGAAACAAAATACTTTGTGGTCTTCCTCGCTCTCTCCCTGCTCTATCTTTCCCTCGTCAAGCACCAGTACACCTTCCCTAGTGAATACACTTCCGTATGCCTTATTTAATATTGTCGCTTTCTCCACATCTGTCTTATACGTCTTGCCAGTCTCCTCTTCCACTAGGTCTGGAATTTCGTTTTTGTTCCCGCTTTTCCTTCTAATGTAGCCGTAGAATTTATTGATAACGTCTTTACTGGTCCTGTTTTGGTCATCTGTTTCTAATAGGTTTGCCAAGTACTGCTCCTCAGCATGCTTTTTTCTCCGCTCTAGCTCTCTACTTGCTTCCTTGAACCTTGCTTCCTCTATTGTACTATCTTTCCTAGTATTGTAAAGGAGCCTGCACTTTCTCTTAAGTTTTTTGATAGGCTCATTATAATAAATTGGGTCAGGGTTGTTGCTAAATTTTTTACTTTTTTTTTACTTGGAATAAACGCTTTACTAGTTTCTTATAATCTAATAAACTAGTTTCTTGAAAATTTACGGTTCCTTCTTTCAAATTCTGGTTAGAATCCCTAAAAAAGTTTAAAATTAGATTTGACATTTGTTTCCATTGCAATGTGAGATCCTAGTGATGCACTCACCGTCATCAGTTCGAAGCTTGTCTTCGGGGCCGAATGCAACCAACAGCAAATCCTTAACTTTGTGTCTGTGGGTGTAGCAGAACCCAAGCAGTTTCCCTTTAACGTTCCACACTCGTATTTCGCCGCTCGTATGGCCTGTGACTATACAATCGCCGGACAGTTTGGCGCAAGTTACTTCTTTCGGACTGGTGAAGCTGGTAGCAGTCGTTTGCCATCTCGAGATGTGCACCCACATCCACCTAGGGGCCAAATTTCTTAGTGATGGTTTATTTTTGAAGAGCGTAGCTAATGTGTCAATTTCACTACACGCAATTAAAAATCAAGGTACATAATATGTTTTTATTTTGATTGTGGGTGTGTCTTTGTGGATGCTCTACAATTTAAACGGCCGAAACAGTAGTCGGAGAATATCAATTACAACTATTTGGGGGTAGGTTAAGATATTGAGTGACTTTAACACCTACCAATTAATGTAGATAGCATTCCAATCTTTTAGCAAACAGGCGCTGGGCACATTACCAAACAGTGATGGCGGCAAATGGTAATCAAGATTAGTCGTCAGCTCTATAAGGTCATTCTTTGGTAATTCTTGAATACACCTTTGCCATGTTTCAGGTTTCTGTAAAAAAAATGTCATGGCATTTTGGTGAACAAATGATTTGCCACCTCCACAGTTGGGGAAGGATCTTTTAAAAAGATGGAGATTGTGCGAGATTGTGTGATCTTGATCGTTTTTCATGCAATGATCTTTTAACCACAATCTTTTTAAAAAGATCTTTTTTAAAAGATGAAGATTGTTTTTTCCCAGTGCCTATACATATGTGTTTCAGGAGCACTATTATTCAATTCTGTGTGGTTTGCAAAGATACTTTACATGGGATTTCAGCCAACAACATTACTTCCAATTTGACCGTTCATTTCAGGACAAGCTGAAACATCGTCTGTTAGTGGTCCATTGTCGGAAAACAATGGACCATTTTTCAAATTTTTTCTGAAAACGATCTTTTAAACGAATTTGATCTTTTTATAGAACCGTCTTGAATTTGAAAGAATAACATTAAGATCGTGAACTTCGATCTTTTAAAAAGATCTTTTTTGATGACGATCTTGATCTCTTTAAAAGATCAGTTTCAAAACAGTCTTCCCCAACTATGGCCACCTCACATGAAAGGGCAGGTAAAACAAGTTATTATAGTATCTGTAGCCAATACACATGGATAGCATTACAAGTTACGGCAACTGCAAACTCGAAGATCGGATTCGTAGCAAGTGTGCTGTGCATCAGCTATTATAGTACGTACGGCAGTAATAATGAGTTGTACAATTTTTCGTTATCTGCAAGAACCATACATTCTTGGAAGTAGGAATATGAGGTTGTTTCTTAGGTGTTAGCTCCAATCTACACATGTAAGTATGACACCAATCGGCGTATCTGGAGGGGCAAGGGGGAGTACTGTTCCAAAAAGTACACATTTTATATGCCACTGACCATGGAAGCAAGTGTTGGGTTAGCTTTTACCCATATAAATAAATGCAAAATAATATTTTTTTGTAATCTGTTCTTATAATAAAGCCCATAATTAGTATAATTAGCTTCTACCTATGCTAGATACTTATTACCTACCTACTATATTTATCGTAAAGCGTGTTGAAATAACAAAAAAATAGGAAATTAAAAAACCTAGAGTTTCTGAGAAAATCTTTTAATCCTACATAACTTTCGACCTGTTCTTTTGCACACCACGCCACACTGCAGTGCATGCCGATAGGTTGTTGTTGCAGGTTATGATTTCCTTCGGTGGTGGGCAAGAGGAAGGAAATGTTCGTAAATCGGAGCCCTCGAGGAAAACCTGAAACCCCAGTGTTGGTGCAGCCAGGGTCCATCCAAACCAACCTTGGTCAATCTGTTGGCCTCGCGATTCCATGTCCTGTTGACAAGACAAGCGCGACACAAACTTCTTCCATCTAGGAAAGAAAGAATTCTTTCCAAAATTTCTGTTGGTACATCCATGTTCGGCCACCGCACAGCAGCCTGCAAAAATGCGAGCAGCCACTGCTCTGAAAAACGCGGAAAACTACACTGAAGTAGTAAACCTGTTGACACCTGTTTACGGATCGACGACCGGCTCATCTGCAAAGTGACAAACAAAGTGACAACACAACCACGTGCCATGTTAAAGTTTGGCAACGTTGGATCCCGAGCCCCAACAGCAGCTGGAAATCGAACAGGAGGTCTACGAAGGACGGGTCGTTGACGTTATATAAGTTTTCTCCACTGTTTTACTTTGCGCTATTGCGCAAATTATTGAAAATGAATAGCTCTAGATACATATTTTTATCCTTTGGTGAGTTACCGCCCTTCATCTGGGAATCATGATTTTAGTCGTTACCTCATTCAATTGATCATGAAATCACAATTTCATAACCTCACACCTATTAGAAACTCACAGCCCAACACAGGTTTTAAATACTCAGCTTGTATAAATTTACGTCGGTTTTTTGGCTATTTTACAGGACAGCAGTGCAAACAGACTACTACAAAAACCCAAATCGTGAGATGCCTATCAACCAATTTAACTCTCAACAAGCCAAAAACTGGAATAATGATGCTGAACATGGGCGGTCCTAAAACAGCTAGCGAAGTTCCCAATTATTTGCTGCGCATAATGACTGACACTGACATGATTCAGCTGCCAGTGCAAAGGTACATACTTAATAATTTTTAGTTCCTAGCTGTTTATCAAGTAATTTGATAAGGTCTTGTTGATTTTATCACCATGAGCTGGAAGCATGTTTCCTCTTTTTTGGCTGGCACCAGAATTTAGCTAGACATTTGCAGGTTCTCAGAATAATAATAATGCACTATGGACTGAGAAAATTCAATATTCAAATATATGCATCGACACTTTACATATTATGAAACTATCGTGTCATTTATCTGTTTATAATATGCATTGTGCACAAAATGCTGTATCATGGTGTAAAATGCCACCAAGCCACCCTTCAACACCCTTCATAAGCCACCCTTCACAGTTCAATGCTGAACTGTAACATGATTATTTGCCTTGAAAGTCTGAGCAGCCTTCATAGTATACCTATATATAAACACCTACCAGCTTACATTTTTAATCTTGCTTTTCAGCAGTTTCAAATATTCCACAAATTTTTCCATTTTCATTTCAAATTTGCTGCTCCCTACTCTGCCCTGTGATTACGGAACTCAGATTTTTCCGTTCTTTTAACAAACAGAACCGATAACTGCATAAAATAATAATAATAATGGTATTTTATTCAGTGAACAATAATTACATTGTAATAGAATATGTCAGGATACAATAAAAAATATTTACAATAAAGTGAAATAAATATTTACATAGACGAGCAATGTGATGACATAAAATCCTTAATTGAGTATGGACAGGTCAAAATTAAATACCTTTTTAAAATTGTCTTGAATCCCTGTGTGTGGCATTGTAATTTAATATTTTCTGGCAGATTGTTGAAAAGAATTTTGCTGTGATAGGCTGGATTTTTCTTTTATAAGGTTAGCCTATGGTTGTTTATGTGGAAGTTGTCTTTCGTTCTGGTGTTGTGTTTGTGTATTTGGCTATTTGTGAGGTGGGGAGTTGTGGTTGTAAAGGCGTATATGATCAAGTGATATATATAAAGGGCAGAAATGGTTAGGATCTGTAGTTTCTGGAAAATTGGCTTGCATGACATGTTGCTTCTTGCTCCAGCCATAGCTCGAAGTGTTCTCTTCTGTAGAGTGAAGAATCTATTTGCCTCAGGTGATCCACCCCAAAATATTATGCCATAGGATATTCTAGATTGGAAAAAACCATAATAGCTAAGGGTCAGGGACTCTGTACTGATTTTTCTTCTTAGATTCCGCATTATCTATGGCGCTGCTGACAGCTTCTTAGTGAGTGATATACTTAGGGTGTATTCAAGCATTTTATGGTCCATACAATCAAATGCCTTTGACATGTCATAAAAAAGTCCTATGGCTGGGCTGCTCTCATCTAGGGCGTCATATATTGCGTGTAGAAATTTGTCAATGGCTTGGGTTGTGGATTTTCCCTTTTGAAATCCGTATTGTTCTGCAGAGATGAGCTGCTGATCGTCAAGGAATTTTATGATACGCCAAAGTTACGTCATTCCTAGGCAGATCACCGTGAATAAAAACATCTAGCAATGACGGTTTGTCCCAACTGTGTGTTTCCACTTGCAGCAAGCTGGGGCCGTGGATTGCCAAACGCCGGGCCCCAGAGGTGGCCAAGAAGTATGAGGAAATTGGCGGAGGCTCACCGATCTTGCGGTGGACTGACCTCCAGGGGGAGCTGCTTTGTCGGAGCCTGGACAAGGTGTCACCATCTACCGCGCCACACAAACACTACGTGGCCTTCCGATATGCAAACCCTCTCACTGAAGACACGTTACAGCAGATAGAAAAGTGATTACTTGTTCGAATGTATGATTTACACAACTGTTGAATTGGTCAACTAATGAATTGGTATAATATATTACTTTTAAAATAGCTTGTTGCCAAAGTTTCCTGCATGTTGTCATATTTCCCTCTTGTCAGTCATGTTTTTAGTATGGCATCTCTAATTTCGCAACAAAATAATTCAGCAAACGTGAGTTAGGTTAAGTACAGGAAATGATAAAGTTTGGCTTGGTGTGTTGCAGGGATGGTGTCAACCGTGTTGTCATCTTCTCACAATATCCTCAGTATAGCTGCGCCACCACTGGATCGAGTTTCAATGCAATCTACAGCCACTACAAGAAAAAGTGAGTTGGTGAAATGTTATCTGGCAATGGCAAAGTGTATTGTATTTATTCATCTTACAATTGTACATGGTATGGTACGTGGTAAGGAACTATTTTAGGGTATTGACTACTTTAATATATGTAGGTAATAATATGATACTATTATTTTAGTGTATAGGGTATAAGTAAACATAGTACAGTTATAAGTATAAGTTTAAGTTTAACATAGCACCTAGTTATGGGTTTAAGTTTAACATAGTAGCTAGATAATATAGTAGCTATAATAGTATAATAGCATAATATATATAGTATAGTAGTAATAATAGCTAGATAATAGTTGTAGATAATATATTAGGAACAATGATGCAACTTTGGCTAGGAATTAGTTTTGGCAATAGATTAATTGTCTAAATCTAGCAATAGTATGTCCTTTAGTTCTGCTTTCAGGCTTTAGACCATTCCATTCCCTTATGGTCCTGTTGATCTGGGAGAATTTGCCAATGTCACCTCTAGCCCCTCTCTCTTATATTATTGTCTTTCCTTGAGGGGACTAGTTTCGTCCTCCACTCTGCCCATCCCGGGTATCCTTCTACCGCCCGTTTGAGGTTACATAGTCTCGCTGTTTCTCTTCTTTTCTGTAGTGTCTCCCACCCCAGCATCTTTATAATCTCTGAGGGGCTTTCCCATTCTTTGGTTAGTTTGGTTGGTTAGGTTTATTTTATATTAAATCGAGGATACCTCTCTAGAGTGCATAATCAGAAATATGAAATAATAAACAAGAAAGAAAGTAATTTAATCATAAGGAATTGAATAAATCAATCTTTTGCAATTTATATGGTCAATATGGTAAATGAAAAAGATGATTTAAGAGGGTCTTGGATTGCCAGATTACAACTTTAGTGGATTTCCCCCATTCATTAAGTTCTCAAATTAAATTAAGCAACTTGACCAAAGACAACAAAACGCATTACATTTATAAATACAACATTATTCCGCCAGGTCTTTGCCGGCGGGCGTAAAGTGGAGCATCATCGACCGGTGGTCTACGCACCCGCTGCTGGCCAAGGCCATCGCATCTAGAGTCCAGGATGAGCTGGCCAAGTTCTCCGCGGACGTGCGCGATAACGTGCTGGTCTTGTTCTCCGCACACTCACTGCCGCTCAAGGTAACACGGAACAAACTCTGTCTGACCTGGCAATTCACAGCGACCCCAAACAGCATCAGAACATTTAGCGCGAAATGAGCAATTAAATTACTTCAGAGGTGGGAAGCTAATCTGGAATAAATATGTGGGTGAATAGACATTTAAAGGAATATGTATACTCAAAATAAGTACTACCAGTTACCCTGTGCAGTCTCTGGTACTCATAAAAAATATGTGTTAAACAAGTAAAGAAGGCATTATTTAGCCAGGCATTTTTAGTGATTGTAGTTCTTGAAATATGTTAGAACATATTATTGCCTGTGCTTGTTTGTGGTGGAGTCACAAAGTCTGGCAGTTAAAGCCTTGTTTATTTATTTATTTATTTATTTATTTATGATTTAAGTCTAGGGTATTCAAATGCTGTACATGTACAGCAAAATGTACAGACTTTATAACTAAGTCTATTTCATGCTAAGCAAAAAACTGAGGCTCAAAATTCTCACTTGCAATCAGCCGATCACAACCCGCTATTTGGTCACACTCACATGACATACTGAGGCTCAACTTGTGAACGAACGTTTCCGACTTCAGCCATGTTGACGTTTTTGAGCCTCATCTTTTTCGTCTAGCACTAATACTTCGTTCACACTACAGACTTGATCAAGATCAACTCTCTACGCCATCAACGATGGCGTTGATTTGGTTTTCACAAGTCAGTTAACTATTTAATCGTGATGAAATTCGGGAATCGTCGTGAACGCTCGGAAGAGTTCGTGATTATTTCAAAATCTGCCACCGGAAACGTTGATACATTAGCCTGGGAACGTGTTCCGTGTGCTATGAGCTCGGTGATAAAGTGAGGTTAGATTCGTCACGATTTCCGGTTGTGTTCTTTTCCCGAGCATATTCCGAACTTGTCCGAATGACTTGATCATGATCAAGTAAGGAAACAAGTGTGAACACCAACTGACTTTTGAAACCCAATCAACGCCATATTTGATCGAGTTGAGTACTTGATCATGATTAACTCGTGTAGTGTGATTGGGGTATAAACGAGGCACAAGGCTACCATGTCGCGTGGTGTGACAGGCGGTGAACCGTGGTGACTCGTACCCGTCGGAGGTGGGCGCCACCGTTCAAACCGTGATGCGTGAGCTTGCGTTCTGCAACCCGTATGCGCTTGTCTGGCAGTCCAAGGTCGGCCCACTGCCCTGGCTGGAGCCGTCCACGGAAGATGCGCTCAAGGGGCAAGTGCTTACTAACTTGGCAAAGCAGGTGCTTTATTGTAGAAACAGCTAGCATTTAGAAAGCGCTCAAACCATTTTCCCTGGTGGAATCAAAAGAAGTTAAGTATTGTAACTTAACAACTTAGTTTTTGATGAGAACAATAAGAAGGTATACAAAGTAGAGATGTTGGCGGTCTCCGGAAGTCGGATACAGGTACCCCTTCCAATACCTGGATACGCGCTGACATCCGCTCGCCCTCTTCCCTAGAGCAGGAAAATGTTGGCTGAAACTAAAACTCCTCAGAATTAGTCAGTGTCTTTTAATCTACTTTGTTGGGAGTAGTGATGGGCGGTCAGGAATATTCTCACTTTGGGGAATGTTCGTATAAAACAAAATTCGGTACTGGACCCACTAAACGACTAATCGATGAAGCTAAAACAATGTAGTTTTTCCAACTCCGTGTAGCAAAAAATCTTCTCTTGTGACAGCTACCCTGTCATGCTACCTCATGCCTGTCATGCGCCTTTTGCGAAGTTCCGTCTCCGGAACAAACATCCCTTGCCTTCACTGGGTCTGTGTCCTGCCTGTAACGTGACCACCTCGTGAGCACACGAAATCTTGAAACTAGGGAATTTAAGCTTCACTGCAAACTTTAAGTTATAACAACACATTGCATACAAAACATAGCAGGAAGGATATCGGTATCAACAAGTCCTAGTCCTCTCTCTCCTAATGTTCTCAAATGACTGGCCATGATTGAAGAATAAGATATGCACCTAATTTTAAACAGCGTATCATTATTCCGCATATCTGCAGGTATGCCAAACAAGGGCGCAAACACTTCATCCTGGTGCCTGTCGCATTCGTCAACGAACACATCGAAACGCTCCATGAGATGGACATCGAATACTGTGGCGACCTCGGCGCTGAGCTGGGACTCGGCGATGGGATCCGTCGCGCCGCCGCTCCCAACGACCACCCCCTGTTCATCTCGGCGCTGACGGATATCGTGACGTCCCATCTTGCCGCAGACACGCCTGTCGGGCCTAAGTTCCTCACACGGTGCGCCCATTGCGTCAACCCGCGCTGCGCCAGCGCAAAGGCGTGGTTCAAGGAGCTCTGCTACGCTAAGTAGTGCATGACAACTGGTCGTTTCCAGCTACATCTTGTCGGTACCTGGACTGGAGCTAGGGGCTACTTGTTACAATTGAAATGATGACCTCGTCATAATTGGAAATGGCCCTTGGCATGTATTTCGATTTTTGGTCACTGCTAGCAAGTTTTAAGGCAGTTCCAGAACTAAATTGCTCTGTTTGGCCAAAATTAAGTGACGAAGGTGACTGGGTTGCATTGTAGAAGGGTTACGATCGTGAATGTGGTCCATGAAACTCCTAGGTGTAAACTAGAGGTAGCTTTATGGCCAAGCTAGGAGGCCTGTCATATTTATTTGTGATTTCAAATCATTCATTTTGAATATAGCCACTTTTGAACATGGGTGGTTGTCATGACAGCAGCTCTCTTCCAAACGAGATTTCACTGAGCTATTGTTATTAAAATTTTGCGGTGGGACCGCACAGTAGCAATGGGGAAGTAAATAAAATATCCTTCCCAAATGATCTGCAAAAGCAAAACGAAACGACAGCATATTTGTGATATAAGGGTCGGATTGATAAAAGTATTGTCCGAAAGTTTATTTTGAACCTAATTAAACTTCATCCGGAGCTGGTGGTAATGGATTCTTGTTGTTTCTAGTGCTTAGCACTAAATGTAAATTATACATAAAAAAAATACACCAAATAAATATTCTTTGGGTTCTTTAAAAATGTAAAACATTTCCCATCTTCAAATGAATGTCCTGAGCCCTTGGAGAGTTCCAGACCTGTCCTGGCACCTTACCACTGAGCTAGCTGGGCAGATGAAAATGTGAAGTTGTAACCCAAGATTATCGACGAGCTATCTCGTCAAATAAGAAAGTTTGCTTACTCGGAGGTATTTAGAGCTGAAATTTGGACCATACGTCCCCAACAGTATGATCTACCCCTGATATAAAATAGGAGAAAATATTTTCATTGGAACAACCCCCCAAAGGCAAGGGAGTGGAATTTTTTTTGCAGAAGAATGAAAAACTTAAAAGTTGAATAACTTATTGAGTTTTAAAGCTATATACTTCTAACTGCCCTAGAAATGTTTGTCATTACTCATTATAAGCTGTATTAATATAAGTCTTAAAAATTGCCATTTTGTTATCAGATCTGGTCGATTTCGAACCAAATGTGGCCAAAAATCCAGTGAAAGTTCACTACACATAACTTCACTAAACCTACCGTTATCACAAATTAGTCAAATTCATAAAAATTAACATATAATTGCAGCTTAAATCATTGCTAACAATACTGCAGATACAGAAATCCAAAAACGAGAACTTCATAGCATAGTTTTTAGATTTCCCCGAACTGCTGTGTGCGCGATCCCCGCTCCCCGCGCGGCAGGCGAGTCGCTCCAGCCAGCAGAAAGCATGGGCCGACCGCGTTACTTATCAGCACATTCACGAACACAATGGACAAACCATGAGCTCATTACCACTGTTTCTATCCAATGGGGTTTCATTTAAACAATTTCGAATACTTAGAGTGAACATCTGAAAAATGTAGCAAAAATATGAACTGCAATAAAAGCATAAAACTGTCTGAGCGACAATAACCCACCACATTTCACAGCAGATGGCTGCAGAGACGCATGAGCTCATTTCCCAATGTTTCAATTCAATGCGGTTCCATATTTATGATTTAGAAATCTCAATCTGAGAAACGTGGCTCGAGAGCAATAATATTGAACTACAATAAAAGTATAAAACTGTTTCACTCTCAGCCTTGCAGCAACACCATCACGGTAATTTCAAGCGTATTTTAATAAATTTTGAATTTACCGAAGAAGACAAGGCACCAAGTCTAATTTCAAGTGGGTTCGATTCGATCATTGATTGCTACAGCAACTTAAAGGAATGGCAAAACGGCCAAAAAATATCCTTCCCTAAAAAACTGCTGAGTTTCAACGATTCAAATTCAAATGTATAGCAAATTGCAGAATGAGAAATACGGCAAGAACAATTATTTTGTGCACAGCTTTTGATTGGAACATCAATGCCCCATTTGCTAGAATGTGTCAGAAGTAGAAGTCACAAATAACACTATAGGTACCTACTACCTACCTCTATCAGAGACTGGAGAAATATCATACATTATCAGAAACATAATATATATATAAAGCAAATGTCTTACGAGTTACGAATCGGAATTGTTGGCAGTGCAAGACCTATGCCTATGCGAGACCTATGCAAGATACCACCCGAATTGAGTTTATAGGCATCCGCATATACGTCCGACTCACAACAAAACGCGGTCAAAAGAAAAAAATTATATACTTCGCAATATTACCCAACCACTGAGTATCATACGATTTTTTCATACACGCAAATGAGGCCGGCAAAAGAGTACGGTGTGCCTCAGTTTGCCAGAAACTCAGAGAATTTTTAATTACCGAGGGCGCGGATATAGAAAGGGCTGGTATCGCACTATCGCGGCTGGTGTAGAAGGGCTGGTAGGGCTGGTGCGAGCACAGGTATCGCAAGCACAAATATCAATCAACCATTTCGTTACGCCGTATCCACCATATAAGCAAAACCGTGATGTCCTCAACCTCACAAGATGCCGACTTGCTGATTAGGTATTTCACAGCTCACATTTACTTTAAAAACGGAAATTGAAATAATGATTCTCTGACAGGCGAACCCATTCCACGGTCAATTTTCCCTTGAAGCGTCCGAAAACTTTGTCCCCATCAGGTGCGTAACTAGAGGGGATCAGGCCCGGGCCGAGGGGGCCTCGGGCTCAGGTTGGCCTCCTAAGAAATTTTTGGGGCTCGCAGAGTAGCACCGCGATGCTCTGCAGGTTGCATTGACAAATGACAAGACTCTCAGTCGCAGATGGTTAATCATCATGCAATGCTATTAGTGTGAGCGTATACTCGGGTCGCTTCCTGCTCACAACTTACCTGCCACTGGATACAACCCTGTTGCCATACTTTTTGTTCATTCGCAACACAACCCATGTCTAAAGAATCCTCTCACTCTTGGCAACAAATTGTGTGTTTAAAATTTAAAAAATTTTCACTCACCTTGTGTATTTTCAACCATTACACACCAACCCTGCTACGCCGGATTATTGGGCGTACTTTATACTTGGGTCGCTACACGCGCAGAATTTTCTTCCCTGTATCCATACTTTTTGTCCGATGGCGACGAAACCGGTGTTAACGGAATCCTCACACTTTTGGCACCAAATTCTGTGTTTTAAATTCTCGAAATACCAGTTCAAAGTTCAAAGAAAGCTTCGTGCCAACAACCGCATCAATAACCCCCGCGAGCGGAATGCATGGGACGAGCCGTGTTATTTGCCTGCTCCGGTCGCGCGGGGAGGGGGGCGGCCCGAACACCGCGCGGCAGAATTAGCTAAAAACGATGCTACGAAGTACGCGTTTTCGAAGATGTCAATGTGCAGTATTAAGGACAATGCTTCAAGCTACCTTTTGAAACCAATTTCACTGCATTTATGTAATTATAAGATAGATTTCCGATGCGTCGAACGCGAGGGTAACAAAAGCGCGGCTGGTTTTTACGGTCTTTTTGTCCATTTTCGGGTATATATAATGAAAGAATTTGAGTTTTTACGTCTAAAACTGATAGAGCTGTTCAAAACGAACATATTTTCGGTAATTATAACATTCTAGCTAGAAAACTAAGAAAGTTATTATACATTTCAATATTTTCGGTAAAAAAATACCAACCCCAATTTTTTTGGGGGTGTTCCGATGATAATATTGTGTCCTATTTTCTACCACGTTCTTGAAACAATGTTAAGAAAATTTGGTGCGATTTTCAGCTCTATATATACCTCCGAGTAAGCAAATCCGCCATCTTGGATTCGATAATGCTCGACTATTGTGTTTGAGTTGCATCCTGTAACTGGGTGTAGGTTCATCGCCTGGCTTACAGGGTGTGGGCAGTGCAAGAGAGAGATCGGTTTTTCGGCCCGGATTCTTCGAGCATTCAAGGCCCGCCACTTGGCAACTGCATTTGCAACTTGATTTGTCTATGTAAATTGATCCTTGTGCTGCATTGCCCCGGAATGCAGGGTGATCCAGCCCTGGTGGGGGGGGGGGGGGGGGGGGGGGGGGGGGGGGGGGTCGAGAAATAAAAAAAAGGTACTAATCAAAAAGCAAATCTACCATTTTATTTAAAATTAGGTCCTGTAACCACTAACCAATAAATATAATCTATAATCATCAACAATTTTTAAAAGCATCACGAATGAGAGAGTCGTATAAAAAATTTTATCGAGACGTCTTTTTGAATTAATCAGATTTTCATTTATTGCAAAAACGTTTTGAAGTTTTACACATTTGTTTTTCTTTCATCTAGTACTTTTAGATAATATTTATTCTTGTTGCAAATCATCAGTAATTCAGCGTCGAGAGCAAAGCGAGACACTTATGAATTGAATATCTCAGAATCACGTAATATCTCTTGAAAATTCAAAGACCTCATTCACCATTGGTTGATGAGGTCATTCGACCTCACCAACCATCAATGAACGGCCGTAACGACAAACACATCACAAACTACTTTTTTTGGGGAGTTTGAAAATCAGGTTACGTTCCGCTCGCTTCGCTCACTACGCTTATCAATAACATGCTGGCAGTTTATGGAGGTGGAGGCTGTCGCCCCAACCTCCCCCATCTCTCTGTATCCGCCCCTGACTGAACGTAGAAAGCTACTCTTTTACATACTTTGGCCATGGGTTCATTTGCTGCTTGGCTTGGTACATATAGTGTAATTGGTACAAAACACACATCACAGATCCGAGATCGACATACCCAGATTGTCCATCACAATGTTAACAGCGCTACGCAATATCTTCCGGTATCTCCCTCAACAATTAACGCTAAAATAAAATAAGTCAGTTAGCAGTTGGGTGATGCTGTTTAAATTGCTGGATTCACTCACTATTCATACGCTCTATGCAGCCTTCTCTCTTATTACTGCTAGCGCCCTCCAGCCACTGCTTTCCCATCTACAAGCTTCTGTGTCTTCGCTGTAGCCTCATCTCCCATATGATAATGTATCTGGGTACTATGTCAATCTGCACACACTTTAAAATGTCATCTGCCATCAAAATCCAATAACTATGCATTTCTACATTCTTGGAGAAGTTTTTGTGCAATTTGGGATCGTGCTATTTTTGACATTCTGCAGTGCGTTGTGAGGTTTTCGGGACCCTCTTCCCTAACTCTAGTTTTCCATTCTGAAGTTTCCTTCCGATTAAGGATCCCAAAAACTGAGGACTGATCCGGCCATTGGGGTAACTTTAAATTTTTAGCTGCTAGAGCAGTCTCAAATTTCAAATCTTGAAATCTTCCTTAATTTCGACTTCAGAAGGAAACTTCAGAAGGAATTAATTGCCCCTACTCTGGCGTAGGGGATAGCTGAGTACCCTGAACGCCGCTAGGCCGATTTCTAACTTCAAATCGCGAGTAACTTCCCCAGTTTTCACCTTACAATGAAACAGGGGTATGCATTTGACTCCCAATTAAATTCTACCACTATTGACACCCCATGTGGGACGAAAAGAGTTGGTCAAAATTTTGAATGCTGTAACTTTTAATCGTGAATAACGCCCCCAGTTTTAACTTAAGAAGGAAACAGGGATGTGCATTGTACTCCCCATGAAATTCTTCCCCTATAGACACCCCATGGGGGGTGAAAAAAGGAATTCGAGATTGTTTACCATGAAATTATGAAAAATAACGATTTTCCGCGATTGCTGAAGATTTGACCATACTTAGAGCGTAAGGGGTAGTTGAGCACCCTAGACGCGAAGGACTACTCAGATTTGATGCAACTTTACTACTTTTGCCTCTAGGTCGATTCCTAGTTTTAAATTGCGAATAACTTCCCCAGTTTTCACCTGACAATGAAACAGGGAAATGAATTAGACTCCCCATGCAATTCTACCACTATTGACACTTCTTGTAGGGCAAAAAGATTTGGTCAAAATTTTTAATGTTGTAACTTTGAATCGTGAATAACTCCTCCAGTTTTAACTTTAGAAGGAAACAGGGGTGTGCATTGGACTCCCCATGAAATTCTTCCCCTATTGACACGCCTTGGGGGGCGAAAAAAGGAAGTCGAGATTTTTCACCATGAAATTCTGAGAAATATCGTGATGTATACATCACGATTTTCCGCGATTTCTGAAGATTCGCCCATACTTTGGCTTAAGGGGTAGTTGGGCACCCTGAACAAGATGGGCTACTCAGATTTGATGCAACTTTAATACTTAAGCCGCTAGGTCGATTTCTAGTTTTAAATCGCGAATAACTTGCCCAGTTTTCAAATGACAATAAAACAGGTATGTGCATTAAGCTCCCCATGAAATTCTACCCCTATTGACACCCCGTGCGGGGCGAAAAGAGTTTGTCAAAATTTAGAATTTTGTAACTTTGAATCGAGAATATCTCCCCCAGTTCTAACTTATTAGAAGGAAACATGGGTGTGTATTGTTCTCCCCATAAAATTCAACCAGTGTTGACACTCATCAACGGTTTAAAACTCATTAAAAGACACTCGTTTTCCGGCAGTGGTAATTACGTCACTGGCACGTGCATTACTCAAGGGCTTAACTTGTAAAGATTTAACTTTAGAAGGACACAGGGGTGTGCATAGGTGCATGAAAGTTATAGGGGTAGAGCTAGGTACCTCTTAAACTTTCTTAAGCCAGTACCTACCACGACACCTTCGCAGCCTCCAGCGTGGCAAGACGAGACTGAAGGGCCGACAGAAAGTGTGGGGAACAGCAACCCACCGACCCGGCACCTCCACCACTCGCAGCCAATTTAATTCCGTTTGGTTTGAATCTTGCCTCAACGGTTCCCCGTCACTGCTCTCAGGCCCGTCACTGCGTCACTGCTCTCAGCGCACTCTAGTAGCTAAGCGATGAACTTACAATTATGAAATTCAGCTCCCATGCGATTTATAATTAAGATTTTTTTTGTAGAATGCATCTGCTCTGGTGGTCCTGTGGTTAGCGTCGCAGCCTAGTAATGATTCGTTTACTAGGCTGGCTTGGGTTCGATTCCCGGCGCAGGCGAAGATTTTCGACAACAGCTCTTGAGAGTTTTGTCATTCAGTGTTCACCGGCTGCTCGCCCTAATTCCACCAAGGCGCTCAAGGGGGTGCCTTGGCTGGGTGGCGACTGCCGTGGCCTGACTTCGCTGTGCCCCTTCGGGGGCTTCAGCGCCATGTGAAATCCCCGGACGTCAGAGCTCCAGAGCAGATACTTTTGCGGAAATTGCTAAGACTGGATGTTGCTTGTGACAAAAAAAACTGCGCCTTGATCGTATGCTTCTTGCAATATTTTTTTGCAACCGTATGGATGAGGCAGGATTTGAACCTGCGACCTTTGTGTTGTCATGCCAGCGTGCTACGACTGAGCTGCACTGGCTGATGATTATAGAGAAGAGAACAACGTATATGAGCTACAAATGTGCACTTGCGCATTTAAATGATGAGCAATTACAAGTCGCTTGTTAGTTCGTAGGCTAGCTACTAGGGTGCCGTTGATGCCAAAAAGTGGAGAATGGAGTGAGACAATTGATCCGTCACCTTAGTTTCACTCGAGAAAGATGTTAATTTACTCTAGCGGACGTCTTAACGTGAAATGGAGTTAAGTTGACAGAAAGTGAAGTCAATTAATCGGAGGCGTCAGGCAATTTCCAATTTTCGGGGTGGGCAAGATCAATGAGAGTGGCATCTGGGCCCCCCCCCCTCCCCCCCGCCATACGAAAAAGAGCGAAAAAATGAAAAGCGAGTGATGCATAAATTGAGTGGACTGGGATCCCGGATGTGCCTTGGACAACGTCGAACTGACAGCTTAACGTATTTTTAAGTACCTACCTAAACATCATACCTACTTGCGTGGAATTGGAATTGGATATCTGTGGTATATTGATCTAGGCTAGGGTGTAAATATTATTTTATTATTTATTATATTAGAAACAGGTACACAGTGGTGTAGGTTATTACCATTATTTCTTCCTTACCTGTTGTGACACTTTTGCACAATTATCTTTAGTATATACTATATAAAGGTAGACATTCTAGAAAGATAATTATAACTTATCTTATATAATATGTATGTACTAAATACATCAAAAGGCACCCAAAACAAGTTTGTTGTAAAATTAAAATACATTCAAGAAATACCAATTGGATCGTGCAAATTGTATAGGTACTCTTAAATTTAACATTAGACCATTGGGTTTATAGTTCGACAGAGCCACAGCAACAGAGCCATTTCCCCATAGGGGAAATCTTGCCTTGGGGGTGCTCCCCAGTCAAGATTTCCCCTATTTAACCCTACAGCGCCACTACGTACGTCATAGCAATCGCCGCTTTCAAGCCACGTTCGAAAACAAGCGCCCGGAAGAGCTGCTGGCGCTATCTGGCGAGAGCGACCGACACTTTGGGTTGCGGCCTCGGTGGCTACGCAGACACCCTAGCATTAGCGCTGTGGCTCTGTCCAACTACAAACCCAATGATAAGACAAATCTCTCAAATTATTGAAACACGTTTTGGGCAAATATCCTTTGACTCGTAATAAAAGATTAATACAATTATGTTAAACATATAAACTGTTTTTGCAATTGACATATTAGCTCGTGTTAAGAGGTTTGCTTATAAAGTTACAGGTACAATAATATAAAAAGGTTATTTTTCACATTTCTCCTCTTCGACAACAATAAAAGTAACAGATTCATTCACATTCACTCAACTCTCCCCAATATCTTACCTGGAGCTAAAATTGAATAATGATAATGTCGTAGTCGTTACAAGGCGGTACGACATATCTTAGAAATACACCGAATGCATGTATGTGATGCTCAATTGCTCAATTCATGACTTTTGTTAATACTCGGAAGAGCTTATTTGCGGCCTTGGGCCAATATTTCGGGGTATAAGGATTCTATGTGCATATCGATACGCATAGTAGCAGATGCAGAGGGAATATTAATTGGTTGCATCTTCTTGCTCATGGTGTTGCACTTATATCTGATGTACCGAATTAATAGGGATGGATGCCTATATGATGAACTTACCTGAAGAAAACAAATTATTTTGCTCCAATTAAGAGAGATGAAACAGAGACCGATGCTTCCTTGAAATAGAAACCCTCGGCAAGCACCATCGTACATCCAAAAGACCTGACACTAAAATGCAAGCTCACTTCATCGCCCTGAGCGCCGGCCGCGGCGTCTTGGTCACCGGTGCGTCCTTGGCTGCACTAGCGGCGGTGGGCCGCATGAATCGCATTCGACTGGCGGGCTCCTTGGGTGCCGGCCGCGGGCCGATGCTGCTGCCGCTGCTCGAACTGCGGCTGGGCGCCGGGGGCGTCGGTCGTGTGCCCGCACTGTTCTCCTTGAAGCTGGTGGATGCCGCCACCTTGGGTCTGCGCGCCGCAACACTCACACTGCTACCGCTGCTTGAACTGCGGCTTGCCGGGACTGCCGGCTTCAGCTGCACCTGGCTCAGGGGCTTCTTCGGAGGAGTCGCGCTGCTGCGATACCTGGAGTGGAAACTAGTGTTTCACGATCAAGAAGCCAATTGATTTGTGGAAAGTGGTAAAACCCAGTGATGAGGCCCAAATGCAGAGATGGCACTGAGTGCGCACTCACAACGAGTCCGCACTCAGTGCACACTTAGTTGGCATTCGCAATGATAAATTGCCCCCAATGTATGAGGAAGGAAAAGACTGTTGGCCAAGCTTCTACAGTTGTCAGTAGCTTAAACCTGTACAAAATGTTCCACCGTCCACCATAGAAATGAAAATTATCATAATTGTTATTTGACAACACTAGCTACTTGCTCAAAATTATATTCAATTCCAAAGGCCTACCCAAACTTATTGGTGCGATCGCGGCCATCCTTGAGACTGGTGGTCAGTGACTGTATGGCCGACGTGTATCCAGCTAATCGGCCGCTGGGCCGGGCAGGCGGGGGCACGTTCTTGACAGTGCTCACTGAGCCAGCAGACGCGAGAGAGCTGCGCGAACTGCGCAGGCTGGCACGTGAATTGGATCGTTCCACGGTACGGCGCGGCGTTGGCGACTCCGCCTTGCGCTGGCTGCTCGAGCGCGCCAGGCGGATTGCATCTGCCGTCGCTTTGGTGATTAGCGCGCGGCTCGAAATGCGGCTGGGCACGCTGCTAATGCGCGGGGTCGAGCCTGCGCAGACAAAAAAATGCGTGTGAATAACTTAAAATTAGAGTTTCTATCTGGCTAAGGGCCCCTCACAGCACAAGCATTTACAAGTCAAGTAAGTCTCCTTTCTGAACTGAATGATGATTGTTATGTTCAATCCCATTCATTCCAGGTTAACTTCATAAACACCCTCAACTTAAATTTTTTGAAGGCATCAACACATGTATTATTTATGACTTGTAATTCAATATTATTACCCAATCTCAGCTGAGGTAAAATAAAATATGATAAATTGTTTGCAAACTATTTTATCCCTCCAAGTATGAAATCATACCAGCGGTGGCTGCAACGGGCGCTTTGGTGCTGCTGCTGGTGCTTCCGCTGCTGTCGGCGCGTGTGATCTTCTCAGGCCGTCGGCGCACCGAACCCGCCTTGCCACGGCTCGAGTCTACACCGTCACCTGACATCAGCAAAACAAATATTTACACTCGTGGAATCGGAAATTGGCCAATAAAAGAGATAGGTATAGTTTGTCTCACGTTCTTTGGCAGCATCAAACTGGTTTTCTACAATGTTATACTATAGGCCCAGTGCCCCGAGGCGCTTCCAAAAATCAAGAGACGTACTTTAGTACGATAGAGAGGCCTCAAGTTTTGTCCCAGCCCCAGAAGTACCAGTCACTAATCAAACCACAGCAATTAAACATTTGGTTTCGGACCGAGCTCGGGATAGCCGGGATAAAACCAGTTTTTTCCGCAGTGGGCTGATAATGACATCGATTAATAATTACTTTAAACACGATTAAAAATCACCTACTTTCCGTCGGTAGTTTCTTATCTAAACCATCTCCTAAAAACATAGGTTTCAATCACATGACCAAAATGAAATTTGAACCAAAGTTTTACACTGGAAACTGCTCGTTTTATACGCACATCCAGAAAAGCATTGAGGACGTAATAAATTAATCAATAACCAAAATAAATTATTTGCCTGCTTTGCTAATGGCCCAGCGACAACCCATACCTCGAGTAGACCCTCGAGGTCTACCTACTCGTCTTGCCAGGTATGCTCAATAAGCACAGCGATTTATTTTCACCACAAAAATTCTGCTATGTTTGACCGTTTTCTGCAGAATACAGACAGTAAATATCTGAACTACCGGTTGTATGAGAACACTGGATCTTTTCGAGTTTTTCTACTGCGATGCAATTTAGGTGTTACAGAGCGATTGAAATTACCGAACTGAAATCTCATTAGCTAAAGCACAGAAAACATCAATGCTCAGCATTATTTCGTGAAATTATAATTCGGGCAGACGATAAGAGAACAGGTTTAGCGACAAATTGGTCGCGGAAAGGTTCGTCGAGATAAAATCATCCATTTCCTTGCATTAGAGTGAATCTGACAGGGGGGGTACGGAACAAACCAACTCTGTCATGCATTAAGCCGTCCCACTTGCATGTTGCTTTTTCGTCTATCTCTCCCCAAGCGGCCAATTTCCGATTCCATAAGCGTACATCAACACAGCACAGTATATAGAGATTTCACTTTCAAGCGCAATTTCAACTGAAAGCAATGCATTTTTGTTGATGTCGTTATAGTTCTAGTCATTAGCTGTTGTTAAGAGGATAACTATTTTTCATTCACCGCAGGTTCCTGCTTTATATGTAGTTTTGAGATAAAAGTTAAAAGACATGATTAGGAAAATCTCATGTCTCTCACATAGCTTGAAATGATTATGAAATACTTTCTGCTGGCCGCACCTTCGTAGTTGCATCCCGATGAGGTGCCCTGGCTGAGCGATTCCGACACGAGACTTTGAGTCTCCTCGAATCCTTCGTCGTTCATATCGTGCTCGCGTGGCTTGAGCGGGCCAGACTTGGTTTCGGCAGGCGCCTCCAAGCGCGGACGTGTCTTTGCGCCATCGGCCAGGTTCTGTCCAGACCGCAACACAAAACTGCGCCGTGGCTCGGCAGTCAAGTCCAAAGCCTCGCGAACCTGTCAAAAAATCATCAGAAATCAATCTTGGTACTTATTTCGGCAGCTAATTTTTTATTCCAGATTTGCAATTTGCGGATATAAACGGACATATTTATGCCAGATGATAACTATGGCTAGCCACCAGCCAGCAGCTAGCTAACCAGCAGCATCTGGTTAATATCACAGTTACGCCTTTCACGCAAAAATTTACTTTTTAGCAAAATTGGTCTACAATTGAATTTTGTATGGTTATTGGTTAATGTTGCCAAACTTGCCTTCAAGCAATGAATAATGGCTCCAGCTAGAAATAATCCCAGTGAATCGACAGTATAGGTAAATAAGAACCTTAGGACTGCCTTTGCTCAGGAATGTCAATTAATAAAAAGCAACCCTGATGAAACACATCCATGTATTCCAAACTCAATATAGCTTCTGACTTAACAAGTCAGAAGCTTAAACAAGTCCCGCCATAGCTACACACCTGCCGCGGTTCGATCATACTGCGAATGCGTTCGCGCTGCACCGACGTCCGTATCCGCGGCCGCGGCTCGTCGTCCTGAGTCTGCGCGGCGCGCGCCGTTCGAGCGGCCAGCCGCACGTCCGCCGGGTCGACACCAGTCAGGAACCGGCCGGTCGCGGGCCTCGTTCCGGCCGTCTTGCCCAAGTTCTGCAGCTCCTGTCCCGCGGACGCTATGTCCGCGATCGCCGCCTCGGTCTGGCCCTCGTCGTCGTCCACTCGGCCCCCACGGTATTTGAGCCTGTCCTGCCACTTGCGCAGGCGGGAGTCCTTGTCTTCCGGCGTGAGCGCCACGTTTTGCACGGAAGAAACGTGGATGGTCGCCGGCCGCAGCACTTGCTTCTCCGAGACGAGTTCCGGCGACACGACTTCGGCGCGACGTGATTCTGGCGCATCTTCTTTCTCTGGGCTTTCCGCGCTTTTCTTGTATCTCCGCGTTCGCCTAGCCGACGAGTGCCGATCGAATTGCCCGTCACCCATCTCCTCCTCTTCTTTCCGCCTTACGGGCTTGTCTTCGACTGGTTTCGGGACGGCCGCTTCCGGCTCTTTGGTCGGGAAGACGCGGCGTGTGGCAGGCGGCGTCTCGATGTTGTCAGAGTCGATGTCGGCGGACTCGTCGCGCTGCCGACGCAAGCGCCGCGGCACGGAGGGCGTGGCTTCAGCGGGGGCCGCCGGGGGATTGGTCGATTCAGACTCGGGGGCGTCGCTGGGTCGACGAAGGTAGACTGTGAGGCGGTCGGATGCGGGCGCGGCGCCGAGCGTTGTGATTATGCCCTTGCGTTCTTCCGAGATCGCCTGAGGTCAAACAAGACTTAATCTAGCAAACAAACTAAGACTCGGTTTTTCAGTGACACGTTAAATACCTAATGGTCTGTTAACTTGTTATTTGCTTAGCAACGTCCAATCAGAGCCCTTAATTTTCTTGCTAATGGACCGTTAAATCTTAACGGGTCACTGAAAAACCGGCACTAACTATGATTAATTAATTAATTAATTAATTTTCTAACAAAGTTCTCTTAAGGTAGTTGTTTTCATGTTTAGATGTCATTTTTAGTTTTTACCAATATTTTAAGTTGAACAATCAGCTAAACATTTGGCAACCTGCAACTCATCCTACCAAGAACAATATCCCTGCCAGGATTTCAACATATCTCTATACAAAGTTTAATTTATTTAAAAAATGAAAGTAATTTGGGAAGTTTGAAACATTTATAATAAATAAAAAGCAAGTTCTTTCACAAAATAGATTTTCCAAACCATTTCCTGTACAAATAGTTGTAAGTCATAACAAATCCCTGATCAGCCGCAGCAGTGAACTGTGTAAGTGGTTGCGGTGAACTAGGTTTTACCTGCAGCGGGTTTGTGGTGTCGATACTGCCGCGCGAGCGCATACGGCGCAGTCGGCGCACGTCAAGCTCCGTCTCCTCCGTGCTGTTCGGCACGTTCAGATTCGACTTGCGCCACGACGACTTGTCCTTGGCCGGTGACGCTTCTGGAGGCACGCAAGTGCAAGTGCGCGTGAATTACTGGGCTGGGGACTGGTTTATGGTTATTCCACAATGTCATTGTCACTTTTTGTGGTCATGTTGACAAGATTTTTTTTATCCGAAATTAAGACTGCTAACACAAACCATGAAATTTCTTTTCTATATTAGCATTTAAAAGCTGGTTTTTACTTTTTAGTAAGCTGAAAAATATTGAATGATTATAATTAGTGAAATCTTGGTCAATTCTCTAAATAAATTGCTATTGAACAAGATTAAGATCATAATTCAAAATACACAAACCATGGAAATTTAATTCCTATATTAATGTAGCAATTTAAAAACTGGTGACATATATAGTTGGCTTAGTTGCCATAGTCGGCAATTACCTTCGATTGCTTCCATGGTCCTGCTGAAGTCGGCCTTTTCAATGGTCGGCTTCCAGTCTGGGTAGACTCGCTGATAGTGGCCCTTCTCTTCCGGAAGAGTGTCCAGAGTAGCTCTTCCCTCACTCTCTGTAACACACAACATGCCAGAATGTAAGCAACCCTTATGGAATAAAATTACAATTTAAATTTTCCTTTTTTGGTTTGTGAAATTAAGTCTGTTCATTGAGCTGTGAACTCGGGCCGCTTCCATTACCTAGTACGGGATACACTCCAACA